>CM046032.1:25988402-26588585 GCA_025215565.1 Flaveria ramosissima
CTCGACTTTCACGCTCGAATCCACAAAAACCGAAGCTTGAAAACCCTTTTTCTCCCTCTCTTCTCTCTTGGCTGAATTTGTGAGTGTCGGGAGGGTGTGGGCTGCCCTCCCCTCTTAATCCCCCACTCTTTCAATCTTTCTCCCGTTTTAGCAAGTTTGATCTCTTGACTGTGGGCTTTATTTATTTTCTCTTTCGGCGGGCTTCAAAGAAAATATCCGGGGTTACATTAGTAAGTTAATTTTATTAGTTTAGTTTGGAAGTTAGTTAGCAAGTTAGTTACTTAGTTTTTCTCATCTTATTAATAATATAAGAAGAATAAATAATAATATAATATAATAATAAGAATAATAAGAATAACAACAACAACACTAATAAATAAGAAGAATAAGAATAATAATTATAATAATAATATACGAAAGAATAATAATAATAATACTAAGAAGAATAATAATAATAAGAATAATAAGAATAAGAATAAAATAAGAATAATATTATTATTAGGATTATTATTATTATGTTTTCTATTATTATTACTGTTATTATTAGTTATTAAAATGTTATTATTTCATTATATATTAGTAATTTATTAATTGTTATTATTATTATTATTATTTATTTTATTAGATTATTATATTATATATTATTATTATTATATTATTATTATTATTATTATTATTAATTATTTATTATTAGAAAAATTAATAATTCAAAAGTTAAATATATATAAGGAGCAAAATGCAAGTTGATATAAGTATAGCGGTTGTTTAATTATATTGAGAAACTCAATTTTTGGAATATATTATCTATCGGTGCTTTTGTCATATTGAAAAAATAAAGGCTGGTGTGACAACATTTTTTTCGTTTAGTTTGCACTTCAAATATAATATTGTGACATTAAAAAAACTATATATATTCAATACCAAAACTAATTGTTAGCAAGATTTTTCATAGTTTACGATATCTACCACCGAGTATTGACCACATGGCCAAGACAAATAGGTTTCACATTCTAGACTTTAGCCCATTTTGGTCCCAATATAGTAGCAAAGTCTAGTTCTTTTTGATATACTCACCTTGATTTAGATTTAGAAAATCCTAGCTAGGACCTAGCTATTTCTTAAGATTGTCGCAGACATAGCAAATTCTATGAAAATTAATTTCATGCCCCACCATTACTGGTTGTCACAATATCATTGCATGTCCATTGGAAACCATTTATTGTGCAATCAATTTATTTTTGGTCCCATATAAGAAGTTGGCTTCTTCTATCATCAATCTTAGGATTTCATTATTCGTTTACCTCGTGCTTATGTTTTATGGGGTTTTGAAGTAATTCCAAGAATGCAATAACTTCAAAACTAGGGCCAAGATATGATAGTGTTGACATTTGCCAACTCGACTCGTCTTTTACAATGCGCCATCGCAAAGTCCAAAACTAGAGGTGGTGGGGGTCCATGGTTTGTATTTCATGCCAAGTGAGTCTGATGGGGTTTACATCATCCATCGTCCAAGTTTTTAAGGTACATTTCTTAAAGGGAATTCGACTTTCCTAAATTATCATTGTCATATGCTACAAGAGAAGGAATAAGATCCCTACAATATTTTTTTTTTCAATAGGATGCTATTGTTGAGAGTGAAATTTGCCTATTGTGTCTCTTTTAGGGCTTATCGAATCTCAATTTTCAAATCCCATACTTATGCTACAAAACAAATAAACAATATCACATGAAAATGAGTAATTTAATTAAGATGTGAAATATTAAATCTAATTTAACAATAAACTAAGACTAGATGGATGGATTGTTGGGCATGGCCTAACTTATTGGTTTAAAAGACATGGTCATGTGGGAGCTTATGGCATGCATGAACCATGTGCCTAGATGCCACCATGAAATTAGCTTTCTTTCTCTCTATATTGCCTAACACATACAAATCAACACAAAAATAAACTCATTGATTCTCCTTTCATTTCCATGTGCTTTAGGATCTATCTTTTGAGTTCAAAACCCTTCTTTACACATAAAAGTTGAAAGTGCAACATAGTGAAGGTGGACCATGGCAACTGGCACTTTATGACAAAGAACACATACAACTTTTCTTGATGGTACCCCACTTTTATTCCTGTGATTTGATTCCTTTCTTCCCCAGGTTATATAATTGTTGTTTTGTAGGATTTTACATAATTTTAACCAAACAAGTTTATAGGATACTTTGCTTTTAGGTAAATCAGACGGTTCACGTCTTCCTATTAATGGAGATTTGGTCCTCAAAGATCTAATATGTAGAAATCAAGTTTGAGACTTTATGCCACATTGTGCACAAGGCCCCTTTTTAAATAAACAGCTGCAAATTTCATTGAAAAAAGCTAGCAAATAAAGTGTACAAGAGGGGGTAGGGTTGGGTAAAAACACCACATAAGTTGAAGAACAAAATAGCCCACAGCAAATATCTATGTAACAAAAGTGTTACATGCTTTTATGGGGTTGAAGAACAAGGGTAGCTAATTGGAATTTGGGAAAAGGTAGAAGATTATATGCTTGATTAGATTTGCTTTCTGCATGGTATCCAGAGAATCGGTAACAAAAGTTGATTATACTTAACAGGTCATTTTCCATTGAGTTGCTTTTTGGTTGTCACTTTTTATTATTTTAATCTTATATTTGTTCTTTGCTAATTCAAGTAAGTTGTATATCCATCTCATATTAATTTGCTTAAAGCCTCACCATTCCATGTGATTCAATTTCCCCTCTTCAAAAAATATCATCGTATCTTTGTCTCCTTAATTCTCACTTTATCCTTAAATAATGCATCTTCAAGGATAATCTTTATTCTTTTATTCTGTCATATATATTAATTAATATATGTGAATAAGATTGAACACTAATGATCTTATAGCCTATTGACATTATAATAATTGCGTTTATAAAAAGTATTATAAATTTAAATTCTTACAAATAAGACATTACAGTGATTCCCTTGATAAAAATTGTATGAGTTTAGAAGTCAATAAAATTAGTACTCAGAAGAATAAGACTGAATAATGCATTTGTTAAAAAGATCTTTAAAGTGAAAAATTTGTTATGACAAACTTACTATGGTATTACTATTTTTATTTCTCTTAAAAGTATGACAATTTTTTTACACGTGCGTTTCGGCGGCACAATATGATTAACAGAAAGTATATTAGACTGGGTAGCCGTGTGTGACGTGACGTAGCGGTACAATTAAAAGAACTATGAAGTTCCGACACATCTATTATGAAGATTGAATGTAAATAAAAAATATTGTGTTATGTCAATCCGTTCTAAGGTCTTAAAATTTATAAAGTTAATTTATTGAAGAATAGTAAGAGTGGAAGGTAAAACAAAAAAGAAAGTGAAATAGAAGCACAAAGCTATGTAAATATAAGTTAATATAAAAATAAGAAAGTAGGAAGAGTAAAAAAAAAAAGAGGGAAAATAGGACACAAAGATGTGACCACAAAACTTACGACCAACGCAGGAACCTGCTACTCTAACCACATCTTAACCACTATAAAGAGAAATAAAACTATTTAACACCTAACTTTTTTAGGAAAGAAAAAAAAAACTTTTTGATAAACCCACTAACACTTCTAGTCAGGGGCGACTTAACTAGCTCGAGGGCCCTAAACAAAGTGAGAACATTAAGCTTTTTGATGAACTAAGTAATATTTTAAATTTTGAATTCAGTTTTACATCTAATACCATATTACTAACTTATTCAATTCAGTAGATTTTTAACTGTCGATTACTCAAATTGAGTATATAATTAATTAAAAAATAAAGCATTTAAGAAATAACATAGTTAAATGTCAAAAAAAATCAAAAAAATTTATTTCTAGAGGCATTCTATGTCGCGCATTGCCCGACTCGTCTCATCAATGTTTAATAACCGAACTTATTTTTGCATACAAGAAATAAACTTGCTTGTTAATTGTTTCAAATTAACCTGTTTTAGGCTTAGAACATGCGATTAGTAGTGGTTGTAAGGAAAAAAAGCTACCATGCCAAACGACAGACAACGTTTTTGGTATCATCACAGCCTTGATGTAACGCAAATCAACGTACTACGATTATAGCATACGTTAATCATTAAACAAAGAAATAGTGATGTACAACGAGCTGGCCAACCAAAGTAGCAACGTCTCATTCGAACATAGGCTTAAAATCACGACATGCCTCAGATGAGCGGTAGTTTATTAACAATGACTAAAAACACGATATCTTGTATGTCTCCGAGTGGCACACACCCAACATCATCGACCAGATGATGTGTCTCAAATGAAAAACAATACAACCATACATTTACTTAACGTTAATTAAGGTTTAAGGTCATACCCAACTCACAAAATGTCACCTGGTTGCTCAAAGTACAACTTTACAGCCGAAGATATTGCATTTTAAACAACCAATCTCATCAAGCCTTACTTTCAGGCTAATATCTAGACTAGCATATGATACACTAATATATTTTTGTAAACGCTCAAACCAAAAGTAAAACACAATTACCATAAGCTTGCATATGAATCATAACTCCACCAGACGACTCAAATGGTGCACAAATTAAGAGGAATTTAAAGAGCTTGTAATGTTAGGCTAGGGTTAAGGTGTGAAATAAGAATTTAAAAATTGGTAATGGTGATAAAATGCAACTAAAATAAATTGAAACTTACTAAAACAATGAAATAAACAATCTATATAATGACTTTGGGTAATAGCGACCCATGATCACCAGCTTATTACTACGAGGCTCTGATTTTCACCACTATAGTTATTTTTACCCAAAACCTCACACGTTTTCTTTTTCTTTTTTCTATTTTATTTTTATTATATTATTTATTTTTTAAATATTATTTTAAGCATGAGACCACTAAATATCTCAAATATTATAAGCAATACTAAACCGAACCTTCAACATTACTTACTAGACATCATCACACGGGTGGGTTTAAACTAATGAATAATTTGGGCTCAAAGTGGTATCTAAGGGATAATTTTAGGGTAGGATAATGAAAAGATAAAAAAAAAAACAAATGGCTAACAAAACAAAAGTTAATACTAGCACCTCAATCATATTCATACAATAGCTTGGTCCATGGTCTCGAAACATATCACTTATGCCAAGTTATAGAAAAGTAAAATCATTTTGGTAAACACAAGTGAAAGAAAAGTGAGCAATCGAACCTGCTGATGTTCTAAAGCTCATGTATAAGCTTCAATTCTCACTGAAAACAATGGTAGAAGATTAATTATGTGAAAGAATGCATAAAAGGTCCACTATTTAGCTTGGTACCCCTGTTCAGACCAATTTTTTCAAAAAATAACCAGCTTGGTTAAATGAGCTAACCATTACTAAGGACCTCTACATATGTATTTGGTTAAGCAGACCTTCATAGTTTACATTTAAAAACTCAATCTTATTTCACAACTAATATTTACTTAAGGGCATTTACTTTCAAATTTTTCATGACCTCCTACCCACACTTGTGGCAGATATTGCCCTCAGTGTCTAAAAATCCACTGTATACTTAGTTGTGGGAATGAGCTATTCAAACAAACTTTATCCTCAGATCTCTACATAATGTGATTTTTTATATTCCACCCAACCAACAAAAATATACATAAAAACAAAGATGACAAATAATCTAAACTCATGAAACATAAAGTCTGGAATCAGATTGACCTGATTTGTTTTACCACTAACATCATTTGCAATATGTCCACACACTTCTCCAAAGTCAGCAATAGGTTCTCATAAATTTCTAAATAGGTTTAGAAGCACGCCTCTCACAATGTGTTAAAATATGCACTTTCCTTTAATTTTTTGTTTTTAGTCTAAAACAAACTTTTCTTCCAACCAAACTTTATTATCAAAACAAAATAAACCACTTACTTTTATTAACTTTAGCATATTACTAAATAGAATTGTTATTTAAGATATAGTATAATGTTAGTTTAGCACTAAGTAGGCAAGCCTTTTAGACCACTAGGTAGGCAAGCCTTTTAGACCACTAGGTAGGCCTGAGTGGACGAATGAAGTCTCGTAAGGGTTTGTAGTAACCTTACATGATGAATCATACACCTATCTTAACTCACCCGGCTCTCTTAATTATTTGTCATTACCAAGTGTCTTAAAGAAAGAACCAATCCACCATTTATTAATGCATATAATACCTTTAACTCATAATGTCGTATCTTTCGCTTTTCCTCATGTCTTGAGATGATGTTATCTCTTATAATCGCGGATAGAAATTTTAAAAGCACATCAGGTCATTTCTATTAAACCCCTTTCATTAGATAGTCACAAATAAAGGATTTATTATAACATTCCACCCCTCGTAATTCACTTTGTTCTCCATTAGCCTGACCTCATTTGGATACACATACTCGTCGCTCTATCGTTGAATTAAATTAGCTATCTCTATATGTGTTGAATGAAAAAATTGCTTCCTAGGAGCAGGAGCCAATCTTTCCTTTAAAATAGTTATTCGAAGTGGATAGTCCTTGGTATCTTCAATCTGAAGATGCGAATATTGCTTTTGAAAATATGAATATTCATTATGGGGTTTCATAGCAGACCGTTGATAATTGGGTAACGGTCCGCTAAGGACCAACACGACCTGAAAACTCATAACCCCCCTTCCCCCCAAAAAACTCGACATTTAATCATTTCAAACTCATATCTTGGCTCTCTTTTACCACAAACAAACCCAACCACTCTCTCACTAGATTTTGGACATCAGGTGATGTTTGGGAAGGCATACAAATATGGTATTTGTGATCTATAATGTCTCTTTGCTTGTATTTACATGAAGAAGCACTGTTAGACTTGAAGAAAGCTTCAGTAAGATTATTGCCCTCAGTGTCAAAAAATCCACTGTATACTTAGTTGTGGGAATGAGCCATTCAAACAAACTTGAACCTCAGATCTCTACATAATGTGATCTTTTATATTCCACCCAACCAACAAAAATATAAATAAAAACAAAGATGACAAATAATCTAAACTCATGAAACATAAAGATTGGAATCAGATTGACCTGATTTGTTTTACCACTAACATCATTTGCAATATGTCCACACACTTCTCCAAAGTCAGCAATAGGTTTTCGTAAATTTCTAAACTGGTGTAGAAACACGCCTCTCACAATGTGTTAAAATATGCACTTTCCTTTATCTTTTGTTTTTAGTCTAAAAACTAACTTTTCTTCCAACCAAACTTTATTATCAAAAACAAATAAACCTAGCTTAGTTTTATATAAATCACGATTGCATTTGGCATATGTAACAAGCCTTTTAAAGCACTAAGTAGGCAAGCCTTTTAGACCACTAGGTAGGCAAGCCTTTTAGACCACTAGGTAGGCCTAAGTGGACGAGTGAACTCTCGTAAGGGTTTGTAGTAACATTATATGATGAATCATACACCTATCTTAACTCACCGGTTCTCCCAATTATTTGTCATTACCAAGTGTCTTAAAGAAAGAACCAATCCACCATTTATTAATGCATATAATACCTTTAACTCATAATGTCGTATCTTTCGCTTGTCCTCATGTCTCGAGATGATGTTATCTCTTATAATCGCGGATAGAAATTTTAAAAGTACATCAGATCATTTCTATTAAACCCCTTCATTAGATAGTCACAAATAAAGGATTTATTATAACATTCAACCCCTCCTAATTCACTTTGTTCTCCATTAGCCTGACCTCATTTGGATACACATACTCGTCCTCTAACGTTGAATTAAAATTAGCTATCTCTATATGTGTTTGAATGAAAAAATTGCTTCCTAGGAGCAGGAGCCAATCTTTCCTTTAAAATAGTTATTCGAAGTGGATAGTCCTTGGTATCTTCAATCTGAAGATGCGAATATTGCTTTTGAAAAAGTGAATATTCATTATGGGGTTTCATAGCAGACCGTTAATAATTGGGTAACTGTCCGCTAAGGACCAACACGACCTGAAAACTCATAACCCCCTTCCCCCAAAAACTCGACATTTAATCATTCCATACTCATATCTTGGCTCTCTCTCACCACAAACAAACCTAACCACTCTCTCACTAGATTTTGGACATCAGGTGACGTTTGGGAAGGCATACAAATATGGTATTTGTGATCTACAATGTCTCTTTGCTTGTATTTACATCAAGAAGCTCTGTTAGACTTGAAGAAAGCTTTGGTAAGATTATTGCCCTTAGTGTCTAAAAATCCACTGTATACTTAGTTGTGGGAATGAGACACTCAAACAAACTTTATCCTCAGATCTCTACATAATGTGATCTTTTATATTCCACCCAACCAACAAAAATATACATAAAAACAAAGATGACAAATAATCTAAACTCATGAAACATAAATATTGGAATCAGATTGACCTGATTTGTTTTACCACTAACATCATTTGAGATATGTCCACACACTTCTCTAAAGTCAGCAATAGGTTCTCGTAAATTTCTAAACTGGTGTAGAAGCACGCCTCTCACAATGTGTTAAAATATGCACTTTCCTTTATTTTTTTGTTTTTAGTCTAAAAACTAACTTTTCTTCCAACCAAACTTTATTATCAAAAACAAATAAACCTAGTTTACTTTTATAGAAATCATGATTGCATTTAGCATATGTAACATGCCTTTTAAAGCACCAAGTAGGCAAGCCTTTTAGACCACTAGGTAGGCAAGCCTTTTAGACCACTAGGTAGGCCTGAGTGGACGAGTGAAGTCTCGTAAGGGTTTGTAGTAACCATACATGATGAATCATACACCTATTTTAACTCACCCGGCTCTCCCAATTATTTGTCATTACCAAGTGTCTTAAAGAAAGAACCAATCCACAATTTATTAATGCATATAATACCTTTAACTCATAATGTCGTATCTTTCACTTGTCCTCATGTATCGAGATGATGTTATCTCTTATAATCGCGGATAGAAATTTTGAAAGCACATCAGGTCATTTCTATTAAACCCCTTTCATTAGATAGTCACAAATAAAGGACTTATTATAACATTCCACCCCTCCTAATTCACTTTGTTCTCCATTAGCCTGACCTTATTTGGATCACATACTTGTCCTCTAACGTTGAATTTAAATTAGCTATCTCTATATGTGTTTGAATGAAAAAATTGCTTCCTGGGAGCAGGAGCCAATCTTTCCTTTAAAATAGTTATTCGAAGTGGATAGTGTTGGATCTAGAAAGGCTGGTGCAACCAAAACCAAATCACTTAGACTATTTTGGTGCAACTAATAAAGGACTTTCGAAGCTAAGTGTGGAACTTCCGAAGTAAAAAGGAGCTCTTCCGAAGACAAAGTGTAAAACCAACTTCCGAAGGAAAACTCCAACTTCCGAAGAGAAAGTATTCACTTCCGAAGATCAAGACTTAGAGTGAAAGATCAGAAGTCAACTTCCGAAGTATGAGAGAAGTCCTCAAGCCTCGGAAGTATAGAAGCCTCTTCCGAAGTATAAGTGGCTTTGGAAGAACTTGTTCTTCTGAAGCCAACTTACCTTCGGAAGACACTACTATTATCCAGTAGACATAAGTATGGTCTCCCTGACACTCCGCTGCAGACCTCTGAGATACTGCATGACGTTTTCTCAAAAGCCATGTAGTTGACCATACTTTATTCCACTGTTTACCTTTATAAGTTAGTACAGTTGCCAACTTTAGTTGGTGACAAAAGGTAAGTCATGGACATGTCATGACTACCATATCTTAGATAATACTTTATCTAAGATACCTTAACTTTAGCATTGTAGTATATGCTTTAGTCTTAGGTTTCCAGCTGGTATCAAAGTATATCCGGCTGTATGATCTAGTATATGTAGTTTCTCATTGTAACTCATGTTTCATGCTTGTATGAGTCTTATAATACTTTGAGTTGAGAAGTAATATATACAAGTGCCTTGAAAATTATTTCTTTGTGTTCTTTGCTACTTATTATATTATTATCAACTCTTAGAAGAGATTCTACTTCATCTGATTTTACGAGTGTAATATAAGTGAGTTTGAGAGAAATCCAAGTGTTAAGTGACAAACCCGATCCTGCAATTGGTATCAGAGCTTTTTAGGCTCTTGATTGTGAGATCTTACCATCCTAATCAACCTGTTTTTCACTCCTCCTCCAACACACTCAAAAAATTGCCCTCAACAAGTCGAAGTCGAGATGGGGACGATGACTAAAGCACCCATCATCCACCCCTGAAAACTTCGGTCATGGAGCAAACGAATGGAAGGCTTCATCAGGTATCAGATCAAGACAGCAGGATGTGGCAATCTATTGTCGATGGCCTGTATAAGCCAAAGGTAGGGTGTGGAAAACGTGCCATGATAGAAAAAAAGCTGTTGAAGATTACTATGATGAGGACCGGAAGAAGCTGGACATTGATAGCAAGCTCTATGACTGTTCTCATGAATGCAATTCCCAACTCCATCATGGTGGGGTTTGAACATTGCAAGTCATCCAAAGAACTATTTTGATGCACTTGCTCAATGTACTCTTGCTCAATGACTCAAAAGGAAGCTAAGGACTCACTGCAAGCAGCAGTCGAGAAACTTCACCTACGTTGCTGAGAGACCTCAGCCAACAATACTTCGGGTACATGGAATCTCATTTCTTCCCTTCAGTCTGTGGGAATTGCTCTTGAACTTAGAAAAGACCTCACAAGAAAGTTCATGCTACCTTCCCAATGAGTGGACGTTCTACTGTGTCTCTATCAGAGAAACAGAAAACCTAAATACACTCACATGACCGAACTCTAGGCATCCTTGATGGATACAGTTTGGAAATGGAGAAGGAGAGAGGTCATCAGAAAAGCAGACCCTTGATTCTCTGCTAGCAACACTTTAATGGTGCTGAAGGCTCAACCCCTCCCAGCCTCACAGTACCTGACTTACACCCAGCAGCCATCCTGTTCTTCTGGGCCATACATCACATTTCCTGAGACTCCAACGGTCTCAACGAGCTCTCAAGTAAAGTTCCTTTCAGGACAGCTGTGCTTTTGTCTCAAGAAGTGGACAATCTAGGATTATCAATATTGCTTTGATGATCTAGAGGGTTCAGCCCAGATGACTTGGAATACGTGGACATAGTCCAACAAATGGCTCTCTTAACCTACATAGCAAAGAAGTTCTTCAAGAGAACTGGAAGGCAATTTCCCCATACCCCATCAAAGCAAATTTGGGTTTTGACAAAACCAAGGCCAAATGTTACAACTGTAACCACTTGGTCATTTTGCAAGGGAATGCAAGGCTCCCAAGTCGAATCCGGGAACCCCACAGGCCTTCCACACATCCCTCTACACCAAAGCCCACAGGAAAGTCAACAGAGACAGTGCAATGGCTCAAGAAGTTGACTGGAGCTTCATGGTACATGATGTGACTCCTGCTCAAGCACTCATGGCCGGAACAGATGACAATAAGGTCTATGAACATCTCTGTACTCCTGCTTGTATTGCTAAGGTTAAATTGTATCAGGACTACAATATGGAGATTAAATCCGATATTGAGTCTTTAAATGTTTTAAACTCTGATTTTAAAAGGGCTGAATCTGACTATCAAAGAAAAATTGAGGAGATTAGAGAAAAGGTGTACCTATTAAAACATGAAAACACAAAATAAGACTCAAAAAAAGGATTTAATATCCAAATTGTTTGAGGCTCAAGCCCGCTTGTCACAGCTGAGGCTCAAGCCAGGAAGTATGCTATTTCTGAGCAAAACTTCCAAGCCATTCTTGCATCATCCTCTCACTCAAAACTTTTTTACCAAAACAAAGGTGGGTCGGGAACCAATGATGAAATTGCTCCACACTCTCTATGAGTCTATAAGACAACCAGTGGTGTGGTACTGAAGAGCAAGAGGTTCCATCTGCTGACCCACATTCTCATGAGTCAAAGAGTGAGTAACTATGGAGGACCATCCACATAGGGAGAGAACCAGGTACTTTTACCCACTCCTACCGGTGATGATCAACCCTGACCACCAAAGAAAGAAGCAAGAAGAGCTAAGGCAGCCAAAAGAAAAAAAAGAGAAGTGCTGAGTCTAAGCTGAAGATAGACCCAAAGCAAAAGGGTATATTCATTTCAGCCGGATTGCAGGTGGTAGGAAACTCTGATTCAGAAAAGGAGTGTAGTACCAGCACTCCTGTCCTACCAAAGGATCAGAAGTTAAAAGGAAAGGTTGCTGATGAAGAGAAAAAGAACAAGAAATAGCAATCCTCAAATTCCAAAAGATTAACATTACATGCATAATGTGTGGTCTACAAAACACATGGCTAAAGATTGTTACTACAATCCTGTTAGTACACATTATGCAAATAATGTTAAAAAGGAAGGAGTCAGGAAGGTTTCTCATTTGGACCATATCAAATGGTTCAAGTGATGAAAAAGGGAAAGCTTGTTTACGAAAGCAAGGTTGCTTTCGGAAGAAGGTCCTTCTTCCGAAGGGAAAAAAGGCTTCGGAAGCTAAAGCTGTCAAGACTCAAAAGAAAAAAAGTCCCCTTAGACCATCCTAGAAGAAGACTGCTTCAGAAGAAAAGGTGGTGAAGGCTTCCCGAAAAGAAAGAAGCTTCGGAAGAATGCCAAGTTGCAAAAGCTTCAACAAGCTCATCCTCCATGATCAACCAAGGGATGAATGGAAGATCAAGTAAGATGATGCAGCACAAACCTCTTTTTCAAAGACATTCATTGAACCTCATGCATAAATTTTGGTTCAATTATGTCACTATCATTGGAAGAATCTAAGACCCACAAGGCTTGGGTTTCCAATCAAAACTAATCATCTCATCTTATGTGCAGGAACATCCATATGACAAGAATAACAATGTTTGGATTGTGGATAGTGGATGCTCCAGGCACATGACAGGGAACAGATCTCTCCTTCAACAATTTCAACATTATGATGGTGGTCCTCTCCAGTTTGGAGATGAGGCCGGAGGATATATTTCTGGCAGAGGAAGTATATCCAACGGAAAATTAAAGGTTGACAAAGTTAACTTTGTCAAACAGCTTGAATACAACCTGTTAAGTGTTTCTCAGTTCTGTGATCAAAAGCATCAAATGCCTTCACAGAACATGAGTGCATAATCCTCAAACTCGGGATGACAATTCCTCAGGAATTGGTGCTTCTTAGGTCTCCCAGGAAAGGGGATATGTACAAGCTAGATATGAACAATGCTTCCCCAATGGGAGAAGTATCATGCTTTCTTTCCAAAGCTGATGGTGATTAGTCAACACTATGGCATAAACGAATGTGTCATGTAAATTTTAAGACAATGAATAAACTGGCTAAAAATAACTTGGTACATGGTTTGCCTAAAAAGGAATTTTTCTGCAAAGATAACTGTGTTGCATGCCTGAAAGGGAAACAACACAGGGTATCTCATAAATCCAAAGTTGTTAGCTCCATCACCACTCCATTACACTTATTGCACATGGATCTATTTGGTCCCCACAAGTATAACGAGCATTGGAAGGAAATCATATTGCCTTGTGATTGTTGATGATTTTACTAGATTTACATGGGTATTCTTTTTAAGAACCAAAGATGATGAAACTGCTGAAACTTTAAAATCTTTATTCTTAAAATAGAAAATCAAATTAATCACAAGGTTAAATTAATTAGAAGTGATCAAGGGACTGAGTTTAAGAACCGCGTTCTTGACTCATTATGTAACTCAAAAGGGATTGCCAGACAATACAGTGCCCCTAGAACTCTCAACAAAAATGGTGTTGCTGTGAGAGGAGAACAGGACACTTATTGAGGCTGCTCGGACTATGTTAGCTGATTCAAAGTTGCCTCTAACATTCTGGGCAGAGGCAGTCAGCACTGCATGCTATATGCGGAATAGGGTCCTTGTAGTTAAGCCACATGGAAAAACCCCTTATGAGCTATGGAACAAGAGGCCACCGTTCATTGGCTTTCTAAGGTCTTTTGGCAGCAGGTGTACCATACTTAACACAAAAGACAATTTGGCAAAATTTGCTGAAAAGTCGGATGATGCCATCTTTGTTGGATATTCCTCTAACTCTAAAGCTTATAGAGTTTATAACATTAAAAATCAACAATTTGAGGAATCTTTCAACATTGTAGTTAATGAGCATACTCCTTGTGTAGGGGGAATGGCCTGATCATATCTTTGATTTAGAATTGTTTTCAAAACTATTCTAAACCATCTTGTGAGAATGTTTCAGCTGGAACAGATGCTCAAAGTGATTCCGATGATGACCAACTGTTTGAGCTTCCCAGACCTATTCCATGTTCTCCAAGAGCTGCAACAAATCAAGTTCCCACTATTGGCAGATCCGTCAGTATAACTATCTCAGGAATAGTGGAGCTTAAACCAGCGGTTCACCTTTTGACTCTTAAACTTCATCAGGTGACACTGCACAACACCAAGCTGATGGAAGCAACATCTTGAAGGAACATGCAACTGTTAATGCTACTTCACAGCAAACAAATGATGATGTTTCTCATTCATTCAATCAGTCCTCATTGAATGAGTTTGAAACAGCAGCTAGACCAAGTGTTTAAGCTCTTGAGCAATATTTCCAATTTGGATCTATCTTTGCAACTGGAGGTAATTCCTCGACGTAGGATTCACAACACTCATCCAGCTGAGAACATCATAGGGGAAGTCTCTGAAGGCGTGAGAACAAGAGGACAAACTCACAATGGGAATGTCTGCTTGTACTCATGCTTTTTATCCCAAATGGAACCCAAGAAGGTGGAAGATGCCTTGAAAGATAGTAGCTGGGTTGAATCAATGCAAGAGGAGCTACTTAATTCAAAAGACAAAAGGTTTGAATGTCCGCTACTATCTGGTCAAGTACCTATAGGCACTAAATGGGTTTTCAAAAACAAGAGAGATGATAGAGGCTTGCTTATCAAGAACATAGCAAGACTGGTGGTTCAAGGATACACTCAAGAGGAGTGAATCAATTATACTGATGTCTTTGCACCTGTTGCAAGACTTGAGGCAGTTAGGATCTTCCTTGCTTATGCTGCATCCAAGAATTTCACTGTCTACCAGCTTGATGTCAAGTGTGCCTTTCTATATGGGGATATAGATAGGGAAGTCTATGTATGCCAACCTCCAGGATTTGAAGACCACATCACCCCAACTATGTGTGCAAATTGGATAAAGCTCTATTTGGGCTGCACTAAGCATCTAGGCTGTGGTATGAGACATTGTCTCAGTTTCTCCTGAAGAATGGTTACACTAGAGGTACCATTGATAAGACTCTTTCATAAAGAAGTCAGAAAGGACATGTTGCTTGTCCAAGTCTATGTTGATGACATCATATTTGGTTCCTCAAATGACCAAATGTGTAAAGACTTTGAGAGCATCATGAAGAAAAAGTTTGAGATGAGTTCAATGGGAAGATTGGACTTTTTCCTTGGAATTCAGGTGAAGCAAATAAAGGAAGGGTTTTTCATCACTCAAACTAAGTATGTCAATGACATCTTAGAAAGATTTGATATGAAAGATTGTAAGGCAGCAAAAAACACCTATACCCAGAAACCACAATCTGTGCCCTGACTCTAAGGGGGAGGATACTGATCAACATCAGTATAGAGCAATTATTGGTTCTCTGATGTATCTCACAGCAAGTAGACCTGATATCATGTTTGCAACTTCTATTTGTGCAAGATATCAGGCTGCTCCAAAGATGTCTCACCTAGTTGATGCCAAGAGAATCCTCAGATACCTTAAAGGAGCACCTAAACTAGGTCTCTGGTATCCAAGAAATAGTGATTTCAATCTCTATGGTTACTCTGACAGTGATTATGGTGGCTGCAATCAACAAGAAATCAACATTCGGTGGATGTCAATTTCTTGGTGGAAGGATTATCTCATGGCAATGCAAGAAGCAATCATGTGTCTCTACATCAACTGCTGAAGCTGAATACATTGTTGCTGCTAGTTGCTGTGCTCAGCTGTGCTCAGAACCAGATGATAGACTACGGATTCAACTTCATGAGCACTCCTATCCACATTGACAACAACAGTGCTATCTCCATTACTGAAAATCCGGTGAATCCAAGACTAAGCACATTGATATCAGGTATCATTTCATTAGAGATATTCATGAGAAAAAATCTAATCAAACTAATCAAGTTGATTCAAATGAACAATATGCTGACTGTTCACCAAAGCCTTTGATGAACAAAGATTCAAATATCTCATTACAGCTATGGGATGATAAACTTGATTAGTCTATCTTATTTGAAAACCTTTTAATGTGTAAAGTTTTATGTCAAAACAATCTAAGCCCTGTTACAAAAGGTCTTTCTCTAAAATTTTCTCTATGTATAAATTCTTCTGAAGAGGAATTAACCCTCAGAAGATATTTTACATATCTTCTGAAGCAAATTCCTCCCAGGATAATTTTCTTTTCGGAAGAGTTTAGTTGTTAGTGTCGGAAGAAGCGATTGATATCATATAAGATCTACTTCCAAAGCTTATAACACTCTCCATTCGGAACGTATACTCTCGGAAGTAAAAACTTTAACTTCGGAAGTAAATTTGCCTTCGGAAGAACATACCTTCAAAAATACTTTATACTCGGAAGAAAAGATTTTACTGTATAACGGAAATCTTTTGGGCCCCACTCTGTAAAAAGTAAAGATTTTGTTAATGATGTCGGATTATTTAAATGGACTAAACCTTACCGCCCCGGTCACATCCTCCATTGAAACATCCCATCATCTTATCACACCCCTTAAACCGTCATTTCACCCGTTTAAATAACTCCGGCTTATCACTTTCATCCTTTTTACCAAAATTACTGCCCTAAAAGATTTCTTCATCTCCAATTCACCCAATTACGAACTATCTTCTTGCAACTTTCTCAAATGGCACTAAACCCTTAGCACAACCAAGTCGCACTCCTTGATTCTTCAAGGGATGCCGACTTCTCAGATATCATCTCCTTTCTAATCCAATCTTCTTATTACACTGCCCTGACTGTTAACCCCATGGTTTAATTCATATGATAGTGGCAATCACTTTGGGGCAAATGTCAAATTGAAATGGGGCCCTCAAAAGAGGAGGTCATCTGTGGCCAGGATTGGTCAGGTTTCTGAACAACTCATCAGGGAGCATCTCGAGCTTCATGATAAGGGCGCTCCTACAGAGTTCCCCAAGGCAGATTTGGACAACACTTATATCCAAATGGGATATGATGGAGATGTAAGCAGGTCAACCGTTTACAAGTTGAACTTCTTTTACAACTGGAAGTCCCTGCTGCATGTAGTTCTTCATTGCTTGTCCAACAAATCTGGAGGATGGGATCAAATCCCATATGAACTTGGGTGCCTAGTTCATGGTTTGGTGAGAAGCCTCCGCTTCAACTACTCAAGATTGGTGCTGACCAATCTTATGGAAAAACTTCAACGGGACACATTCTTCATGTATCTCAGGTTTCTTCAACACATATCAATTGTGTGCTGGACCAGAGTAAGCTTGTGTGCAGCTGCTTTGATTGTCCTCAAATGAGGCCGACCATCTTCAAGACTTTGAAGAGAGTGTCCACCAACTTCACCGGAAGATATACTGCACTTCTTCCAGGTATGACTGAGCCAATGGCTCCTGGTGACATCCCTGTTAACCCCACAGGTGATGAACCCACACCAGCAACTACCCTCATATTGCCAAATCTACCTTCTCATCCCATCACCATCACTATCAAAGACGCCCCAAACGAACCCTTGTTCAATCTTCTCTGATTGAACAAGCTCTCTTGTTCTATCCAAAAAGGCTAGAGTTTAACAATGGGCTCCCACTCAGCCTGAGGTCCAACCATCCTTCATAATTGACCTCAATATGGGTTTTGAGTCTCCTCAGTCTCAGACCCATGAGCCCGAAACCCAAGCTAAAAGCCCTCAGGGAGAGTCTTTGTACTCCCCTGAGCAGCCAAAAAGGGACAGCCCCACTATAGGCTCAATACCTTTAGACATTGATCAAAGTCCCGGGTCATTAGGCTTCATTTCTATATCCTTTACTGACATACTAATAGGAGCTGATGAAGAGATTATGTCTCTTCAGGGCAATGAAGTTAATCCACAACACCCTCTGAAGGATTAATAGAGCCTAGAGAGATCTCTTATCTCTAGCCCCCATTAGCAAGCCTTTACTGAGGTCAGTCCCAGTGATGTGGAGGGGACTCATGTGATTCAGCTGCCATCTACTGAAGGAGCCTCAATGGACCCTCAGGACAGTGGTAACATTACTGAGACTGAATCTACGACAACTATGCCCTTTGATGACTCTGAAAGAGACATCTTGAGCAAGGGAAACCAGGGCGCCAAGAAACCACATCTGGTGGTGAGGATGAACATACTAGGTATGTTACCTCATCTCCCCATGATTCTTCAAAAAAAGATGACGGAAGACTGCAACTCACCATTGAAGACCTACTTTCTAAAGTCTCAAATATTGAATCTAAGGTTAGGACTTTAGAGGATAGGTCTGCCACTCAGCAACTTGAGATTGAAAATCTCAAGGCCAAACTAGCTAAGAAACAGATTGAGAGGTCTGTCAGGAACGTACAAATTCAGGTCTCATTGACCTCTTCCTCTAGCTCAACAAGCTCTCAAGATGATGCTACCAAAAAGGGGGAGAGTGTTCAGGGACAAAGCCAAAGACAAGAGGAACCACAAAGTCAAGCTCTCACTTCCTTAACTTTAAAATACCATATGCAACAAGCTTCAGTCTTTCCTGAGCCTCCTCCGGTTGTAATTCAAGTGGCTCAAAGGATGCTCCAAGATCTCAACAGGTTCTTCAACAAGTTCCTGTTGGAATCTCTCATTGAACAGCCAAGTCCTGACCTGTCTATGATTTACTTCGGAACTCAAGAGCTTCAGAGGTAAAATGCACCTTCTACCACTATTGAGGAAGTTGGTCAACCTAAGGTCCAAGTAGAACCTGAGATTAACTTCGAAGGGGCAACAAGGACTGATGGCCCAGCAACTGAGACAGTTGGGATAGATAGTGCATTCTCACAGACTTCCGAAGCACAAGTCAAAGCCTCGGAAGAACAATTTCAATCTTCCGAAGCTGAGATTGCAGCTGCGGAAGGACTATTCTCCTTATCCGATGATCTAATAGTCACAGATACAATCCTAGAACTTGCATCTGAGGTTAATAGGGAGGATTTTCTCACTTAACCCCTAGATCAAAACATCAGCATTAACAGCACAGCACTCAACCTTCACTCCCTTCAATACCCCCAAAGTGCTACAGCTTCGAAGACACCTAAGAAAAAGCACTACAGACCTCTCAGGAAGAGCAATGAAAGGAAAATGGAATAGAAAAAGAGACATCAAAAGAAAGGAGAAAGGAGAAGCTCAAACCAGAAAAGGTTGAACTAGAGCTGCCCAGTAGCACCCCCAGCAGGAGGCAACAATAGAAGAAGAGTGGAAATCATTGACAGACTTAGTTCAGTCATAGGAGTTAGTGAAGAAGTTATGTACCTACGGACTAGGTCCACTAGAGGAGTTAGTTGAGCTGGAAGAAAAAGCAACTTTGCTGCAAAAACAGCAAAGAGAAGAAGAAGCAAGGTTGGCCTTAGAGGAAGAAAGATAGAGGAAGAAAGAGAAGCTGATCAGCAGCTCAGGAGGGAAAAGATAACTTTCCTAACCTCCAAGGTTTCTCTCTAGAAGAACTATCTCCACACAACAATGATACGATCTTATGGCTCTTCAACAAAGAGCAGATCAAATGGAGAAAGAGAAGAAAGAAATCTCCAAGGAAAAGCTGATGCTGATGAGGAAGAAGGAAAAGAGCAGGACTACTGCTGCCAAGAAGATAGGTGAGAAGGCCTGGATGAAAACTATCTCTGGGCTCATGGCTTCTCTGCAGGCAGGTGGGTCCTATGTCTAAAAAGACCCTCCATCGACATGTCAGTGACATAAAGGTTGACATTCGCTCGGGGAAGAGGAAGGATATGTACAGAAGGGGACATGGATGATCTTCAAATCACTACTCAACCCCAACCTCAAACCCAACCACAACCAGAACCAATTCCTTTTCCATTCCCCTCAAAACTGAACCAACCACTAACCATACACCCCTGAACCTACCTATCATCCTTACCAACCTTTTCAGCTCAACCACCTAAACTACCTATCCTCAACCCAAAACACTAGCCAGAACCCAAACACCTCAACCTACCTAACACCTCTCAAACCATCCCCTCAGCCTCTAAACATCTCCCCTTAGAGGAGTTCAAGGCACAAGACAAAGCTCATCAATTGCACAACCCTAAGTGACATCTCCTGTGAGGAGGATTTAGTCAAATTGACTTATGTTGATGGATCGTCATGTTCCCTCACTAGAGATCAATTTCTTGATCTGCCTAGTGGAACATGGACCAAGCTGCAAATCTCCTTGGCCTCAATTCAGATACTTTGAATGAGTAAGAAAAGAAGCTAAGGAGAAGGCTGGTGACTCTGCTGGATACAAAGAAAGGTGACCGGGTGCCAAGACAACCTCTTGTTCCTAGGAAGAAGATCATCTAGTGGAGGTTCGAAGACTCTTCTCACAACTTTGTTGTTGAAAGAGAGAATGGAGAGCTCAACAGGCTAAGTGCCTCATCTCTACTACACTCACGCAGATTTGATATTGCTGAGTTAGCAGAGAAGCCATTCTCCAACCCCTCCAATTCTGAAGTAGCTGCTCATTTCATAAATCATCTGGGCAGTCTTCATATGGCCGAGCTAACTACTAGGACCAAGGTTAAAGAAGAGTTGAAACTGAGAGAGGAGGAGAAAAAGAAGGGATTAACAACCAAAGGCAAAAGCTTTCTATAAATGGTTGAAGGTCCTAAACTTGAATCCATAGTTAGTGGAGTATGACTATAACTCCCATCAACTGACTCTTTTCAGGGGGCACAACAAAGGGTACATGTCATTCATAGTGATAGACTGGATCTCCTATCCACTAATGACTTGTACAAGCTTCTCAGCATCACTTCAGGGAAGAACAAGGAAACAGACAAATATCTTCTGTCACTGGTGTTGAAAGCTTTGAGAAGCAGAAACAAGTGAGGTTTTGGTAGCATCAGCCTAGGGGGAGTTTGTTGGATCTAGAAAGGCTGGTGCAACCAAAACCAAATCACTTAGACTATTTTGGTGCAACTAATAAAGGACTTCCGAAGCTAAGTGTGGAACTTCCGAAGGAAAAAGGAGCTCTTCCGAAGACAAAGTAAAACCAACTTTCGAAGGAAAACTCCAATTTCCGAAGAAAAGTATTCACTTCCGAAGATCAAGACTTAGAGTGAAAGATCAAAAGTCAACTTCTGAAGTATGAAAGAAGTCCTCAAGCCTCGGAAGTATAGAAGCCTCTTCCAAAGTATAAGTGGCTTTGGAGGAATTTGTTCTTCCAAAGCAAACTTACCTTCGGAAGACACTACTATTATCCAGTGGTCATAAGTATGGTCTCCCTAACACTCTGCTGCAGACCTCTGAGATACTGCATGGCGTTTTCTCAAAAGCCATGTAGTTGACCATACTTTATTCCACTGTTTACCTTATAAGTTAGTACAGTTGCCAACTTTAGTTGGTGACAAAAGGTAAGTCATGGACATGTCATGACTACCATATCTTAGATAATACTTTATCTAAGATACCTTAACTTTAACATTGTAGTATATTCTTTAGTCTTAGGTTTCCAGCTGTATCAAAGTATATCCGGCTGTAGGATCTAGTATATATAGTTTCTCATTGTAACTCATGTTTTATGCTTGTAAGAGTTTTTGTAATACTTTGAGTTGAGAATTAATATATACAAGTGCCTTGAAAATTATTTCTTTGTGTTCTTTGCTACTTATTATATTATTATCAACTCTTAGAAGAGATTCTACTTCATCTGATTTGAGTGTAATATAAGTGTGTTTGAGATAAATCCAAGTGTTAAGTGACAAACCAGATCCTGCAGATAGTCCTTGGTATCTTCAATCTGAAGATGCGAATATTGATTTGGAAAATGTGAATACTCATTATGGGGTTTCATAGCAGACCGTTAATGATTGGGTAACGGTCCACGAAGGACCTACATGACCTGAAAACTCATAACCCCCCTTCCCCCCAAAAACTCGACATTTAATCATTCCAAACTCATATCTTGGCTCTCTCTCACCACAAACAAACCCAACCACTCTGTCACTAGATTTTGGACATCAGGTGATGTTTGGGAAGGCATACGAATATGGTATTTGTGATCTACAATGTCTCTTTTCTTGTATTTACGTCAAGAAGCTCTGTTAGACTTGAAGAAAGCTTCGGTAAGATTATAGATCCTCATGTTATGAAATATTAGGGGTTTTGGGAAAAACCAAGGTCTTTGGCTTAGATCAAACCAGTTAGTAGTATGCTATGTGACATGACTGGATGTTAAGAGAAAACCGACATTGTGATGGGTGGTTTTATGAAAATAATGCTTTTATATTGATTTCAGGCTTAACCGGGTGTGAATCCTAGCCCATAATATGCATTTTAAATTATAGTGTTATGTTTTGTTTGTGCTCGTAGGGTGATATTTGCGATATTGTAATTGTGGAAGTTGATTATTGAAGGCTATTAGTTTAGGTGAGTCTAACTACCCTTTTTTCCTATATAAAATATTGGGCTTGTACACAAGCTGCCTAAAATGATTTTTGTTACGTGTGTCACATGATTATTTCATGTTATATTGTGTTCCTTATGTCTAAAGGACTAAAGTTTGGGTGCGTCTAGACCTTGGTCATGTTACTCACGAACAAACCAATAAGGTAAGTTTGTGGGTTTTCCAAATGGCATGACACACAAATCACCTTGGGCCATATGCGCTTAGATGGATCCGATCTAGGTAGGATAGCCTAACTCCAGGAAGTTTCCATTTTGCTATATTGATATTGAACTTGAAATGGCATATATGTCATGATTCACTAACTTCTAATTGTTGATGTTGTTAGTAATAATCGGTTTATCAAGCTAATGGCTTACATGTACATTTATTCATGTTGATGATGAGTTTGGAGTCATAATTATGACTCACCAACGACTTTGTTATTGAAAATTTTAGCTTGTGTTTCAGGTCTTGCACATTTCAAAAGGATCTAGATAAGGGTTGGGTTTTAGCACATTTTGATAATAGAGTTTTCAATACCCTTCATAGGGTTAGGTGTTTTGAAACTACATGGTAGCAATGGTTTGTAACAATGGTTATGTTGGATGTTAGCACATAGATTGCGTATGTTATGCAAGAAAATATTAATTTTAATGCCAGTCTTGATTGTGGTCTTGATAATAAAGTCTTCCGTCATAAAATATCATGTATGTGATACAACAGGTAACACATGTGGTCTGGGGTGTGACACCTGACTTCTATAACTTTGATTTTAATGTTTTCTTTTCTCTTCATTTTTCCTTTATAACTTTAAACCAAATGGATGAATCATTACTAACATCTATTTTTGGGGTTTTTTTATTTTAAAACTAATGGAATGACCATTAACTATCACCTAGTATCATTTGAGTACATTTGATATCCTCTAAGAACATATAAACTAAGATTAGACAGTTCATCAAAAGAATGAGGAAGTGTAGAAGATGGCCCCCAACTATCAATGCCATTTGAAGTAAAGCCCTCAAACAAATGAACACAAAGCTTGAGGTAAGGAAAGGGTGTACTTCTCAAAGCTTTTACATATTTGTTGGACTGTGTGAAAAAACGTAAATAAAATAGTATACGATTATTGAAATATAATAATTAGTATTATTTAGAAATATTAATGAAATACCTTCTTCTCTTATTGTTATTATTTTTCCAACAAGTAAAAAGTGTTTGTTAATGGATTATAAATGTTGCAAGTTTTTAAGCTTTGACCTGGCTGCAACTTTAGCTTTTAAATAATCATGGCGATTATTCATTTTCAGTTGTATATTTTTCAGATTTTATTAAGGCTACTTCCTTCAAATTCATGAAAAGACATTTTATGAACACATGTTTTAATATATATTTTTTTCAACAGATTATTGCTTCTAATTAATCCTAATCTTTTTTGAATTTTTATTCATACAATAAACAAACTTATAAACTAGGAAGACAAGAAACTTCAAGCAAAAACCATAAACATAGAAATATCATAACTCCAAGTGTCATAAACAAGCAACATATAACTTTCATATTTAGAAACATCTTGAATCAAACGAAACATATTTTTCATAAACTAGAAACATCTTGAATCAAACGAATCATAAAACTTTAATTAACCTAGAAACATCTTGAATCAAACTGAACATAACTTTGATAAATTAGAAACATATTGAATCAAACTAGACATAACTTTCATAAAATATAAACATCTTGAATCAAACCAAACATAACTTTCATAAACTATTAACATCCTGAATCTAAGAAAACACAACTTTCATAAACTAGCAACATCTTGAAGGATTTTCCTAATAGAAGATGCAAGGCATAACATGGTCATAGTAAACATCACTATTCAAAAACAAAAAAACCAAAACATATCAGGATTTAGGCGTGCTTTTTAAGAAAGTTTCAAATGAGGCAAGGCTCATCGCCATTATCAAAACAATTTTGTCAATAGCTGCATCATGGAAACAACAAGCACAAACTAATCATCATCAACATACACAATAGCTTAGGCTCAGTCTCAGATGAAGTAGTGCTCGTCATCATCGACATATCAAAACCTCCAAACACAGTAAAGAAATGACCAAAACAAAATAGTAGAAGATCTAAAATCCCTAAAAGGATATTAGAGAGATAGGGAGGTGAAGGGGTAATAAAGGTGGTTGAAACACTAGTACCACCACTTTGAACGGCTAGAAGGTGGGCACCGGATCCACCTCCACAAGAAACGGGAGGCATAGCGACAACCGGATCCACCATGGCCATAATCAAAAACCATGCCGAAACGTAAAGAACAATTGTGTAGATTCAAAAACCTTAGACTTTTAAGCGGCTGATGTGCACCAAATTCCTACCAAAATCATCCAATTATTCCTTAATATTTCCCTTCAAATGATGATTATGTACTTAAAATTGTTAAATTGTGTTTTCAGGTGTTAAAAAGGGCAAGATGGACAAAAGGAGCATATTTGACAAGAAATTGAAACAATCTGAGCTTTGGAGTCAAGAATGGAGTCGTGACCTATTAAGCACACCCCATGCCTGCCTGAAACACACCCTCTTTCTCAAATTGGCACACTCCCGTGTTTGGCATCTGATAGAACAAAAAGTATTGTCCCCCAATACTAAGCACGGGGTTGTGCCCCACCTCCAACACGGGGCCACGCCCCATTTAACACGGGGTCGTGCCCGACACAACCTGCAAGTACGGGCCAACCAACTTTCGTAAGCATTGTACTAGCACGGAGCCGTGCCTTTTAGGCACGGGGCCGTGCTTAAACACTCCAGAAAGCCTATAAATAGAGGCTTAAGTTCACTATTTTAGCAAGCTTTGGTGGGGGAGTTACTCTGTAGAATTCTTTCGGGAATCAAGACTTAAAGATCACTTGGAGGCTTGGGAGGTGCACTTGGAAGAAGCTCGGGATTGTCTAAACATCATCCATTGTGGATAATCGGTTTGATTGTTACATTTCACCGATGATTCATATCTATCTTGTATGTTATTTGTTGTCATGTTCAAGCTTATTATGAGCTAAACTCTTATTATCATCCTAATTGGATGAAACTTATGTAGTTTGTGATGAACTAATGATGTGATTTATATTATGTTAATGTTACTTGGGAAAACTTTTGATGAGTACCATATACATTTGAACGGGAAGTTATAAATTTATGATATGTAATTGTGATTGTCATACACGGTTGAAACGTATGTCAACTAAAATTCACGAAACTGGTCTTCATAATAAATCCATGGCTAATGAACTAGAAATGGTTATTAGAAATCATATCACAGTAACTTTGTGATCATTTGTGGGTTCCCTTTTATTCGTCTAAGAAATCTACAACAATTGTTATGGTTTTCTAAAATTAATGGTATGTTAGAAAAGAACCTTATCAACTCTTTTTTTAACATTAAGTTATGTTTTTCAGAAATTGTATGTCAAAGATCACAAAAGATCTACCTACATTACTAGGGCTTTGATTTAAGTAGTAAAACTCAACCAGACGTGATCCTAGTCACTACGGAGCGAATAGACGAGAAATCGTGTCAGCTCACCTTTATAAACATTGACATGTAAGGCCCCGTTCCCGGGACGCTTACAGTTGGATCCTTATCGCACATAAAACATTATAAATACATTTAACTTTCATATAACGTTTGCAGCGGAAACATTAAAAACAACATTTTCATTTCATCAAAATACTTTTGCAAAATAATACAACCGTTCATTACACAATATCATTTTTGTTAGGATCGTATATTGAACGAAATACTAACTGATTAACGTGTATACCGAATCAAATAGTGCGGAATCCTATTTGATTGGCGATCCAATCAGTGAGAACGCATGTAGAATCAACTATGGGTTGAATCTAAACGTTAAGAATGATATGGAATCGATCTAGTGCGATCTATGAACTTGGAACAGGTTCTTAGAGGTCTCTGGACGACTAGGGTACGTCTTGTAGTCGAAGTGTTTGAATTCTTACGGTTTTCCACGAATTAAGTGGTATTTTATAGGTTAGGGTTTCTCATTCGGGCGAATGAACCATTAGCATGGTTCAGTCGTGTGATTGAGCCATGCGGTTGATCCATTCGCACGACTGAGTGTTCAGTCGTGCGACTGAGTCAATCTCATGTTACACTCGTGCGACTGATCCAGTCTCCTAGTTCAGTCGTGCGACTGAGTCATTCGCATGAAGTTGTTCATGCATATGGTCCATTAGCATGGGCCATTCGCATGAGAACTTCATATTACTAAGTTTGAATGTATTTATTAATCATTACATTATCATATTACTAAGTTTGAATGTATTTATTAATCATTACATTCATCAAGAACTTCATAATCTCTTTCCTTTATCTTCAGAGGCTCATCCTTAGTTCCTTTGAGCTTGAGCATGATAGTCTTTTTGGCATCCTCAAACTCCTCTATCTTCTTTGCTGATAGGATTATGCTCCAGGAGTTGTTTGGCAATCTCTTGGCTCTGAGCAACCATTTGCTGTGCCTGCTGCTCAATCAACTGAGCCTGCTGAGAGAGATCTGAGAGATGTGCACTTGTGAGATCTACCAACTGACGAATCTGAGATGTCTTCTCGTCATCGGATGCCAGCAGCCTCAGCACCATACGGTTCAGTGCTGAGAGCGTTCATCGACCCCACTGGGAGGTAAAGTGATCCAGATGGATGGGTGGGATGTGATGATGAGCCGGCTTGGTGGCTAGCAGTGGTGGTGGTGGTGGCAGTGGTAAAGATTGGGGTTGGTCTGGGATGAAAGTGGTGGTGGAGTGGGCTGTGGGTGAGTAGATATGTGGTGATGGGATGATGTAGATGTGGGATTGTAGATGTGATGGAGGTGGTGGTGGTGAGAGTGAGGGATGTGGTAGGAGTGGTGGTGGTAGTTGGGGGGTGTGTGTGGGGCTGTGGTGGTGGCGTGGTGGTAATCGAGTAAATTCTTCTCTTGCTCTTCATTCCATGAGGCTGAGCCATCCTCTTTCTCCTCGTTCCCTTTGAGGAGGATGCTCCCCCTTGGCTGCTAGGTGGGTCCGGAGTATATGATACATTTGTATCAGCAACTGCAGCATCCCGAACTCCCCATGGCGTCCACCAACCGCCCAATACCTCTCTCCGTGGCTACGACCCGACTCCCCACCGTTCGCACCAAAGGTTCTTCATCTGACTCCTCATCCTCTTCCATTTGGAAGTCAGGGTGAATAGGAGCTGGTTCGGGTCCACCCTGAATATCCTCTCCCTGATCAGCATCATGATCATCATCGTCGGAGTCATCGGAGGGTAGAGCAATCTGCTCAACGTCCGAGTCACTGTCATCGTGGCGCTACTTCCTCCGAGCTGGCGCCACATAATCCTCACGAGCCAGATGCCCAAATAGTCGCCTGACAAGGGGTTTCACCTGCTTCCCCCTGTACACCTTCATCATGCCTAAGGTGGTATCATCCATCACCTCAAGCACCACAACATCTTCCTTCTCCTTCGGCAAGGAAGGGAGCTTCTGGTCAATAATCATCTGCATGAATCAAGGGTACATGCAGAAGCCCTCCTTCCCTTTCCCCTAAATGTTCTCCACCAAGTAGGTGAAGATCATCCTGGAGAAGCTGAACGGATGGTTCAGCACCAACGCTGCATATGTGTTCTGGATCTGATCTGACAGCTCATCAAATCCTCCCTTCCTGGACGCTATGCACTTCAGCAGCACTGAACGAGGGACTGGGTACTTGAACTAGGGGCACAGGTTGCTCTTGTTGAGCACCCCTGCGTTGATGTCCCCAGAGTACTTAGCTCGTAAGAAACATCCTCTGACAGTAAGGGGGTGTAGTCTAGTGGGACAGTCAGCATCGTCCTCAAACTGCAGCATAGTCCTGAGATCATCCTCCGTGATCTCAATGGCCTCTCCAAAAATAGTACTCCTGATACGATGAGGTTCAGAAGATCTGTCAACAACTGCACCTTCCCAGAAGGCCTGCTGAATAGAGCGATACGGTGTACATGGAGCAGATATAGCATGAGCAATCCTCGATCTCCTCATAAATGTGATAATGCCAGAAAAGTCTGAAGCATTTCTGGATGTCAGATCCAGATGGGCACAAATGTTGTGCTTAGTACTCATAGTCCGTGACTCGCCATCTGTTACACAATAATTATAAACATTAGTATCCGTTGGCTAAACATATCTTGAAACACTTGGACGTGAAATATTATTTTCTGTCATGCGAATGAGACTGTGCGACTGCGATCCAGTCGTGCGAATGAGCAGTGCGACTGAGATCCAGTCGTGCGAATGACCTCATACGTACGATTGAGTGTGCGACTAGACTCATACGTATGTAAACTGATGTGTTTACACCAGTCGTGCGACTGAACTCATATGCATGGTTCAGTCGTGCGGTTTAGCTATTCGCACACCTCAGTCGTGCGACTGAAGTTCATCAACCTGTCCATTCGCATGACCTTCTGGCTGTTCAATTCAAATTCAATTTTGACCAATTTTTAAGGTTATACATCGTGTTCGGGTTCATTAGACTCGCAATCATTTAATTTATTACCTAACAACTTTGATTTCTTTAGTTTACTTAGTTTCGTTAGGTTATTTGTCCAAACAAGTTTCGGTTTTCTGATAGGTCCGATTGTCCAGATTTGGACTCAAATTTAGTGAAATACTGATGGATTTGCACCGCAATATACCTGTATAATCAGTGTAGATAGTCAGTACACAACAATCAATGATTTATAGTGATCAAACGAAAATTTAGCAGAGTAACGCTAAGTCGTGCGAATTAGGGCAAATTTGGGAGTGATGAGTCTCTGCGACCGACTCCCCCTCTATTTCTACTAAACCTGAATTCAATCGTACGACTGGACTCATACGCTCATTTCATTCGGGCGAATCGGCCTCAGTCGTGCGATTGGTTCAGTCTCCCCTTTCAGTCGTTCGACTAGAGTTCAGTTGTGCGACTTGTTCATACGCTCACTCTCAATCGGCCGAATGGGTCATTCGCATAAGCCGATTGGTTAAATGGTCCATACTCATGTCCATTCGGCTATAACAGGCATGAGTATGGTCCATTCGTACGATTGGTCCATACTCATGGTCCAGTCGTGCGACTGGGTCATACTTATGAAATTTTCTGCCTTTATGACCAATTGACATTTAAACCCTTTTAAACTGTTGAATTAACATTATGAGCATCTGATCATCTCAGACATGATCATTTTAACTTGAAAAACTTTTGATCACCTCAGACGTGATCCTTTTAAACACTTTGTCACCTCAGACGTGACCTATTTACCTTTTGAAAACACATGTGGTCACCTCAGACATGACCCTTTTAGGTGATTTACTCCTTTCTGAATTCCATGATGTAGTCCGATATTAAACAAACTGAATTGACTAAATTTAAATAAAGTAAAGACTTAAACAGAAGTACAAAAATAAACTTGTTTTTGACTTTTTGTGAGGTGTAAATCCAAAGATAGAAATCTACTAGATTCGATTCCGGAATAGACAGCTTCAATTTATTTTGACCATAACTGGACCAATTCAATTTGGAATCATACAGGCAAGTCAAATCATTTGGGACATGTTATCAAAAACTTTTGATGCTCACTTCTTATTGTTCATCCAGAGTCGTTAGCAAATTTAGGAAATCATACTGGTACTATTAGATTCCCATATTGATTTGGACTTTCAAGAATTGTAGCCATGATGATTGTCAGTTTGCTGGTCCTCTTAAATCCATACACAGACTTTTGACACAGATTGGTGATAGTTTAAGGTTTAATTACTTCAGCCAACATTTGTGGATCCCACGCTTATGTGGTAATCAACATTCCTTAGGAGATTTTGAGCGGTCTACGGGTATTTATACAAGAAGAGACTATTCTTTGAGCTTTCAAAGAGAAGCCAAGCCTCAGGTCAGTGCCATCGCACAGCAGAGAGGTGGCAAACAACATTGAATTCTAGAATATCTAGGTTATGCTTATCCTCAGATCAGTGCCATCGCACAGCAGAGAGGCACACAACCTATCTTCTTGTTAGAGCATCTTTAATTTTTTTCTTTTGCTCATAACGCACCAACAACATAAGTTATTAGCTTGATAGCGTTTGCTTTTCATTTTTTTTTCGTGCTTTGCTCTATTTATGGTCATACGCTCACATTTGTGGCGTTTATTTGCTCGTCACCCCTTATTGGAATATTGTTGATTATGTTAACCAGTGATAAGATGGGAGCCCACAGTTAGTTGAACAACTTAGTTTCATCTTGAGATCACCAACCAGGCCTAATCGTCTATTGTGTTGAATCTACCGACATATCATCTGTGGTCTAGCAACCTCTAGGTCTACTTTCGTTGTGTTACCTTAGTAGTTACCAGTTTTTCTATCATTTTTTCTTTTATATTGCTCAGACTACACAGACTTATACTTTGAATTTGGCATCTTATCTAATTTGAACTATTAAAGTCCCGCTTGATTTGTTTCTGTGTACTATCATTTTCCAAAGTATTTGAATTGGTATCACAGATACGATCTACTTTCTATCGTCTAGCCTCTCCTTCTCCCTCGTTTTTTTAATGTTACTGGCTGACCTATTCTCCCCCTAAAATTTTAAAACCGTAACCGATTTACGTTTTTATTTTAATATTTTAATAGACAGCTAAATAACATATATTTAATTTAAACAGAAAATAGAATAAATAATGAAAATAAAAAGAAAAAATAAAATAAAGAAAAAAAATTAGACTAAATGCATCGGACTACACATGGTCATCATCTGGAATGACATCACTTTTCTTTTAACGCCGTTGACCTCTAACAAATATAGAAAGCGTGGTTTGTCAAAGCCTTTCCTTTGTAAGGTCAGCGCGTTGAAAATCAGTGTTTATTTTTACCACATCGATTAAATCTTTTCAAAACAGTCATGTATAAAATGATATTTTATGCCGATGTGTTTGGTCTTAGGATGTTGTACCGGATTTTTAGTTACTGCAATTGCAGCAGAGTTATCAACAAAAATAAAAGTAGAAGAGAAATTTAAACCATAGTCCCGCATTTGCTGTTGAATCCAAATGATTTGTGAACAGCAACTTGCAGCAGCAACGTATTCGGCTTCACATGTTGACAATGCAACCGAGGTCTGCTTCTTACACTGCCATGTCACTAATCTCCTCCCAAAGAATTGACACCTTGCTGATGTAGACTTGTAATTCATCTTGCAGCCACCGTAATCTGAGTCACTCTACGCCGTGAGCTCAAAATCATCATCATGAGGATACCACAACCCAAGTGTTGGAGTACCTTCAAATACCAAAATATCCTTTTGACCCCAAACAGATGGTTAACCTTTGGCTAGCCTGATATCTAGAACATAGACACGTAGCATACATGATGTCAGGTCTTGAGGCAGTGAGGTACATGAGAGATCCAATCATTCCTCGGTACATGGTTGCATCGACCAGATCTCCATTTTCATCAGGTGCTATATCATGGTTTGTAGCAAGTGGAGTCCCAGCTGCAGAAGCATTCTCCATGTCAAACCGACTAAGAATGTCTCCTACATACTTGGTCTGATGTAGGAAAATTCCTTTTGGTGTCTGATCCACCTGTAACCCGAGAAAGAATTTCATCTCTCCCATGGCACTCATCTCAAATTCAGCCTTCATTACTGCTTCAAACTCTTTACATAACTCTTCATTCTTTGATCCAAAGATGATATCATCAACATAGATTTGAACCAGCAGCAAATCACCATCTTTCTCTTTGATAAACAGTGTGCAATCAATAACACCTCTGCGAAATCCATGTTTCACAAGGTGAGTTGAGAGTTTCTCATACCAGGCTCTTGGAGCTTGATGAAGCCCGTATAAAGCCTTGTCAAGTTTGTAAACTCTGTCTCGATGATAAGGATCTTCAAATCCCTCGGGTTGACTGACGTACACTGTCTCTCGAATTTCACCATGAAGGAATGCACTCTTTACATCCAATTGATAAACTTTAATCTTCATATACGATGCATAGGCAAGGAAGATTCGGATGGCTTCCATCCTTGCCACGGGTGCAAACACTTCATTGTAATCAATGCCTCGACTTGTCGAAACCCTTGAACTACAAGTCGATCCTTGTTCCTGATAATGACGCCTTGGTCATCCTTCTTGCATTTCAAGACCCATTTGGTGCCAATGACCTTAGCACCTTTATGTCAATCTACCAGAGTCCATACACCTAATTTCTTGAACTGAAGAAGTTCTTCTTGCATGGCACTCACCCATGCCTCATCATTCAGTGCTTCACTGACGTATTTTGGCTCAACCTGTGAGACAAAACAACGATAAGCTCCATCGTGAATGTATCCTTTTTCATTACCGAGGCATAATCGGCTGATGAGTACAGCTGATTTCTGGTCTGCACTCCTGATCTGACATCCCCAATGACATTGTCTAGGGGATGATAGACATTTAGACGTGATCCTGGAGTGGTGGGAACAACTACCTCAGAGTCAAGATTATGAACATTTGGTTCTGTATCTGAGGTAGTAGGAGTTTGAGGTTCCGAAGTCGAAGAGGCATCACTGTTAGATGCGTGTGGACTTGCAGGAATTGGAACCTGTCCCTCCTGATTGTTCTGGTCATTTTCTTCAGCTTCATATTCTAGGAGGAGTCACTTGCTTCGAGTGCTCCCCCCGAGTGGTGAGATGTGTCACCTTGTGAACCAGATGATGCTGAATCTAGTGACGGTGAGTTCAAGATATCATACATCATCCTTATAGCTAACTCTTCGTTTTTGAAGTGGAGATAGGTATGTTAAAGGACTTGAAGAATCCATCATTGTCGAAAAAGTAAGCGGGTCCTTTTCCAGTAGGTGGTGTGGTGTATCGCTGAACATCAACATTACACCATACTTCTACTAAACCCGTTGAGTTGTTGTAAACTCTCTTGTTCGGTATGTTGTATCCTAGGAAGATACCTTCATCAGCCTTCTCGCTGAATTTTCCTTCTTGAGTCTTCTTTAGTAGTGTGCATGGCGCCAAATGGTTCAAGATACTCTAGATTAGGTTTACGTCATTGTAGTAACTCGTAACATGTCTTGCCATGGCGTTTGACTCCCAAAACTCGATTTAATGTGTAACATGCATTTGCCACTTCCTCATTCCAGAATTGATAGAGTAGAGTTTCGAGTCTGCTAGCATTGTCCATGTTGTCTCTATCAAGCTGCGATTCTTTCTCTCAGCAACGCATTCATCTGAGGTGTGTAGGCAGAAGTGAACTGGTTCACAATTCCCTTTTCCTTGCAGTAAGCCTCCATCCACTGATTCTTGAACTTGGTCCCTTTTTCTGAGCGTACCTGTCTTACCTTCTGCTTGTAGAGAGATTCCAGTGTAGTTACTAATTCCTTGAAAGACTCAAATGTTTCTGATTTGGACTTCAGAAACATAACCCAAGAGAATCTTGAGTAGTCATGAGTACCACATAGCAGTACAAGTCACCTGCAATGCTTTTTGTACTGACTGGACCAAACAGATCCATGTGAAGAAGTTCAAGAGGAAGCTCGATAGAATGAACTTTCTTTTCCTTCTGAGACTTCTTCGTCTCTTTGCCTTTCTTGCATGCTACACAGAAATCCGGAAGTTGGAATTTTTTGACGTTAACTCCTCTCACTAGATCATTCTGGATCAAGTGATTCATCTTCCGTTGATTAATGTGTCCCATTCTCCTATGCCAAGAAATGGAGTCCTTCTCAGTAGCTTTTGATAAGAAGCACTGAACTTCATGATCCGTTGTTAAAGCCATTGATAGATCCAAAACATAAAGATCTTTATATCTTGAAGCTGTCATCAAAACTTGGTCCTCCGAAATCACAAGTCCTTCTTCAGGACATAACACTTCTTCTTGTCGAATATAACCTTAAATCCTTTGTCACATATTTGGGAAACAGAAAGTAAGTTGTTTTGGAGTTGTTGAACGTAGTTCACTTTATCAAACTTAACTTTCTGATTTCCAACTTCTCTTGAGCTGTGATATAACCTCCTTTGTTACCAACAAAAGAAACATGCCCTCCTTTTATTTGTTTGACGTTTGATAAGAGTGCCCTGTTTCCTGTCATGTGCCTGGATGCTCCGCTATCTACAATCCACGTGTTGGTTTCAGCACTGTAGCGAACACCCTGCACAGTCAATTTAAAGCATTAGTTCAGGTTAGGTACCCAAGCCTTTAATGGCTTGGGTTTCCCAGAGGCATCACACATCATGAATTCAACCCATTGACCCTTAGAAGATGAGGGTAGCTCAGGTGACTTCTTGTCCTCATTATCAGACACAGAAGCTGACTTTTCTTTCCATAAGCTAGATTTGTGTAAGGCCTGTTTGTGATAAATAGACGACTGGCTAACGGGTTGAACTTTGGGTTCACTAGTTCTTCTAGGTGGAGTCAATGAGTTCCTCTTAGAAGACCTAGGTTTGATTCCTGAAGTTCAACTTTCTTCCTAGGTGTCTGATAGTAAGGACAGTAAGAAGCAATGTGTCCACACTCTCCACAATTGTAGCATGACCTGCTATCAACTTTATGATTGAACTGCCTATGTGGAGACGTGTGTGACACCCTAGTGACATTGTTATGTTTGGGTTTTGACTCAACTTCTTTTGATGTTTTATCTTGTTTAACAAATTTAATTGTTTTAACATTCTTAACATCTTTTCCATTTTGGGTTAACCGGACTTTGACATGAAACTCGTGATAGGTTTTCATTAACAGTCTTTTTAGGTTCAGATTTGACTTTGTTTGACCCCGACTTTATATTAACCTTTTCAAGTTCTTTTTCCAGATTAACACAAGGCATTTTACCCTTTGCCTTTGAAGTGGCCTCCTTTTGTTTTGTTTCAGATTCATTTGAAGTACATGGGGAATCTGGATCACTTACAAGAGTAGTAGACACCACATGATCCTTGATTGGATTGTTATTTATTGGTTTACTCTTAGTGTTCATCAAGGTCTTAGGTGGTGGTGGAACCACTTTATATCCCAAACCTCCCCATTGTTACGCTCTCTCACTAAGTGTTGGACAATATGAGATGAACTTGTCCAACTGTGCAGTTTTTGCTTTAATGAATTGACTTCTACTTCTAAAACTGTTTTTTGTTTCTTAGTGTCTTCTAGGGAGTTAAGATAGTACCTAATGTCATTTGCTTGGTTAAAGGCTACTACTTCTGTTTTCCTAAGCTGTTTATTCAAAAGGTCTATCTTTTCTTTGTAACTCTGCTTATTTTGTTTTAAGACTCTCTTTGCCTCAGTGCACAATTGCAAATCCTTTACTAAGCTATCGTTATGATCTAATAACCTAGCAAATTTTAGATCTATGCTTTCCCTAAATTTATTACAATCAGAACAAGCATGATTTTTGAAAAGTTGGTCAGTAGTACTTACCGGAGGAGGTTCTGATGAATCAGCCATCAACGCAGCATCTGATGTTTCTGGTTCTTGTGATTCTGTCTTTGTTATAGTTGTCCCTTCTTCAGGCTTGTAATGACCTCAGTTGCAGTCTCTTCAATGTTTGACATCGCGAGTTCCACTGCAATATTTCCTTCACTCGCGGAATCATCATCTAAGTCTTCCACACTAGCAATATTTGATTCTCCGGAGAGACAAACCGAAAACTCCAGTCCTGTCCTTCATCATCATGACCAGTCAAGGCTTTGGATCCTTGCTGATGAAGTAGGACTGCTAGCTGGCTTATCTTGACGAGTGAAGGACAAGAATGGATTCCGTTTCCAGTCTTCTTTGGCTTCACACACTCTCGTTTGAAGTGCCCCTTTTCTCCACAGTTGAAACAGGTCACCTTGCTCTTGTCAAAACCAAAGTAGTGTCCTTAGTAGCAACCAAGTTTTGTCCGGTCTTCTTCACAAAATCTTAGCTCTCCGGACAACACTTGCTAAGGCCCACATTATATCCATCCTCTCCAGCTCTGTCTCATCTACCTGCTCGTAGTCCTCGTCTGCCAGATGGCAGTTTCCAATTTTCCCAGCAACAAGTCCATCATAGGAGTGGACTACTGCTGCTAAGAGATCCATGTGCTCTCTTGCTACTTCTACCGTCACATTTCCGAGATTCTCGATCTTCAGTCTTGTAGCATTTGCTTCAGATGCAATGTATTGGTCTAGAAGAAGACCCTAACGTTTCTGATCCTGAAGTAGAGGCTTGTGAAGGACCAGATGAGCTTGACACAAAGGCGGTCTGAAGTGGTGTGCTCCAGACGTCTGACTGTGGAGTTGCATTGTACAGAGCTGGATTCTGAGTATACGAAGACTTTTGAGCTCGGTACTTCATCCTTAGGGCTTCTTCTCGCAGCTTTAGAATGAAATCATTCATGTCCAACCTCGCTAGCAATCCATTCTGTCTCAGATTTGAAACAAAAGTAGCCCAACTTTCTGGTAACCCGTCTGCAAAATTCGACACTTTGTCTTCCATGGTCGGGTTGTGACACCATGCGTGTGCAGCTCGCTCATCAAATGGTAGAATTATCAATGACATCATCTAAACTCTCATTACCCATCGATGAGAAGTTGTCAAACTCTTTCTTCAACTCTTTAGCTTTAATAGCCTTCAATGACGCATTCCCGTCATATCTTTTTCTCCAGCTCATCCGATAACTTCTTGGCTTGCTTATTCTCAGAGAATTGATGGAAAATATCCTTAGGGATAGACTGAGTAAGCAACGCATACACTCTCTTTTCAGCATTATATTTGACTTTCTGTGCATCGGTCATGCCACCTAATGTAAGTTTAACCCATTAGCACCTACTGGCATACTGGACCCCATCTAATTGCTTCCCACATATTAGGATCTACTCATTTAAGTAGATCTCAAAACGTTGTTTCCAGTGTGGGAATTCATCTAAAGTTATAAGCTTAGGGGGTATATTGTGATTCCCCACTTCACTCTCCAGTAGCAGTAAGTTCTGAATACGTGAGTCCTTCCCGGCTGTAAACGCTGAATACTGGTCCTCCATTTGATTAACTTTAGTCTCTTAAACAACCTGTTTTACTAGTGCGATGGAGCTGTGCGATTGGGCTACCCGTGCGATTGAACAATGCGAATGGTTCAATCATGCGACTGAGCTGATGCAATTGAACAATGCGAACTGTTTGCTTAGTCGTACGTATGAAGGTACAAATGAGTCCAATCGTACGTCAGAGGGATGCGAACGAGTCCAGTCGTGCGATTGAGTCAACCGTGCGACTGAAGCTGCTGGATTTCGAAATTTCTAGGTTTAAGGTGTTTTGGCCGTAAAAACCCGAATTTTCACCAACCCTAATCGCCGTATGCGGAAAAACCAAAACTTTATGAGCAGGGACGTCCAAGACACCATTTGACACGAAAAGATTGCGTTTTTAGTGAAAAAACACAACTTTTGTATCAAAAGGATTGAATCACACGTAATCAAGAGCCAAGGCTCTGATACCACTTGTTAGGATCGTGTATTGCACGAAATACTAACTGATTAACGTGTATACCAACTCAAATAGTGCGGAATCCTATTTGATTGGTGATCCAATCAGTGAGAACGCACGTCGAATCAATTATCAATTGAATATAAACGTTAAGAACGATCTAGAATCGATCTAATGTGATCTGTGAACTTGGAACAGGTTCTTGGAGGTTTCTGGACGGGCTAGGGTACGTCTGGAGTCGAAGTAATATCAAGTGTTCCGTTTTTCCACGAAATTAGGTGGTATTTATAGGTTAGGGTTGCTCATTCGTGCGACTGAACCATTAGCATGGTTCATTCGTGCGATTGAGCCATGCGGTTGATCCATTCGCACGACTGAGTGTTCAGTCGTGCGGCTGAGTCAGTCGCATGAAGTTGTTCAGGCGTATGGACTGTTTAGGCGCATGGACACTCAGTCGCATGGCCATTCGGACGCATGACCACTGTTGGGGCGCCATGGTCCAGTCGGACGCATGTAAACTTCACTTAACCAAGTTTGAATGAATTCATTAATATAACATCATGGTATCATTAAAACAATCACAAACTTATATAATCAAGTCAATATCAACATTAATGAAATATTAAACATTATAGATCACAACCAAACATTCTCATTTCATTATAACACAAGCATTACATAAGTGTAAGACATTCAAGACATATTACATTAAGATCCAATCTAGGTACAAATGTATCAACATTGAGCATGATGGTCTTTTGGCATCCTCCAACTCCTCTATCTTCTTTGCTGATAGAACTTTATGCTCCTGGATGGGCCAATCTCTTGGCTCTGAGCAGCCATCTGTGTGCCTGCTGCTCAATCAGCTACGCCTGCTGAGATATCTGCTGAGATTGTGCAGTGGTAAGTTACCAACTGACGAATCTGAGCTGTCTTCTCGTCATCGGCTGCTAACAGCTTCAGCATCATACGGTTCAGTGCTGAGAGTTATTCCTCTACCCACTGAGAGTAGAGATAGAGATGAGCCAGATGGAAATGAGGGGTAAGATGATGGTCCTGCTTGGTGTAGAGGTGGTGGTGGGGGCGTGGGGTGAAGATTGGGGGTGATATAGATGTAGGTGGTGGTGGATGAGCTGTAGTGATGGTGGATTAGATGTAGGTACGTGATGGAGTGGGTGTGGTAGTGGGTTGTGTGAGGTGGGTAGTAGAGATGGTGGAAGGTGGTGTGGTAGCTATGGTGGTGGTAGTAGGAGTAGAAGGTGTGGCTGAGGTAGTGGCTGTAGTAGGGATGAGGTCAGGGTAAACTTCAATCTCTTCCCCTTCTTGCCATAGGGGTTTGCCATCCTCTTCTTCCTTGAACATCTAGGCACAGAGGCTCCCCCTTGGCTGCTGGGCGGGTCCAGGGCATATGTGGGATATGAATCAGCAGCAGCAGATCCCCAGACTCCCATGGGCTGTCCACCAACCGCCCTCAAACCCTCTCTCTGTGGCAACCACCCTGCTGCCCACAGTCCTCGTGAGAGGCTCTTCATCACTCTCTTCGTCCTCATCAAGAGAACAAAAATCCTGGTGAAAGCTGGCAATGGTGGTATCTCCATGAGTGGGTGGTGGTTGTGTTGATGTACATGATTAGTGGGACCCCTAGTAGGAGCGGGCTCAGAATCTCCGCCCGTATCACCATCATCATCGGAAGTCTTCAGATGGAAGAGCAATTTGCTCAACATCTAAGTCACTCTCCTCGTGGTGCCACTTTCGCCTCCCTGGCGCCACATAATCAGCTTTGGCTAGATGCCCGAAGAGTTCTTCCCGGGGGTTTGACCTGCTTTCCCGGTAGACCTGTCATACGACCCAGTGTCGTATCGTCCATGATCTCCAACGACACAGCGTCATGCTCTCCTTGGGCAGTGTGGGCAGCTCTCATCGAAGTCATCTGAAGAAAACCTAGGGTACGTGCAGAAACCCTCCTTGCCCTTAGCCTCCAAATTCTCTATCAAGTAAGAGAATATCATGCTCGAGAAGCTAAAAGGGTGGTTCAGTACCAATGCCACGTAGGCATTTTGAATATGGTCTGAAAGATCATCAAACCCACCCCTTCGCGAAGCTAAGCACTTAAGTATGACATGTGCTAAGTACTTATACTGGGGACATAGGTTGCTCTTGTTGAGCACACCTGCGTTGATATCCCAGCGTACTTCATCTTAAGAAGCACCCTCTCACTGTAAGTGGTGAAGTCTGGTCGGGGGTCTGCATCGTCACCCCAACCTAGCACCCGACGAATATCCTCTGCTAAATTCTCTATATCCCTCCAAAAAAAGGAACTCTTGATGTTGTATGGCTCATGTGAGCGGTCAACCGATGCCCCCTCCCAGAAGGCCTGCTGAATAGACCTATAGGGAGTGCACGATGAGTAGAAATGGCCCTGTAGAGATCCTGGATCGCTGGAGAAAAGCAATGATCCCCGCAAAACTCGGGACCGTTCCGAGTCGTAGCATCTAAGTGAGCACCAAATGTTGTGCTCTAGGGTTGATGAACCACCTATCAGCCATCAATCTGTAAAACAAAACACTAGGCATTAGATCACCACACAACAACAAACCAGTTCGAATTAACCTAGTTGAAATCATTCTGGTTCAATCATGCGATTGAACCATGCGACTGAGTTCAGTCGGTTTGATCAGGCATGCGACTGGATTCAATCTGGTGACTGAGCATGCGATTGAGTTCAATCAGGCGACTGAGCATGCGATGAGTTTAATATAGGCGACTGAGTATGCGAGTGGTTCAGTCGGCCGACTGAGCTCATTCGTATCAATCATTCGGCCGATTTAGTCATTCTTTCACCTCAATCGTGCGATTGTAGTTCATCCGTGTGTCCAGTCGCATGTTCCACTGTTTGGTCAACTGAAAATCGGAATTTTGCCCAAAACTTAGAATTAGACATCGTGTTTTGGTTCATTAGACTCGCAATCACTTAACTAATAACCTAATAACTTTATTTTCAACATTTTACTTGGTTTAGTTAGGTTATTTGTCCAGTACTTTTTCGGTTCTATGTTGGGACGAAATTCAAAACTTAGGGTACCATTCCATCAGATTTCAATGGAGATTCATCACAATGTACCTATATAACAACTCATAATCGTTAGATAGAATATCAACAGAAGTCGGAAATTTTGGTATGATGAATTTGGGCAGGGTAACGGTAAGGTGTGCGATATTAGGGCGATTGAGGGTGATGAGTTGAATGCGATCGACTATGGGCCCTATTTATACTGAATCTGATCTCAATCGGGCGACTGGACTCATTCGCTCGGTTCATTCGGGCGAATGGACCTCAGTCGTGCGATATGGTTTAGTCGATCACAATTCAGTCGGCCGACTGGGGTTCAGTCAACGGTTGACTCATTCGCACAGCTCTACTTCGGGCGACTGACTCATCTTGTGAGCCATTCGGTTGAATGGTTCATACTCATGCTCCATTCGGCTATCTAGGGCATGAGTATGGTCCATTCGTACGGTTGGTCCATACTCATGGTCCAGTCGTGCGAATGGGTCATACTCATGATTTTTAACTTTATGACCGTTTGACATTTTACACCCTGTAACTTATTGATTAAAACGTTTTAAGCACTCGATCATCTCAGATATGATCCTTTTTAACTTGAAAACTTTTGATCACCTCAGACGTGATCCTTTTAAAAATAATTTGTCCACCTCAGACATGACTCAGTTGACATTGAAAACGTGTGAGGTCACCTCGATTGTGGACCCTTTAGGTGTTTTTTTAAAACCCCGATTGAATTCCGGGCATGTTTGATGTTTCACAAACTACATTGACGAAATTTAAACAAAATAAAAGAACTAAAACAGAAAAACAAAACTAAGACATGTTTTTGTTGTTTTGTGAGGGTTAAATCCTAAGATATAAATATAAAGATTTCATTTCCTGAAAAAACAGCTTCAATTCATTTTGACCATACATGGACCAATTCAATTTGGAATCATACAGAAAAGTCAAATCATTCGGGAGATGTTATCAAAACCTTTTGATGCTCTATTCTTGTTTTTCATCCAGATTCGTTAGCAAATTTAGGAAATCATACTAGTACTATTAGATCCGCACATTGATTTGGACTTTTAAGAATTGTAGCCACGATGATTGTCAATATACTTGTCCTCTTAAATCCATACACAGACTTTTGACACAGATTGGTGATAGTTTAAGGTTTAATTATTTCAACAAGCTTTTGTGGATCCCACGCTTATATGGTAATCAACATTCCTCAGGAGATTTTTGAGCGGTCTCAGGGTAGTATTCCAGAAGAAACTATTCTTAGAGCTTTCAAGGAGAAGCCAAGCCTCAGGTCAGTGTCATCGCACGGCAGAGAGGCGGCAAACAATAATGAATTCTAGAATATATAGGTTATGATTATCCTCAGGTCAGTGCCACCGCACAGGAGAGAGGCACATAACCTATCTTCTTGTTTGAGCACTTTTATTCTTTTTGCACAGATCTCACCAACAACATAGGTTATTAGTTTGATTGCTTTTGCATTTTTTCATCATGTGCTTTTGCTCATATTTTGGTCATACGCACACATTTGCTGCGTTCATTCTGCTCGTCACCCCTTATTGGAATTTTGTTGATTGTGGTAACCAGGGATAAGATGATAACCCACAGCTTGTTGAATAACTTAGTTTGTTCCTGAGATCACCAACAAGGTCTAATCATCTATTGTGTTGAATCTACCGACATATCATCTGTGGTCTAGCAACCTCTAGGTCTACTTTCTTTGTGTTACCTTAGTAGTTATCAGTTTTACTATCATTTTTCCTTTTATATTGCTCAGACTACATAGACTTATACTTTGAACTTTGCATCTAATACAATTTAAACTTTTAAAAGTCCCAAATGGTTTGTTCCTGTGTACTATCATCTTCCAAAGTTTTTGAATCGGTATCACAAATACGATCTAATTTCTATCAGCTAGCCTCTCTTTCTCCCTCGTTTTTTTGAAACCTATTCTCCCCTTAAACTTCTAAAACCATAAACGATTTGCGCTTTTAGAATTTTAATAGGCGAAGAAATAACATCAATTTAATTTAAACATAAAATAAAATAAATAAAGAAAATAAAATAAAAAATTGGACTAAATGCATCGGACTAAACATGGTCATCTTCTGGAATTACATCACTTTTCTTTTTAACGCTGTTGACCTCTAACAAATATAGAAAACGTGGTTTGTCAAAAGCCTTTGTATAGAGGTCAGCGCGTTGAAAATCAGTGTTTATTTTTACCACATCGATTAGATTCTTTTCAAAGCAGTCACGTATAAAGTGGTATTTTATGCCGATGTGTTTGGTCTTAGGATGTTGTACCGGATTTTTAGTTACTGCAATTGCAGCAGAGTTATCAACAAAAATAGGAGTAGAAGAGAAATTCAAACCGTAGTCTCGCATTTGCTGTTGTATCCATATGATTTGTGAAGAGCAACTTGCGGCAGCAACATATTCGGCTTCACAGGTTGACAAAGCAACCGAGTTCTGCTTCTTACACTGCCAGGTCACTAATCTTCTCCCAAAGAATTGACATCCTGTTGATGTAGACTTGTAGTTCATCTTGCAGCCACCGTAATCCGAGTCACTATACGCCGTAAGCTCAAAGTCATCATCATGAGGATACCACAACCCAAGTGTTGGAGTACCCTTCAGATAACGGAATATCCTTTTGACCCCTATCAGATGGTTAACTTTTGGCTTTGCCTGATATCTTGAACATAGACATGTAGCATACATGATATCAGGTCTTGAGGCAGTGAGGTACATGAGAGATCCAATCATTCCTCGGTACATGGTGGCATCGACCAGATCACCATTCTCATCGGATGCTACATCATGGTTTGTAGCAAGTGGAGTCCCAGCTGCAGAAGCATTCTCCATGTCAAACCGACTGAGAATATCTCCTACATACTTGGTCTGATGTAGGAATATTTCTTTTGGTGTCTGATCCACCTGTAACCCGAGAAAGAACTTCATCTCTCCTATGGCACTCATCTCAAACTCAGCCTTCATTACTGCTTCAAACTCTTTACATAACTCTTCATTCTTTGACCCGAAGATGATGTCATCAACATAGATTTGAACAAGCAGTAAGTCACCATCTTTCTCTTTGATAAACAGTGTGCAATAAATAACACCTCTGCGAAAGCCGTGTTTCACAAGGTGAGTCGAGAGTTTCTCATACCAGGCCCTTGGGGCTTGATGAAGCCCGTATAAAGCCTTGTCGAGTTTGTAAACCCTCTCCCGATGATATGGATCTTCAAATCCCTCGGGTTGACTGACGTACACTATCTCTCGGATCACCATGAAGGAATGCACTCTTCACATCCAATTGATAAACTTTAATCTTCATATACGATGCATAGGCAAGGTAAATGCGAATGGCTTCCATTCTTGCCACGGGTGCAAACACTTCATTGTAATCTATTCCCTCGACTTGTCGAAAGCCTTGAACTACAAGTCGAGCCTTATTCCGGATGATGACGCCTTGGTCATATTTCTTGCATTTCAAGACCCGTTTGGTGCCAATGACCTTACCATCTTTAGGTCTATCCACCAGAGTCCATACACCTAACTTCTTGAACTGAAGAAGTTCTTCTTGCATTGCACTCACCCATGCCTCATCATTCAGGGCTTCACTGATGTATTTCAGCTCAAACTGAGACACAAAACAACGATAAGCACCGTCGTGAAGGTATCCTTTTTCCATTACCGAGGCATAATCAGTTGAATATAGCTGATTTCTTGTCTGCACTCCTGATCTGACATCTCCAATGACATTGTCCAGAGGATGATAGACATTTAAGCATGATCCAGGAGTGGTGGGAACAACTACCTCAGAGTCAAGATTATGAACGTTTGGTTCTGAATCTGAGGCGGTAGAAGTTTGAGGTTCCGAAGGCACAGAGGCATCAATGTTAGATGCTTGTGGACTTGCTGGAATTGGAACCTGATCCTCCTGATAGTTCTGGTCATTTTCCACGGCTTCATTTTCTGAGGAGGAGTCACTTATTTCGAGTGCTTCCCCTGAGTGGTGAGACAAGTCACTTTGTGAACCAGATGATGTTGAATCTTGTGACGGTGAGTTCAAGACATCATACATCATCTTGGTTGCTAACTCTTCGTCAGAAGTGGAGAGAGGTATGTTGAAGGACTTGAAGAATCCATCATAGTCGAAAAAGAAGGCGGATCCTTTTCCAGCAGGTCGGGTGGTGTATCTTTGAACGTCGACGTTACACCACACTTCAACTAGACCCGTTGAGTTGTTGTAAACTCTCTTGTTTGGTATGTTGTATCCTAGAAAGATACCTTCTTCAGCCTTCTCGCTGAATTTTCCCTCCCGAGTCTTCTTCACTAGGGTGCACGGTGCGCCAAACGGTTCGAGATACTCTAGATTAGGTTTACGTCGTTGTAGTAACTCGTAACACGTGTTGCCATGGCGTTTAACTACCAGAACTCGATTTAACGTGTAACACGCATTTGCCACTGCCTCATTCCAGAATTGGATAGGCAGTTTCGAGTCCGCTAGCATTGTCCGTGCTGTCTCTATCAACTGCAATTCTTTCTCTCAGCAACTCCATTCATCTGAGGTGTGTAGGCAGAAGTGAACTGGTGCACAATTCCCTTTTCCTTGCAGTAAGCCTCTATCCACTGATTCTTGAACTTGGTTCCGTTGTCTGAGCGTACATGTCTTACCTTCAGCTTGTAGAGAGACTCCAGTGTAGTTACTAATTCCTTGAAAACTCAAATGTTTCTGATTTGGATTTCAGAAACATTACCCAAGAAAATCTTGATTAGTCATCAGTAACCACAAAGCAATACAAGTCGCCTGCAATGCTTCTTGTACTGACTGGACCAAACAGATCCATGTGAAGAAGTTCAAGAGGAAGCTCGATGGAATGAACTTTCTTTTCCTTGTGAGACTTCTTCGTCTGTTTTCCTTTCTTGCGTGCCACACAGAAATCCGGAAGTTGGAAGTTTTTGACGTTAACTCCTCTCACTAGATCATTCTGGATCAAGTGGTTCATCTTCCGTGGATTAATGTGTCCCATTCTTCGATGCCAGGAGATGGAGTCCTTCTCAGTAGCCTTTGACAAGAAGCACTGAACTTGATGATCCGTTGTGGAGGCCTTTGAAAGATCCAAGACATAAAGGTCATTATATCTTGAGGCAGACATTAAGACTTGGTCCTCCAGGATCACATAGTCCTTTTTCAGGACATAACACTTCTTGTTGTCGAATATAACCTTAAAGCCTTTGTCACATATTTGGGATACAGAAAGTAAGTTGTTTTGAAGTTGTTAAACATAGTTTACTTTATCAAACTTCACTTTCTGATTTCCCACTTCCCCTTGAGCTGTGATATACCCTCCTTTGTTACCAGCAAATGAAACATGGCCTCCTTTTATTTGTTTGACGTTTGATAAGAGTGCCATGTTCCTAGTCATGTGCCTGGATGCTCCGCTATCGACAATCCACGTGTTGGTTTCAACACTATAGCGAACACCCTGCACATTCAATTGAAAACATTAGTTCAGGTTAGGAACCCAAGCCTTTACTGGCTTGGGTTTCCTAGAGGCATCACACATCATAAATTCAACCCGTTGACCTTTAGATGGTGAGGGAAGTTCAGGTGTCTTCTTGTCCTCATTATCAGACACTGAAGTTGATTTTTCTTTCCATAAACCAGCTTTGTGTAAGGCCTGTTTGTGATAAATAGACGACTGGCTAATGGGTTGAACTTTAGGTTCACTAGCTCTTCTAGGTGGAGTCAATGAGCTCCTCTTAGAACAACTAGGTTTTGGTTCCCGAAGTTTAGTTTTCTTCCTAGGTGTCTGATAGTAAGGACAGTTAGACGCAATGTGTCCACACTCTCCACAGTTGTAGCATGTCCTGCTATCAACTTTATGATTTAACTGTTTTTATGGAGACGTGTGTGACACCCGAGTGACATTGTTATGTTTGGGTTTTGACTCTACTTCTTTAGATGTTTTATCTTGTTTAACAAATTTTTTGTTTTAACATTTTTAACATCCTTTCCATTTTGTTTATCTGGACTTTGACATGAAACACGTGATTGGTTAACATTGATGGTCTTTTTAGGTTCAGATTTGACTGTGTTTGACCCAGACTTTATATTAACCTTTTCAAACTCTTTTTCCAGATTAACACAAGGCATTTTACCTTTTGCCTTTGATGTGGCCTCCTTTTGTTTAGTTCCAGATTCATTTGATGTACATGTGGAATCTGGATCACCATAAGAGGAGTGGACATCACATGATCCTTGATTGGATTGTTATTGATTGGTTTACTTTTAGTGTTCATCAAGGTCTCAGGTGGTGATGGAACCACTTTATATCCCAAACCTTCCCCATTATTACGCTCTCTCACTAAGTGTTGGACAATATGAGATGAACTTGTCCAACTATGCAGTTTTTACTTTAATGATTTAACTTCTACTTCTAAAACTGCTTTTTGTTTCTTAGTGTCTTCTAGGGAGTTAAGATAGTACCTACTGTCATTAGCTTGGTTAAAGGCTACTACTTCTGTTTCCCTAAGCTGTTTGTTCAATAGGTCTATCTTTTCTTTGTAACTATGCTCATTTTGTTTTAGAACTCTGTTAGCTTCAGTGCATATTTGCAAGTCCTTTACTAAGCTATCATTATGATCTAATAACCTAGCAAATTTCAAGTCAATGCTCTCCCTAAATTTATTACAATCAGAACAAGCATGATTATTAAAAAGTTGGTCAATAGTACTTACCTGAGAAGGTTCTGATGAATCAGCCATCAAAGCAGAGTCTGGTATTTCTGGTTCTGGTGATTCTGACATTGTTGTAGTTGTCCCTTCTTCAGGCATGTAATTGACCTCAGTTGCAGTCTCTTTAATGTTTGACATCACGAGTTCCACTGCAATATCTCCTTCACTAGCTGAATCATCATCTAAATCCTCAACACTAGCAATGTTGGATTCTCCCGGAGAGACAAACCGAAAGCTCCAGTCCTGTCCCTCGTTATCATGGGCAGTCAAGGCTTTAGGATCCTTGCTTGATGAAGTAGGACTGCTAGTTGGCTTATCTTGACGAGTGAAGGACGAGAATGGATTCCCGTTTCCAGTTTTCTTGGGCTTCACACACTCTCGTTTGAAGTGTCCCTTTTCTCCACAGTTGAAACCAAAGGTAGTGTCCTTAGTTGCAACCAAGTTTTGTCCGGTCTTCTTGACAAACTTCTTAGCTCTCCGGACAGCACTTTCTAAGGCCCACATTATATCCATCCTTTCCAGCTCTGTCTCATCTACCTGCTCAGAGTCCTCGTCTGCTAGTTTCCAATTCTCCTAGCAACTAGTCCATCATAGGAGTGGACTACAACTGCTAAGAGATCCATGCGCTCTCTTGCTACTTCTACTGTCACATTACCAAGATTCTCGGTCTTTAGTTTTGTAGCATTTGCTTCAGATGCAATGTATTGGGTACCAAACGACCCTGACGTTTCTGACCCTGAAGTATAGGCTTGAGAAGGACCAGCTGAACTTGACACAAAAGCTGTCTGAAGTGGTGCTCCAGATGTTTTGGCTTGTGGAGTCGCGTCGTACAGTGCCGGATTCTGAGTATAAGAAGACTTTTGAGCTCTGTATTTCATCCTTAATGCTTTTTCTCTCAGCTTCAGAATGAAATCATTTATATCCAACTTCGCTAGCATACCATTCTGTCTGAGATTGGAGACAAAAGAAGCCCACTTCTCTGGAAACCCATCTGCAAAGTTTGACACCTTGTCTTCCATAGTCGTTGTAACTCCATGAGTGTGCAGCTCACTCATCAAGTGGTAAAAACGATCGATGACGTCATCCAAGCTCTCATTACCCATCGACGAGAAGTTGTCGAACTCCTTCTTCAACTCTTTAGCCTTTATAGCTTTTAATGACGCATTCTCATCATACCATTTTTCCAATTCATCCCACAGCTTCTTTGCTTGCTTGTTCTCAGAAAATTGATGGAAGATGTCCTTAGGAATTGACTGAGTAAGCAGAGCATAAACTCTCTTTTCAGCATTCTACTTGACCTTTTGTCCATCAGTCATGCCACCTAGTGTAAGTTTGACTCCATCAGCACCTACTGGCATACTATACCCCGTCTCAATTGCTTCCCACATATTAAGATCTACTCCATTTAAGTAGATCTCAAAATGTTGCTTCCAGTATGGGAATTCATCTAACGTGATTAGCTTAGGGGGTTTGTTGTGATTCCCTACTTCACTCTCCAGAAGCAGTAGGTTTTGAATCCTTGAATCTCTCCTTGCTGTGAATGCTGAGTATTGGTCCTCCATTGCGATTAACTTTAGTCTTTGGAACAAGCTGTTTCACTTGTGCGAATGAAGGTGTGCGATTGGGCTATTCGTGCGATTCAATGATGTGAATGGTTCAATCGTGCGGCTGAACTAATGTGGATGGTTCAGTCGGGCGAATGAACTGATGCGATTGAACAATGCGAATAGACTGCTCAGTCGTACGAATAGAGGTATGAATGAGTCCAATCGTGCGTATGAGGGATGCGAATGTATCCAGTCGTGCGATTGAGTCAATCGTGCAACTGAAGCTGCTGGATTTCAAAAATTCATAGGTTTAAGGTGTTTTGGCTGCAACAACACGAATTTTCACTAACCCTAATTTCCGTATGCCGGAAAAACCAAACTTTACGAACAGGAGACGTCTAAGACACCGTTTGACATGAAAAGATTGCGTTTTTAGTGAAAAACACAATTTTTGTATCAAAAACGATTTTATCACACGTAAATCAAGAGCCAAAGCTCTGATACCACTTGTTAGGATCGTATATTGAACGAAATACTAACTGGTTAACGTGTATACCGAATCAAATAGTGCGGAATCCTATTTGATTGGCGATCCAATTAGTGAGAACGCACGTACAATCAATTATGGATTGAATCTAAACGTTAAGAACGATATGGAATCGATCTAGTGCGATCTATGAACTTGGAACAAGTTCTTAGAGGTCTCTGGATGGCTAGGGTACATCTGTAGTCGAAGTGTTCTGAATTCTTATGTTTTTCCACGAATTAAGTGGTATTTATAGGTTAGGGTTTCTCATTCGGGCGACTGAACCATTAGCATGGTTCAGTCGTGCGATTGAGCCATGCGGTTGATCCATTCGCACGACGAGTGTTCAGTCGTGTGACTGAGTCAATCTCATGTTACACTCGTGCGACTGATCCAGTCTCCTGGTTCAGTCGTGCGACTGAGTCATTCGCATGAAGTTGTTCATGCGTATGGTCCATTAGCATGGGCCATTCGCATGGGAACTTCATGTTACTAAGTTTGAATGTATTTATTAATCATTACATTATCAAGATTCATTCAAACAACCACAAACCTATATAGTCAGTTCAATAAGCGTTAAACTACTAAACAGGGAAATAATAAACATTATAAGCACAACCACACATTGTATTTCACTAAGTACCCATTCAATTACATATGTGTAAGGCAATAGAGACATATTACATTAAGCTCAGAAACTAGGTACACATGTATCTACAATTTTACATTTCATTACAAAAGCATTATAACATTGGATGCCATCCCAAAGGAACTGAGTAGTCGCCCCATGCCATCCTCAGCAACATACCTGCCAACTGGAAACACATCAAAGTCAGTGTTGCTGAGTGAGTTCTAGTTTTAAATAAAACATACTTTTCTTTCGTTAAAACCATTCTTTACTTTCATTCAAATCATACTATGCTTTAATACATGACCACACATCATACGTACATACAGATAATATAATTATTATCTTCCATTACATTCGTTACATTCTTCATTCATTAATCATCGCACGGTACATTAACATTCGCTTCATTCGTTTATAACATCTTTTCTTTCGTTCGTTCATTTCAAACATATTGCACTTTTCTCACAAATCGCACCTTCGCATCTTTGTACCCAAAGTACATATCGCACAAATCGCACACATAAGGTAGCCAAAATCGCACGCTACATAGCACACAGTAAATACCACATCGCACGTATTGGAGCAGTTACCAAAACTTAACCCCCACTGTGTCTATAGTCCCTTATGTTATCTATCGTACATATCGCACAAATCGCACTAACGGAGTGGTCACCAAGACCGACTCCCCCTGTGTGTGTGAGAACTCTTGGGGTTAGCCAGAATCGCACACCATCTCATGGGTTAGCCAAGATCGCGCGCTACATAAACCACATGAGGTATCCAAAATCGCATGCTACATAGCACACAGTAAATACCACATCGCACGTATCAGAGCAGTTACATAAACTGAACTCCCTACTGTGTCTATGTCCCCTTATGAGTTAGCCAAGATCACACGCTATAATACACACACAGTTGAGCTAACAACTCTCAATGAGTCGTGAACCTCTTTTCTTCTTTCGCAAGCCATCCTTACTCTCATTTATTCGTTCATGCTTGCATTCATTCATTACGTTCCTCTTTTCATTATCTTCCACTTTACGTTACATAATACTTTCATTACATTCATTAACGTTCAACGCAAATCATGGGAAGACAATCACACATAACAATAAGGAACATAGCAACATACAACATCATCACACACAACAACATCATACATACATAACATACATCATGCACAATCACACGACATCAAACATAACACGAGTCACGCGCATCACATCATATAAAACCATACGACATCACACATCATCATGCATCGCATCATCATCATCATCAGTCTATCATCATAAATCATCTTACATCATCCATGCTCATTCCATCATCTATAACCCCAAAGGTCCGAGCCTACGTCCGCACTTCCCGAAAGTCAAACAATACTATGGTCATTCGGGCGTATGGACCTTATTCAGTCGCATTGTCTCTCATGCGTATGAGAACACTCAGGCGAATGGACCTCCAGTCGCATAGCCTCCAATCGCATGCTTCCCATGCGAATGAACCTCAGTCGTATGACATCCGGGCGTATGGACCTCAGTCGCATGACCTTCATGCGAATGGCCCTCAATCGCACACCTTTCGTGCGTATGAACCTCAATCGCACGACTCACAGGCGTATGGACTCCAATCGCATGAGCTTCAGTCGCATGACCTTCATCCGCATTTCATTTAGTCGCATGACCCTCATACGTATGACCCTCAGTTGGACCACTTTTGTGCGAATGAACCTAAGTCGCACGCCTTTCGTGCATATGGACCCACTTGCATGCCATTCGGACACATGGACCTCCAGTCGCATAGCCCTAGCTGGGTGCAGAATGCAGTTCATCCCGAACTGCAGCGGCCATTTTCAGCCTCCAAACTCTTCCAAACCTCTTTTAAGCTCAAATCAACCATTCTAATCCTTTGGGAAGCATACCACGACATCAATCAAGCACAACCAAACTCGAAATCAAGCCCCTAACGAATCATACACATACACATACACATACACATACATACAAAAACAGGTTTACACCTAAATACTCGAAAAATGGTTTTCAGATGTATTCCAGCCCCAAAATCACTAAAAAACGTGTAAAAGAGGGGTCCTAAAACTCACACAAATGATCCCGTCGAGTAGAGCTTCGATTTGACCCGCTACACTTCGATTTCCACGCTCAAATCCACCCGAACCAAGCTTTTCTCCTCTTTTCTCCTCCTCTTCTCCCTTGACTGAGTTTTTGCAAGAATGGGGAGGGTGTGGGCTGTCCTTCCCGTTTATACTTCCACTCATCCAAGTTTCCTCTCGTTTGGCAAGTTTGGTCCCTCGACTTTGGACTTTATTTCTTTTCTTCTTTCGTCGGCTTCAAAGAAAATTTCCGGGTGTTACAAGTCCACCCCGCTTATATAGGTTTCGTCCCCGAAACCTGTTATTCCTTAAACCATCGCGGGCAATACTGTCTCATCTCTTTTCCAGACTTCCACCTGGAGTTCAATCGATCTACGTCGTTTATCAACACACGAGTTCTTGTCTATCTTTGGCTACCTTCTTCAAGGCTTTGATCCTTTCAAGCTTCTCGGTCGTGGCCTCGATCACCTCAATACTTCCCATACGACATTTGGTGCTCGGCCTCCACTTGTAAACAAGTAAGGCAGTTACTCTCGTACTCCATCATATCACACTTCATACCCGGCCACCAATAATCTTTACTCGGGTCTCGGTACATCTAACAGTTGGGATATTAGTGTATCCACATACCTTACATCGGCCAAGTAGGCAATACTTTCACGTCTCATGCACTTTCCCGCAACTGCCATCGAAATCACCTTCGGAACGTCGTGACTCAATCACCTTAAACCATTACCGTGATCCCGTCAGGCGCTGTCAACCGTATCATCTTTTTGCGACACACAGTGTTCGCTCCGTAGTCTGCCAAGCAATCCACTCCTAGGATCACATCGAAGGGCGTATCTATATTCTTACCACTAATAGGCAATTTAGCACAGAAAGCAGCAGGAATAAAACTTTTACTAGCGCCAGCATCGAATAACACAAAGGCTAAGGATTGATTTACTAGAAACGTACCTAACACAACATCGGGGTCCGCCCTAGCTTCCTCCTGCATCATCGTGTAGGCGTTGCGTTCGCCCTCCGTCCTCCTCCGGTCCTCTTCACTCCCGAACCTTCCGCCCTTGGCTTCTTACAGTCCCTACTCATGTGGCTAATTTCTTCACAATTATAACATCTCACAGTCCCATACTCTCTAGCCACATGACCAGGCTTCCCACACTTAAGCAAGTGTTTGGTCCCCTTTTGCATTCTCCCGAATGCTCCATCCCGCATTTACCACATCTGTTCGACTCCGCACCGGGTGTGACCACACGACGGTCATTTCCCCGTGCGTGCTTATTATTCGTCGGGACACCACCCCGTCCAGTTCTCTTCCCCCTCAAGTTCTGGTCTCCATCACCTTTCTCGCTGTCTTCAGCCACCACCACTACAGTTCTTTCATCATACAACCTTCCTGCCAAATCAACTGCCGACCTAAACGTGCTCGGTCGGGCAGCGATCATGTGCCTACGGATATCCGCCGGCAAGCCCTGAATATACCTCTTGATCTTTCGCGAAAGAGGTGTCACCTGATCCGGCACCAGCCATGCCATTTCGTTGAATTTGGTAGTGTACTGCTGATGCGTCATTGTTCCCGCCTCCAGCTGCAGGAAGTCTCTTTCAACTTTATCCATCTCACGGTGAGGACAGAACTCCTCAATCACTAGCCTTTTCAACTCTGACCATATCATCCTTCCAATAGCCCGACTACCCTCAACTTGGACTATGTTGTCCCACCAACACAAAGCTGAGTCCACGAAAGAGTGGGTAGCAAATTTTACTTTCTGATCTTCTCGGCACTCGCTGATATTTAGAACAGCTTCCATTTCCCTCACCCATCGGTGAGCAGCAGCAGCAGTGCCATTACCATCAAAAGTAGGGGGCTTGCATCGTTGAAACGCCCCATAATTACAGCCTCGTGCCGCCTCCGGCGCAGGCTCTTCTTCCTCTTCCTCATCATCGGAGAGAACCGTTTCGGTCTCCGGTTGCTCCAGTCCTCCCGAGGACCTGTTCCTCTCTTTCCTTCCCCCTTCCTTTATAGCCTTAATCACTTCGGTCACCACAGACGATAGGATTGTCTGCATGACCTGATAAACCTCCTCAGCCACTGCCTCTTTCATTAAGGCACTCAAATTCGCGCTCTCATCCCCAGCCTCCGGATGAGGGGTCTCAGGTTCTTCATTAGCCACCTCTTCGGCCCTAGGCCTTCCTTTTATGACCTGTGGCTCAGCACCACGTCCACTACCACCTCCACCACAAGAAGCTTTCGAAGATCTACCACCGGCCATTCTCTAACGCACTGAAATATTCAAACACCAACACGGTCATTCAAGGAAACAGCTTAGTTTATGTCAAGTATAGTAAGTCCCTAATTACAGTGGCCAGTTGTGATTAGCCACTTACTTTACTCTTCATACCCTAAACATTACCTGTCCTGACTACGTCAGTATCTAAATCTACCAGCAACACATAAACCATATAACATGCGCACGTAATACTGGTTAATTAAGAAAATACCTGATGGGACGCAGCTACTCAGATTGGCATCCCATTCCCTTTCCGTCCCATTTTCAGTTTAAGTTAAGGTTTATTTTGAAAATTTACCCATTTCACTTAAACTTTGGCTCTGATATCAACTTGTAAGGCCCCGTTCCTGGGACGCTTACAGTTGGATCCTCATCGCACATAAAACATATAATTACATTTAACTTTCATAAAACGTTACAGCGGAAACATTAAAAACAACATTTTCATTTCATCAAAATACTTTTGCAAAATAATACAACCGTTCATTACACAATATCATTTTACATTTCATTACAAAAGCATTATAACATTGGATGCCATCCCAAAGGAACTGAGTAGTCGCCCCATGCCATCCTCAGCAACATACCTGCCAACTGGAAACACATCAAAGTCAGCGTTGCTGATTGAGTTCTAGTTTTAAATAAAACATATTTTTCTTTCGTTAAAACCATTCTTTACTTTCATGCAAATCATACTATACTTTCATACATGACCACATATCATACGTAAATACAGATAATATAATTATTATCTTCCATTACATTCGTTACATTCTTCATTCATTAATCATCGCACGGTAAATTATCATTCGCTTCATTCGTTTATAACATCTTTTCTTCCGTTCGTTCATTTCATACATATCGTACTTTCCGCAAAAATCGCACCTCCGCATCTTCGTACCCAAAGTACATATCGCACAAATCGCACACCTAAGGTAGCCAAAATCGCACGCTACATAGCACATAGTAAATACCACATCGCACGTATCGGAGCAGTTACCAAAACTGAACCCCCACCGTGTCTATAGTCCCTTATGTTATGTAACACCCGGAAATTTATTATTTTGAAGCCGGCGAAGAAAGAAAAGAAAATAAAGTCCAAAGTCGAGGGACCAAACTCGCCAACGAAGAAAAGTTGGGAAATGTGGTGATATTTGTAGGGAGAGGGCAGCCAACCCTCCCCACTACTCCCACAATTCAGCCCAAAAAGAGAGAGAAAGGAGAAGAAGAGAGAAAAGGAGTGTTTCGGGTGATTCGGGTGTCCAAGTTCGTCGTGTGGCAAGCCAAATCGAAGCCCTTGACGTTGTGCTCGATTGTGTGAGTTCTAGGACCCCACTTTTACTTGTTTTCAACTGATTTTGGGGCTGGAAAGCATTGAAAACCCGTTTTTGTATGTGTGTGTGTGTGACCCATTTGGGTGTGATGTGTGTGATGCGTTTCGTGTATGTTTCCGGGCTTGTGCGTGCTTGTATGGTGTTGTGGTATGCATTCCTAAGGTCCAGGAGGGTTAATTTAGGCTTAGAATGGGTTTGGATGAGCTTGGAGGCCGAAAAAGGCAGATTGGGTTCGGGATGAACTCCATTCTGCATCAGCTAGCGCTAGGCGACCGAATGGAGGCCATACGGCCGAATGAGGGGCGATTGAAGGTCATTCACACGATTGGGATTCATTCGCACGATTGAGGGTTCAATCGCACGACTAAGACTTCAGTCGCACGACTGGGAGTCCAGTCGCATGGGGATCGCACGACTGATAGTTCAGTCGCATAAGTGCTTAGTCGCATGAGTTCATTCGCATTAGTCCCATCCGCATAAGGTCCATACGCACGACTGGATGTTCATTCGCATAGATGTTCATCAGCATGAGTCCAATCGCATGATGTTTAGTCGCATGGAGGCCATGCGACTGAAGGGTGTCCATACGCACGAATAGAGCTGTTGCACCCGAAGGATAGTGTAGTTAGACTTCTGGCTTTCGGGGGAAGGTGCGGATGTAAGTTTGACATAAAGTTTCTCGTAAAAGCATGTAAAGTGACTGTTATGGCCTTAAAGAGCAGGTAGGGCATGATAATGAGGATGATGTTGCATGTTTATGCATGTTATGTATGTATGATGTTGCCCTGTATGATGATGATGAATGTTTATGATATATTCCTTATTATGATGTATGATTATCTTTCCTATGGCTTTACGCATTATGATGAATGAAATGAAGTATTATGTAACCTAAAGTGGAACGAAATGACACGTCTTGCATGCATCGGATAACGGGTCCTTCTTTGTGATTGACCATTAATGTAGAACCTCTACCGCTTACCCTTAGTACTGTGGCATACGTTTAGCTGTTCATTTATTGACTTCGGCCCAGTGGCTATGACTGATCAGTCATTATTAGTACTGTGGCATACGTTTAGCTGTTCATTTATTGACTTCGGCCCAGTAGCTAAGACTGATCGGTTACCCCTAGTACTATGGCATACGTTTAGCTGTTCATTTATTGACTTTGGCCCGGTAGCTGAGACTAATTGGGGTGTAGCATATGGTATTGGTATGGATGATGTCCGATGCGCAAGTAAGTTAAATGGAACGAATGAACGAAGGAATGAATGAAGAAGATAATAATGATATTGTCTATGCGTACGTATGATGTGTGATCATGTTAAAGTAACGAATGGTTTTATATGAAAGTAAAGTATGTTTTATAATAAAACTAGAACTCACTCAGCAACACTGACTTTTTATATGTTTTCTAGTTGGCAGGTAAAGTTTGCTGAGGTTGGCACCGTGAAGCTACTCAGCTCTTTTTGGGATGGCATTCTTTTGATTAATGTTTTTGCATTGTAATGCAAACAAGCTATTTTGTAACGAATGTTGTATTAACTTGCAAAAGCATTTATATAGAAATGAAAGTGTATTTTAATGTTCCGCTGCAATGTTTTTATGAGACAAATGTAAATATATGTTTTACGTGCGATGAATGAGCAACTGTAAGCGTCCCGGGAACGGGGCCTTACATGTTATCCATCGTACATATCGCACAAATCGCACCAATGGAGTGGTCACCAAGACCGACTCCCCCTGTGTGTGTGATAACTCTTGGGGTTTAACCAGAATCGCACGCTATGTCATGGGTTAGCCAAGATCGCACGCTACATAAACCACATGAGGTAGCCAAAATCGCACGCTACATAGCACACTAGGTAAATACCACATCGCACGTATCGGAGCAGTTACCAAAACTGAACTCCCTACTGTGTCTATGTCCCCTTATAAGTTATCCAAGATCGCACGCTATAATACACATACAGTTGAGCTAACAACTCTCAATGAGTCGTGAACCTCCTTTCTTCTTTCGCAAGCCATCCTTACTCTCATTTATTCGTTCATGCTTGCATTCATTCATTACGTTCCTGTTTTCATTATCTTCCACTTTACGTTACATAATACTTTCATTACATTCATTAACGTTCAACGCAAATCACGGGAATACAATCACACATAACAATAAGGAACATAGCAACATACAATATCATCACACACGACAACATCATACATACATCATGCACAATCACACGACATCAAACATCACATGAATCACGCGCATCACATCATATAAAACCATACGCCATCACACATCATCATGCATCGCATCATCATCATCATCAGCCCATCATCATAAATCATCTTACATCATCCATGCCCATCCCATCATCTACAACCCCAAAGGTCCGAGCCTACGTCCGCACTTCTCGAAAGTCAGACAATACTATGGTCATTCGGGTGTATGGACCCTATTCGGTCGCATGGTCTCTCATGCGTATGAGAACACTCAGGCGAATGGACCTCCAGTCGCATAGCATCCAATCGCATGCTTCCCACGCGAATGAACCTCAGTCGCATGACATCCGGGCGTATGGACCTCAGTCGCATGACCTTCATACGAATGGCCCTCAGTCGCACACGTTTCGTGCGTATGAACCTCAATCGCATGACTCACATGCGTATGGACTCCAGTCGCATGACCTTCAGTTGCATGACCTTCATCCGCATTTCATTCAGTCGCATGACCCTCATACGTATGACCCTCAGTCGCACCACTTTTGTGCGAATGAACCTCAGTCGCACGCCTTTCGTGCGTATGGACCCAGTCGCATGCCATTCGGACGCATGGACCTCCAGTCGTATAGTCCTAGCTGGGCGCAGAATGCAGTTCATCCCGAACTGCAGCGGCCATTTTCGGCCTCCAAACTCTTCCAAACCTCTTTTAAGCTCAAATCAACTATCCTAATCCTTAGGGAAGCATACCACGACATCAATCAAGCACAACCAAACCCGAAATCAAGCCCCAAACGAATCATACACATACACATACATACATAAACGGGTTTACACCCAAATACTCGAAAAATGGTTTTCAGATGTGTTCCAGCCCCAAAATCATTCAAAAACGTGTAAAAGAGGGGTCCTAGAACTCACACAAACGATCTCGTCGAGTAGAGCTTTGATTTGACCCGCTATACTTCGATTTCCACGCTCGATCCACCCAAACCAAGCTTTTCTCCTCTTTTCTCCTCTTTTCTCCTCCTCTTCTCCCGTGGCTGAGTTCTTGCAAGAATGGGGAGGGTGTGGGCTGCCCTCCCCCTTTTATACTTCCACTCATCCAAGTTTCCTCCCGTTTGACAAGTTTGGTCCCTCGACTTTAGACTTTATTTCTTTTCTTCTTTCGCCGGCTTCAAAGAAAATTTACGGGTGTTATATGACATAATTACATTAAATAATATCTTTAATCGTACCACCAATTCATCAAAGTTACATAAGTATAATCTTATTTTACTTTATCTATTTATTGTTTTTACACCCAAAAAAAATCTTATCAATGCACCTTATCATTTTCTCAAACGAAAACCAAATCTGGTTGTCGAATATTAAGAGGTTGTTGAGTAGGCTAGGTGTGTCCACGAATTGTTACTCGGTTCTTACCATCATTATATTACCACACGATAGTTACACTTACCTTATGTGTGTGTGTGGTTTAGTATTAGTAAAAACCAATTAAAAATGAATTTGTGCGAACAATCTTTATCAAAATATATACATTTCACACCGCACCAAGTTTTTGGCGTCGTTGCCGGGAACACACGACAGTTTTGAAAGACAATCTAAATTTTTGACTATCTTGTGTATATCCTGTTAATATATTTTTGTTCAAATTTATTTTATTTTTGTTAGATAGTTTGCCTTAGTTAGTTTAGTGATATTTGTCTGATTCATTCTAAGCCTTAGTTAGTTTATGTTTCCTTAAGTTAGTGTATGTCCGACTCGTCTAGTCCTTAACTTGTTTCGCCTCTTTCGGAACCCGAACGACTTTTCCGTCAAAGGTTACGTGAAAGACCACGACAAATAGCTACAATCATTGAAGAAGACGTTTTGGAAGGTACACCATACAAAGAAGACATGGCTAACCAAGATGAGAAAATGAAGATAACACACTATGCCACGCCGTCAATCTATGGTTACGAGTCTAGTGTTGTCCAACCAGCAATCACGGCCAACAATTTCGAAATTAAGTCTAGTATTATCCAACTCGTAGAAAACTCTATTCACTTCCATGGATTGCAAGACGAAGATCCTAACGCTCACATCTCACGATTCATTTGTATGTGTGCGACCTTCAAAATCAATAACTGTTCAGACGATGCCATTAGACTAAGCCTTTTTCCATTTTCACTTCGAGGCCGAGCTATTGACTGGCTTGATTCGCTTCCGCCTAGTTCCATCACTACATGTACGGAAATGGCTGAACAATTCCTTTTGAAATACTTTCCACCCCATCGCACTGCCAAACTGAGAAGTAGAATCACAAGCTTTTGCCAAGACGACGATGAATCATTACACGTAGCACGGGAAAGATACAAAGGTCTCCTTCGGAGATGCCCACATCACGGACTTGATCTGTGGCTGCAGTGTCAAACCTTTTACGACAGCGGAGCACACAAACAAGTTATAGACCAAAGTGCGGGAAGAGAGCTTTGCTTATTATCCTTAAAGAAACAAACCCAGTTCTAAAGGCACTCATCAAGTAGACTCTGAAACCCTAATTGCAGCCCAATTGGAAGCTTTAACCAAACAATTCGAACAATTGCAAGCCGAGCTGAAGAAAACTCCAACACGATGCAACACAGGTGGAAATGCACACAAAACCAACGAATGCCCACAAGACATTATGATGGTTGAAGATGTTGACTACGTAGGAGGCCCAAACAACTCATATAACAAAAACTCAACTTGGAAGAGCAATTCGAATTACAGAGAAGCTGGTAACAACCAATCATCATCTGGATTCAACCGAAGGCCACATTACCAATAACAGAAACCATCATACCAAGGTCGAAGCACTAGTAACAAGACCGTAGGGTATCATCAATGGAAGAGTTATTACAGCAATTGTTGATAACCACACAAGCCACAGATGAGTACATCCAAAAATCTGATCGAAGAAATAAGGAGAGGTTCGAAGGAAACGAGGCTGAAATCAAAAGCAACAAAGCATCATTACAAACCATTGAACACCAAGTAGGTCAGATAGCCCAAAAACTATCTGAAAGACCCCAAGGTGCTTTGCCTAGCAATACTGTGACAAACCCTAATGCTCAAGTCAAAGCCATCACCACAAGGAGTGGCAAAACCACTCAAGGTGATGCACCTGCATTACAACCCATCCTTGAAGAAATAGAAACCGAAACTCCAAGTAATGCAAGTGATAAGCAAAAGCAACTTGTTGTTGTTAAAGAACCAGCCAAGAAATACGTCCTTCCACCACCTTATGTTCCACCCCCTCCATATCCAGGTCATTTGAGACAACAACGAACTGAGGCACAATATGGCAAATTGTTGGGGTTTTTCAAGCAGCTCCACATCAATCTGCCATTGGTAGAAGCCTTAGCCCAAATGTCAAATTATGCTAAGTTCTTAAAAGGTGTGTTGTCAAACAAAAAGAAACTGGAAGAGTTATCACACGTAGTTTTAAATGAGGAATGCTCTGTAGTTCTTCAAAATACACTACCTCAAAAGATGACTAATTAAGGAAGCTTCACCATACCTTGCCTAATAGGAAAACTTTCTGTTGGCAACACGTTAGCTGATTTAGGTGCTAACATTAACCTTATGCCTTATGCGGTCTTTGAAAAGTTAAACTTAGGTGAACCTAGACCTACCCGTATAAGCATCCAGTTAGCTGACCGTTCTGTCAAATATCCGAGGGGCATCGTTGAAAATCTCTTAGTTAAAATCGACAAATTCGTATTTCCCGTTGATTTTGTGATCCTTGACATGAATGAGGATGAGAATGTTCCTCTTATCCTTGGTCGACCTTTCATAGCAATTGCTCGAGCCCTCATCGATGTTTGCACCGGCAAACTCACACTCTGAGTGGATGAGGAGGAAGTAACTTTCGACATAGGACAATCCATGAAATATCCTCAACATCATGATGACTCAATCTATTACGTTGATCTTTGCGATTTGATCATAAGCTATCATTTAAAGAAAACTCTTCAATATAAATCTTGCAAAACTCAATTCATAGAGGTCCAAACCACCAAACCCATTTGTGAGAATCAAATAATTCCAGAATTAGAAGTTGATGAAGCACCATCATATCAAGAAGCATTTGAGATCATCGAACAAGAACTAGAACCCAAAGCCAAACCTTCTATCGAAGAACCTCTAGTTTTAGAACTCAAAGAACTTTTGTCTCATCTTGAATACGCCTTTCTTGAAAACACATCTTAGCTTCATGTCATAATCTCATCCGTCTTATCAATTGATGAGAAGAACAAGTTGCTCAATGTGCTTAAGGCACATAAACAAGCAATTGCTTGGAAAATCATGGACATCAAGGCAATCAATCCATCCTTTTGCACTCACAAAATACTGATGGAGGAGAACTTTAAATCCGTAATTCAACCTCAAAGACGTTTAAATCCGAGCATGCAAGAGGTGGTGAAGAAAGAAGTAATCAAACTGCTTGGGTCAGTCCCGTCCAAGTTGTTCCAAATAAAGGAGGAATGACTGTTGTAACTAACGAGAAGAATGAATTTATTCCAACTCGTACAGTTACAGGATGGAGAGTTTGTATTAACTATCATAAACTCAATGATGCCACAAGAAAAGATCATTTCCTTCTGCCGTTCATCTACCAAATGCTTGAGAGACTATCTGGAAAGATGTTCTATTGCTTCCTTAACGGTTTCTCAGGTTATTTCCAAATTCCTATTGCTCCGGAAGATCAAGAGAAAACGACATTCACCTGTCCATATGGCACATTTGCTTATCGGCGAATGCCTTTAGGATTGTGTAATGCTCCTGCTACATTTCAAAGATGCATGGTAGCAATCTTTCACGACATGATCGAACACTCAATGGAAGTTTTCATGGATAACTTCTCCATCTTTGGGAACTCGTTTGAGCAATGTCTTGAAAATTTGGAAAAGATGCTGGTTAGATGTGAAGATTCTTACCTTGTTCTGAATTGGGAAAAGTGTCACTTCATGGTTACTGAAGGAATAGTGTTAAGACATAAGATCTCTCGAGCAGGTGTTGAAGTCAATCAAGCCAAAATCGACGTTATTTCCAAACTTCCACATCCCACAAGCATGAAAGATATTAGAAGTTTCCTAGGTCATGCAGGATTCTACCGTCGTTTCATCAAAGATTTCACGAAAATCGCACGACCGATGACTCAACTTCTTGACAAAGACGCACAATTCATATTTTCCGACGAATGCATTAGCACATTTAATTTGCTTAAAGTGAGATTGGTAACCGCTCCAATCATGGTTTCCCCAGATTGGACACTACCATTTGAGCTCATGTGCGATGCAAGTGATTTCGCGATAGGAGCCGTATTAGAACAAAGGAAAGACAAACAATTCCATCCATTTCACTATACGAGCAAAACCCTAAACGATGCACAAGAAAAGTAAACCACCACCGAGAAAGAGCTTCTCGCGGTAGTTTTCGCATTTGACAAATTTCGCTCGTATCTAATCCTTTAAAAATGATCGTTTACACCAATCATGCAGCCATTTGTTATCTGTTCAACAAACAAGATGCAAAGCCAAGATTGATTTGTTGGATACTTCTGCTTCAAGAATTCGACATTGAAATTCGTGATAAGAAAGGAGTAGAAAATCTGGCGGTCGATCATCTCTCGCGTCTTGAAGATTCAAGTCCTTCACAAACAGAGGAATCCATAATAAACGACAATTTTCCTCACGAATTCATTATGCACATCCACTCCTCAATCGATGAACATCCTTGGTTTTCCAATCTCGTAAATTACTTGGCAAGCGGAATCCTTCTCAAAGGAATGCTTATCAGCAAAAGAAGAAATTCTTTACTGATATTAAGCATTACTATTGGGAGGACCTGTATCTTTTCAGAATCGGTGCGGACCAACTTATCCAAAGATGCGTATACGGAAGTGAAGCGGAATAGATTCTAAGACACTGTCATGAAGGACCCATAGGAGGACACCATGGAGCAACCTTAACAGGCAAGAAAGTCTTTGACTCTAAATTTTACTGGCCCACGATCTTCAAAGATGCTCACAACATGGTACGCACCTGTGATGCATGTCAAAAAGCAACCAATATCTCAACAAGAGATGAGATGCCTAAGAAACTCTTTCAAGTATACAAGGTATTTGATATATGAGGTATTGATTTCATGGGGCCATTCCCAGTTTCCTTTGGCAATCGTTACAACTTGGTAGCAGTCAATTACGTTTCAAAATGGGCCGAAGCTCAAGTCCTACCTACCAATGATGCCAGAAACGTTGTCAGGTTCCTTAAGAAACTATTCTCTCATTTTGGTGTCCTCAAAAAGCTTTAATTAGTGACCGAGGAACGTATTTCTGTAATAACCAGCTCGAAAGAGCAATGGCCCGTTATGGAGTGTACCATCGCTTTACCACTGCTTATCATCCACAAGCGAATGGGCAAGCTGAAGTCACTAATCGAGGCATTAAACAAACTCTTGGGAAAACCATAGGTCAGAATCACAAGGATTGGCCTACCAAGCTAGATGATGCACTATGGGCTTTTCGAACAGCCTATAAGACTCCCATCGATACAATAGCGTTCAAACTAATTTATGGGAAGTCGTCTCATCTACCTATGGAACTAGAGAACAAGGCCTATTGGGCACTCAAAGCAGCAAACTTAGACCAAGACCTTGCAGGAAAAAATCAATTTCTACAAATCCATGAACTAAAGGAACTGAGAGAATAAGCATACGAAAATGCTAGGGTTTACAAAGAAATAAAAAGAAAATTCCATGATGTTCGATTAAAGAACACTAAACGATTTCATGTGGGAGAACGTGTGTTACTGTAACTCTCGTTTACGTTTGTTTCCTGGAAAGCTGAAATTACGTAGGTCTAGACCTTATATGATTAAAAACGTGTTTCCGAACGGTGCCATCGAAATCGACAACCACAACGGTTTAAGTTCCAAAGTGAATGGTCATCGTTTGAAACCGTATAACAATGGACCAACCAAGTTTTTCTTGGAGGAATTACACCTCCGCCCCAACAAAGACTAAGTGTAGGGAAAGGTCGCACCGAAGACCCGAAACTTAAACACGACACTTGTACATAGGTTTTTCTTTGATTTTTAACTTTTTCTAAGACCTCACAAGCACAAGCACGGGGTCGTGCCCCATGAAGCACGCCCATGTGCCTCTAACAAAAATTTCCCACAATCTCCGTTAAATACTCTAGAATGTTGTATGTCGAATTTAAGACGAATTTTGACAAGCATGCGGTCCTGCGGCCAAACACGCCCCCGTGTTTACTATTCACGACCTGTATATAAATACCACACTTGCTCCAATCTTCCATCACACCCTTTCCTGCTTGAAAAATGTCTGAAAGATGGAATAATCAAGTCACGGACGTTCAAACTGGAATCCTACAAAGAAACCGCGTTCTGAAACGTGAGAGCCAACGACGCAAGAGTACTTTTTCAAGTTGCATGAACTTATCAAACAGTTGACTAAGATAAACCTCATCGCATCCCAACATCTACCTGAACTCATCCAAAAAGTTCAAGAGATGGGAGAGGAACTCGTTTCCGTTAACCGTCAGCTTGCGGAACTAAGAAACCGCACTTCGCACTACCCCATCCTGAACCTTCCACGTGAAATGTGTGGAGGTTTCTTTTAGAAGCATTTCGTGATGTGTTAGGTGCGCTAATGCGCGTTAAGGAGTCTAATTTTGCAATTTCAAACTCTTGGATTTTAACGTATCGTGTAACCGTAGGACCTTAGGGAATGTAATTGTCATTTGGCTTGTTTTAAATTAACTCTAGAACTATGTTCGTATCTTTTCTGGTGATTTGAAAGTGATAAAACTTAACCGGGTAAATTACGTAACGCGCGAAACTGAAAAACGGAACAACAAAAACTGAAACCGAACAGCACAAGGGAGGCATGCCCCCATGCTCAACAAGAAATGATGTTTTCTGACTTTTTTCAGACATTTGTCTTGTTCCCCATCAATCCTCATTAATAAAATCCGACTTCATGCCTGCACGAGCTCGCATCCACTCCATTTTCCTTCACCTTTTCCATTTTTCCTTCTTATTTCAAGAGTTCTTGCATTTCCTTTAAAGTGTGCTTGTCAAGAGGCTAGTATTAATAATTCCTATGTTAATGATGGTCATTTACATGTAGTTAGGTGATTAGGTCTCTAAACAACCAAAATCCTAGCAATTATATGTAAAACCTTGCAATTAAACGTCTTATGCAATGAATAATACTTTAAGCCTTCTTGTTCATGTTTGTTTTCTAGTTGATTAGTTGTTAATTATCATGTTTAGTTAGTTGTTAGTATGTTTTTCTTTTGTGAACAATACTATCTTTATAATGTGTGCTTAAATCATTGTTAAGCACATTCAAGTTACAAGAGTTCAACAAGTGGTGTTAAACACTATATATATTTTGTTAGGGACCGTGTATGGACGGAGTACTAACTGATTCTGCGTTTATACCGGATCAAATAGTGCGGAATCCTATTTGATTGGCGATCCAATCAGTGAGAACGATAACTCGATTGATATAAGATTGAACTAAACGTTAAGAACTAGTAGGAATCGATCAGGAACGAACTATGAACTTGGACAGGCTGTTTGGGAGGCTCTAGACGGCTAGGGTTTATGTGTATTCTAAATATCTCTTCAAGTGTTCTATTTTTCCACGAATTAGGTTGGTATTTATAGGTTAGGGGTTTTCATTCGTACGACTGAACCATTAGCATGGTTCAGTCGTGCGACTGAATCATGCGATTGAGTCATACGCACGACTGAAGGTTCAGTTGTGCGACTGAGTCAATCTTATTACTCAATCATATGACTGATCCAGTCTCCTGGTTCAGTCGTGCGACTGGTCCATAAGCATGATGTATTCATGTGTATGGTCCATTAGTATGGTCTATTAGCATGAATAATCACTCGACTAGGTTGAACATAATACTCAATTATTATTGACTTAGAATTGTGTACAACAACCACAAACCTATATAAGAAGTTCATACATATGAATCAAAGATAAATAAACATCAAATCATATATCATATTTCATTGCTTCGTCAAATTACACATATGTAAGACATGAAAGACTTTTACATTAAGCACATAAACTAGGAACACATGTATCTACAAACTCCCCCTTGGACCTAGTTTACCCTATCGTCTAACATTCTTCACATGTTCTTGGAACTTCTTGTACTTCTCTTCTCTTGTGACTCCTGCATGTATATCAAATGCAAAACAGAGCCGTACAACGTGTTGGAATTGAAAAGCTTGTACAATGTCTTGCGTGTCATAGAACAGTGGCCACTTGTATAAAGTATAGACATCTTCAGCCAGACAAGTTAGTGAGCCACATTGGGTCAAATACTTGATCGTCTCTATCTTCCCATCTCTGTTCAAAACTATGACCGCTTCCCTGTCCTCTAGTCATCATACCACCATTTGAAGTGTGGAGTGAAGTCCTGAGGCATTTCCCGTAAGGAATCTTGGACATTGTGCGCGAGGGACTCCACTTCAACACAACTTTAGGCTTTCCAGATATAGGATTAACTTCAGACTTATGAATGAACTTCTTAGGTTGTTGAGGTCTGAAGTTTACCCACCTGGTGTGGTATTCTTTTCTTCAAAAGCAGCCCCTTAATCCTGACATCTTTCTGGGTTAGCATATAACAGATCTAAGCATGCCAGTCGATTGAGCTCAAAACCATAAGAGTCAGATCATGCGGGTATCTTAAGTACTCAATCCCTTTTCTCCCTCTTAACAGAAAGATTCCAAGTCTATCAAAATATGCCCACGCGATAATCTTGCAATGCTGTTCATGGTATATTTACATGCTGAAAGCACCTTCAAAATACCAAAGTTGGAAAACTAGTTTACTTTTTGTACATCATTATTCAAAATAATTGAATAATTGAATAAGAAACCATTCACTTCCTTTCAAAATACATCATTATTCAAAATAATTGAATAATTTAATAAGAAACCATTCACTTCCTTTCAAAATACATCATTATTCAAAATAATTGAATAAGAAACCATTCACTTCCTTTCACTTGACGCCTATTTTAGAGTGAGAAGCGAGAAGATGGCTATTAGTTGTAATTTTATTGTAAAAATACAAAAATAAACAAATCTTTAACTTGACTAGTGTGGCGGTGATTACACTATAGCTTCCATTATAAGAAATTAAGAATGTGTTGTGTTTGCTTAATGTGAGAAAATACATAATTAAGAATTATTCAACGACCTCTACTTTAAAAGTACATTATAAATTTAAGATACTTATAAACAAATAAGCTATTGTAGTTCCAAGAAAAGTATTTTTCTACTACAATGTTGGTTAATGAGAGAAGGAAAAAAACAAATTTAACTAGAATTCCAGGGATAATGCTAATGAAAACAACGAAGAGGGGCAATGACAAGCAAATAAAGAGGGTAAAAGCACGTAATCTAGTTAAGAACTAACATCAATAAATGTTTCCACAGGTCTCTCTATTATAGCTTTATAGCAACACTAACATCACAACTTAAAATGAAAGCCAAAATGATTAAGAATGTTATGTTGTAATCACATCTTTCCTTGCTACTATATCGCCTTTAATTTTACCTAGCATGTAAAGTATAATTAAACTATATGAACCGCCCCTGTCTACCTCATTAGTCGACTATCTCAATATGTTGGCGTATTTATATACTTGTGAAAGATTGTGTTTCCATAAGTACGCTTATACACATACACACGTACATATACATACATACACACACATGTATACATCTTAAACTTATTGTCCAAGGGAAAATATTCTTTGACGGCCCTTCAATAAAAATTCCCAACTTGTTCACATTGCAACGCCCAAAGCCATCTTCATTTTCTCACAAAATCCTCAAACTCACAACTTGGAAATCAAACAGAAATAACATGTGCACCACATTACCATTAGCCGGTTTCTCAAAAGTAAGACTTAATTGGGATCGAATATATATATAGTATAAGTTCTGGCCATTTTTCATGAGACAGAACAGAACTTTACATGCAATCATGGCATATCACTTTCCTACTAGCTAGATTTTGAAACTCAGAAAGTATTTGAACCTAAAGTGCAGAACAAGCAAGGTTCTCTACATCTGAACTTCTTCATTGTGATCACAGATTCTCCTATTTTCATACTTTGCTTCTCAGCTAAGCAAAAGGTGATTAAGATTTAAACCTTCTTAAGCTTTATTGGAAGCTAATGATTGAAAACAAACGATTAAAGAATTGTACTTGCAGAAATGTCCTTCTAGCTAAACAAATATATAGAGCAATCAATTGAGCAAGTTAACATCAAATAAATTCAATTACCATAGAAACATGCGCCGTTCCAACCAGATAAACATCGCAATTTCCTCCTTCAGCAGAGGACTCACACGAAAGCGTCACCACACTCCGTGATAGTTCCTCAGGAAGCACTTTCCTTTGCTCACCTTCAACAATTTACATAAACGCAATCAATTACAACTATCTGCATAAATCACCTATACAACTCGATATCAACACGACACATTTAACAAATTCAAACCTCCAGCTTCATCGCCATTCGCCTCGCGACTTTCTTCATCGGCAACAACACTCCGATCATCGAAACTCAAAGAACCGGCTCCGTCATCGGAGGCTGTGATCGCTGGCACCTCAACTTCCGGCGTTTGCGAATGCGAATCGGAATCCATCGCCGTCGAATAACGGTTGCGGATAGTGGCGGTGGATCTTCGTTGAAGCTTTGAAGATACAGAGAATTGGCGTAGTAGTGTGTTTTTGTGTGAAATTGCGTGTTCTTGTAGCTCCTCCGCCGGAGATTCGCCGGAATAATAAGCCGACGGCCGATGTGTTGCGACGGTGGGGATTCTGATTCAATAGGTGTAACTCGACCGAGTTGACAAGGGCGCGTGACTGAGTTAGCCCATTCATACGAAGCGTTCGTCACGAGAAATGGGGAATGAGGCTTTTATACACACGATTGTGTTTGTGTAAGTTGTAACCGCCTGAGAGAATGACAATTTTACAAAAAGAGTACTTGCTGACGTATAGACTGAATAAACAGTCACCATAGAATGATTTGTATTAATAAACAGTCCTTCTAGAAAAACCTATTTACATATTTTGAACTAAAATTGATATAGAAAGTATTTTGCATGTTGGAAGGAACCATTTTGCATATATGGCAATGTTTTTATAACTGAATCGGACAACGAATCGGTTGTCTTTATGGTTCACTGGTTGAGCCTGATTTATGAACCGGTAACATCAATTTCTAAGTAAATATAAAAACAATAGTCTGTATTGCTAATTACCCTGTCCAAGTTAACTACTAGATTTATTACGTGATTCACAATGACTCTTTCTGTTCCTGATTTAACTCCTTCATGCACCCATTTATCCATGTTGTTAGTCCTATTTGTAAGTTGTAACATTAATTAGATGGCTCATTTACCAGCCCAAGTAAACTTTTTAAGCTTTCAAAAACCCTATGAATATGTTACACAAAGAACAGTCGCACTAGTCACCATCTCTTCACCAACTCTTACCTTCTTTCTTCTCACATCAATCATCTCTACTCTATCATTTGGATTCTAAAAACTTCTTTTAATTTCTCTTCATCTACGTTTGTACCTCACATTATAGATGAAGAATTGCGATCGTTGAAGCTTCCCGTAACATCAGTTGTTTAGCGCATCCTTACCTTTGGATGTACGATTATGACATCCGTCACCTTAAGGTCCGTCAATTAACGAGGCTTTCCGTTAACTACTCTTTGATCAATCATTCCTCATCTTTATTAACTCTTTATGTGGATATCATGCTTGCTTTATCATCGTTGTGCTTATACTTTCGTTGTAATCATATGTTAACCTTAAAAACTTTTAAAACTTTCATCATCATAACCGCCAAATATATCATCTTTATATAAAATTAATGTCACTAATAAAACCTTTTCTAAGTTATAAATATCATTAAATACATTTTTATAACTAATACAATTACCCTAACAAAGTCGTTTTTCAACCGAAACAAATTTGGGAAACTCGGGGGTTAAGTGCAGGGACTAAACTTGTCATTTTGCAAACTTGGGCTGGGTATATAAACCCATATTCCAGCCCTAGCCTCATTTACTTCTCCTCCTTCTTCATCATCTTCTTCTTCACAACTTCTTCATCTTAGCACCAAATCCGACCCACTTGGTCTCGTTTTCGTCGTCTAGACTCATCATACAGCCTCCTAGTCTACTCTATTCTAGCAGGTAGACGACCTTGGTTGTTCCTTTTCTTGCTTATTCACGGCTGTCCAAACTAGGGTTTCGGGTGTTCGGGTTCAACCCGAACACATGAGGTCGTGTGTGGTGCGTGTGAGGTCTTTCTGCTTGTGTTTCTGGTTTGTGCATGTGTGTTGTAGAGTGTTTCTGGAAGTCCTTGTTGTGTAAAACTCGTGTTTGGAGTAGCCGAAGGCTGCTCAGCCCGACCACAGTCGTGATTCTTGTCCAGGCGAGGCTGGGTCTGTCATGCGATTGAGTCGTGCGACTGGGTGAGTCGTGCGACTGAGCCATGCGTCTGTGTCAATCGTGCGACTGAGTTGTGCGACTGGGTGTGTCGTGCGACTGTGTGTATGTGTGCGAATGAGTCATGCGTGCGAATGGAATGTGTGCGATGATGTGCGATTGAGTCATGCGAGCGAATGAATGTATACGATTGTGCGTGTATCGCACGACTGGAGTCCAATTGCACGAATGAAGGTTCAATCGTACGAATGTAGTTGATTCGTACGAATGAAGGTTGATTCGTGCGTATGGAGGTTGAGTCGTGCGATTGGGTGTTGTGTGATACGACTGAATGTCAGTCATATGAATGAAGGCTCAATCGTACGAATGAAGCTGATTCGCACGATTGAGGGTTGATTCGTGCGTATATGAGGTTGAGTCGTGCGTCTGGTCCTGTCGTGCGACTGTAGTTGTTGTGTGTGATTCCCTTCTTGTACGTGGTGTGTGTATGTCGTGTGATGTTGAGGTAACATTAACACAGTTGCCATTGTTCGGCCACAAAGATTAAAGTCAACGCTAAAAAGGCCACAAATACTATTCAAATCAAATCAAACTAACGTTTTACAATTATCAACCGACTTATAACTACTGACATTTAACTAATACTTCTTCAATAACAATGAAACTTTTACTCAAATATCATCAGCAATGGCGACAATATCTAGTACTTGGATCTACATAAGATCTAGTACGTGTGTCTGTTTGTATGTGTTACACGCGACCCAGCCGATACAACCCGAACCGACCGATCATTATTATGCGCTTATTTCATGTCATTAATGCTTAACAATAACTGTCAATAGGTGTTTGACCATTCATTTGCATTCAACATTTGGATACATTGATCTTACATACTTACCACTTAACAAGTGAGTTTCGCCCCTTTTTACGCTTATACAATATTTCAATCATTTACAACTTGGGGGAAAAGTATGCTCACCCATTTTCAATGCTGTACAACTTACTTACATTTTACATACAAGGAATCAACGTGATACTGTTTTACAAGTACTTATCTGATACATGCTTGGGTCTGTTGTGTGGTTCTATCTTTGCAACTATTTAATTCCAGTGTGGGAACCGACGATTAGGTATTGGTAGTACTACTGGGTTGACACCCCCACCCTTGTTCGATGGTATACTAGTTGGTACCATCAGTGGCCAGGAACGGGCTCTTGGGTGAATATATGTCGACAATATCTTTGTGTACGTCGCTAGGTTTGGTTGCAAAGCTCATTGTCATGTGATTTTACTTGTATATAATTGTATTCACGGTATTCCACATCACTTACTATATACAACATCACTTACTCATTTATCACTTAAATCTGCGAGCTCACCAACAATTTTGTTGACCATTTTGAGCATATCTTTTCAGGTGATCATGCAAATTGATGAAATCTAGGTGTGCTGCCTTAGTGGAGACCCTAGGATGCATTTTTGGGACTAAACATGTTTTGACAAACAATTATTTTAAACAATGTTGTAGTCTGTGTAAACAATTACAATCCTTTGATACTTGTTCCCGGGTTGTGGGAATTCATATTACAATTTCATCTTTATTTGGTTATGTGAATCATTATCATGTTTATGCTTATGGCTATGTTGTCGTGAATATTGACTAAACACGACACAAGTCCCCTTGTTGTCGGGTGTCGTCATGACACGCTTGTCATCATTTATTATATTGCATCTCTATCGCTTACCATGTTTATGACGATCCCGATCTCGTTACATCCCCGTGTTTCCGCTTTAGCGGGGATGTGACAGATTGGTATCAGAGCCATTGGTTATAGAGAATTAGGCAATACGCTTGACCTAGACTATAACCTAGGAACCTTCATGTAGATTTGTGATGGGTCTGCGGATAGTATAAATATTTGATAAAGATTTATTGCACAGATTCAATTTTAATTGGTTGTTACTAATACTAAACCACACACACAAAAGGCAATGTACCTGCCGTGTGGTAATATAGTGTTGGTAAGAACCGAGTATCAATCCGTGGACACACCTAGCCTACTCAACAAACTTGATGTTTGACTATCATATTTGGTTTTTGTTAAAGAAAGTGATATTTTGTTTTGGAAAGATTTTTAGGGTTTAAAAGTAAACAATAATAAAAAGAAAGTAAAATAAGAATTGAAGCGTTTGGTTTTAAAATCAGGAAATAAAAGTTATCATCCTAATTAGAATCCGCTTATGCAATTGTGATGAATTGGTGGTGTGATGTGATTTTGTTAATGTTTATAAAGATGAGCCGGCGCGATTTCTCGACTATCCTGCTGCCGTAGTGACTTGATCCTGTCAGGCTGATTTTACTGCTCAGATCAAAGCCCTAGTAATATAGGTAAATCTCTTGTGTCCTATTTGACATACGATTTCTGAAAACATAATTTAACGTTAAAAAGAGAGTTGATCAGGTTCCTTCCTAACATACCATTAATTTTAGAAAAGCGTAACAATTACTGAAGTTTCCGAACAAATAAAAGGGAACCCACAAATGATCAGAAAGTTAAGGTGATATGATTTCTAATAACCATTTCTAGTTCATTAGCCATGGATTTATTATGAAGACCGGTTTCGCGAATGAAAGTTAATCATACGGTTTTCAACCTTGTATGACAATCACAATCACAAACCATAATGTTATAACTTCCCGTTCAAATGTAGATGCTACCCATCAATAGTTTTCCCAAGACCACCATAACATTAACATAATACTTACCACACCATTAGTTTATCACAAATTACATAAGTTTCATCCGATTAGGATGATAAATAGAGTTTAGCTCATGATGAGCTTTAACATAACAACGGATAACAAAGAAGATAGATAAGTGATCATCGGTGAAATGGAACAATCAAACCGATAATCCATAATGGATGACGTTTAGGTGATCCCAAGCTTCTTCCAAGTGTTGTTTGCACCTCCCGAGCCTCCGAATGATCTTGAAGTCTTGATTCCCGAGAGAATTCAGCAGAGTAACTCTCCCACCAAAGCTTGCCAAAAATGGTGAGCTTAGGCTTCTATTTATAGGCTTTCGGAGTGTTTAAGCACGGCCCCGTGCCTAAAAGGCACGGCCCCGTGTTAGTACAATGCTTACGAAAGTTGGTCGGCTCGTACGTGCAGGTTGTGTCGGGCACGACCCCGTGCTAAATGGGGCACGACCCCGTGTTGGTGGTGGGGCACGGCCCCGTGCCTTATGGGGCACGGCCCCGTGTCTACTTTTAGGGGACAGTACTTTTTGTCCTGTCAGATGTCCAAGCACGGGGGTGTGTTAATTTAGCACGGGGTGTGTTTCTGGCAAGGCATGGGGGCGTGCTTAATGAGGCACGGCCCCATGCTTGGAGTCCAAAGCTCGGATTGCTTTAATTTCTTGTTTAATATGCTCATTTTGTCCATCTTGCCCTTTTAAACACCTGAAAACACAATTTAACACTTTTAAGTACATTTTCATCATTTTAAGGAAGATATTAAGGAATAATTGATGTGCTTTTGATAGGATTTTTATGTATAATTTGGAGCACATCAAACATCCCCACACTTGAACTTTGCTTGTCCTCAAGCAAAAATCACTTAAAATGACAATTCCACCAAAAACCAAATAAATCAAATTATAGACATGTCTTTCGAGAAGTATGCAAGTAAATACTATTTTCATCCAAATATAAATATTCTAAGCACATGTAAAATGATATCCTAGCAAGCAATAGGTTGGTTAGTAAAGATTATTATCATGTAAAAATCCACACTTCTCACAAGATGCACTCACACTCGGCTAAATATATGGAGTCATAATCAAGATTAAGTATGACTAATACACTCAATTGCCTAGTATGAATACGTGTGAAATCATATGCTTGTTAAGGGATCAAATCTCCACCTACTTAGATATTTAATTGCATAAATCATTAGGTCTTTGATGGGTTGTAACTTGGCTCGGGCTCGGGTATGGAATATTTGGAAAGAGTGGCTAATTGCTAAAGACGACGGTCTTGGCTTATTTTTCTAACATAAACTACAAGGATAGCAATAGAGGTTCCCTATACAATACTTCAAGCTAGAAGGGATATGCTAGCTTGAGGACTCGTTTAAGGTCAGATTGTCAAGACCGTATTTTGCTTTCAAGAATCGCACTTCATCTTTTACCCGAAGATACACAAAACTTTCCTTTCTCAAGGATCGTTCGGCTTGAAGCCTAATAGCACCCAATCGGATTAATTATGTGTATTCGTATTGAGATTCAGTTTGATTCTTTTTGCATTTTCCATTATGGGACCAATTTCCACAATTCGGTCATCTTTCATATTTTCGCCCGTCTCTTTATAGCACTTTTTGAAATCCCACAAAATGGCGGAACTTGTTCCTTTTTTCGCCATTTCTTTCTTGCGTCAAACGTGAGATTGAAAATTGTTTGCGGATTTCCGGGGGAAGTCCCGGTTTTGCGTGATGAAGGCAACAAAGCAAATTGAAATCAAAAGAATGCATTCCAGTTCTTTAAGGTCTGCCGGTAAAAGACCAATACATTTTTTTAAGCCAAAAACGTGTCTTTAACGAAAACAGGTTTTGTTGAAGGCTTTTTGGTTAAGTGACTTGGTGACTCGGGTGATTGAGAGATAAAAACGTTTAAGCTCAACGGGGCTAACTAGGGTTGACGTTCGGGTAAGGAAAATTAAAGATAATGGTTGGGGCTTGAATGGTTAAGGTTTCCTAGTGCCTAATCATTTTTATGCAACAAATACTATTAAGGTCTTGAAATGTATACCCAAAGCAAGTTCTAATCACACGTATCATATGGCACCCTCAATTAAATCCAGAATGAAAGTAGAATTGCAACTTGCAAAAGCTTGTTTAAGGCTCAAAAATAAACTCACATACGGATGGAATTGAGTAAAAGTGTTTCATTTTACATGATTAAATATTTTACTAGATTATTGCCTTTAAGGATATCACAAAAAAAAAATTTTCAATTTTTATTTGGACGTCATGGATTTACTTCTCTATTTCCCGAAAACGTATATTTATAATTTGGTTTATCAAAAATTATATTAAGTTTTGGTTTCTTGTCACAAAAATTATTTAGTAAGTGGTCTTTTCTTAAAATTTTAATTTGGACATTTTTAGCAAAGTCAAATGCATTACTCCCATCCCCACACTTAAAATTCACATTGTCCTCAATGTGATTAAACTATTCATGATCGAGAAAGGGTAACGAAATAACTCCCCTAAAAATGATGATTTTTTCACTTGTGTTTGGTTGCCCTCGCGTTGTTAGAATCCTCGGTATCACCTGAAATGTCACCAATTTATTGAAAGCATTAAAATCCTAAGCACACAAAATAAAATAAAACTACATAAATTAAAAGATAGATTGGCACAAAAAACTGTGCTGGAGCCCCGAAAATGATACGATTTTCAAGGGCTTTGTGGGGGATATCCCCCACTCGTGGTACATTCGGTTTCTGATGTACGTGACATCTCTCTCAAGTCATCGACTCGGGAATTCAGATTTTCGACTCGGTTGAAGGCTCGTTGGGCATATTCAAATGATCGCCTTGCATGGGTTTCGGTGGTTTGGATTGACTCATAAAGGTCTAGCATGGTTGGAAATTCCCTCGTACGTGAACTTGAAGATCCAGCTCCAGCTCCTTCCGGTCCGCTGTATTGGCATGTCGAGATCCATGATAATTTCTTCGGGATCCGCTGGATCCCAGATTTGTCCTTTCTTATCCATGAATCTTAGCTGCCCATTTGGTAAACTTGTCACCATGTACATACTTGTACAGATGCTCAAGTCCAACAGTCCTGGCATCACTCCTTCGGTTCCCTCAGTGTTATAACCATAGCTTTCATATAAGTTCAAAATCCAGCTTCCTCCAAAACATGGGTGTTGGAGCACCTGCAATCGCGTTCCTGGCAAAAAATTACAAAACAAATACCCAATATTACATGGCAACTGATTAACCATACAATATAAAATAAACAAGTCCCTCAAATTAACAACTCCCTCGCTTTGACCACGAGCTGTTATGGAATGGCTGAGTAACCGATGAATGTATCGCAGCAGCGGGTCTCGTATCTGACTGCTTTTTGTTTTGCTCGAGTTGAACCCTCCGGTTCCAATCCGCTCCCAAAATGCTTTCCTCATTGCACCACTTTCCGCGTCTCTACTTTCCTCTCGTCCGGGAAGGTATGATACGCCGACATTCCAGATATAGCCTCCTCCTCCATTTCTTGTTCCGTGTATATTCCAAGATATACACCGAACAAGGCAATGGATGTCTTATGCCAATTCTCAGCTAGTCTGAATGAAACTGCATTTTCATCCCAAGGATCAGAGTCTTTCATGCTAAATTTAAAAGTTGCTAAATATTCAAGAGTCAGTTCATAAACGGAAGGTCTATTTTGTGAAAATAAATGTTTCCACTGGACACTTAATAAATTATTATATCTTTCTAGCTGTCCGACTGCCGCCAGTGTTTCTTCATCTGCTTGTAAGTGGGATCTTTCGACCCTTTGTAGCAATCTTTGAAGTCTATCATGACACCATATCTCACGGTTCCCTTCAAAATGTAAGTAGGGATGCTCCATGATCCTGAAATTTAAAAATAAATTAATCTATACAAAACAAATTTCTTAAGCAGTCTCTCATGATGTTAGTGAAAATCATATGTTTTTCAAGACATAACATCACAATGATTCAATTCATGTTCAAAAATAGTTAAGAAATCCAAGAGAATTTTTTTTTGAACATGGGGGTGCGCTTTATACAACGGGGGGGTGCGGTTAACATGTTTGGGCATGAAATTTTGACTCGAGCAATCGTGGTTTTGTTTGTAAATCATTGATTAAGCATGGGTTTAACATTTTCTGCTTCAAAAATCAAAGATTATACGTTGAACATTTTAATCATTTGTTAATAATTCAAGATACTCAAAATATATATTGTTTTACATCACTTGAGAATTCTTGTAACTTGAACATGATTAACAAAGGTTTCACCACGAGTTATGTGAAGGGGTTTGTTGGACCATTTACAACTTGTTTAACCATTTAAACATATGAAACGCAGCGGAATGTACTACTTTAAACATGTTAAAGTTTCTGAAAATTAACATTATTATGTGTAAACAAACAAACCCATAACAAGAGGATCTTTATTATGTGAAGAACTAGCATACAATATAAGATTTAACAACCAAACATGACAAGAACAACCCCATGATAATACCTTTTATGAAGCTGCCAAAACGAAAATATGAAGTCTGAAAAATGTCATGAACGGGCAAAACTCCAAGGGTAGGAGTCCTCAAGTGTCCATACCCACAAGCCTCTAAGCAAACATCATGGTTGCTAGGATTTCAAGCACCAAAAACGCCCAAAGGCCTGCTGAAAACCGTTTTCAGCCGTGAGAACTTTGGGAGAAGAGAGGAAATCCTTCTTCCTTTCTTGCACAAATGAAGGAGCATAACTTGAGTCATGAGAGGACCCAAGAAACGACCAAAAGGGGTTCTAAAACACCTTCTTCAGGTGTGAAAATAGAGAGCATATGGAGTTTTCTCTAGAAGTTCATTTGTGCAAATGAGAGAGAGATAGGATGTTTGAGACTTGCACTCAACCACTATCATAATGAGTGTACCTTTTCAAGACAAATGGGGAAGGCCATACAACCTAAAGGGGCCGAAAATCTAGATTCAAAACCACATTCCCTCCCATTTGAATTACTTTGTAACACATTAGAAGTGGTGAGGTCATGTTTCATATTTAAAAGGTGTGTACAAGTTATATAACTAAGCCTTTTAGTTAAATAACATAAGTATACATTATAATGTGATTAGTTAATTGATAAGATATATAATTAACCTTTTAATTATATAACTCATACAATCTAAAATACTTAAAACAACTACACATTAAGATGTTAACATGTTATATAATAAAACCCTTTTGATTATATAACATAAGTACACATATTATTGTTGTTATTTAACCATTTAAATAACAATGTAAATAATAATAATTCATGAACAAATTATCCATATAATTTGTTCCATCTCTCATTTCTTTAAATTAGAAAACCCATTTTCTAATTAGGTGCATATATTTAATTGCATGATTATATCATCAATCAAATATTTATTGGTGTTTGCTAAGCTTTTTATTGGTATGACCCGACTTGGATCATGACGTACTAACCACATCAATGTTCTATGTGTCTTGGGCATACAGGATCCAACAATCTCCCACTTGCACAAAATTCATAGAGGATTGATGCAAGCAGTAAATACCGCCTAACAACGATTTACTACTACCCTTAATACGCATGACTTAAAAGCCATTCAATAACATCATCCCTTTCAAGTTCCAAACTTGAAATGATTTAGGTGAATCGATCATCTATCCTTTTGTTACAGATGTCCTGTTAAATCCAAAGACACAGAATGATCATTCCTTGTTGATTTAACTTAATCAGGCCTTAGACATCTTGCTCTCAACGAATAAGAGGAACAAATCCCATCTTGACTGCATACGTTTCTCACAATCACCTTGTGTCACACTTGAACATAGCCTTATGTACTGTCCATTATTTCAGAACAGTGAAGAACTAACTCAAGGTATAACATTTGGTGAATATCAAAACCCAATATGCATCTCAGGTCTGAGGATACTAAATGATATTCGCCTTTACTCAAAATTACTTATGATCAATCAAAGAGATTCTATGTAGTAAAATTTGAGACGCGGGTCAGTCCAATATTTGCATCCCACAAATATCTATGAACCTTGGTAGCAACCAATTGCTCTATATTCATACCTTATGAATATCTACCAATCCATGTTCGTAATAGTCTTACATTCATATTTGTTGCCACAAATATGACCGACTAAAGACATTTAGAATAATAAACATATCATGGATGTAAACATGCTAAAAAGGAACATACCTCAAATTTATAAAAGAGTTAAAAATTACAATTGTTCCATATTTTATATGCTAAACAGATCAATTCCAATCACTAGAATATCGAAGTCCTAAGGCACAAGTATGACCTTCATACTTTGCCCTCACAAGGAGCTTCGTGAGTGGATCCGCAATGTTTTGATGTTTACGAACTTTATGAATACATATCTTTACCCTTTTTCAACTCCATCCCTTATGATGTTGAATCTCCGCTCAAGGTGTTTAGTCTTTTGATGAGTACGGGGTTCCTTGATTTGAGCAATCGCACACCCACGTAATTACCAAAGATTTCTAGGGGTCTTGAATGGTAGAGACTACCCCTAGATAAGCAATGGACAAACTTATCCATGCAGCTTCCCAAGCTGCCAATGAAGCGGCTATGTATTCGGATTTTGTAGTGAACAATGCTACCGTGTCCTGCTTTGAACCTTTCAAGGACACTTCTCCTCCATTCATAATGGAAGTATACCCCGATTGTGATCGAGAATCATCTCGATCAGTTTTGGAAGCCTGCATCCGTGTAACCCTTTACAACGACTTCCTCTTCAACAGATTCGTATATTAGAAACATATCCTTAGTCCTACTAAGGTATTTCAATATACTTTTAACAGCCATCCAATGGTTATTTCTATTGGTATCTACTTTGTCATACTTAATAAGCATGACTCGTCCAGTCTAGTGCATATCATCACACAAATGATGGATCCTATAGCAGATGCGTATGGGATATCCTTCATTCGATCTTGCTCATCCTATGAGCTTGGACATTGAGACGTAGTCAACATTGTCCCTCTTTGAATAGGTACCATACCTTTCTAAGAGTTTTCCATCTTGAACCTTTTCAAGATTTTATCAATATATGCAATTTGGTTTAATCTATCTATCAACCACCTTGATCTATCCTTATAGATCCTTATTCCAAAATATGGGCGGCTTAAACGAGATCTTATATGGAAAAACATATTCCAAGGTAGGTTTTAACACCTTCCATGGTTGGAATATCATTTCAAATAGTAGTGTGTCATCAACATACAACACTAAGAATACAATTATGCTCCCACTAGCTTTCATATATACACAACCTTCTAGATGCTTGTTTCAATCCAATTGGACATAGCATCTTGGTATATGGTTAGCCTACAGGGGTCAACCACATAGCATCCATTCATGGAATATCCATATCTTTCAGATGGAATACTAACTCTACCAGATTTGTGAACGTTTTGTGTGTATTTATCAACCTCTTGATCATCATCAACAACCTCTTGTTGGTAGCTAGTGTCAACCAAAAGTGTACCGGCTTGTGGATTTTGATCCTTATCAAGTTCCACAGTTCTATACGTCATTCCTTCCATAAAGAACTCGGTTTCCAAGAACTTAGCCTTTCGAGCAATAAATACTTTTGCTCCGTTGAGTCAAAGAAACAGTATCCCATACAGTCTCTGTGGATTCTTAACTAATATACACTTTCTTTGTCCGGGTCATATTCATAATATGAGCCTTAGAGAGCAATGCGAAAACCTAAAATGATAAAGGTGGTAAGCTCATAGCCATAATAAAATGAACCATATCCAAATAGGGTTCAGTTTCTCCTTTATCAGAATGAAGAACATAGATAGTTATATAGAGTTGATTTTCTACTTCATTATTGAAGATTTTGAACATTTCAAAGCTTCATACTTATGTGTCATCAAGTGCACACAATAATAGCGACTGTAATCGTTGGTAAAAGTAATGAAGTATCTTTCACCAATCTTTGTCATTGTCTTAAAAGGACCACATACATCCAAATGTATCATTCCTAATAAGTCTTTTGGTTCACACTTATCAAATGAAACATTTTCATTTGTTTCCAAAAGACCATTCTTTTGAAGTGTTTGAATCTAATTCTTGTTTATGTGACCAAGATGACTATGTCAAAGATAATAATAACTTAAACCCATTTTAAGTTTCTTGGTGCTTAATGTGTATAATGAGTTATATAGGACGAATTATCATGAACCAATTCATGGATATCATTAAAAAGGCATATCCTTAAAATGAAATACATCATCCATAAAACTTAATACCATTATTTACAAACTTTAAATCATGATCATATTGTTTTAATAGGAAACATTAATTATGTTCCTAGTCAAACTAGGTGCATACAAAATGTTTTGAGAACAACTTCCAAACCATTTGAAAGTCTCAAAATAGAGTTTCCCTCCTTGAAGCGCACATTTCTTTTGAACCCCTTTGCAACAATTGCAAGTATGAGTCTCACATCCGGTATCCAATACCCATGTGTTTTGAAGAAATGACATTTAATACAATGTGTGAATCATGGAAATTGTATTTGAGGTTTGCCCACATCCCTCTTATCTTTCAACTCCTTGAGATAGGAGGGACAATTCCTTTTCATTGTCCTATCTCTCCATACTCAAAGCATGGATCGTTCTCCATACTCAGCCAAGTGTTGGGAAGCAACGAGGTTCATTTCTGTCAATTGCTTGATCAGTTCATGCATTTTGAAGAAATACTCTTGAGTCATCGGCTCTCGCGTTTCGGAACGCGGTTTCTTCGCAGGATTCCAGTTTGAGCTTCCGTGACTTGATTCTTTTATTTTTTTTCGTTTTTGAGCAGGAATGAGTGTGATGAAAGAATGGAACAAGTGTGGTATTTATACACAGGTCGGGAAGAGTGAACACGGGGGCGTGCTTAGCTAGGCACGGCCCCGTGCTTGTCAGAAGTCGTCTTAAATTCGACCTGCAACGTTCCAGAGTCGTCAGCGGAGATCGTGGAAAAATTTTGTCAGAGGCACGGGGGCGTGCTTGATGAGGCACGGCCCCGTGTTTGTGCTTGTGAAGTCCTAAAAATTTTCTAAAAAGTGAGAGAAAAAAATGTATGTACAGGTGCCGCGTTTAAGTTTCGAGTCTTCGGCACGACCCTTCCCCACACTTAGTTTTCGTTAGGGTGGAGGTTTAATTCCTCCGAAGAAATCTTGGTTGGTCCATCATTATACGGTTTCAAACGATGACCATTTACTTTGAAACTTAAACCTGCGTGGTTGTAAATTTCAATGGCACCATTCATAAACACGTTTTTGATCGTGTAAGGTCCAGACCAACGTGATTTCAGTTTTCCGGGAAATAAACGTAAACGAGAGTTATACAGTAAGACACGTTCTCCCACATGAAATTGTTTTGTGCTCTTTAATCGAGCGTCGTGGAATTTCCTTGTCTTTTCTTTGTAAACCCTAGCTTTTTCGTACGCTTGTTCCCTCAATTCCTCCAATTCGTGAATTTGTAGGAATCGATTCTTTCCTGCAAGGTCTTGGTCCAGGTTGCTGCTTTAAGTGCCCAAAAGGCCTTATGCTCTAGTTCTACAGGTAGATGACACGACTTCCCATAAACTAGTTGAAACGGTGTTGTGCCGATGGGAGTCTTATAGGCTGTTCGAAAAGCCCATAATGCATCATCTAACTTGATAGACCAGTCCTTGTGATTTTGACCTACAGTTTTCTCAAGGATTCGTTTGATACCTCGGTTAGTGACTTCGGCTTGTCCATTCGCTTGTGGATGGTAAGCAGTTGTAAAGCGATGGTGAACTCCATAACGTGCCATTGCTCTTTCAAGCTGATTGTTACAAAATGAGTTCCTCGGTCACTATTCAGAGCTTTGGGGGTACCAAAACGAGAAAATAGTTTCTTAAGGAATTTGACAACGTTCCTGGCATCATTAGTAGGCAGGGCTTGAGCTTCAGCCCATTTTGAAATGTAATCAACTGCTACCAAGATGTAACGATTGCCAAATGACACCGGGAATGGCCGCATGAAATCAATACCCCATATATCAAATATCTCGCATACTTGAACTGGTTTCTGAGGCATCTCATCCCGTGTTGAGATATTGGTTGCTCTTTGACATGCATCACAGGTGCGTACCATGTTATGAGCATCTTTGAAGATCGTGGGCCAGTAAAATCCAGAGTCGAATACTTTCTTGGCTGTTAAGGTTGCTCCATGGTGTCCTCCTGTGGGTCCTTCATAACAGTGCCTTAGAATTTGTTCTGCTTCACTTCCATGTACGCATCTTCGAATGAGTTGGTCTGCACCGATTCTGAACAGATACGGATCCTCCCAATAGTAATGTTTGATATCAGTAAAGAACTTCTTCTTTTGCTGATAAGTCATTCCTTTGAGAAGGATTCCGCTTGCTAAGTAATTCGCAAAATCGGCGAACCAAGGGTGTTCATCGATTGAGGATTGAATGTGCATAAGGAATTCATGAGGAAATTGTCGTTTATTTTGGTTCCTCAGTTTGTGAAGGACTTGAGTCCTCAAGACGCGAGAGATGATCAGCCGCTAGATTTTCCGCTCCTTTCTTATCACGAATTTCGATATCAAATTCTTGAAGCAGAAGAATCCAACGAATCAATCTCGGCTTTGCATCTTGTTTGTTGAACAAATAACGAAGGGCTGCATGATCGGTGTAAACAATTGTCTTTGAAAGGATGAGATACGAGCGGAATTTATCGAACGCGAAAACTACCACAAGAAGTTCTTTTTCGGTGGTAGTGTAGTTTTCTTGTGCGTTGTTTAGGGTTTTGCTCGCATAATGAATTGGGTGAAATTGCTTGTCTTTCCTTTGTCCTAATACAGCTCCCACCGCGAAATCGCTTGCATCGCACATGAGCTCAAATGGTAGTGTCCAATCTGGGGAACCATGATTGGAGCAGTTACCAATCTCTCCTTAAGCAATTTGAATGCACTAATGCATTCATCAGAATATACGAATTGCGCGTCTTTCTCCAGGAGTTGAGTCATTTGTCGAGCGATTTTTGAGAAATCTTTAATGAAACGACGGTAGAATCCTGCATGTCCTAGGAAACTTCTGATGTCTTTCACGGTTGTGGGATGCGGGAGTTTAGAAATAGTATCGACTTGGCTTGATCGACTTCAAGACCCGCTCGAGAGATCTTGTGTCCTAACACTATTCCTTCCGTAACCATGAAGTGGCACTTTTCCCAATTTAAAACAAGGTTGGAGTCTTCACATCTAACCAACATCTTTTCCAAGTTTTCAAGACATTGCTCAAATGAGTTTCCAAAGATGGAGAAATCATCCATGAAAACTTCCATTGAGTGTTCAATCATGTCATGAAAAATTGCTACCATGCATCTTTGATTGTAGCAGGAGCATTACACAAGCCAAAGGGCATTCACCGATAAGCAAATGTGCCATATGGACAGGTGAATGTTGTCTTTTCTTGATCTTCGGGAGCAATAGGACACCTGACAATAACCTGAGAAAACCATCCAGAAAACAATAGAACTTTTTTCCAGACAATCTCTCAAGCATTTGGTCGATGAAAGGAAGAGGGAAGTGATCTTTCCTTGTGGCGTCATTGAGTTTGCGATAGTATCCATGCAAACTCTCCATCCTGTAACCGTCGAGAGGGGAATAGCTCTTCTTCTCGTTAGTTACAACAGTCATTCCTCCTTTCTTTGGAACAACTTGGACGGACGACCCAAGGCGAATCAGAAAATAGGGTAATCAAACCGGCATCTAGTAGTTTGATACTTCTTTCTTCACCACCTCTTGCATGCTTGGTTTAAACGTCTTTGAGGTTGAATGACGGATTTGAAGTTCTCTTCCATCAATATTTTATGAGTACAAAAGGATGGATTGATTCCTTGATGTCCATGATATTTCCATGCAATTGCTCGTTTGTGCGCCTTAAGCACATTGAGCAACTTGTTCTTCTCATCAATTGAAAGGCGGATGAGATTATGACAGGAAGTGAGATGTGTTTTCAAGAAAAGCGTATTCGAGATGAGATGGAAGTTCTTGAGCTCTAAGACTGGAGGGTCTTCGATAGAAGGTTTGGCTTTTGGTTCTAAGTCTTGCTCAATGATCTCAAATGCTTCTTGATGAAATGATGTTTCGTCAACTTCAAGTTCTGGAATGATTTGGTTTTCACAGATGGGTTCGGTGATTGTGACTTCTATTAATTGAGTATTGCAAGCTTCATTTTGAAGGGCTTCCTTCAAATGACGGCTTATGATCGAATCGCAAGCATCAACGTAATAGAGTGAGTCATCATGATGTTGAGGGTGTTTCATGGATTGGCCTATATCGAAAGTTACTTCCTCCTCGTCTACTCTAAGCGTGAGTTTGCCTGTGCAAACATCAATGAGGGCTCGAGCAGTCACTAAGAAAGGTCTACCTAGGATAAGAGGAACATTTTTGTCCTCATCCATGTCTAGGATCACAAAATCAACGGGAAATACGAATTTGTCAATTTTAACTAAGAGATTTTCAACGATGCCCCTCGGATATTTGACAGAACGGTCAGCTAACTGGATGCTCATACGGGTAGGTCTAGGCTCACCTAAGTTTAATTTTTCAAAAACCGCATAAGGCATAAGGTTAATGCTAGCACCTAAATCAGCTAACGCATTACTGACAGAAAGATTTCCTATTAAGAAAGGTATGGTGAAACTTCCTGGATCAGTCATCTTTTGAGGTAGTTTGTGTTTGAAGAACTGCAGAGCATTCCTCATTCAAAACTACGTGTGATAACTCTTCCAGCTTCTTTTTGTTTGACAAGACACCTTTTAGAAACTTAGCGTAGTTTGGCATTTGTGCTAAGGCTTCCACCAAAGGCAGATTGATGTGGAGTTGCTTGAACAACCCAAGGAATTTGCCATATTGTGCCTCCATCCTTTGTTGTCTCAAACGACCTGGATATGGAGGTGGTGGAACATAAGTGGTGGTGGTGGAACATATTTCTTTGCTGGTTCTTCAATAACAACGGGTTGCTTTTGCTTATCACTCGCATTACTTGGAGTTTCAGTTTCTACTTCTTCAAGGATGGGTTGTAATGCGGGTGCATCACCTTGAGTGGTTTGCCACTCCTGGTGGTGATGGCTTTGATTTGAGCATTAGGGTTTGTCACAGTGTTACTGGGCAAAGCTCCTTGAGGTCTCTCAGAGAGTTGTTGTGCTATTTGACCTACTTGGTGCTCTATGGTCTGTAATGATGCTTTGTTGCTTTTGATGTCAGCTTCGTTTCTTTGGAACCTCTCCTCATTTCTTTGATCGGATTTCCGGATGTACTCATCTGTGGCTTGTGTGGTTAACAACAATTGCTGCAATAAATCTTCCATTGGTGATGCTCTACGGTCTTGGTTACTACTGCTTGGACCTTGGTATGGTGGTTTCTGTTGTTGGTAAGGTGGCCTTCGGTTGAATCCAGATGATTGTTGGTTACTGCCAGCATCTCTGTAATTCGAGTTGTTTCTCCAATTTGAATTGTATGAGTTGTTTGGGCCTCCTACGTAGTCAACATCTTCAACCATCATAACGCCTTGTGGGCACTCGTTGGTCTTGTGTGAATTTCCACATGTGTTGCATCGTGTTGGAGTTTTCTTTAGCTCGCTTTGCAATTGTTTGAATTTTTTGGTTAGAGCTTCTAATTGGGCTGCAATTAGGGTTTCAGAGTCTACTTGATGAATACCTTTAGAACTGGGTTTGGTTCTTAAAGGATTGTAAGCAAAGCTCTTCTTAGCTGCTCTTTCTAAGGCTTGATATGCTTCTGTTGGCGTGACACTTCCAAAATCTCCTCCCGCACTTTGGTCTACTGCTTGCTTGTGGGCTCCGCTAATCGCATCGTAAAAGGTTTGACACTGCAGCCACAGATCAAGTCCGTGATGTGGGCATCTCCGAAGGAGACCTTTATATCTCTCCCATGCTGCGTGTAGTGATTCATCGTCGTCTTGACGGAAACTTGTGATGTTACTTCTTAATTTGGCAGTACGATCGGGTGGAAAGTATTTCAAAAGGAATTGCTCAACCATTCCCGCCCATGTGGTGATTGAACCAGGTGGAAGTGAATCAAGCTAATCGATGGCTCGGCCTCGAAGTGAAAATGGGAAAAGTCTTAGTCGAATGGCGTCGTCTGAACAGTTATTGATTTTGAAGGTCGCACAGATACGAAGGAATTGTGAGATGTGAGCATTAGGGTCTTCGTCTTGTAACCCATGGAACTGAACAGAGTTTTCTACAAGTTGGATAATACTAGACTTAATCTCGAAATTGTTGGCCGCTATTGCTGGTTGGACAACACTAGATTCATAACCATCTATTGACGGTGTGGCATAGTGTGTCATCTTCATTTCCTCGTCTTGGTTAGCCATGTCTTCTTCGGATGGTGTATCTTCCAAAATGTCTTCTTCAATGACTGGTGCTTCTTGTTGTGATCTTTTGCGCAATCTTTGACGGAAAAGTCGTTCGGGTCCCGGAAGAGGCGGAACAAGTTCAGAACTAAACGAGTCGGACATACACTAACTTAAGGAAGCATAAACTAACTATGGCTTAAAATTGAATCAGGCAAAAATAACTAAACTAACTAAGGCAAACTACCTACAAATAAAAATGAAGTTTTAACAAAAATATATTAATAGGTTATATGCAAGATAGTCAAAAATTTAGTTTGTTTTTCAAACTGCTGTGTGTCCCCGGCAACGGGGCCAAAAACTTGATGGGTCTGCGGATAGTATAAATATTTGATAAAAATTTATTGCACAGATTCAGTTTTAATTGGTTGTTACTAATACTAAACCACACACACAAAAGGCAATGTACCTGTCGTGTGGTAATATAGTGTTGGTAAGAACCGAGTATCAATCCGTGGACACACCTAGCCTACTCAACAAACTTGATGTTTGACTATCATATTTGGTTTTTGTTAAAGAAAGTGATATTTTGTTTTGGAAAGATTTTTAGGGTTTAAAAGTAAACAATAATAAAAAGAAAGTAAAATAAGAATTGAAGCGTTTGGTTTTAAAATCAGGGAATAAAAGTTATCATCCTAATTAGAATCCGCTTATGCAATTGTGATGAATTGGTGGTGTGGTGTGATGTGATTATGTTAATGTTTATAAAGATGAGCCGGCGCGATTTCTCGACTATCCTGCTGTCGTAGTGACTTGATCCTGTCAGACTGATTTTACTGCTCAGATCAAAGCCCTAGTAATGTAGATAAATCTCTTGTGTCCTATTTGACATACAATTTCTGAAAACATAATTTAATGTTAAAAAGAGAGTTGATCAGGTTCCTTCCTAACATACCATTAATTTTAGAAAACCGTAACAATTACTGAAGTTTCCGAACAAATAAAAGGGAACCCGCAAATGATCAGAAAGTTAAGGTGATATGATTTCTAATAACCATTTCTAGTTCATTAGCCATGGATTTATTATGAAGACCGGTTTCGCGAATGAAAGTTAATCATACGGTTTTCAACCTTGTATGACAATCACAATCACAAACCATAATGTTATAACTTCCCATTCAAATGTAGATGCTACCCATCAATAGTTTTCCTAAGACCACCATAACATTAACATAATACTTACCACACCATTAGTTTATCACAAATTACATAAGTTTCATCCGATTAGGATGATAAATAGAGTTTAGCTCATGAAGAGCTTTAACATAACAACGGATAACAAAGAAGATAGATAAGTGATCATCGGTGAAATGGAACAATCAAACCGATAATCCACAATGGATGACGTTTAGGTGATCCCAAGCTTCTTCCAAGTGTTGTTTGCACCTCCCGAGCCTCCGAATGATCTTGAAGTCTTGATTCCCGAGAGAATTCAGCAGATTAACTCTCCCACCAAAGCTTGCCAAAAATGGTGAGCTTAGGATTCTATTTATAGGCTTTTCGGAGTGTTTAAGCACGGCCCCGTGTTAGTACAATGCTTACGAAAGTTGGTCGGCTCGTACGTGCAGGTTGTGTCGGGCACGACCCCCGTGCTAAATAGGGCACGGCCCCGTGCCTTATGGGGCACGACCCCGTGTCTACTTTTAGGGGACAGTACTTTTTGTCCCATCAGATGTCCAAGCACGGGGGTGTGTTAATTTAGCATGGGGTGTGTTTCAGGCAAGGCATGGGGGCGTGCTTAATGAGGCACGGCCCCATGCCTGGAGTCCAAGTTCGGATTGCTTCAATTTCTTGTTAAATATGCTCATTTTGTCCATCTTGCCCTTTTAAACACCTGAAAACACAATTTAACACTTTTAAGTACATTTTCATCATTTTAAGGAAGATATTAAGGAAATAATTGATGTGCTTTTGATAGGATTTTTATGTATAATTTGGAGCACATCAATTTGCATGCTAGGATTCTGTATGCATATTATATCTCGTGTATGTGTTCCTCGTTGCTTGATTCGTTCATTAATCTGTTATGTGATCTTTCCACCCTATGAGAGAGCCCTTGTGCTCACTCTTTTATGGGATGCTTCTATTGGATCTTCCGTTCCCTCTGCGCGCCGAGTTGGTTTATCAAAATCCGGGTATTAAACCCGAAGAGATCTTCACAGATCATGCTAATGCGCTTGACCTTGGACATTGAGATTAACCCTGAGGAGGCTATGTCTGAAACCTCGAAAGAGGAGGAAATAGACAACCTCCGCTAGACTAAACGTGATTATATACATGGATTTACAACTGTTATGATGAACTATTGTTGAGACATTACCAATTCATGGTGTGCGAACCACACATCTTGCATGTGACATGTGATGACAATAAGTGTGATATTAACTTGGGAATACTGGACTTGATGAGTGTATTGATAATACACTTTGAAATGATTTAAGCTTACGTGTTTACTATTTCTATGATTAGAAAATGCCGCCTCGAAGAGTTACCCGCAGCAATAGTGGCGGGAGTGAAGCCCCAAGGGGCAGAGGCAGAGGTAGAGGTAGAGAACCAAGGACAAATGATGGTCCTGCCAGTAACAATCAGGACACAGGAAACTCTGATATGGCAGCTCTGATCACTCAACAGTTGGCCGCAGTGATTCCTACTATCGTGGCCCAAGTGAGCGACACACTCCAGCAACACCACCCCACGGGGATGGTGGCAATGATAATGGAGATAATGGAGAAAGAGCCCATGGTAGGATCGAAACTGAGGTGGGAAATGGAAACCCGACCGGAAGCGAAAGCAACCAAGAGACCGGAAATGGTGGTACAGCCGGTATTGAGACTGGGGTTGTTAATGCCAGACGGGGGTGTTTATACAAAGAGTTTGTGGCTTTCAAACCGAGACAATTCGATGGGAAAGGTGGGGCGATAGCCCTAACCAGGTGGCTTGAAAAGATGGAGGCAGTGATTGACATTAGTGAGTGCCTCGACAGCCAGAGAATCAAGTATGCCACGTGTTCAATGCAGGGCAAGGCCCTAACCTGGTGGAACATCCAGGTCCAAGCTAGAGGAAGAGAATCTGCGATGCAGATGTCATGGGATGAGTTTAAAGCTTTGATCACCGAGGAATACTGCCCCCTCAACGAGATGCAGAAATTAGAGCATGAGTTCTGGAATCATGCTATGGTGGGGGCCGGGCATGCAGCTTATACTGACCGTTTTCATGAGCTGGCAAGGTTGGTTCCGCATCTGGTCACGCCGGAATCAAAGAGAATCGAGAGGTACATTTGGGGACTTGCGCCTCAAATTCGAGCAATGGTTACAGCAGCTGCTCCTCCTACTATTCAGAGCGCAATTTGAAGGCTGGCGCTTTGACTGATGAGATGGTGAGAACGGGGGTTCTGGGCAGAAGAGCAAAAAAGAGAAAGGATGTTGGGGAAACGAGCCGGTCGAGTGCCGGAAAGTTCGATAAGAGGGCTTAAACGACCAGGAATTTTGTGGCCGTGTCTCAGGCCAAGAGAGAGTATGTGGGGCCGCACCCCAAATGTGACAGGTGCAACTATCATCATCCCCCAGGAATGCAGTGCCGGGTGTGCGCGAACTGCAGGCGCCCGGGACATTTGGCGAGAGACTGTAGAACTGCGCTGAATCTTGTGGCACCCGTCAACGCGGTTAACCCCGCCGGGAATGCAAGGGCTTGTTATGAGTGTGGAGGTCTGATCATTACAGGAACATGTGCCCCAGGCTGAATCGGGCACCGGGTCAACAAGGAAACAACCAGCAGCAAGTGATGGCTATAGCTGGAAATCAGGGCCCGACTACTCAAGGGAATGCAGCTCGGGGACGTGCATTTGTCATCGGAGCCAACGATGCTCGTCAGGACCCGAATGTTGTCACGGGTTTGCATTTACTCAATCATCACTTCGCATCTATATTATTTGATACTGGAGCAGACAATAGCTTTATATCTTCCGAGTTTGTGCAATTGCTTGATTTGAGTCCTAGTAGGCTAGAAACTAGCTACTCTGTAGAGATGGCCAATGGTGGGGTTGTTCAGGCCGATGAGATTATTAGGAAGTGCTCGTTAACATTGGAGGACCGTGCCTTCGATATAGACTTGATACCCTTTGAGCTAGGAAGTTTTGATGTGATTGTGGGTATGGATTGGTTGTCGCAAAACGGAGCAGAGATTGTCTGTCGGGACAAAGTAGTACGAATCCCCATGCCAAACGGGGAGGTACTCAAGATTCAAGGAGAACGACCGGGAAGGAACTTAAAGCTTATTTCCTGCATGAAGGCACGCCGAAGTTTACGAAAGCAGTGTTACGCTTTTCTGGCTCATGTGGTTGAAAAGAAGGACGAAGAGAGGAAACTAGTAGATATTCCAGTGGTACGGGACTACCCAGATGTATTTCCTGACGACTTGTCTGGTTTGCCTCCTCCACGATAGGTGGAATTCCGTATAGAGTTGGTTCCTGGAGCTACACCGGTAGCGAAGACGCCCTATCGGTTAGCACCATCTGAGATGCAAGAGTTATCTAGTCAGTTACAAGAGCTACTGGAGAAGGGTTTTATTCGACCGAGTCATTCACCGTGGGGAGCACCGGTACTATTTGTCAAAAAGAAGGGTGGATCGTTCCGCGTGTGTATCGATTACCGTGAGCTGAACAAGTTAACCGTGAAGAATCGATATCCTCTCCCCAGGATCGATGATCTGTTTGATCAGCTGCAAGGAGCTTCATATTTCTCGAAGATCGACCTTCGTTCTGGATATCATCAACTAAGGGTCTTCGAGGACGACATACCGAAGACAGCGTTTAGGACTCGTTATGGGCACTATGAGTTCTTGGGCATGCCGTTCGGGCTGACTAACGCACCAGCTGTGTTTATGGATCTAATGAATCGGGTGTGCAAACCTTACTTGGATAAGTTCGTGATCGTGTTCATAGACGATATACTTATCTACTCCCGATCGAAAGAGGATCACGAAGAACACCTTCGGGCAATTCTGGAGCTTCTACGGGAAGAGAAACTTTTCGCCAAGTTCTCGAAGTGTGAATTTTGGTTGCGGGAAGTGAAGTTTTTGGGTCATGTGGTTAACAAGGACGGGATTCATGTAGATCCCGGCAAGATCGAAGCGGTGAAGAAATGGGATACGCCCCAGACACCATCAGAGATACGGCAATTTTTAGGATTGGCGGGTTACTATCGTCGCTTCATCGCGAATTTTTCAAAGATCGCGCAACCATTAACCTTGCTTACTCAGAAAGACAAGAAGTTTGATTGGGGACATGCACAAGAACAAGCGTTCCAAACGCTGAAAGAGAAGTTGTGTAACGCGCCTATACTGTCCCTCCCAGACGGAACTGATGATTTTGTGGTATACTGCGAAGCGTCACATCAAGGATTGGGATGTGTGCTAATGCAGAAGGATAGGGTGATTGCCTACGCTTCGCGACAACTTAAGATGCACGAAAAGAACTATACAACTCATGATCTTGAGTTGGGCGCTGTAGTATTTGCACTCAAGATTTGGAGGCATTACCTGTATGGAACCAAATGCATCATCTTCACTGATCATAAGAGCCTCCAACATATTCTGGATCAGAAGGAACTTAATATGCGGCAGCGATGTTGGGTAGAGCTACTTAGTGACTATGATTGTGAAATCCGGTATCATCCGAAAAACTAACGTGGTGGCTGATGCTTTAAGCCGTAAAGAACGCGTGAAACCACTACGTGCTCGAGCGTTGGGATTGACCATTCAAACGAACTTGAAAGCTCATATCCAAATTGCACAAAGTGAGGCATTGAAAGAAGAAAACCTTGCGAGAGAAGAATTCCAAGGGTTAGATAAACATATGATTTACAAGGATGACGGTATACAGTACTTCATGGATCGCATATGGGTACCCAGATGGGGAGGTGTATGTACCTTAGTCATGGATGAAGCCCACAAGACGCGATATTCTATTCATCCTGGTGCAGACAAGATGTATCACGATCTCAAAGATCTGTACTGGTGGCCAGGCATGAAGAAAGACATTGCCTTATACGTCAGCAGATGCTTGACGTGTTCGAAAGTTAAAGCTGAACATCAGAAACCATCGGGATTATTACAACAACCTAAAATTCCCGAGTGGAAATGGGAGAATATAGCCATGGATTTCATTACCAAACTCCCTAGAACAAGCAGTTGTCATGACTCGATATGGGTCATAGTAGATCGAATGACGAAGTCAGCACATTTCTTGCCTATCCGAGAAGACTACAAAATGGATAAGTTGGCGAGATTGTACATCAAGGAGGTCGTGACATGGCACGGGGTGCCGGTGTCGATCATATCTGACCGTGACAGCCGATTTACTTCACGATTTTGGCAGACACTACAGAAAGCGATGGGCACTCGATTAGATATGAGTACCACCTATCACCCTCAGACAGATGGCCAAAGTGAACGAACTATACAGACGCTAGAAGACATGTTAAGAGCGTGTGTAATCGACTTTGGTGGTAGTTGGGATGCTCATCTACCGTTGATCAAGTTCTCCTACAACAACAACTACCATACAAGCATTAGGTGTGCTCCGTTCGAAGCGTTGTATGGAAGGAAATGCAGATCTCCCGTTTGTTGGGCCGAGATTGGTGAAAGTCAGCTAACAGGCCCCGAGATCATTCAAGAAACAACTGACAAGATCTTTCAAATCAAAGACCGACTAAAGCTGCTAGAGATCGCCAAAAGAGCTATGCCGACAACCGTTGGAAGCCTCTAGAATTCAACATTGGGGATCGGGTTTTGCTTAAAGTCTCCCCTTGGAAAGGAGTCGTTCGATTTGGAAAGAAAGGGAAGTTAGCCCCAAGATACGTTGGACCATTCGAGATCACAGAAAGAATCGGTCCAGTGGCTTACCGATTAAGGTTGCCACAAGAACTCAGCGGTGTGCATGATACTTTCCACGTGTCAAACCTCAAGAAGTGTTTGGCCGATGAATCCCTTCACGTGCCAATTGAGGAATCAAGATTGACGAAAAGCTTCATTTTGTTGAGGAACCCATTGAGATCATGGATCGAAAGGTCAAGCAACTGAAGCGTAGTAGAATACCTATTGTTCGCGTAAGGTGGAATTCAAAGCGAGGGCCAGAGTTTACATGGGAACGAGAAGATCAGATGAAACTCAAATATCCACATCTAATCGAGGATGACACTCTTGGACCTAACTCCAGCTGAATTTCGGGACGAAATTCTCTCAACTGGGGGATACTGTGACATCCGTCACCTTAAGGTCCGTCAATTAACGAGGCTTTCCGTTAACTACTCTTTGATCAATCATTCCTCATCTTTATTAACTCTTTATGTGGATATCATGCTTGCTTTATCATCGTTGTGCTTATACTTTCGTTGTAATCATATGTTAACCTTAAAAACTCTTAAAACTTTCATCATCGTAACCACCAAATATATCATCTTTATATAAAATTAACGTCACTAATAAAACCATTTTTAAGTTATAAATATCATTAAATACATTTTTATAACTAATACAATTACACTAACAAAGTCGTTTTTCAACCGAAACAAATTTGGGAAACTCGGGGGTTAAGTGCAGGGACTAAACTTGTCATTTTGCAAACTTGGGCTGGGTATATAAACCCATATTCCAGCCCTAGCCTCATTTACTTCTCCTCCTTCTTCATCATCTTCTTCTTCACAACTTCTTCATCTTAGCACCAAACCGACCCGCTTGGTCTCGTTTTCGTCGTCTAGACTTCATCTACAGCCTAGTCTACTCTATTCTAGCAGGTAGACGACCTTGGTTGTCCCTTTTCTTGCTTATTCACGGCTGTCCAAACTAGGGTTTCGGGTGTTCGGGTTCAACCCGAACACATGAGGTCGTGTGGGTGCGTGTGAGGTCTTTCTGCTTGTGTTTCTTGTTTGTGCATGTGTGTAGAGTGTTTCTGGAAGTCCTTGTTGTGTGAAACTCGTGTTTGAAGCAGCCGAAGGCTGCTCAGCCCGACCACAGTCGGGATTCTGCTGTCCAGGCGACTGGGTCTGTCATGCGATTGAGTCGTGCGACTGGGTGAGTCGTGCGACTGAGCCATGCGTCTGTGTCAATCGTGCGACTGAGTTGTGCGACTGGGTGTGTCGTGCGACTAAGTCGTGCGACTGTGTGTATGTGTGCGAATGAGTTATGCGTGCGAATGAATGTGTGCGATTCAGTCATGCGAGCGAATGAATGTATACGATTGTGCGTGTATCGTATGACTAGAGTCCAATCGCACGAATGAAGGTTCAATCATACGAATGTAGCTGATTCGTACGAATGAAGGTTGATTCGTGCATATGGAGGTTGAGTCATGCGATTGGGTGCTGTGTGGTACGACTGAATGCCAGTCATACGAATGAAGGCTCAATCGTACGAATGAAGCTGATTCGCACGATTGAGGGTTGATTCGTGCGTATGGAGGTTGAGTCGTGCGTCGGGTCCTGTCGTGCGACTGTAGTTGTTGTGTGTGATTTCCCTTCTTGTACGTGGTGTGTGTATGTCGTGTGATGTTGAGGTAACATTAACACAGTTGCCATTGTTCGGCCACAAAGATTAAAGTCAATGCTAAAAAGGCCACAAATACTATTCAAATCAAATCAAACTAACGTTTTAAAATTATCAACCGACTTATAACTACTGACATTTAACTAATACTTCTTCAATAACAATGAAACTTTTACTCAAATATCATCAGCAATGGCGACAATGTCTAGTACTTGGATCTACATAAGATCTAGTACGTGTGTCTGTTTGTGTGTGTTACACGTGACCCAGCCGATACAACCCGAACCGACCGATCATTATTATGCGCTTATTTCATATCATTAATGCTTAACAATAACTGTCAATAGGTGTTTGACCATTCATTTGCATTCAACATTTGGATACATTGATCTTACATACTTACCACTTAACAAGTGAGTTTCGTGGCCCCTTTTTACGCTTATACAATATTTCAATCATTTACAACTTGGGGGAAAAGTATGCTCACCCATTTTCAATGCTGTACAACTTACTTACATTTTACATACAAGGAATCAACGTGATACTGTTTTACAAGTACTTATCTGATACATGCTTGGTCTGCTGTGTGGTTCTATCTTTGCAACTATTTAATTCCAGTGTGGGAACTGATGGTTAGGTATTGGTAGTACTACTGGGTTGACACCCCCACCCTTGTTCGATGGTATACTAGTTGGTACCATCAGTGGCCAGGAACGGGCCCTTGGGTGAATATATACCGATAATATCTTCGTGTACGTCGCTAGGTTTGGTTGCAAAGCTTATTGTCATGTGACTTTACTTGTTTATATAACTGTATTCACGGTATTCCACATCACTTACTATATACAACATCACTTACTCATTTATTACTTAAACCTGCGAGCTCACCAACAATTTTGTTGACCATTTTGAGCATATCTTTTCAGGTGATCATGCAAATTGAGGAAATCTAGGTGTGCTGCCTTAGTGGAGACCCTAGGATGCATTTTTGGGACTAAACATGTTTTGACAAACAATTATTTTGAACAATGTTGTAGTCTGTGTAAACAATTACAATCTTTTGATACTTGTTCCCGGGTTGTGGGAATTCATATTACAATTTCATCTTTATTTGGTTATGTGAATCATTATCATGTTTATGCTTATGGCTATGTTGTCGTGAATATTGACTAAACACGACACAAGTCCCCTTGTTGTCGGGTGTCGTCATGACACGCTTGTCATCATTTATTATATTGCATCTCTATCGCTTACCATGTGTTATGACGATCCCAATCTCGTTACATCCTCGTGTTTCCGCTTTTAGCGGGGATGTGACAATGATGAGTTTCAGCCAAGAACTCACCATGTAGAGATTAAGATGAGAGATGAGATGCTTCAAGTAAATAAACATTGAACCAACCGGTAGACCGTGTGACACCCGGTAATTTTCCGTTACCAAACTCCGTTAGTTCCGTTAGGTCTTGCATACAAGTGTCGTGGGCACACACTAGTTGTCGTTGAACATTGGTGACTTAATAATAATAATCTACTATAAACAATGATAATCTAATTAATAATGTTGGTTATTAGTTGTGATTATGTGATGCATGAATTTATAGACTTTTAAATCTTTATTCTACGCGATAACGTGACAACGTGTTATATATATACATTTCATGTGTTGTGTGACCTGTTGTAAGTGTTAATGATTATTATTGTTAGTTAATAATACTTGTGTTTTGTAGTTAAAAATTATAAAAAGATGCTACATACAAAGGTTAAATCTTATAAAAACATAGTTGAATGAGGGTTTAAAGGTAAATGTTAAATAAGGCAACTTTGACAAAACCCAACCCTAGCCCCCTTGTCCCCCATTCGGCCGCAACCTTCACCCAAACCCCCCACCCTTGCGAAATTGATCCAAGAACAAGCACACAAGTCGAATTCTAAGTGGTTTCAAGTAGTACAAGTTGGCTGCTAGTGATAATCAAAATCTAAACACGTTTAAAGGTATGTTTTATCTTGTTGTTCATAGTTTTTGATTCTTGATAAACCCTAGTTAGAAATTGATGATGATAATATGAAATTGATGATTGTTAGATGATTATATGATGTTAGTTAGGTTGTATGAATGCTAGATTATGTTGATTTTGCAAGAAATCTATGGTTTGATCATCTAGTTCATACATTGCCATAATAGGAAACTTTTTGTTCTTGGAAATCATGATTTGATGATGTTAAGATGTTAGATGCAATGCTTGAATGTTAGTTTGTGCAAGAAAATCAATGAAATTGAGGTGTTGATCATGACTTACTAAAAATAGAAACTTTTGTGTATGATGTTTAGGAATTTGGATGTTTTGGAGATGATTAACATGTTAGAATGAATGCTATGAACTTGATTAGGTATATAATTGTTGAAATTATGATTGAATTGGATGCTAGATCACTTTTGGGTGTTTCTTTCCCAAAAGGGAAACTTTATTTTTGTAGAACTTTGGATGTGATGAATTGGGCATGCTTGTGATGTTAAGATCATGTTAGAATGATTGTGGATGATGTTTGTTGTGATAGAATGTGTAATTGAGTTGTATGGATGCTTGGTTGATCATTTAAGGAGTTTAGGTTTTGATGATCATACATGATGATGAATAATGGTTAGTGATTAGGAGATCATGTTTGGGATTGGAATTGATGGTCATTGTGTATGTTGGTTGGAATGAACTAAATGAATGAATATGATTATGATTGTCATACACGCGTGCGAATGTGAGGCCCCTACTTAGTAAAATTAGTAGGGTTTAGGATGTGAAGTCGTGAGTGGCTTCACATGGCATGTGGTGCATGATTAGTCTTCGCGTATGAATTATTTGTTGTGATGTATTTATATATATATTAAGCATGTTGATTGTTTGAGATTTGCATAAGTGTATGATGAACTAATGTGGCATGATAACTTAGTTAGAACCTAGGTTGATAAGGTGATACGCATGGATAAATTGCATGATACTCTTGTATGTTAAGTTATCATATATGATTAAACTATATTTCAACTAATATGTCACCAACGGGTCAAACGGGTCAACTAGGTGAACCTAGGATTATTAAGTTTCTCTGTGTACACGTACTTATGTACTTGTGTGTTCTAGGTAACCTTTGAAGGGTTGTCTTTGCACCTATCACCAGTCTCTTTATTCACTATCATTATAGACCAGGTGAGTTCATGCCCCTTTATTTTATAAACTTTCTTCTGGGGGAGGTAGCATACTCGTACTCAAACGCTATTTTATCATTATTATAAGTCGTGTATGTTTTAACATAGTGCTTAATATCATGGAAAGTCCTTACACTTTCGGATCGCTAAAATTGGTAACTAGCGAGGAATCTTGGGACTACTGGGTCTGACGTGCCCCACCCGTGAGACTGGAGGTCGAGCGGGTGCAATATTGTACTATACACAAACATTCATCACGACATGGTAAGTCGTGACGGGAGCCAACAAACGCAACACAGTCAACTTCGATCGCGAAATCACTATTGTTAATACATGTGAATATAGACTAGCTATCTATTTCAATGCACTTCTTATGTTATACAACTGTTAATATTTATGATAAACGCAAACTCTTGAACTCACCAACCATTGTGTTGACATTTTAGTATGGTATTCTCAGGTCGTTAACTTCGCTTGCCATTAGGAGCACTACACGGGTCCAACATGCATTCTAAGACTCTATTTTAAAGACATCTTTGTTGGTTTTTATTTATGAGTGTTTAATCATTTGGGTTGGCGCGTGTTTTGCCATATTATGCTTTTTTATACTTTGGGTTTGTCTTATTTACAAAACGCTTTCGCATGGTTTTTAAAGTTTGAACTTTGGTTGGTATTATTTTAAATGTGGCATATAGAGTCGTTCTGAGTAACTATTGACTGTGATCCTGGTTTGTTCACACGTCTCGCGGTAAAACTCCGCACGTGGATTTTGAGGGTGTGACAGATTGGTATCAGAGCCATTGGTTATAGGAAACTAGGTTGCATACACACTAGTCTATAACCGCACACTGATAGTTAGTTGCTCTTGACTTATCCTTTTACTATATACTCATTGGCATATACATCACGTGCACTGCAGCATGGCATCATCATCCCGGGCTTTGGGAAAGAGACGTGCTCGTTCTGGATCCCCTCCACCTTACCCCACCGAGTACTCGACTGGCCACGATTTACTTACCCTCGTGGTGAGTTAGACTTGGATCAACCGTTCGCGATACCTGAGCGCGACCCTCCACGAGATTGGAGTTATTACCCGAAGTGCATAAATCGCATGGTTCGTAGAGAGCGGGTCCCGAAACCGGCTACTGCTAGACCTAGGACTAGGTCAGCGTCTATTTCTGCAGCACCTACTCTCCCGTCTCTTGACGTGCCGCTCGAGTGAGCTGTGGCGGCATTGACCGCGACTTTAGAGACCAAGCGTCGCCAAGTTGGAGTGCTTACTAAGGAGAACTCCACCCTGCAGTATGAGATACGCCGAATATGGCTAAAGATGGACATACTCGAGGAGCGTCTGTCCATGTCTATCACTGGGAACGACAAGATGGCTTGTAGAGTGATGAATCTGTCTAAGCGCATGGAAGCACAGGATCTCCACAATGTGGGCGTTGAGAGTAGACTCACTGGGCTAGAAGTACAATTTGCAGCGCTACAAATTGAGGACGACCCTGCACCGGTTGAAGATTCTGAAGAAGAGCTGGAAGAAGCCCCGGACGGAGGTGACAGCGATGGATCTGACTTGATGGATTGATTTTTCTTTATTTTCATGACTTTGACTACATAGTGTTTTTTCTTAAACCTATGTGGGAAGGGTTGTTTCCCACAATCCTGAAAACTTGAATTTTAACAATGATTGGATATTTTTTGAGCTACTTACAAATTATTTATCAAACGTTATTATTTTTGGTTATAAATGTTGTTATTGTGATTGTACATTATTTCTTATTATTTACCATACTTCAATGAGATTGATATGTTGGATGTTACTCATTATGGTATTTGTGAATGTAAAGTGAAATATGTACGACCGAGGTAGAGGACGTGGACGTGGTGGTGGACATGGCGCCGGCAACGTGAACATGACCCCAGCTGAATTGGCTGCATTGATAAATCAACACGTACAAGCGGCATTGAACCCTCAGCCCGCACAGTTTGGAGGTAAACGGTGACACTAGTCATCATTTACATGAATATTCTGTTAGGTGATTAATTCATTCGGTTTAATTTGAATACCTTGACACGTTGAATACAGGACCGCCTGGAGGCACATACAAGGCATTCATGGACTGTAAGCCGCATACCTACAGTGGAGCCGAGGGAGCTGTAGGGCTTGTGCGATGGTTTGAGAAGACTGAGTCAGTCTTTGCCAAATGTAACTGTCTAGTGGCGGACCAGGTGAAATACGCCACAGGAACCCTGGAAGGTGCAGCGCTCACGTGGTGGAATGCTCAAGTGCAAATGCTTGGCCAGGCAATGGCAAATGCACTACCATGGGAGGAATTCAAGACGATGATGGGAGGAATCCTTTGCCACGACAATCCTTTGCCACGTGTCCAACCTTCCCACACACACATCATACGTACTATGCCTCACACGTACCGCCATGCCTAACATCACACATGACGTCATACATATCATCTTCATCTACATGCCCAACATAACGACTATGACCTCGAAAGTCAACTTACACGAGCCTACGGGAATCTCCCGAGTCAAAACCCATAACTTCACTTTCCCTCGAAGGTCATAAGATAAACCGTTGTTCTTTCGGGTGTATGAACCCTACTTGGGCGTATGGACACCCTCCAGTCACATGGTCTTCCAGGCGAATGGACATCAGGCGAATGGACCCTATGCGAATGGACTATGGGCGAATGGACATCTATGCGTATGGACTCTCAGCCGCATAGCTTTCATGCGTATGGCCTTCAGTCGCATGACTTCAGGCGCATGGGCTCCAATCGCATACCCTTCGTGCAAATGAACCCCAGTCGCATGGCCTCCAGGAGCATGGACTTCAGTCGCATAACCTTCGTGCGAATGAACCTTAGTCGCACACTCCTTCAATCGCATGCCTTACAAACACATGAACTTCAATCGCATGACCATCATGCGTATGGACCTCAGTCGCATGGCAATCTTGGGCATGGACCTCAGTCGCACGCCAATCGGCCGAATGGCCTCCAATCGCCCTCTAGTCGGTCGCCTAGCCCTAGCTGATGCAGAATGCAGTTTATCTCGACTGCAGCCGAGGTTTTTTGGCCTCCAACCTCTTCCAAACCTCTTTTAAGCTCAAATCAGCCCTTCTAAACCTTAGGGAAACATACCACGACCTCATTCAAGCATAACCACGCAAGAAATCAAGCTCCAAACGCATCAAACACATACACACATGCATAAAAACGGGTTTTCACCCAAAAACTCGAAAAATGGGTTTTTAGATGTGTTCCAGCCCCAAAATCAGTTAAAAACGTGTAAAAGAGGGGGTCCTAGAACTCACATTAATGATCCCGTCGAGTAGAGCTTCGATTTGACCCGCTACACGTCGATTTCCACGCTCGAATCCACCTGAACCAAGCTTTTCTCCTCTATTTCTCCTTCTCTTCTCCTCTCTTGGCTGCAAATGGGAAGAATGGGGGTGTCTTCCCCCTTTTATACTCCCATCCATCAAAGTTTCTCTCGTTGGCGAGTTTGGTCCCTCGACTTTGGACTTTATTTCTTTTTTCTTCTTTCGTCGGCTTCAAAGAAAATTTCCGGGCGTTACAAGTCCACCCCCCTTATATAGGTTTAGTCTCCAAAACCTGTTATTCCTTAAACAAACGTGGACAATGCTGTCTCATCTCTCCTCCAGTTTCCCACGTAGGCTCAGATCCCTTTCTGTGCTTCCACTATACGCGCACAAGTGGAACCATTCTATTACTCAGCCTCTTCTCCTTTCGATCGATGATTGCCACTGGTTGCTCCACATAATTGAGCCGTTCATTTACCTCGATATCATCCAGTGGGACAACCATATCTTTGTCCGCCAAACGTTTCATCAGATGAGATACGTGGAATATCGGGTGAATCCCACTTAGTTCCTCTTGTAACTCCAAGCTATAAGCCACCATCTCCTACTCGATCCATGACTCGAAAAGGACCTATGTACCTCGAGCCCAACTTGCCCCGCTTTTTGAACCGAATGATACCTTTCCAAAGTGAGACTTCCAACATAACTCTATCACCCACCTGGAATTTAATCCGTCAATGTCTCTTATCGGCATACGACTTCTGCCTATCTTTAGGCTTTCTAACTCGTGAACCTTCGACTGTCGGGTGCATAGGCTATAACCTTTCCTTCTACTTTAACACACACCCAAACCCCGATTAGGAAGCATCTGAATAGAACACCTGATCCTCACTCCCATCGGGTAATGACAGAACGGGAGCTTGAATCAGTCTTGCCTTCAATTCATCGAACGCCTTCTCTTGAGCTTGACCCCCATACAAGTTTCACATCTTTCTGGATCAACTTAGTTAGTGGAGAGGCAATCTTGGAGGAGTCTTGAATGAATCTTCTGTAGTAGCCCGCCAAACCCAAGAAGCTACGAATCTCGGATGGCGTCTTAGAAAACTTCCATTGCATCACTGCCTCCACCCTTGCCGGTTCCACCATAATCCCGTCGGGGTTCGCTACCTGACCCAAAATTGAACCTCACGCAACCAGAATGCACACTTGGAGAACTTTGGCATACTACTTCTCCCTTTTCAACGTCTCCATCACCTCTCGAATGTGATCGGCATACTCCTCCTCACTCCTCAAATAAATTAGGATATCCTCACTAATCACCATCACTGATTTTCCTAACATCGGCCTACACACTCGATTCATCTAATCCTTAAAAGCAGCTGGCGCATTGGTCAAACCAAAGACATAACGAGAAACTCGTAGTGTCCATAATATGTGCAAAGAGCTGTTTTAGGAATATCCTGCTCCTTCACTTTCAATTGATGATAACCAGATCGAAGGTTTATCCTAGAAAACCAACTGGCACCCTAGGGCTGATCAAACAGATCATAAATTTTCGGTAGGGGTACCGATTCCATACTGTCAGCTTATTGAACTCACCGTAGTCTGTACACATCCTCATACTACCGTCTTTACTCTTCACAAATAAGACCGGAGCACCCCAAGGAGAGATACTTGGTCTAATGAACCCCTTATCAAGGAGCTCTTGCAACTGCTCCATCAATTCCTTCATCTCCGTCGGAGCTAACCGATATGGTGCCTTGGCAACAGGTTGGGCACCCGGTATCAGATCAATCTGAAATTCAATCTCTCTGTCAGGTGACACTCCTGGTAAGTCTTCTGGGAACACGTCTGGAAAGTCACACACAACCGGTACGTCGGCTAGTTGTGGTGTTGGCGTATCCACATCCTTTACATAGGCCAAGTAGGCACTACATCCACGCCTCATACACTTTCCCGCCACCGCCATCGAAATTACTTTCAGAATCATCATGACCCGATCACCATAAATCGTCACCGAACTCCCGTCAGGCGCTTCAACCGAATCATCTTCTTGCGACACACAATGTTCGCCCCGTAGTCCGCTAACCAATCCATTCCTAGGTCTACATCGAAACCGCCTAAGGTCATCACGAATGGTCTAACTGAAAATTTGTGACCTTCTAATTCCACGTCACGACCATCTATCGCATCAAAATCCTGGTAGAGTTACCTATGGCCGTTTCTACATCGAAGGGCTTATCAATGCTTCTACTCCTAATGGGAAACTTAGCACAAAAGGCAGCAGAAATGAAACTCTTACTCGCACCAAAATCAACTAACACTGAAGTTAGAATTCAATTTACTAGAAACGTACCTGACACAACACCGGGGTCCGTACTAGCCTTCCCCTAAGTCATCACGGAAGCTCTGCGCTCGCCCCCGGTCCTCCGGTTCTGGTCGTCTTCCTTGCTCCAGAACTCTCCGCCCTTGGTGCCTTGCAGTCCCTGCTTATGTGACCCCTTCCATTGCAGTTATAGCACCGTACCACCCCACACTCTCTCGCCACATGACCAGTCCTTCCACAACGGAAACATACATTGGTCCCCAATCTACATTCCCCGGGGTGTTCTCGTCCACACTTACCACAACTCTTCACCCCCATATAGGATGTGACCACACGTCGGTCATCCACCCTCGCAGCCTTGTTGTTTGGGGCAAAACTCGCACGTTCAACCCGCTTTCCTTTCCAATTCTTGTTGCTGCTACCCTCATTGTTTACTTTAATCACGGTCGTCTCCTTCACCGCCCTAATTACCTCAGTCACCATAAACGGCAGAATCATCTGCATCGCATGTTGAACTCCCGCAACCACAACCTCTTTCATTGCGGTCCTCAGGTTAGCATTATCATCACTGCCTTCCCGATGCTGGATTTCAGGCTCTTCGGGTGCCATTTCAGCAGCCTTTGTCATGCTCCTCGTGACACGCGATCCAGCACCACGTCCACCACAACCTTCACCTGACACAGCCTTCGAAGATCTACCACCGGCCATCTTTTAAACACACTATAAGATTCAAACACCAACACGGTCATTCAAGGGAACAGCTCAGTTTATGTCAAGTATAGTAAGTCCCTACTTACAGTGGCCAGTTGTGATTAGCCACTTACTTTACTCTTCATACCCCAAGCATTACCTGTCCTGACTACATCAGTATCTAAATCTACCAGCAACACATAAAACATAAAACATGCGCACATAATACCGGTTAACATAACGAAAATACCCGATGGCACGCAGCTACTCAAATTGGCATCCCATTCCCATTCCGTCCCATTCTCAGTCTAAGTTAAGGTTTATTTTGAAAATTTACCTATTTCACTTAAACTTTGGCTCTGATACCAACTTGTAAGGCCCCGTTCCCGGGACGCTTACAATTGGATCCTCATCGCACATAGAACATATAATTGCATTTATAGTTCATAAAACGTTGCAGCAGAAACATTAAACATCATGTTATCATAAAAACTTTTGCGACAAAATACATAGTTGTTCAATTACAAAATATTTGTTTCTATTACAATACAAAAGTATTATGAATATGGATGCCATCCAAAATAAGCTGAGTAGTCACCCCGTGCCATCCTCAGCAACATTACCTGCCAACTGAAAACACATAAAAAGTCAGCGTTGCTGAGTGAGTTCTAGTTTTGTAATAAAACATACTTTACTTTCTTTTAAAAACCGTTCGTTACTTTTGCATGATCACACATCATACGTACACATAGATAATATCTTTATTATCTTCTTCATTCATTTATTCATTCATTAATTATATCTTTACTTGCTCATCGGATATCTCCCGTACCAATACCATATGCTACACCCCGAACTATTTAGCTACTGGGCCGAAGTCAATAAATGAACAGCTGAGCGTATGCCGTAGTACTAGAGGTAAGCGGTAGAGGTTCTATATAAATGGTCGATCACAATGAAGGACTCTGATATCCAATACTTGCAAGACTTTCATTACTTTCCTCATTCCATAATGCGTGCATTCATCACGTTCCACTTTTCATTATCTTCCACTTTACGTTACATAATACTTCATTTCATTCATTAACGTTCAACGCAAGGCCATAGAAAGATGCACATACAAAATAAGGAACATAACATAAACGTAAACATACAGCATCATCATACATACGCATCAACCATACATCACGACACACACATTATACGTACTATGCCTCACACGCACCGCCATGCCTAACATCACACATAACGTCATACATATCATCTTCATCTACATGCCCAACATAACAACTATGACCTCGAAAATCAACTTACATGAGCCTACGGGAATCTCCCGAGTCAAAACCCATAACTTCACTTTCCATCGAAGGTCATAAGATAAACCGTTGTTCTTTCGGGCATATGAACCCTACTTGGGCATATGGACACCCTCCAGTCGCATAATCTTCCAGGTGAATGGACATCAGGCGAATGGACCCTATGCGAATGGACTATGGGCAAATGGACTATGGGGGAATGGACATCTATGCGTATGGACTCTCAGTCGCATAGCTTTCATGCGTATGGCCTTCAGTCGCATGACTTCAGGCGCATGGGCTCCAGTTGCATACCCTTCGTGCGAATGAACCTCAGTAGTATGGCCTCCAGGCGCATGGACTTTAGTCGCATAACCTTCGTGCGAATGAACCTCAGTCGCACACTCCTTCAATCGCATGCCTTACAAACACATGAACGTCAATCGCATGACCATCATGCGTATGGACCTCAGTCGCATGGCAATCGTGCGCATGGACCTCAGTCGCACGCCAATCGGCCGAATGGCCTCAATCGCCCTCCAGTCAGTCGCCTAGCCCTAGCTGATGCAGAATGCAGTTCATCCCGACTGCAGCCGAGGGTTTTCGGCCTCCAACCTCTTCCAAACCTCTTTTAAGCTCAAATAAGCCCTTCTAAACCTTAGGGAAACATACCACGACCTCATTCAAGCATAACCACGCAAGAAATCAAGCTCCAAACGCATCAAACACATACACACATGCATAAAAACGGGTTTTCACCCAAAACTCGAAAAATGGGTTTTCAGATGTGTTCCATCCCCAAAATCAGTTGAAAACGTGTAAAAGAGGGGTCTTAGAACTCACATTAACGATCCCGTCGAGTAGAGCTTCGATTTGACCCGCTACACATTGATTTCCACGCTCGAATCCACCCGAACCAAGCTTTTCTCCTCTTTTTCTCCTTCTCTTCTCCTCTCTTGGCTGCAAATGGGAAGAATGGGGATGTCTTCCCCCTTTTATACTCCCATCCATCAAAGTTTCTCTCGTTGGCGAGTTTGGTCCCTCGACTTTGGACTTTATTTCTTTTTTTCTTCTTTCGTCGACTTCAAAGAAAATTTCCGGGCGTTACACGGGTGTTCTGCATCTCCTACCGTATAACATCTCATATGGTGGCATACCAATGCTGGCATGATAGCTGTTGTTGTATGAGAATTCGGCTAACGGTAGGTGGTCATTCCAACTTCCCCCAAAATCAATCACACATGCCCGAAGCATGTCTTCCAGTGTCTGAATGGTCCTTTCTGACTGACTATCAGTCTGGGGATGATAAGCCGTGCTAATATGTTACCTCGTCCCCATAGCGTCGTGGAATTTCTTCCATAATTTAGATGTAAACAGGGTGTCACGGTCATACACAATATACACCGGCACACCATGACGAGTTACAATTTCCCGGATGAACAGATTAGCCAACCTCTCAGATGAATGTCTCGTGGATCGGTAGGAAGTGGGCACTCTTCGTCAAACGGTCAACTATCACCCAAATGGCATCGTACCCTTTCGGGGTACATGACAGGTTCGTAATGAAATCCATGGTGATGTGCTCCCACTTCCTTCCGGTATATCCAAAGGTTGGATCTTCCCATACGGCTTTTGATGCTCGGCCTTCACCTGTAAGCAAGTGAGGCACTTACTCACATACTCCACCACGTCGCGCTTCATACCCGACCACCAGTAATCCTTCTTCATGTCTTGATACATTTTCGTGGCACCTGGATGAATGGAGTATCGAGTCTTGTGAGCTTCATCCATGATCTTCACGCGTAGATCCCCAAAACGAGGAATCCACACAGGTCCAAATCGGGTTTTAACACCGAGTGTGTTTTCACCCAATTCCCCAACCAGACCTCTCATTCTTTTAGAGTTAAGATGATCTTCTTTCAGTGCCTCATCCTGAAACTCTTTGACTTGCTTCATTACTGTCACACCCCAACCTTGACGGCGGAAACGTCGAGGTGTGAGGGTTAAGATTGTTCACAGCCACATAACGCTATATTTAAATTGCAAATATATTATTCATAAGTTTCAAAATTTCATTACAAGCATAAGTCTCAATAATGAAATAAGTTTCAACATGAAATAACAAACATAATCATTTTGTTTATTAACTAGGTCCAAGTCCTAGAATATGCCAGCAACATAAGTTCACTTCAAACTTGGGGGTTTTCCTGAAACATGATAAAAATAAAAGGTCAACTATAAATAGTTGGTGAGTTTCCAAGGTTTTCATACATAATATGAAAAGGTTACAAGTAGCAATTCATGTGATAGGTTATAAGATAGTAAGGTTATAGAACACATATCGTTACAACCAAACCTCGACTTGATTACAAGTATAAAAGATTGGCTAAGTGTATTTGGTTCCCTAGTGCACAAGCGTACGGCCCCTAGGAGTCGGCAATACCTCGACTTTAGCACCAAATAGGCTTGTCAGGCCCAAAGATCTAAGACGTCGCCAGGCTAGCAATAGTTAATGATTGTAAACAAACTATGTATCTCATATAAACACTTACAATACACAAATAACCATGACAAATAATAAGTTGAATTGCATGTGATTTACAAGTCTCAAACGTGTATAAGTGTATCATGTATAAGCAATCATGTTTCACCCCAAAATAGTGTGAAAAATGTAAAAGGGGACAAGGAAACTCACATGTCAAATAAGTATATAATGAGGATCAATAAGAATAATATATGTCGTTCCAAGATAACACGTCACAAGGCACCTATATATATATATATTTACAAGATTAAATTTAATAACAAGTGTAAATAAGTTAACGAGGTCTAAAGTTCAATTTGGGTATTTGTGGCATTTTATAGATATTTTATGTACAAGTTACATTATTTATATGTTTAAATATAGAGAAAAAGGAATTAAATCGTTTATAATGATTATTAAAGTTTAATATAATATTTGAGTGATTACTTGAAATAATCATGATTTAAACAATATTATGTGAAAATAAACTTTTTAGACCAACAATACTTTATTAATTATTATTAAAATCCAATTTTTTTAAGAAAATTAATCAAACTAGCTTTGCTAAAATGTTTTATAAATAAAACACTTTTATGTAAACTTACAAAAATTTACAGAAAATATTTGGAAACTTTTGAAAATATTTGGAATTTATAAAAGTAATTTTTATACATTTTAAAAATTTTCTAGAATTAATTTTAAGGCAAAAAGCTTTTAAAAAAATTACATGAGGGTGCCTGGGTTCGAACCCGGGACCTCATGTATGTGAGGGTACTGCTCTAACCAGTGAACCATGGCTCCAGCCGCGATAAAACTCCCCTTTTAATTCTTAAAAGCAAAGTTTAAACAAAACCTCCAATTTACATGAACCCTAGATCCACAATCGATCAAATTGAACATCAATTCAAAGTTATCAATCCAATTAAGTTTAGGGCTTTTGTTCCCTGAAGGATTTCGAGCATATTAATGTAAGAAACTTACGTTATTAGTTTCGAATCGATGATCTAAGGTTTAAGAACTATGCGCGACTGCGTGGATGTGCTTCAAGGTGTAATTGTTGATGTTAAACAAATTAGCTTTGCAGAAAGCTTCTAGGATCGATAACGAACAAAAGCCCTCTTCCAATTCGTTTAATAAAGCTTCAAACATAGACTCCCGTTGAGTTGCAGGTCGCGTTTTAGAGAGAATCGAACAGAATATGTGTGTGATTTTCAGGTGAAATTGGGAGTGATAATCGTTTAGAGGTAGATAAACGATCGTGTTGGTTGAGTTAATCTGATTATTATTGTGTTTCAAAGCTCAAACGGCTCAATGTTTTTAATTGGGTGTTTCGGTTTCAATTCACAAGGTTTAACCAGTGTTTAATCGCCATAATGTGTACGTTTGAATTAGAATCGACCTCAGAAACGTTTTGGATCAATTATTCGGTTAATAGCGTTGGTAAACGAGGCGTAGTGGCTTCGCCGGAGGGCCGCCGGAGCCGACCACCGGAAAACGGGGAGAGAGAAAGGGGTGGGTTGGGTTTTGATAATTTACACCTTTGGTCCCTGTTGGTTTTGAACTTTAATATTTCATGCCCAAAGCTTTCATTTGGAGTTTTAAAAGTGGCAAACTTAACCCCTTAACTTTATTACTTTAAGTTTTTACTTTTACAAGTTTAATAAATTAGTGTTATTAGTGTTATGCCTTTAATTAGTTATTAACATTATTATTATCATTAATTTTGCTAATGTTGTTATTATTAGCATTATTATTATTACAATTATTATTATTACTTATCTTTTTCTTGTTAATATTATTGTTATTAAATCATTATTAAGATTGTTATTTAATTATTATTTAATAATTTACATTATTAACTTTCGAGTTAAAAACAATTTTAAAACAATAAGTATAAGTAACCCATAAGATTAATGTAAAGCAATAAAGGCCCTTTCAAGATTACAACGGAGTTAACTTTTAGTTAACAAGAAAATAAAACGAGATGTTACAGTCTCCCCAACTTAAAAGAATTTCGTCCCGAAATTAAATGAACTTAGAAGAACAAAGGATTTATAATGAAAGATAAGTGTTCAACGAACAGTGTTTGACGTTTGATTACAGGTGGAACGCTTCACTTTATGGAATCTTACAAGATTCTTAACATAATAAACGTGAGACGTTTTGAGATGAAACGTTGGAAAACGATGACGAGTTACCGTGTTCCTTGGATTTATAAGTCACAACTTCTAGAATATAATTTCGTAGTGAAATGATGTCTAGAAATCAATAAGAACCAACAATGATAGGAAAGGTTAACCGTCAGGATTTAAGAATCCCAAACATCATATATGAAACGATCTTGATGCATACCTTTTGAATAGATATTTCTCTTTGACCAACCATCGGTCTAAGAACAATACGATATGCGAAGATTTTGGGATAAGTTTACAACGTTGGTTGAAAACATTATTAAAAGCGGAAAAAAAAGAATTGACCATCTAAATTAATGATCGATGTTTAACGACATACCACGGTATAACTAACTGACTATTCAGATCGATACACGCAAATTTTAGCTCGACCGTGCATTAACCCACTATGAGTCAATTATGAAATTAGTTAATCGGTCGATAGTGCACCATTGTCATCATGGCATCTAAGATAATAGGCACTTAGTGTTAAAAAGTTAAAACCAAGGAGGATTTATAGGAACACGAATGTTAGGTTTTGTCATATGTGAAAGTAATACCACTTGGACGAACCACATAAAGTTATGATTCTTTTCTTTTATGCCCAAAAATAACAAGTCTTGTTGTTCAAAACCAAGATAGAGTTTAAAGATTTCCAAGGTTAAGGGTTAGAAGTGATTCAAGAGGTAACACAAACAATAAAAACATGCATTTGTAAACATGTTTTGCAAGGTACTAAATTTCCAATATAGATTGCATACGTAATTCATCAAACCCATAAGTACAGTCGAGAACATTCGTATGACTAGAGAGACATAACCACAAGTTGATAATGTCTTATTTAGTAGAAAGATTGTTTAAGAAGACTACCATCACACAATCATGTGTTGATGACAACTCAAAATGGAAGTTGATAGGTAAGGAATAAAGGTTCGATGTAGCTAGATCGAGTTTAAAACATGAAGATAAAAGAAAAGAAATCGTTTTAAAATTTTAAATGCTCCAAGCTCGGAATCAAAATCAACCTAAAGTGATCAGGATCTCCTTTCAAGTTCAGAAATCATGCTTTGGCTTGATAGGTCCAAACACTAACATTGGTTCACCCTTCAAGTTACTACATGTCTTGTCACTTGATTAAAACCTTGGTAAGTTGGAGATCAAGAATGAGAATAGTCATCAAGGTGTGGTTTTTCACTCCTAACTTGATGGTGTATTCCCAAGGTAGACCCACTAACTTACAAATCAAAAAGTTCGATCCCAACTCCTTGTTGAGGATCCACAGAAACAAGACGAGGTAACTCACCATTAAGGTAAGGGAAATCACTCCTATCTTAACGGTGAAGTTTTACAAAAAAACATATAACAAGATGAACTTCTTCATCAAAATCCAGAATTCACTCCTACTTTAATGAAGTCGTCTCATTGTACCAATACAATTCATAAAGATGATATTATCATCAAGGTATGGAGTTCACGCATATCTTGATGATTGAATTTCATAATAGCAAGAAACAATCGAAGATTGACATTGTCACCAAAGTACGGGTTTCAATCCTATTTTGGTGAGATCATGTCATTGTGAACTGCCATTCCAAAGAAAATAATTGAAGTCAATCCTCAGGATAGGGAAATCACCCCGATCCAGATGATGAAATTTATAAATCACAATGGGAAACCATTTATCGAAACGAATAGAGAATCATCAAAGTAAGGGAATCACCTTGTTTTGATGAGTTAGAATCATTAGGAGATACGGGTGTTCTTAGTCATAGTTTGACTGCAAACACTTGCATCTTCACGGTGCAGACGGTACGGAGTTTGACTTAACGACGAAAGGAAAAAATAATCATCATTAGAATTCGGAAAATTTCAAGTTACATCAATGTAACAAAAGGAAAAAATCATACTTACAGCTTAAGATCAAAGTTTCGAGATAGAAGAATTTGTTTTGATGGTGTTCAAATCTTGGATGGTTTCAATCGGGAAGACGAAATCAAGGGCAGGAAATTATTCAACACCACAACGAGATGTGAACATTCGATTCACAATCGAAAGGAATACATGGACTTCTCGAGATATGAGGTCAATCATAGCCTTATTGAAGACACGCGTACTTATAAGTGATCACTCATCTCAAGGGTTTCGAGTCAAGTAAATGGATTCAATGATCGAGTCAAATCACCATTTACACTTTGCCTAGACAGAGTATCTCGAGATGTAGGAATTCCACTATAGCTTTGCATGTTCCTAGTTATGGGACACATCTTTAGGAAGACTTGAGAACCATAAGTAACGGTTTAAATTTGTGAAGACCATTCGGTTTAGATTCCCAATATCTTTGGGTATATTAAGTTCCATGTTCACGTTGGTCAAGATATAGAGATAGTTACATTAAAAAATCAAATCAACACATGCCCGAAGCATTCTTCAGGTGTTGAATGGTCCTTTCTGACTGACTATCAGTCTGGGGATGATAAGCCGTGCTAATATGTTACCTCGTCCCCATAGCGTCGTGGAATCTTCCAAAATTAGATGTAAAACAGGGTGTCACGGTCAGACACAATATACACCGCACACCATGACGAGTTACAATTTCCCGGATGAACAGATTAGCCAACCTCTCAGATGAATGTCTCGTGGATCGGAGGAAGTGAGCACTCTTCGTCAAACGGTCAACTATCACCCAATGGCATCGTACCCTTTCGGGGTACTGACAGCTTCGTAATGAAATCCATGGTGATGTGCTCCAACTTCCTTCCGGTATATCCAAAGGTTGGATCTTCCCATACGGCTTTTGATGCTCGGCCTTCACCTGTAAGCAAGTGAGGCACTTACTCACATACTCCACCACGTCGCGCTTCATACCCGACCACCAGTAACCTTCTTCATGTCTTGATACATTTCGTGGCACCTGGATGAATGGAGTATCGAGTCTTGTGAGCTTCATCCATGATCTTCACACGCGTAGATCCCCAAAACGAGGAATCCACACACGTCCAAATCGGGTTTAACACCGAGTGTGTTTTCACCCAATTCCCCAACCAGACCTCTCATTCTTTTAGAGTTAAGATGATCTTCTTTCAGTGCCTCATCCTGAAACTCTTTGACTTGCTTCATTACTGTCACACCCAACCTTGACGGCGGAAACGTCGAGGTGTGAGGGTTAAGATTGTTCACAGCCACATAACGCTATATTTAAATTGCAAATATATTATTCATAAGTTTCAAAATTTCATTACAAGCATAAGTCTCAATAATGAAATAAGTTTCAACATGAAATAACAAACATAATCATTTTGTTTATTAACTAGGTCCAAGTCCTAGAATATGCCAGCAACATAAGTTCACTTCAAACTTGGGGGTTTTCCTGAAACATGATAAAAATAAAAGGTCAACTATAAATAGTTGGTGAGTTTCCAAGGTTTTCATACATAATATGAAAAGGTTACAAGTAGCAATTCATGTCATAGGTTATAAGCTAGTAAGGTTATAGAACACATATCGTTACAACCAAACCTCGACTTGATTACAAGTATAAAAGATTGGCTAAGTGTATTTGGTTCCCTAAGCCACAAGCGTACGGCCCCTAGGAGTCAGCAATACCTCGACTTTAGCACCAAATAGGCTTGTCAGGCCCAAAGATCTAAGACGTCGCCAGCTAGCAATAGTTAATGATTGTAAACAAACTATGTATCTCATATAAACACTTACAATACACAAATAACCATGACAAATAATAAGTTGAATTGCATGTGATTTACAAGTCTCAAACGTGTATAAGTGTATCATGTATAAGCAATCATGTTTCACCCCAAAATAGTGTGAAAAATGTAAAAAGGGGACAAGGAAACTCACATGTCAAATAAGTATATAATGAGGATCAATAAGAATAATATATGTCGTTCCAAGATAACACGTCACAAGGCACCTATATATATATATATTTACAAGATTAAATTTAATAACAAGTGTAAATAAGTTAACGAGGTCTAAAGTTCAATTTGGGTATTTGTGGCATTTTTATAAATATTTTATGTACAAGTTACATTATTTATATGTTTAAATATAGAGAAAAAGGAATTAAATCGTTTATAATGATTATTAAAGTTTAAATATAATATTTGAGTGATTACTTGAAATAATCATGATTTAAACAATATTATGTGAAAAGAAACTTTTTAGACCAACAATACTTTATTAATTATTATTAAATCCAATTTTTTAAGAAAATTAATCAAACTAGCTTTGCTAAAATGTTTTATAAATAAAACACTTTTATGTAAACTTACAAAAATTTACAGAAAATATTTGGAAACTTTTGAAAATATTTGGAATTTATAAAAGTAATTTTTATACATTTTAAAAATTTCTAGAATTAATTTTAAGGCAAAAAGCCTTTAAAAAAATTACATGAGGGTGCCCGGGTTCGAACCCGGGACCTCATGTATGTGAGGGTACTGCTCTAACCAGTGAACCATGGCTCCAGCCGCGATAAAACTCCCCTTTTAATTCTTAAAAGCAAAGTTTAAACAAAACCTCCAATTTACATGAACCCTAGATCCACAATCGATCAAATTGAACATCAATTCAAAGTTATCAATCCAATTAAGTTTAGGGCTTTTGTTCCCTGAAGGATTTCGAGCATATTAATTAAGAAACTTACGTTATTAGTTTCGAATCGATGATCTAAGGTTTAAGAACTATGCGCGACTGCGTGGATGTGCTTCAAGGTGTAATTGTTGATGTTAAACAAATTAGCTTTGCAGAAAGCTTCTAGGATCGATAACGAACAAAAGCCCTCTTCCAATTTGGTTTAATAAAGCTTCAAACATAGACTCCCGTTGAGTTGCAGGTCGCGTTTTAGAGAGAATCGAACAGAATATGTGTGTGATTTTCAGGTGAAATTGGGAGTGATAATCGTTTAGAGGTAGATAAACGATCGTGTTGGTTGAGTTAATCTGATTATTACTGTGTTTCAAAGCTCAAACGGCTCAATGTTTTTAATTGGGTGTTTCGGTTTCAATTCACAAGGTTTAACCAGTGTTTAATCGCCATAATGCGTACGTTTGAATTAGAATCGACCTCAGAAACGTTTTGGATCAATTAATTCGGTTAATAGCGTTGGTAAACGAGGCGTAGTGGCTTCGCCGGAGGGCCGCCGGAGCCGACCACCGGAAAACCGGGGAGAGAGAAGGGGTGGGGGGTTGGGTTTGATAATTTACACCTTTGGTCCCTTTGGTTTTGAACTTTAATATTTCATGCCCAAAGCTTTCATTTGGAGTTTTAAAAGTGGCAAACTTGACCCCTTAACTTTATTATTTTAAGTTTTTACTTTTACAAGTTTAATAAATTAGTGTTATTAGTGTTATGCCTTTAATTAGTTATTAACATTATTATTATCATTAATTTTGCTAATGTTGTTATTATTAGCATTATTATTATTACAATTATTATTATTACTTATCTTTTTCTTGTTAATATTATTGTTATTAAATCATTATTAAGATTGTTATTTAATTATTATTTAATAATTTACATTATTAACTTTCGAGTTAAAAACAATTTTAAAACAATAAGTATAAGTAACCCATAAGATTAATGTAAAGCAATAAAGGCCCTTTCAAGATTACAACGGAGTTAACTTTTAGTTAACAAGAAAATACGAGATGTTACAATTACATCAGAGGTCATGATCAGTTGATATGCTTTCACCCGAATCGGCTCGGGCCTCTCTTTCCGGCTAAGGGCATCAGCCACCACATTGGCCTTGCCCGGGTGGTAGTGGATCTCACAATCATAATCCTTTATAAGTTCCAACCACCGTCTCTGCCTCATGTTCAGATACTTCTGCTCGAAGAAGTACTTCAGGCTCTTGTGGTCAGTGAATATGGTGCATTTCGTCCCGTAAAAATAGTGCCTCCAAATCTTTAACGCAAAGACCACGACTGCCAGCTCCAAGTCATGAGTGGGGTAATTGACCTCATGAACCTTCAACTGTCAGGATGCATAGGCTATGACCTTTCCTCTCTGCATTAACACACACCCTAACCCCGAGTAGGAAGCATCAGAATAAACCACCAGATCTTCACTTTGATCGGGTAATGACAGAACTGGAGCTTGAGTCAACCTCTCCTTCAGTTCCTCGAACGCCTTCTCTTGAGCTTGACCCCATACGAACTTCACATCTTTTCGGGTCAACTTAGTTAGTGGAGAAGCAATCTTAGAGAAGTCTTGGATAAATCTTCTATAGTAGCCCGCCAAACCCAAGAAACTACGAATCTCGGATGGCGTCTTTGGTGACTTCCATTGCATAACCGCCTCCACTTTTGCCGGGTCCACCATAATCCCGTCGGGATTTACCACATGGCCCAAGAACTGAACTTCGCGCAACCAGAACGCGCACTTGGAGAATTTAGCATACAACTTCTCCCTCCTCAGCGTCTCCAGAACCTCCCAATTGTGACCGGCATGCTCAATCTCGCTCCTCGAATAAATCAGGATATCATCAATAAACACAATCACTGATTTATCCAGCATCGGCCGACACACACGGTTCATCAAATCCATAAAAGCAGCTGGCGCGTTGGTCAAACCAAAGGACATGACAAGAAACTCGTAGTGACCATAGCGCGTATGGAAAGCTGTTTTAGGAACATTCTGCTCTTTCACCTTCAGCTGATGGTAACCAGATCGAAGATCTATCCTTGAAAACCAACTGGCACCTTGGAGCTGATCGAACAGATTATCTATTCTCGGTAAGGGGTATCGGTAAGGGGTATCGGTTCTTCACCGTCAACTTGTTCAGCTCGCGGTAGTCAATGCACATCCTCATACTACCGTCCTTCTTCTTTACAAACAGGACCGGGGCACCCCAAGGAGAGATACTCGGTCTAATGAACCCCTTATCGAGTAGCTCTTGCAACTGCTCCATCAACTCATTCATCTCTGTGGGAGACAACCGATACGATGCCTTGGCAACAGGTTGTGCACCCGGTATCAGATCAATCTGAAACTCGATCTCTCTGTCAGGTGACACTCCTGATAAGTCTTCTGGGAACACGTCTGGAAAGTCACACACAACCGGTACATCGGCTAGTTGTGGTGATGGCGTATCCACATCCTTTACATAGGCCAAGTAAGCGCTACATCCACGCCTCATACACTTTCCCGCCACCGCCATCAAGATCACTTTCGGAATCGTAGTAACCTGATCACAATAAACCGTCACTGAACTTCCGTCAGGCGCTGTCAAACGAATCATCTTCTTGCGACACACAATGTTCGCCTCGAAGTGCGCCAACCAATCCATCCCAAGAACCAAATCGAAACCACCTAAGGTCATCACGAATGGTCTAACAGGAAACTTATGACCCTCAAGTTCCACATCACAGTTCTCTATCATCTCGAAAATCCTGGTAGACGTACCTATGGCAGTTTCTACATCAAAGGGCGCATCAACCCGTCTACTACTAACAGGAAGCTTAGCACAAAAAGCAGCAGAAATAAAACTTTTACTGGCACCCGAATTAAATAACATATAAGCTAAAGTTTGGTTCACCAAAAACGTACCGGACACGACATCAGGGTGCGTCCTAGCTTCCTCCTGTGTCATGGTGAATGCCCTGGCGCTCGCCCTCGGTCCTTCACCTCCTGTCTTCTTCGCCTCGGAGCTCTCAGCCCTCGGCCTCTTACAATCCTTGCTCATATGACCCTCTTCACCACAGTTATAGCACCGGACTATACGACAGTCCTTTGCCATGTGCCCCGCCTTACCACATTTGAAGCACAAGTTCGACCCAAATCTGCATTCCCCACTATGCTCGCTTCCACACTTGCCACACCTTTTTGATCCCGCACTCGATGTGATCACACGGTGGTCATCCACCCGTGCCTTCTTATTACCCGTCGAGGCATCACCCCGACCAAACCTCTTCCCCTGCCAGTTTCGATCGCCACCGCCCTTCTTGCCGCCTTCAGTCACCACCACTGTTCTCTCATCATACAGTCTCCCTGCCAAATCCACCGCCAACCTAAACGTGCTTGGTCGGGCGGCGATCATGTGCCTGCGAATATCCACCGGCAAACCCTGTATGTACCTCTTAATCTTTCGTGACAGAGGCGTCACCTGATCCGACACCAGACGTGCCATCTCGTTGAATTTTGTGGTGTACTGCTGGTGTGTCATGGTTCCCGACTCCAGTTGCAAGAACTCCCTTTCGACCTTGTCCATTTCCCGATGAGGACAAAACTCCTCAATCACCAACTTTTTCAGCTCGGACCATCTCATCCTCCCAATGGCCCTGCTTCCCTCGGCTTGGACAATGTTGTCCCACCAACACAGAGCCGAATCCACAAAAGAGTGGGTAGCGAACTTCACCTTCTGGTCTTCCCGACATTCGCTGATATCAAGTACAGCCTCCATTTCCCTCACCCACCGGTGAGTAGCAATAACATTGCCATTTCCATCAAAAGTTGGGGGCTTGCATCTCATAAACGCCCCATAGTTACAGCCTCGTACCACCTCTTGCACGGGCTCATCTTCTTCCTCTTCCTCATTATTAGAGAAAATCCTTTGTCATGCTCCTCGTGACACGCAATCCAGCACCACGTCCACCACAACCTTCACCTGACACAGCCTTCGAAGATCTACCACCGGCCATCTTTTAAACACACTATAAGATTCAAACACCAACACAGTCATTCAAGGGAACAACTCAGTTTATGTCAAGTATAGTAAGTCCCTAATTACAATGGCAGTTGTGATTAGCCACTTACTTTACTCTTCATACCCCAAGCATTACCTGTCCTGACTACATCAGTATTTAAATCTACATACAACACATAACCACATACCATGCGCACATAAAACCGGTTAACTTTACGAAAATACCTGATGGCACGCAGCTACTCAGATTGGCATTCCATTCCCATTCCGTCCCATTTTCAGTTTAAGTTAAGGTTTATTTGAAAATTTTACCCATTTCACTTAAACTTTGACTCTGAAACCAACTTGTAAGGCCCCGTTCCCGGGACGCCTACAGTTGGTCATTCGTCGCTCATAAAAGATATATTTACATTCGTATTTCATAAACATCGCAGCGGAACACTAAAATAATCATTCATTTCCATTTAAATGCTTTTGCAAGTTAATACAACATTCATTACAAAACAGTTTGTTCGCATTACAATGCAAAAACATTAATCAAAAGAATGCCATCCCAAAAGAGCTGAGTAGCCTCGCAGTGCCATCCTCAGCAATCATTACCTGCCAACTAAAAAACACATAAAAAGTCAGCGTTGCTGAGTGAGTTCTAGTTTTATAATGAAACATACTTTACTTTCATTAGAACTATTCCTTTTCTCATGCGATCATACATCATACGTATACACAGATAATATCATTATTATCTTTCATTACATTCGTTAACTTTTGATCATTTTATACGTTCGTTCTTCCGAGTCTGTTGCGACAACAGGGTCGCTCACCTCATTAGCAATCTCAACGATTGCACGCTATCCGAGTCTGTTGCAACCATAGGGTTGCTCACCTCATTGCCAATCTCAATGATAGCACGCTATCCGAGTCGTTTGCAACAATAGGGTTGCTCACCTCATGGCAATATCAACGATAGCACGCTATCCGAGTCTCTTGGAACAACAGGGTTGCTCACCTCATGGGCAATCTCAATGATTGCATGCTATCCAAGTCTCTTGCAACAACAGGGTTGCTCACCTCATATATGTGCTTGCAAGCCTTTCCTTCGTTCATTCATCATTCAATAATGCATTCATTCTTACTTCATGTTCCTCTTTCATTATCTTTCACTTTGCGTTACATAATACTTCATTCATTCATTAACACGACACGTAAAGCCACAAGAAAGATAAACATACATAGTCATCATCATCATACATGGCAACATCATACACACGTAACATGCATAAACATGCAACATCAACATCATCATCATGCCCAACATACTCTCCAAGGTCATAACAGTCATCTTACATGCTCTTACGGGAACTTTTACGTCAAAACTTACATCTGCACTTTCCCCCGAAAGTCAAAAGTCGAACTATACTTTCCTTCGAGTGCAACAGCCCTATTTAGGCATATGGACACCCTTCAGTCGCATGGCCTCCATGCGACTGAACATCATGCGATTGGACTCATGCGGATGAACATCTATGCGAATGGACACCCAGTCGTGCGTATGGACCTCATGCAGATGGAACTAATGTGAATGAGCACCTATGCGACTGACCTCATGCGAATGGACTCATGCGACTAAGCACCTATGCGATTGGACCCTCATCGTATGACTCCCCATGCGACTGGACTCCCAATCGTACGAATGGAACCTTAATCGTGCGAATGAACCCTCAATCGTGCGAATGAAGCTCAATTGTGCGAATGAACCTCAATCGCCTCTGAATCGGCCGAATGGCCTCCAGTCGATCGCCTAGCCCTAGCTGATGCAGAAAGGAGTTCATCCCGAACCCAATCTGCCATTTTCGGCCTCCAAGCTCATCCAAACCCATTCTAAGCCTAAATCAACCATCTCAGACCTTAGGAATGCATACCACAACACCATACAAACACACACAAGCCCGGAAACAAACTCTAAACGCATCACACGCAACACACCCAAATGGGTCATAAACACACACATATAAAAACGGGTTTTTAATGCTTTCCAGCCCCAAAATCGGTTGAAAACAAGTAAAAGTGGGGTCCTAGAACTCACACAAACGAGCACAACGTCAAGGGATTCGATTTGACTCGCTCGTCAACGATTTTGGCCACTCTAACCAACCCGAACCGACACTTTTTCCTCTTTTCTTTTCTTTCTCTCTTCTCTTCTTTCTTCGGCTGATTTATGAGTGTGGGGGAGAGGGTAAGGGCTGCCCTCTCCCTTATATACTCCCACTCACCCGAATTTCTTTCGTTGACGAGTTTGGTCCCTCGACTTTGGACTTTATTTCTTTTTCTTCCTTCGTCGGCTTCAAAATAATAAATAACTGGGTGTCATATCAAGGAATTACAAGTAGATGACCAACTATGATTTGTTGAGGAACCGGTTGAAGTGATGGATCGTGAGGTCAAGACTCTTAAACAAAGTAAGATACCTATAGTCAAAGTTCGTTGGAACTCAAAACATGGACCGGAATTCACGTGGGAACGTGAGGATCAGATGAAGCTTAAGTATCCTCATCTGTTTGAAATGACAACAACAGTGGGGGAAGGTACTCATTAAATTTCGAGACGAAATTTATTTCAACATGGGGATGATGTGACAACTCACTCGATTTCCTTATGCCAATTCAGTAAACCAGGGATGTAGCACAACCATGTAACGTGATTTTCGGGACGAAAATTCTTTCAACATGGGGATAATGTGACATCCGGTAATTTTCCGTTACCAAACTCTGTTAGTTCCGTTAGGTCTTGCATACAAGTGTCGTGGGCACACACTAGTTGTCATTGAATGTTGGTGACTTAATAATAATAATCTACTATAAACAATGATAATCTAATTAATAATATTGGTTATTAGTTGTGATTATGTGATGCATGAATTTATAGACTTTTAAATGTTTATTCTACGCGATAACGTGACAACGTGTTATATATATATTTAATGTGTTGTGTGACTTATTGTAAATGTTTATGATTATTATTGTTGGTTAATAATACTTGTGTTTTGTAGTTAAAAATTAAAAAAAGATGCTACAAAGGTTAAATTGTATAAAAACATAGTTGAATGAGGGTTTAAAGGTAAATGTTAAATAAGGCAACTTTGACAAAACCCAACCCTAGCCCCCTTGTCCCCTATTCGGCCGCAACCTTCACCCAAACCCCCCACCCTTGAGAATTTGATCCAAGAACAAGCACACAAGTTGAATTCCAAGTGGTTTCAAGTAGTACAAATTGGTTGCTAGTGATAATCATCATCTAAACACGTTTAAAGGTATGTTTTATCATGTTGTTCATAGTTTTTGATTCTTGATAAACCCTAGTTCGAAATTGATAATGATAATATGAAATTGATGATTGTTAGATGATTATATGATGTTCGTTAGGTTGTACGAATGCTAGATTATATTGATTTGGCAAGAAATCTATGGTTTGATCATCTAGTTCATACATTGCCATATGAGGAAACTTTTTGTTCTTGAAATTCATGATTTGATGATGTTAAGATGTTAGATGCAATGCTTGGATGTTAGTTTGTGCAAAAAATCCATGAAATTGAGGTGTTGATCATGACTTTCTAAAAGTAGAAACTTTTATGTATGATGTTTGGGAATTTGGATGTTTTGGAGATGATTAAGATGTTAGAATGAATGCTATGAACTTGATTAGGTATATAATTGTTAAAATTATGATTGAATTGGATGCTAGATCACTTTTGGGTGTTTCTTTCCCAAAAGGGAAACTTTATTTTTGTAGAACTTTGGATGTGATGAATTGGGCATGCTTGTGATGTTAAGATCATGTTAGAATGATTGTAGATGATGTTTGTTGTGATAGAATGTGTATTGAGTTGTATGGATACTTGGTTGATCATGTAAGGAGTTTAGGTTTTGATGATCATACATGATGATGAATTATGGTTAGTGATTAGGAGATCATGTTTGGGATTGGAATTGATGGTCACTGTGTATGTTGGTTGGAATGAACTAAATGAATGAATGTGATTATGATTGTCATACATGCTTGCGAATCTAAGGCCCCTACTTAGTAGGATTGGCAGGGTTTAGGATGTAAAGTCGTGAGTGGATTCACTTGTCATGTGGTGCATGATTAGTCTTCGCATATGCATTATTTGTTGTGATGTATTATATATATATATTAAGCATGTTGATTGTTTGAGATTTGCATAAGTGTATGATGATCTAATGTGGCATGATGAGTTAGGTAGAACCTAGGTTGATAATGTGATACGCATGGATAAATTGCATGATACTCTTGTATGTTAAGTTATCATATATGATTAAACTATATTTCAACTAATATGTAACCAACGGGTCAACTAGGTGAACCTAGGATTATTAAGTTTCTCTTTGTACACGTACTTATGTACTTGTGTGTTCTAGGTAACCTTTGAAGGGTTGTCTTTGCACCTATCAACAGTCTCTTTATTCACTATTATTAAACACCAGGTGAGTTCATGCCCCTTTATTTTATAAACCTTCTTCTAGGGGAGGTAGCATACTCGTACTCAAATGTTATTTTATCATTATTATAAGTTGTGTATGTTTTAACATAGTGCTTAATACCTTGGAAAGTCCTCACACTTTCAGATCATTAATAATGGTAACTAGCGGGGAATCTTGGGTAGTGCTACTGGGTCTGACGAGCCCCACCTGTGAGATTGGAGGTCGAGCGGGTGCAATATTGTCCTATACACAAACATTCGTCACGAACTGGTAAGTCGTGACGGGAGGCAACAAACGCAACACAGTCAGCTTTGATCACGAAATCACTATTGTTAATACATGTGAATATAGACTAGCTATCTATTTCAATGCACTTCTGTTAATCCAGGATAATCACACTTGAATCAAATAATTGAAGATTGTAGATCAAACAATGATAAACACAAGAAAACCCCCTTTTGATCTATATTGATTGCATATAATTTATACAAAGTGGAAACCCCAATCAGTTGGTCATTCAACCATTAACCTAATTCTAATTACAATTAGGCTATTTATAGTCTAGTCTAAGTTTCCCTATTTACACATAACCCCCTAGACTATATAACTAGACTAAAACATGACTCAAACAAAGTAAAATATATTTTGTTCGCACAAAATATATGCAGGATCGGATTTGTCACTTAACACTTGGATTTCCCTCAAACTCACTTATATTACACTCAAATCAGATGAAGTAGAGTCTCTTCTAAGAGTTGATAATAATATAATAAGTAGCAAAGAACACAAGGAAATAATTTTCAAGGTACTTGTCTATATTACTTCTCAACTCAAAGTATTACAAGACTCTTACAAGCATGTTACATGAGTTATAATGAGAAACTATTTATACTAGAACCTACAGCCGGATATACTTTGATACCAGCTGGAAACCTAAGACTAAAGCATATACTACAATGCTAAAGTTAAGGTATCTTAGATAAAGTATTATCTAAGATATGGTAGTCATGACATGTCCATGACTTACCTTTTGTCACCAACTAAAGTTGGCAATTGTACTAACTTATAAAGGGAAACAGTGGAATAAAGTATGGTCAACTACATGGCTTTTGAGAAAACACCATGCAGTATCTCAGAGGTCTGCAGCGGAGTGTCAAGGAGACCATACTTATGTCCACTGGATAATAGTAGTGTCTTCCGAAGGTAAGTTGGCTTCGAAAGAACAAGTTCTTCCAAAGCCACTTATACTTCGGACGAGGCTTCTATACTTCCGAGGTTTGAGGAAGGAAGTTGACTTCTAATCTTTCATTTCTAAGTCTTGATCTTCGGAAGTGAATACTTTGTCTTCGGAAGTTAGAGTTTTCCTTCGGGAGTTGATCTTACACTTTGTCTTCGGAAGAGCTCTTTTTCCTTCGGAAGTTCCACACTTAGCTTCGGAAGTCCTTTATTAGTTGCACCAAAATCATCTAAGTGATTTGGTTTTGGTTGTACCAGCCTTTCTAGATCCAACAAACTCCCCCTAGGCTGATGCTAACAAAACCTCACTTGTTTTTGCATCTCAAAGCTTTCAACACCAGAGACAGAAGATATTTGTCTTTTTCCTTGTTCTTCCCTGAAGTGGTGCTAAGAAGCTTGTACAAGTCATTAGTGGATAGGAGATCCAGTTTATCACTCTAAATGACATGTACCCTTTGTTGTGCCCCCCCTGAAAAGAGTTAGTTGACGGAGTTATAGTCATACTCCCATCTAACTATGGATTCAAGTTCAGGACCCTCAACCATTTGTAAAAAGGCTTTGCCTTTGTTGTTGATCCCTTCCTTTTCTCCTCCTCTCTCAGTTTCAACTCTTCTTCAATCTTGGTCCTAGCAGTTAGCTCAGCCATATGAAGACTGCCCAGGTGATTTCTGATGTGAGCAGCTACTTCAGAGTTGGAGGGGTTGGAGAATGGCTTCTCTGCTAACTTAGCAATATCAAATCTGCTTAAGTGTAGCAGAGATGAGGCATTTAGCCTGTTGAGCTCTCCATTCTCTCTATCAACAACAAAGTTGTGAGAAGAGTCTTCGAACCTCCACTGGATAATCTTTTTCCTAGGCACAAGGGGTTGTCTTGGCACCCTATCACCTTTCTTGGTATCCAGCAGAGTCACCAGCCTTCTCCTTAGCTTCTTTTCTTCTTCATTCAAAGTATCTGAATTGAGGCCAAAGAGATTTGCAGCTTGGTCCAATATTCCTCTGGGAAGATCAAGAAATTGATCTCTAGTGAGGGAACATGAGGATCCATCAACATAAGTTAATTTGACTGAATCCTCCTCACAGGAGATGTCGCTCAGAGTTGTGCAGTTGATGAGCTTTGTCTTGATTGCCTTGAACTCCTCTAAGGGAGATGTTTAGAAGGATGAGGGGATGGTTTAAGAGGTTGTTGGGTAGGTTGTGGTGTTTGGGTTCTGGCTAATGTTTTGGGTTGGAGGATAGGTAGTTTAGGTGGTTGAGGTGAAGAGGTGGTAAGGGTGATGGTGTAGGTTCAAGGCTGTAAGGTTTAGTGGTTGGTTCAGTTTTGATGGGGAATGGAAAAGGAATTGGTTCAGGTTGTGGTTGGGTTTGAGGTTGGGGTTAAGTAGTTGATTTGAAGATCATCCCCTGTCCCCTTCTGTACGTCTCCTTCCTCTTCCCCGAGCGAATGTCAGCCTTTATGTCACTGACATGTTGCTGGAGGGTCTTTTCAGACATAGGACCCACCTGCCTGCCAGAGAAGCCATGAGCCCGGAGATAGTTTTTCATCTAGGCCTTTTCACCTATCTTCTTGGAAGCAGCTAGTCCTGCTTCCTCTTCCTTCTTCCTCTTCAACATCAGCTTTTCCTTGGCAGCTCTCTTTCTCTCTTTCTCCATTTGATCTTGCTCTTTGTTGAAGAGCCATAAGATCGTATCATTGTTGTGTGGAGATAGTTCTTCTAGAGAGAAACCCCTGGAGGTTAGGAAAGTTATCCTTTCTCTTCTGCGCTGCTGATAAGCTTCTCTTTCTTTCCTCTCCCTTTCTTTCTCTAAGGCCAACCTTGCTGCTTCTTCTTTTTGTTGTTTTTGCAGCAAAGTTGCCTTTTCCAACTCAACTAACTCCTCTAGTGGTAGCAGGAGTACATCTTCACTCACAGCTCCTAGATTGACAAGTCTGTCAATGATTTCCACCCTTCTCTTATTGTTGACAGCCTCCTGGTTGGCTGTAGCTGCTTTGCTACTTGCAGTTAGCAGCTTTCCAGTTGGAAGTCTACCTTTTCTTTTGAGTTTTCCTAACCTTTCTTCCTCCTGAAGCTCTTCCTTAGTCATCTTCCTTTTTCCTTTGATGTCTTCGGAAGTGCTAGACTTTGGGGGTTCTTGGATGGAAGGTTCAGGTTGAGTGGTGAAAATGGGAGCTGGGGTTAATGCTGATGTTTGAGCTAGGGGTTGGGTGAGAAAATCCTCCCTATTAACCTCAGATGCAAGTTCTAATATTGCATCTGTGACTATTAGATCATCATATAAAGAGAATAGTCCTTCCGCAGCTGCAATCTCAGCTTCGGAAGTTTGAAATTGTTCTTCTGAGGCTTTGACTTGTGCTTTGGAAGTCTGTGAGAATGCACTATCTATCCCAACTGTCTCAGTTGCAGGGTCATCAGTCCTTGTTTCCCCTTCGAAATTAATCTTAGGTTCCACTTGGACCTTAGGTTGACCAACTTCCTCAATAGTGGTAGAAGGTGCATTTAACCTCTAAAGCTCTTGATCTCCGAAGTAAATCACAGACATGTCAGGACTTAGCTGTTCAATGAGAGATTCCAACAAGAACTTGTTGAGGAACCTGTTGAGATCTTGCAGCATCCTTTGATCCACTTGAATTACAACTGGAGGAGGCTCAGGAAAATCTGAAGCTTGTTGCATAGGGTATCTTGAACTTAAGGAAGTGAGAGCTTGACTTTGTGGTTCCTCTTGTCTTTGGCTTTGTCCCTGAACACTCTCCCTTTTTTTGGTAGCATCATCTTGAGAGCTTGAAGAGCTGGAGGAAGAGGTCAATGAGACTGAATTGGTACATGCCTAACAGACCTCTCAATCTGTTTCTCAGCTAGTTTGGCCTTGAGATTTTCAATCTCAAGTTGCTGAGTGACAGACCTATCCTCTAAAGTCCTAACCTTAGATTCAACATTTGAGACTTTAGAAAGTAGGTCTTCAATGGTGAGTTGTAGACTTCCCTCATCTTCTTTTGAAGAATCACAGGGAGATAAGGTAACATACCTAGTATGTTCATCTTCACCACCAGATGTGGTTTCTTGGCGCCCTGGTTTCCCTTGCTCAATGATGTCTCTTTCAGAGTCATCAAAGGGCATGGTTGTTGTAGATTCAGTCTCAGTAATGTTACCACTGTCCTGAGGGTCCATTGAGGCTCCTTCAGTAGTGGCAGCTGAATTTACATGAGTTCCCTCCACATCAGTGGGACTCACCTCAGTAAAGGCTTGCTGATGGGGGCTAGAGATAAGAGATCTCTCTGGGCTCTGTTGATCCTTGAGAGGGTGTTGTGGATCAACTTCATTGCCTTGAAGAGACATAATCTCTTCATCAGCTCCTATTAGTAGGTAAGTAAAGGATATAGAAGTGAAGCCTAATGACCTGGGACTTTGATCAATGTCTAAAGGCATTGAGCCTATGGTGGGGCTGTCCTTTTTTGGCTGGCTAGGGGAGTATAAAGACTCTCCATGAGGATTTTCAGCTTGGGTTTGGGCTCATGGGTCTGAGACTGAGGAGACTCAAAACCCATATTGAGGTCAATTGTGAAGGATGGTTGGACCTCAGGCTGAGTGGGAGCCCATTGTTCCATTCTAGCCTTTTTGGATAGAACAGGAGGAGCTTGTTCAATCAGAGAAGATTGAACAAGGGTTTGTTTGGGGCGTCTTTGATAAGTGATAGTGATGGGGTGAGAAGGTAGATTTGGTAATGTGAGGGTGGTTGCTGGTGTGGGTTCATCACCTGTGGGGTTAAAAGGGATGTCACTGGAGCCATTGGCTCAGTCATGCCTGGAAGAAGTGCTGTATATCTTCCAGTGAAGTTGGTGGACACTCTCTTCAAAGTCTTGAAGATGGTCGACCTCATTTGAGGAACAATCAGAGCAGCTGCACAGACAAGCTTACTCTGGTCCAGCTCACAATTGATTATGTGCTGAAGAAATTTAGGATACATGAAGAATGTGTCCCCTTGAAGGTTTCCCATAAGATTGTTCAACACAAATATTGAGTAGTTAAAGTGGAGGCTTCTCACCAAACCATAAACTAGGCACCCTAGTTCATATGGGATTTGATCCCATCCCCCAGATTTGTTGGACAAGTAATGAAGAACAACATGCAGCAGGAACTTCCAGTTGTAAGAGAAGTTAAACTTGTAAACGGTTGACCTGCTTACATCTCCACCATATCCCATTTGGATGTAGGTGTTGTCCAAATCTGTTTTGGGGAACTCTGTAGGAGCGCCCTCATCATGAAGCTCGAGATGCTCCCTGATGAGTTGTTCAGAAATGACCAACTCCTGGCCACAGATGCTCGATCTTATGACACAAACCCCATTTAGGGTTTCAATCTGACCATTAGCCCAAAATTCAGCCATGTGATTTGAGTAAACTGTGGGGTTAACAGTCAGAGCAGTGTAATAAGAGGATTGGGTTAGAAAGGAGATGATACCTGAGAAGTCAGCATCCCTTGCAGAATCAAGAAGTGCGACTTGGTTGTGCTGAGGGTTTAGTGCCATTTGAGAAAGTTGCAGGAAGATAGTTCGGAATTAGGTGAATTGGGGATGAAGGAAGCTTTTAGAGCAGTAAATTTTGTAAAAAGATGAAAGTGATTAGCCGGAGTTATTTAAATGGGTGAAACGGCGGTTAAGGGGTTTGGATAAGATGATGGGATATTCAGTGGAGGATGTGACAGGGGCGGTAAGGTTTAGTCCATTTAAATAATCCAATATTATTAACAAAATCTTTAGTTTTTACAGAGTGGGGCCCAAAAGATTTCCGTTACATAGTAAAGTCTTTCTTCCGAGTATAAAGCATTTCCGAAGGTAATGCTCTTCCGAAGGCAATATTACTTCGGAAGGTAAAGATTTTACTTCCGAGAGTAAATGTTGCTTCCAAATGGAGGGTGTTATAAGCTTCAGAAGTAGATCTGATATGAGATCAATCGCTTCTCCGAGACTAAACAACTTTTCCGAGAAGAAAATTATCCTAGGAGGAATTTGATTTGGAAGATATGTAAAATATCTTCTGAGGGTTAATTCCTCTTCGGAAGAATTTATACTTAGAGAATATTTCAGAGAAGGACTTTTTGCAATAGGGCTTAGATTGTTTTGACACAAGACTTTACACATTAAAAGGTTTTTCAAATGAGATAGACTAATCAAAGTTTATCATCCCAATAGCTGTAATGAGATATTTGAATCTTTGTTCATCAAAGGCTTTGGTGAACAAGTCAGCATATTGTTCATTGAGTCAACTTTGATTAGCTTGATTAGATTTTTCTCATGAATATCTATAGTGAAATGGTACCTGATATCAATGTGGTTAGTCTTGGAGTGCTTCATTGGATTTTCAGTAATGGAGATAGCACAGTTGTTGTCAATATGGATATGAGTGCTCATAAAGTTGAATCCAAAGTCTATCATCTGGTTCTGAATCCACAGCAGCTGAGCACAACAACTAACAGCAACAATGTATTCAGCTTCAGCAGTTGATGTAGAGACACAGTATTACTTCTTGCATTGCCATGAGATGATCCTTCTACCAAGAAATTGACATCCACCGGATGTTGATTTCTTGTTGATATTGTAGCCACCATGATCACTGTCAGAGTAACCATAGAGATTGAAATCACTATTCCTTGGATACCAGAGACCTAATTTAGGTGCTCCTTTGAGGTATCTGAGGATTCTCTTGGCAGCAACTAGGTGAGACACCTTTGGGCAGCCTGATATCTTGCACAAATACAAGTTGCAAACATGTATCAGGTCTACTTGCTGTGAGATACATCAGAGAACCAATAATTGCTCTATACTGATGTTGATCAGTATCCTCCCCCTCAGAGTCAGGGCAGAGATTATGGTTTCTGGTTATAGGTGTTTTGGCTGCCTTACAATCTTTCATGTCAAATATTTCTAAGATGTCATTAACATACTTAGATTGACTGATGAAAAACCCTTCCTTCATTTGGTTCACCTAAATTCCAAGAAAAAGGTTCATTTTTTCCGATGGAACTTATCTCAAACTTCTTCTTCATGATGCTCTCAAAGTCTTTACACATTTGGTCATTTAAAGAACCAAATATGATGTCATCAACATAGACTTGAATGAGCAAGATGTCTTTCCCAGACTTCCTTATGAAAAGAGTCTTATCATCTTCAGGAGATACTGAGACAATGTCTCATACCACAGCCTAGGTGCTTGGTGCAGCCCATATAGAGCTTTATTCAAATTTGCACACATAGTTGGGATGCTGTGTGATGTGTTCCAAATTATACATAAAAATCCTATCACAAGCACATCAATTATTCCTTAATATCTTCCTTAAAATGACGAAAATGTACTTAAAAGTGTTAAATTGTGTTTTCAGGTGTTTAAAAGGGCAAGATGGACAAAAGGAGTATATTTAACAAGAAATTGAAGTGATCCAAGCTTTAGACTCCAAGCATGGGGCCGTGCCTCATTAAGCACGCCCCCATGCCTTGCCAGAAACACACCCCCATGCTAAATTAACACACACCCCGTGCTTGGACATCTAACAGGACAAAAAGTACTGTTCCCTAAAAGTAGACACGGGGCCGTGCCCCATGAGGCACGGGGCCGCGCCCCACCACCAACACGGGGCCGTGCCCCATTTAGCACAGGGCCGTGCCCGACACAACCTGCATGTACGAGTCGACCAACTTTCGTAAGCATTGTACTAGCACACGGGGACGTGCCTTTTAGGCACGGGGCCGTGCTTAAACACTCCGGAAAGCCAATAAATAGAATCCTAAGCTCACCATTTTTGGCAAGCTTTGATGGGAGAGTTACTTTGCAGAATTCTCTCGGGAATCAAGACTTCAAGATCATTCGGAGGCTCGGGAGGTGCATACAACACATGGAAGAAGCTTGGGATCACTTAAACATCATCCATTGTGGATTATCGGTTTGATTGTTCCATTTCACCGATGATCACTTATCTATCTTCTTGTTATATGTTGTTAAAAGCTCATTATGAGCTAAACTCTATTTATCATCCTAATCGGATGAAACTTATGTAATTTGTGATGAACTAATGGTGTGATAAATATTATGTTAATGTTATGGTGGTCTTGGGAAAACTATTGATGGGTAGCATCTACATTTGAACGGGAAGTTATAAATTTATGGTTTGTGATTGTGATTGTCATACAAGGTTGAAAACCGTATGATTAACTTTCATTCGCGAAACCGGTCTTCATAATAAATCCATGGCTAATGAACTAGAAATGGTTATTAGAAAACATATCATTTTCACTTTCTGATCATTTGCGGGTTCCCTTTTTTAGTTCGGAAACTTCAGTAATTGTTACGGTTTTCTAAAATTAATGGTATGTTAGGAAGGAACCTGATCAACTCTCTTTTAACATTAAGTTATGTTTTCAGAAATCGTATGTCAAATAGGACAAAAAAGATTCACCTACATTACTAGGGCTTTGATCTGAGCAGTAAACTCAGCCTGACAGGATCAAGTCACTACGGCAGTAGGATAGACGAGAAATCGCGCCGGCTCATCTTTATAAACATTAACATAATTACATTAATCAATATCTTTACATCACACCACCAATTCATCACAATTACATAAGTGGATTCTAATTAGGATGATAACTTTTATTCCCTGGTTTTAAATCCAAACGCTTCAAATCTTAGTTTACTTTCTTTCTATTATTGTTTATTTTTAAACCCTAAAAATCTTTCCAAATGCAAGTTATCACTTTCTTTAACAAAAACCAAATCTGATAGTCAAACATCAAGTTTGTTGAGTAGGTTAGGTGTGTCCACGGATTGATACTCGGTTCTTACCAACACTATATTACCTCACGACAGGTACACTGCCTTTTGTGTGTGTGGTTTAGTATTAGTAAACCAATTAAAACTGAATCTGTGCAATAAATCTTTATCAAAATATATATACTATCTGCACCCCATCAAGTTTTTGGCGCCGTTGCCGGAGACACACGGCAGTTTGAAAGACAAACTAAATTTTTGACTATCTTGCATATAACCTGTTAATATATTTTTGTTTAAACTTCATTTTCATTTTTAGGTAGTTTGCCTTAGTTAGTTTAGTTATTTTTGCCTGATTCATTTTAAGCCTTAGTTAGTTTATGCTTCCTTAAGTTAGTGTATGTCCGACTCGTCTAGTTCTGAACTTGTTCTGCCTCTTCCGGAACCCGAACGGCTTTTCCGTCAAAGATTGCGCAAAAGATCACAACAAGAAGCACCAGTCATTGAAGAAGACATTTTGGAAGATATACCATCCGAAGAAGACATGGCTAACCAAGACGAGGAAATGAAGATGACACACTATGCCACACCGTCAATAGATGGTTATGAGTCTAGTGTTGTCCAACCAGATATAGCGGCCAACAATTTCGAGATTAATTCTAGTATTATCCAACTCGTAGAAAACTCTGTTCAGTTCCATGGGTTACAAGACGAAGATCCTAATGCTCACATCTCACGATTCCTTCGTATCTGTGCGACCTTCAAAATCAATAACTGTTCAGACGACGCCATTCGACTAAGACTTTTTCCATTTTCACTTCGAGGCCGAGCCATTGATTGGCTTGATTCACTTCCGTCTGGTTCCATCACCACATGGGCGGGAATGGCTGAACAATTCCTTTTGAAATACTTTCCACCCGATCGCACTGCCAAACTAAGAAGCAGCATCACAAGTTTCTGCCAAGACGATGATGAATCATTACACGCAGCATGGGAGAGATATAAAAGTCTCCTTCGGAGATGCCCACATCACGGACTTGATCTGTGGCTACAGCGTCAAACCTTTCACGATGTGATCAGCGGAGCCCACAAGCAAGCGGTAGACCAAAGTGCGGGAGGAGATTTCGGAAGTGTCACGCCAACAGAAGCATATCAAGCCTTAGAAAGAGCAGCTAAGAAGAGCTTTGCTTACAATCCTTTAAGAACCAAACCCAGTTCTAAAGGTATTCATCAAGTAGACTCTAAAACCCTAATTGCAGCCCAATTAGAAGCTCTAACCAAAAAATTTGAACAATTGCAAAGCGAGCTAAAGAAAACTCTGTCACACCCCAACCTTGACGGCGGAAACGTCGAGATGTGAGGGTTAAGATTGTTCACAGCCACATAACGCTATATTTAAATTGCAAATATTATTATCATAAGTATTTAAATGAAATACAACCATAAGTCACAAAAAGAAACAAGTTCAACATAACTCAAACATAACATAACGTTTTGTTTATTTAACTAGGTCCAAGTCCTAGTTTTATTGCAAGCTTCAAATGTCCACTTTAAACTTGAGGATTTCCTGAAACATGATGAAAATAAAGAGTCAACTAAAAATAGTTGGTGAGTTTCCAGGTTTTCATACATAATAAGATTACAAGTAGCAATTCATGTCATGGATTATAAGCTAGTAAGGTTATAGAACACATATCGTTACAACCAAACCTCGACTTGATTACAAGTATAAAAGATTGGCTAAGTGTATTTGGTTCCCTAGTGCACAAGCGTACGGCCCCTAGGAGTCGGCAATACCTCGACTTTAGCACCAAATAGGCTTGTCAGGCCCAAAGATCTAAGACGTCGCCAGGCTAGCAATAGTTAATGATTGTAAACAAACTATGTATCTCATATAAACACTTACAAAACACAAATAACCATGACCAAATAATAAGTAGAATTGCATGTGCATTACAAGTCTCAAATGTTTAAACGTGTATGTAATATAAGCATCATGTTTCACCCCAAATAAGTGTGAAATTATAAAAAGGGGACAAGGAAAACTCACATGTCAATTAAGTATATAATGAGGATCAATAAGAATAATATATGTCGTTCCAAGATAACACGTCACAAGGCACCTATATATATATATATATTTACAAAATTAAATTTAATAACAAGTGTAAATAAGTTAACGAGGTCTAAAGTTCAATTTGGGTATTTGTGGCATTTTTATAAATATTTTATGTACAAGTTACATTATTTATATGTTTAAATATAGAGAAAAAAAGAATTAAATCGTTTATAATGATTATTAAAGTTTAAATATAATATTTGAGTGATTACTTGAAATAATCATGATTTAAACAATATTATGTGAAAAGAAACTTTTTAGACCAACAATGCTTTATTAATTATTATTAAAATCCATTTTTTAAGAAAATTAATCAAACTAACTTTGCTAAAATGTTTTATAAATAAAACACTTTTATGTAAACTTACAAAAAATTTACAGAAAATATTTGGAAACTTTTGAAAATATTTGGAATTTATAAAAGTAACTTTTATACATTTTAAAATTTTCTAGAATTAATTTTAAGGCAAAAGCCTTTAAAAAAATTACATGAGGGTGCCCGGGTTCGAACCCGGGACCTCATGTATGTGGGGTAGTGTTCTAACCAGTGAACCAAGGCTTCCAGCCGCGGTTCATTTGGGTTTTTAATTAACAAATACACTTATTCAACAAACCCCCAAATCCAAATAAAACCCTAGAACGATTTGATCCCAATTGAAGGTCGATTCAAGTGTTTCATCCGGATTAAACTTAGGGCTTTTATTCCCTACATGAAACCGAGTATGTAACAATGTTTGATTACCTAGATTTCAAACGGATTGATGATGAACAATCGAATACAAGACCGCGACCAATGTTATGTTTGTTTGGATGAGCAAATGAGGATGATAATCAAATTAACTTCGTGGACTGCTTCGAGTGATGATCTTGACCAAAAGCCCTCAATCAATTGAGATTCAAAACGCTCAGAAGATGGATTTGGTTGAGTTGCAGGTTTCGATGAAGACGAAGTTTGTTTTTGGTGATTTTGAGTGTTTCAGATGCAATTGATAGTTGTGAACGCTTAGTAATGGTTAGATGATTGATTAGGTTGAGTTAATTAGGTTATTATTATGGTTTAATCGTTGAACGGTTAGAAATTTTTGATGCCGACGGTTACCAACTCGAACGACATCCTTAGCCGACTTTAAACTCCAATTAAAGGGTACTTAAGGTTCGAAACTTAATCCCGATGACATTTGTAACGGTTTGGGATCAAGAAACGACCCATTTTGTCGTTTATAGGGTGGCCGGAGCCCGGCCGGAGCTTGGCCGGAGCTCCCGCCGGAAAATCGGGTAGGAGAGAATGGGGGGGGGTTTGGGTTTTTATGATTTTACACATTTGGTCCCTGTAGTTTTATAATTATCACTTTATGCACCAACTTTGTATTTAAGGTTTTAAAAATTGCATTTTGACCCCCTTAACTTAGTAATTTTATAATTTATTAAGTATTTAATCCCCAAAGATTAGTGTTACTACTATTATTATTATTGTTATTATATATTATTATTATTATTATTTCATCATTATTATTATTATTATTATTATTATCATTATTATTATGATTGTTATTATTATCATAGTTGTGATTATTATTTATCTTAATTGTCATTAACAACAAATATAATTTATTAATAACATTAGTATCATTAGCTTTAACTATTATCTTAATTATTAATTTTTGACATTTTAATAACAAATTAAAACCAAAATTTAAAAGATAACACAATTAACCCACAATTTACATATAAGACAATAATGACCCTTAAAAGAAACTTAACAAAATTAACTTTTAATTAACTTAAAATTACAGGATGTTACAAACTCCAACACGATGCAACACATGTGGAAATTCACACAAGACCAACGAGTGCCCATAAGGCATTATGATGGTTGAAGATGTTGACTACGTAGGAGGCCTAAACAACTCATACAATTCAAATTGGAGAAACAACTCGAATTACAGAGATGCTGGTAATAACCAACAATCATCTGGATTCAACCGAAGGCCACCTTACCAACAACAGAAACCACCATATCAAGGACCAAGCAGTAGTAACCAAGACTGTGGAGCATCATCAATGGAAGACTTATTGCAGCAATTGTTGTTAACCACACAAGCCACAGGTGAGTACATCAGGAAATCTGATCGAAGAAATGAGGAGAGGTTCCAAAGAAACGAAGCTGACATCAAAAGCAACAAAGCATCATTACAGACCATAGAGCACCAAGTAGGTCAAATAGCACAACAACTTTCTGAAAGACCTCAAGGAGCTTTGCCCAGTAACACTGTGACAAACCCTAATGCTCAAGTCAAAGCCATCACCACCAGGAGTGGCAAAACCACTTAAGGTGATGCACCCGCATTACAACCCATCCTTGAAGAAGTAGAAACTGAAACTCCAAGTAATGCGAGTGATAAGCAAAAGCAACCTGTTGTTATTGAAGAACCAGCAAAGAAATACATTCCACCACCACCTTATGTTCCACCACCTCCATATCCAAGTCGTTTGAGACAACAAAGGATGGAGGCACAATATGGCAAATTCCTTGGGTTGTTCAAGCAACTCCACATCAATCTGCCCTTGGTGGAGGCCTTAGCACAAATGACAAACTACGCTAAGTTTCTAAAAGGTGTCTTGTCAAACAAAAAGAAGCTGGAAGAGTTATCACACGTGGTTTTGAATGAGGAATGCTCTACAGTTCTTCAAAACAAACTACCTCAAAAGATGACTGATCCAGGAAGTTTCACCATACCTTGCCTAATAGGAAAACTTTCTGTCAGTAATGCGTTAGCTGATTTAGGTGCAAGCATTAACCTTATGCCTTATGCGGTTTTTGAAAAATTAAACCTAGGTGAACCTAGACCTACCCGTATGAGCATCCAGTTAGCTGACCGTTCTGTCAAATATCCGAGGGACATCGTTGAAAATCTCTTAGTTAAAATTGACAAATTCGTATTTCCCATTGATTTTGTGATCCTAGACATGGATGAGGACAAAAATGTTCCTCTTATCCTAGGTCGACCTTTCTTAGCGACTGCTCGAGCCCTCATTGATGTTTGTACAGGCAAACTCACGCTTAGAGTAGACGAGGAGGAAGTAACTTTCGATATAGGCCAATCCATGAAACACCCTCAACATCATGATGACTCACTCTATTACGTTGATGCTTGCGATTCGATCATAAGCCGTCATTTGAAGGAAGCCCTTCAAAATGAAGCTTGCAATACTCAATTAATAGAAGTCACAATCACCGAACCCATCTGTGAAAACCAAACCATTCCAGAACTTGAAGTTGGCGAAACATCATTTCATCAAGAAGCATTTGAGATCATTGAGCAAGACTTAGAACCAAAAGCCAAACCTTCTATCGAAGACCCTCCAGTCTTAGAGCTCAAAGAACTTCCATCTCATCTCGAATACGCTTTTCTTGAAAACACATCTCAACTTCCTGTCATAATCTCATCCGCCTTATCAATTGATGAGAAGAACAAGTTGCTCAATGTGCTTAAGGCACACAAACGAGCAATTGCATGGAAAATCATGGACATCAAGGGAATCAATCCATCCTTTTGCACTCATGAAATATTGATGGATGAGAACTTCAAATCCGTCATTCAACCTCAAAGACGTTTAAACCCGAGCATGCAAGAGGTGGTGAAGAAAGAAGTAATCAAACTGCTAGATGCCGGTTTGATTTACCCTATTTCTGATTCGCCTTGGGTCAGTCCCGTCCAAGTTGTTCCAAAGAAAGGAGGAATAAATGTTGTAACTAACGAGAAGAATGAGCTTATTCCCACTCGTACGGTTACAGGATGGAGAGTTTGCATAGACTATCGCAAACTCAATGACGCTACAAGGAAAGATCACTTCCCTCTTTCTTTTATCGACCAAATGCTTGAAAGATTGTCTGGGAAAATGTTCTATGTTTCCTGGATGGTTTCTCAGGTTATTTTCAAATTCCTATTGCTCCCGAAGATCAAGAAAAGACAACATTCACCTGTCCATATGGCACATTTGCTTATCGGCGAATGCCCTTTGGATTGTGTAATGCTCCTGCTACATTTCAAAGATGCATGGTAGCAATTTTTCATGACATGATTGAACACTCAATGGAAGTTTTCATGGATGATTTCTCCATCTTTGGAAACTCATTTGAGCAATGTCTTGAAAACCTGGAAAAGATGTTAGTTAGATGTGAAGACTCTAACCTTGTTTTAAATTGGGAAAAGTGCCACTTCATGGTTACGGAAGAAATAGTGTTAGGACACAAAATCTCTCGAGCGGGGCTTGAAGTCGATCAAGCCAAAATCGACACTATTTTTAAACTTCCACATCCCACAACCGTGAAAGACATCAGAAGTTTCCTAGGACATGCAGGATTCTACCGTCGTTTCATTAAAGATTTCTCAAAAATCGCTCGACCAATGACTCAACTTCTGGAGAAAGACGCGCAATTCGTATTTTCTGATGAATGCATTAGTGCATTCAAATTGCTTAAGGAGAGACTGGTAACTGCTCCAATCATGATTTCTCCAGATTGGACGCTACCATTTGAACTCATGTACGATGCAAGCGATTTCGCGGTAGGAGCTGTATTAGGACAGATGAAAGACAAGCAATTTCACCCAATTCATTATGCGAGCAAAACCCTAAACGACGCACAAGAAAACTACACTACCACCGAAAAAGAACTTCTTGCGGTAGTTTTCGCATTCGACAAATTCCGCTCGTATCTCATCCTTTCAAAAACAATTGTTTACACCGATCATGCAGCCCTTTGTTATTTGTTCAACAAACAAGATGCAAAGCCGAGATTAATTCGTTGGATTCTTCTGCTTCAAGAATTTGATATCAAAATTCGTGATAAGAAAGGAGCGGAAAATCTAGCGGCTAATCATCTCTCGCGTCTTGAGGATTCAAGTCCTTCACAAACTGAGGAAGCCAAAATAAACGACAATTTTCCTCACCAATTCCTTATGCAAATTCAATCCTCAATCGATGAACATCCTTGGTTTGCCGATTTTGCAAATTACTTAGCAAGCGGAATCCTTCTCAAAGGAATGACTTATCAGCAAAAGAAGAAGTTCTTTACTGATATCAAACATTACTATTGGGAGGACCCGTATCTGTTCAGAATCGGTGCAGACCAACTCATTCGAAGATGCGTATACGGAAGTGAAGTAGAACAAATTCTAAGGCACTGTCATGAAGGACCCACAGGATGACACCATGGAGCAACCTTAACAGCCAAGAAAGTATTCGACTCTAGATTTTACTGGCCCACGATCTTCAAAGATGCTCATAACATGGTACGCACCTGTGATGCATGTCAAAGAGCAACCAATATCTCAACACGGGATGAGATGCCTCAGAAACCAGTTCAAGTATGCAAGGTATTTGATATATGGGGTATTGATTTCATGGGGCCATTCCCGGTGTCATTTGGCAATCGTTACATCTTGGTAGTAGTTGATTACGTTTCAAAATGGGCTGAAGCTCAAGCCCTGCCTACTAATGATGCCAGAAACGTTGTCAAGTTCCTTAAGAAACTATTTTCTCGTTTTGGTGCCCCCAAAGCTCTGATTAGTGACCGAGGAACTCATTTCTGTAACAATCAGCTTGAAAGAGCAATGGCACGTTATGGAGTTCACCATCGCTTTACAACTGCTTACCATCCACAAGCGAATGGGCAAGCCGAAGTCACTAAACGAGGGATCAAACGAATCCTTGAGAAAACTGTAGGTCAAAATCACAATGACTGGTCTACCAAGTTAGATGATGCATTATGGGCTTTTCGAACAGCCTATAAGACTCCCATCGGCACAACACCGTTTAAACTAGTTTATGGGAAGTCGTGTCATCTACCTGTAGAACTAGAGCACAAGGCCTTTTGGCACTTAAAGCAGCAAACCTGGACCAAGACCTTGCAGGAAAGAATCGATTCCTACAAATTCACGAATTGGAGGAATTGAGGGAACAAGCGTACGAAACGCTAGGGTTTACAAAGAAAAGACAAGGAAATTCCACGACGCTCGATTAAAAAGCACAAAACGATTTCATGTAGGAGAAAGTGCCTTACTTTATAACTCTCGTTTACGTTTATTTCCCGGAAAACTGAAATCACGTTGGTCTGGACCTTATACGATCAAAAACGTGTTTCTGAATGGTGCCATTAAAATTTATAACCACACAGGTTTAAGTTTCAAAGTAAATGGTCATCGTTTGAAACCGTATAACGATAGACCAACCTAGATTCCTTCAGAGGAATTACACTTCCGCCCCGACGAAGACTAAGTGTGGGGAAGGGTCATGCCGAAGACCCGAAACTTAAACACGGCACCTGTACATAAATTTTTCTTACTTTTTTAGCAATTTTTAGGACTTCACAAGCACAAGCACGGGCCGTGCCTCATTCAGCACGCCCCCGTGTCTCTGACAAATGTTTTCCACGATCTCCGCTGACGACTCTGGAACGTTGCAGGTTGAATTTAAGACGAATTCTGACAAGCACGGGGCGTGCCTAGCCAAGCACGCCCTGTGTTCACTTTTCACGACCTGTGTATAAATACCACACTGATCCATTCTTTCATCACACTATTCCTGCTTAAAAACGTCTGAAAAAAATGAAAGAATCAAGTCGCAGAAGCTCAAACTAGAATCCTGCGAAGAAACCACGTTCTGAAACGCGAGAGCCAACGACTCAAGAATATTTCTTCAAAATGCATGAACTAATCAAGCAATTGACTGAAATGAACCTCGTTGCTTCCCAACGCTTAGCTGAACTTATCCAAAAAGTTCAACAGATGAGCGAGGAACTCATTTCCATTAACCGGCAGCTTGCGGTATTGAGCAATCGCACTTCTCACTATCCCATGCCAAACCTTCCACACGAAATGTGCGGAGGTTTCTTTTAGAAGCATTCCGTGATGTGTTAAGTGCGCTGTTGCGCGTTAAAGAGTCTGGTTTTGCTGTTTCAGATTCTCGGATTTTAACGTATCGTGTAACCGTAGGACCCTAGGAAATGTAATTTTCAATTTGGCTTGTGTTATTTAACTATAGGACTATTTTCGTATCTTTTCTGATGATTTGGAAGTGATAAAACTTAACCGGGAAAATTACATAACACGCGAAACTGAAAAACGGAACAACAAAAGACTGAAACCGAACGATACCTCATGAGCACGCCCCCGTGCCTAAGGAGGCACACCCCCGTGCTCGACAAGACATGACACCACCTGACAGTTTTTAGCCTTTTTTCTTGTTTCCCATCAATTTTGCATGTTAAAAACCGAACTCATTTGCCTGCAAAGTCGTATCCACCTTCAATTTCATCTTGTTTTCCATTTTTTTTCATCTTTTCAAGTGTTCTTGCAAGAGTAATTGACCAAGAGGTTAGTATGCTAATTCCTATAATTATGAAAGTCATTTACATGTAGTTAGGTGATTAGGTCTCTAAACAACCGAAATCCTAGCAATTATGTGTAAACACTTGTTCTTAAACGTGTTATGGAATAATGAATGCTTTTAACCTACTTGTTCATGTTTATTCTTGTAGTAGATTAGTGTTTATTAGTATGTTTAGTTAGTTAATTAGTTGTTTTCTTTTATTGTTAACAAGACTATCTTCATAATTCGTGGTGAAACCTTTGTTAATCATGTTCAAGTTACTAAAATTCTCAAGTGGTGTAAAACAATATATATATTTTGAGTATCTTGAATTATTAACAAATGAATAAAATGTTAAACGTATAATCTTTGATTTTTAAAGCAAGAAAATGTTAAACTCATGCTTAATCAACGATTTACAAACAAAACCACGATTGCTCGAGTCAAGATTTCATGCCTAAACATGTTAACCGCACCCCCACGTTTACAAAGCGCACCCCCATGTTCAAAATTTTTCCTTGGATGATAAATTCTTACTATTTTTGAACATGAATTGAATCATTAGGATGTTATGTCTTGAAAAACATATAATTTTCACTAACATCATGAAACTGCTTAAGAAATTTGTCTTCTCTAGATTAACTTATTTTTAAAATTTCAGGATCATGGATCATCCCTACTTACATTTTAAAGGGAGCCGCGAGAGATGGTGTCATGATAGACTTCAAGGATTGCTATAAAGGGTCGAAAGATCCCACTTACAAGCAGATGAAGAAACACTAGCGGCAGTCGGACAGCTAGAAAGATATAATAATTTATTTAGTGTTCAGCGGAAATGTTTATTCTCACAAAATAGACCTTCCGTTTATGAACTAACTCTTGAATTTTTAGCATCTTTTAAATTTAGCATGAAAGACCTCTGACCCTTGGATGAAAGTGCAGTTTCATTCAGGCTAGCTGGGAATTGGCATAAAACATCCATTGCCTTGTTCGGTGTCTATCTTGGAATATACACGGAACAAGAAATGGAGGAGGAGGCAATATCTGGAATGCCGGCGTATCATACCTTCCCGGACGAGGAAAGTAAAGACGCGGAAAGTGGTGCCCATGAGGAAAGCATTTTGGGACGGATTGGAACCGGAGGGTTCAACTCGAGCAAAACAAAAAGCAGTCAGATACGAGACCCGCTGCTGCGATACATTCATCGGTTACTCAGTCATTATATAACAGCTCGTGGTCAAAGCGAGGGAGTTGTTAATTTGAGGGACTATTTATTTTATATTGTATGGTTAATCAGTTGCCATGTAATATTGGGTATTTTTTGTAATCTTTTTGCCAGGAATGCGATTGCAGGTGCTCCAACACCCATGTTTAGAGGAAGCTGGATTTTGAACTTATATGAAAGCTATGGTTATAACACTAAGGGAACCGTAGGAATGATGTCGGGACTGTTAGACTTGAGCATTTGTACAAGTATGTACATGGTGACAAGCCTACCAAATGGGCAGCCGAGATTCATGGATAAGAAGGGACAAATCTGGGATCTGGCGGATCCCGAATAAATTATCATGGACCTCGACATGCTGATACAGCCGGAAGGAGCCGGAGCTGGATCTTCAAGTTCACGTACAAGGGAATTCCCAACCAAGTTAGACCTTTATGAGTCAATCCAAACCACCAGCGACCATCCAAGGCGATCATTTGAATATGCCCAACGAGCCTTCAACCGAGTCGAAAATCTGCACTCCCGAGTTGATGACTTGAGCGACGATGTCACGTACATCAGGAACCGAATGTACCACGAGTTGGGGGATATCCCACCACAAAGCCCTTGAAAACCGTATCATTTTCGGGGCCCCGGCACAGTTGTTTTATGCCAATCTATCTTTTAATTTATGTCGTTTTGTTTTTATTTTGTGTGTTTAGGATTTTAGTGCTTTCAATAAATTGGTAACATTTCAGGTGATACCGAGGATTCTAACAACGCGAGGGCAACCAAACACAAGTGAAAAATTCATCATTTTTAGGGGAGTTATTTCATTACCTTTCTCGATCCTGAATATGTTAATCACATTGAGGACAATGTGAATTTTAAGTGTGGGGATGGGAGTAATGCATTTGACTTTGCTAAAAAGGTCCAAATTAAATTTTTTAAGAAAAGATCACTTACCAACTAATTTTTGTGACAAGAAACCAAAAATATATAATTTTGATAAACCAAATTATAATATACGTTTTCGGGAAATAAAGAAGTAAATCCATGACGTCCAAATAGAATTGAAAATGTTTTTTTGATATCCTTAAAAGCAATAATCTAGTGAAATATTTAATCATGTAAAATGAAACACTTTTACCCAATTCCATCCGTATGTGAGTTTTTTTTTGAGCCTTAAACAAGCTTTTGCAAATTGCAATTCTACTTTTCATCTGGATTTAATTGAGGGTGCCATATGATACGTGTGATTAGAACTTGCTTTGGGTATACATTTTAATTAGTATTTGTTGCATAAAAATGAGTTAGGCACTAGGAAACCTTAACCATTCGAGCCCCAACCATTGTCTTTAATTTTCCTTACCCGAACGTCAACCCTAGTTAGCCCCGTTGAGCTTAAACGTTTTTATATTTCAATCACCCGAGTCACCAAGTCACTTAACCAAAAAGCCTTCAACAAAACCCGTTTTCATTAAAGACACGTTTTTGGCTTATTAAAAAAAAATGGTCTTTTACCGGCAGACCTTAAAGAATTGGAATGCATTCTTTTGGTTTCAATTTGCTTTGTTGCCTTCATCACGCAAAACCGGGACTTCCCCCGGAAATCCGCGAACAAATTTTCAATCTCACGTTTGACGCAAGAAAGAAATGGCGAAAAAAGGAACAAGTTCTGCCATTTTGTGGGATTTCAAAAAGTGCTATAAAGAGACGGGCAAAAAGATATGAAAGATGCCCGAATTGTGGAAATTGGTCCCATAATGGAAAATGCAAAAAGAATCAAGCGGAATCTCAATACGAATACACATAACTAATCCGATTGGGTGCTATTAGGCTTCAAGCCGAACGATCCTTGAGAAAGAAAAGTTTTGTGTATCTTCGAGTAAAAGATGAAGTACGGTTCTTGAAAGCAAAATACGGTCTTGACAATCTGACCTTAAACGAGTCCTCAAGCTAGCATATCCCTTCTAGCTTGAAGTATTGTATAGGGAATCTTTATTGCTTTCCTTGTAGTTTATGTTAGAAAAATAAGCCAAGACCGTCGTCTTTAGCAATTAGCCACTTTTTCCAAATATACAATACCCAATCCCGAGCCAAGTTACAACCCATCAAAGACCTAATGATTTATGCAAGTAAATATCTAAGTAGGTGGAGATTTGATCCCTTAACAAGCATGTGATTTCACACGTATTCATACTAGGCAATTGAGTGTATTAGTCATACTTAATCTTGATTATGACTCCATATATTTAGCCGAGTGTGAGTGCATCTTGTGAGAAGTGTGGATTTTACATGATAATAATCTTTACTAACCAACCTATTTCTTGCTAGGCTATCATTTTACATGTGCTTAGAATATTTATATTTGGATGAAAATAATATTTACTTGCGTATTTCTCGAAAGACATGTTTATAATTTGATTTATTTGGTTTTTGGTGGAATTGTCATTTTAAGTGATTTTTGCTTGAGGACAAGCAAAGTTCAAGTGTGGGGATGTTTGATGTGCTCCAAATTATACATAAAAATCCTATCAAAAGCACATCATTATTCCTTAATATCTTCCTTAAAATGATGAAAATGTACTTAAAAGTGCTAAATTGTGTTTTCAGGTGTTTAAAAGGGCAAGATGGACAAAAGGAGTATATTTAACAAGAAATTGAAGTGATCCGAGCTTTAGACTCCAAGCATGAGGCCGTGCCTTATTAAGCACGCCCCCATGCCTTACCAGAAACACACCCCTGTGCTAAATTAACACACCCCCGTGCTTGGACATCTGATAGGACAAAAAGTACTGTTCCCTAAAAGTAGACACAGGGCCGTGCCCCATGAGGCACGGGGCCGTGCCCCACCTCCAACACGGGGCCGTGCCCCATTTAGCACGGGGCCGTGCCCGACACAACCTGCATGTACGAGCCGACCAACTTTCGTAAGCATTGTACTAGCACGGGGCCGTGCTTAAACACTCCGGAAAGCCTATAAATAGAAGCCTAAGCTCACCATTTTTGGCAAGCTTTGGTGGGAGAGTTACTCTGCAGAATTCTCTCGGGAATCAAGACTTCAAGATCATTCGGAGGCTCGGGAGGTGCATACAACACTTGGAAGAAGCTTGGGATCACCTAAACGTCATCCATTGTGGATTATCGGTTTGATTGTTCCATTTCACCGATGATCACTTATCTATCTTCTTGTTATCTGTTGTTATGTTAAAGCTCATTATGAGCTAAACTCTATTTATCATCCTAATCGGATGAAACTTATGTAATTTGTGATGAACTAATGGTGTGATAAATATTATGTTAATGTTATGGTGGTCTTGGGAAAACTATTAATGGGTAGCATCTACATTTGAACGTGAAGTTATAAATTTATGGTTTGTGATTGTGATTGTCATACAAGGTTGAAAACCGTATGATTAACTTTCATTCGCGAAACCGGTCTTCATAATAAATCCATGGCTAATGAACTAGAAATGGTTATTAGAAATCATATCACTTTAACTTTCTGATCATTTGCGGGTTCCCTTTTATTAGTTCGGAAACTTCAGTAATTGTTACGGTTTTCTAAAATTAATGGTATGTTAGGAAGGAACCTGATCAACTCTCTTTTTAACATTAAGTTATGTTTTCAGAAATCGTATGTCAAATAGGACACAAAAAGATTCACCTACATTACTAGGGCTTTGATCTGAGCAGTAAACTCAGCCTGACAGGATCAAGTCACTACGGCAGCAGGATAGACGAGAAATCGCGCCGGCTCATCTTTATAAACATTAACATAATACATTAATCAATATCTTTAAATCACACCACCAATTCATCACAATTACATAAGTGGAATCTAATTAGGATGAAAACTTTTATTCCCTGGTTTAAATCCAAACGCTTCAAATTTTAGTTTACTTTCTTTTATTATTGTTTATTTTTAAACCCTAAAAATCTTTCCAAATGCAAGTTATCACTTTCTTTAACAAAAACCAAATCTGATAGTCAAACATCAAGTTTGTTGAGTAGGCTAGGTGTGTCCACGGATTGATACTCGGTTATTACCAACACTATATTACCTCACGACAGGCCACTGCCTTTTGTGTGTGTGGTTTAGTATTAGTAATAACCATTAAAACTGAATCTGTGCAATAAATCTTATCATAATATATATACTATCTGCACCCATCACTATGGGTCTTCAAATCCTGGAGGTTGGCATACATAGACTTCCTTATCTATATCCGCATATAGAAAGGCACACTTGACATCAAGCTGGTAGACAATAAATTCTTGGATGCACACAGCAAGAAGATCCTAACTGCCTCAAGTCTTGCAACAGGTGCAAAGACATTAATATAATCGATTTATTCCTCTTGAGTGTATCCTTGAACCACCAGTCTTGCTTGTTCTTGATGATCAATCCTTATCATCTCTCTTATTTCTGAAAACCATTTAGTGCCTATAGGTACTTGACCAGATGGTAGCGGACATAGGTTCCAAACCTTTTGTCTTTTGAATTGAAGCAGCTCCTCTTGCATTGATTCAACCCAGCTACTATCTTCAAGGCATCTTCCACCTTCTTGGGTTCCATTTGAGATAAAAAAACATGAGTACAAGCAGACATTCCCATTGTGAGTTTGTCCTCTTGTTCTCACACCTTCAGAGACTTCCCTATGATGTTCTCAGCTGGATGAGTGTTGTGAATGCTAAGTCTATGATGTTCTCAGTTGCAAAGATAGATCCAGCATGGATATATTTTGCTCAGGAGCTTGAACACTTGGTCCAGCTGCTGTTTCATACTCATTCAATGAGGACTGATTGAATGAATGAGAAAACATCATCATCATTTGTTTGCTGTGAAGCAGCATTAACAATTGCCTGTTCCTTCAAGATGTTGCTTCCATAAGCTTGGTGTTATGCAGTGTCACCTAATGAAGTTTGAGGGTCAACAGGTGAACCGCTGGTTGAAGCTCCACTATCCCTTGAGATAGTTATACTATCATATCTGCCAATAGTGGGAGCTTGATTTATTGCAGCTCTTGGAGAACTGGGAATAGGTCTGGATAGCTCAAACAGTTGATCATCATCAGAATCACTTTAAGCACCTGTTCCAGCTGAAACATTATCATAAGATGGTATAGAATAGTTTGGAAACAATTCTAAATCAAAGATATGATCAGGGTCATTCCCCCTATCACAAGGAGTGTGCTCATTAATACAATGTTGAAAGATTCATCAAATTGTTGATTTTTTAATGTTATAAACTCTATAAGCTTTAGAGTTAGAGGAATATCCAACAAAGATAGCATCATCCGACTTGTTAGCAAATTTGCCAAATTGTCTTTTGTGTTAAGTATGGTACACCTACTGCCAAAAGACTTTAGAAAGCCAATGAAGGATGGCCTCTTGTTCCATAGCTCATAAGGGGTTTTCCATATGGCTTAACTACAAGAACTCTGTTCTGCACATAGCATGCAGTGCTGACTGCCTCTGCCCAGAATGTTAGAGGCAGCTTTGAATCAGCTAACATAGTCGAGAGCAGCCTCAATAAGTGTCCTCTTCCTCCTCTCAGCAACACCATTTTGTTGAGGAGTTCTAGGAGCACTATATTGTCTGGCAATCCCTTTTAAGTTACAAAATGAGTCAAGAACGTCGTTCTTAAACTCAGTCCCTTGGTCACTTCTAATTATTTTAACCTTGTGATCAATTTGATTTTCTATTTTAAGAATAAAAGATTATAAAGTTTCAGTAGTTTCATCTTTGGTTCTTAAAAAGAATACCCATGTAAATCTAGTAAAATCATCAACAATCACAAGGCAATATGATTTCCTTCCATTGCTCATTATACTTGTGGGACCAAATAGATCCATGTGCAATAAGTGTAATGGAGTGGTGATGGAGTTAACAAATTTGGATTTATGAGATGCCCTGTGTTGCTTCCCTTTCAGGCATGCAACACAGTTATCTTTGCAGAAAAATTCCTTTTTAGGCAAACCGTGTACCAAGTTATTTTTAGCCAATTTGTTCATTGTCTTAAAATTTACATGTAACATTCGTTTATGCCATAGTGTTGACTCATCACCATCAGCTATGAATAGAAAACATGATACTTCACCCATTGGGGAATCATTGTTCATATCCATCTTGTACATATCCCCTTTCCTGGGAGATCTAAGAAGCACCAATTCCTGAGGAATTGTCATCCCAGGTTTGAGGATAATGCACTCATGTTATCTGAAGAGGATTTGATGCTTTTGATCACAGAACTCAGAAACACTTAACAGGTTGTGTTCAAGCTGTTTGACAAAGTGAACTTTGTCAACTTTTAATTTTCCATTGGATATACTTCCTCTGCTAGAAATATATCCTCCGGCCTCACCTCCAAACTGGACAGGACCTTCATCATAATGTTGAAATTATTAAAGGAGAGATATGTTCCCTTTCATGTGCCTGGAGCTTCCATTATCCACAATCCAAACATTGTTATTCTTGTCATATGGATGTCCCTACACATAAGATGAGATGATTAGTTTTGATGAAACCCAAGCCTTGTTGGTCTCGGGTTCTTCCAATGATAGTGACATAATTGAACCAAAATTTATGCATGGGCTGGAGTATCTTCCTTTATCTTCCATTCCATCCCTTGGTTGATCATGGAGGATGAGCTTGTTGAAGCTTTTGCAACATGGCATTCTTCCGAAGCTTCTTTCTTTTCGGAAGAAGCTTTCACCACCTTTTCTTCCGAAGTAGTCTTCTTCTGGGATGGTTTCAAGGGGACTCTTTTATTCTTTTGAGTCTTGACAGCTTTAGCTTCCGAAGCCATTTTCCCTTCGGAAGAAGGACCTTCTTCCGAAAGCAACCTTGCTTTGGAAACGAGCTTTCGCTTTATCATCACTTGAACCATTTGATATGGTCCAAATGAGAAACCTTCCCTGACTCCTTTCTTTTTAACATTATTTTCATAATGTGTACTAGCAGGATTGTAGTAACAATCTTTGGTCATGTGGTTTTGCAGACCACACATTATGCATGCAATGTTAATCTTTTGGAAATTTGAGGATTGCTGTTTCTTTTTCCTTTTCTCTTCATCCGCAACTTTTCCCTTTAACTTCTGATCCTTTGGTAGGACAGGAGTACTGGTACTACACTCCTTTCCTGAATCAGAGTTTCCTACCACCTGGAATCCAGCTTAGATGAATACACCCTTTTGCTTTGGGTCTATCTTCAGCTTAGACTCAGCCACTTTCTTGGCAGTTTTTCTGGCTGCCTTAGCTCTGCTTCTTCTGGCTTTGGTGGTTAGGGGTTGATCATCACCGGTAGGAGTGGGTAAAATTACCTGATTTCTCCCTCCTTAGCTCTGCTTCTTCTGGCTTTGGTGGTTAGGGGTTGATCATCACCGGTAGGAGTGGGTAAAATTACCTGATTCTTCCCTGTGATGGTCTCCATAGTTGCATCACTCTTTGACTCATGAGAAGGTGGGTCAGCAGATGGAACCTCTTGCTCTTCAGTACCACACCTTGGTTGTCTTATAGACTCATAAGAGTGTGGTGTAGCAATTTCATTGGTTCCCAACCCACCTTTGTTTTGGTAACAAAGTTTTTAGTGAGAGGATGATGCAAGAATGGCTTGGAAGTTTTGCTCAGAAATAGCATACTTCCTAGCTTGAGCCTCAGCTGTGACAAGCTGGGCTTGTGCCTCAGACAATTTGGATATTAAATCCTTTATTTGAGTCTTATAGTTTGTGTGTTCATGTTTTAATAAGGACACATTTTTCTCCAACTCCTCAATTTTTCTTTGATAGTCAGATTTAACCCTTTTAAAATCAGATTTTAAAACATTTAAAGACTCAATATCAGATTTAATCTCCATATTGTAGTCCCAATACAATTTAACCTTAGCAATATAGGCAGGAGTACAGAGATGTTCATATACCTTATTGTAATCTGTTTTGGCCATGAGTGCTTGAGTAGGAGTCACATCCTGTACCATGAAGCTCCAGTCAACTTCTTGAGCCATTGCAGCTGTCTCTGTTGACTTTCCAGTGGGCTTTGGAGTAGAGGGATGTATGGAGGCCTGTGGGGTTCCCAGATTAGACTTGGGAGCCTTTCATTCCCTTGCAAAATGACCAAGTTGGTTACAGTTGTAACATTTGGCCTTGGTTTTGTCAAACCCAAAGTTGCTGTTGATTGGGTTCTGGGGAAATTGCATTCGAGTTCTCTTGAAGAACTTCTTTGCTCTGTAGGTTAAGAGAGCCATTTGTTGGACTATGTCCACGTATTCCACGTCATCTGGGCTGAAGCACTCCAGATCATCAAAGCAATATTGATAATCATTTGAGTGTCCACTTCCCGAGACAAAAGCACAGCTGTCCTGAAAGGAACTTTGCTGAGCTTGTTGAGACCTTGAAGTCTCAGGAAATATGATGTATGGCTAAGAAGAACAAGATGGATGTTGGTGTAAGTCAGGTATTGTTGAGGCTGGGAGGTTCCTGACCCTTCAGCAACCATTAAAGCGTTGCTAGCAGGAAGACTCAAGGGTCTGCTTGTCTGATGACCTCTCTTACTCTCCATTTCCAAATGGTATCCATCAAGGATGCCATAGAGTTCGGTCATGGTGAGTGTGTTCAGATTTTCTGTTCTCTTGATAGAGACAGGTAGAACGTCCACTCATTGGAAAGTGCACTCATGAACTTTCTTGTGAGGTCTCTAAGTTCAAGAGCTATTCCCACAGACTGAAGGGAACAAATGAGATCCATGTACCTGAAGTATTACTGGCTGAGGGTCTTTCCAGCAATGTAGGTGAAGTTCTCGAACTGCTGCTTCAGTGATTCCTTCTTGGAGTCATTTGAGCTTGAGTACATGTGAGCAAGTGCATCAAACAATTCTTTGGCTGACTTGCAATGCTCAAACCCCACCATGATGGAGTTGGGAATTGCAGTCATGAGAACAATCATAGCATTGCTGTCAATGTCCAGCTTCTTCCTGTCCTCATCATAGTAATCTTCAACGGCTTTCTCTATCATGGCACCGTTTCCACCAGCCACCTTTGGCTTATACGGGCCATTGACAATAGATTGCCACATCTTGCTGTTTTGATACCTGATGAAGCCTTCCATGTGTCTGCTCCATGACCTGAAGTTTTCGGGGGTGATGATGGGTGCTTTAGTCATCGTCCCCATCTCTACTTCAGACTTGTTGAGGGCCATTTTGAGTGTGGTATAAGGAGGAGTGAAAAACAAGTTGATTAGGATGGTAAGATCTCACAATCAAGAGCCTAAAAAGCTCTGATACCCATTGCAGGATCGGGTTTGTCACTTAACACTTGATTTCTCTCAAACTCACTTATATTACACTTAAATCAGATGAAGTAGAATCTCTGCTAAGAGTTGATAATAATATAATAAGTAGCAAAGAACACAAGGAAATAATTTTCAAGGTACTTGTATATATTACTTCTCAACTCAAAGTATTACAAGACTCTTACAAGCATGTTACATGAGTAACAATGAGAAACTATATACTAGAACCTACAGCGGATATACTTTGATACAAGCTGGAAACCTAAGACTAAAGCATATACTACAATGCTAAAGTTAAGGTATCTTAGATAAAGTATTATCTAAGATATGGTAGTCATGACATGTCCATGACTTACCTTTTGTCACCAACTAAATTTGGCAACTGTACTAACTTTAAAGGTAAACAGTGGAATAAAGTATGGTCAACTACATGGCTTTTGAGAAAACGCCATGCAGAAGCTCAGAGGTCTGCAGCGGAGTGTCATGAGACCATACTTATGTCAACTGGATAATAGTAGTGTCTTTTGAAGGTAAGTTGGCTTCTAAAGAACAAATTCTTCCTAAGCCACTTATACTTCGAAAGAGGCTTCTATACTTCCGAGGCTCGAGGACATCTTTCATACTTTGGAAGTTGACTTCTCATCTTTCACTTCTAAGTCTTGATCTTCGGAAGTGAATACTTTGCCTTCGAAAGTTGAAGTTTTCCTTCGGAAGTTGATATTACACTTTGTCTTCGGAAGAGCTCTTTTTCCTTTGGAAGTTCCACACTTAGCTTCGGAAGTCCTTTATTTGTTGCACCAAAATAGTCTAAGTGATTTGGTTTTGTGTTGCACCAGCCTTTCTAGATCCAACAATATATTTATTACAATAAAACTCCTAGTCATCGAGATCTTTAACGTCTCGTCTTGGTTCTTCGTCTCGAACGTGTCGGGTTTGACTTGGGTTGACTTTGACCGTGACGTTGACTTTTGTTGACTTTGACTGTGTTGATAATATAGACTATCTTGTATAGCTCCAACAATACTCCCCCTTAGTCTATCATTATCAATTTCTTCAAACAAAATCATCATCGAGAAGTTAACAGTAGAAAGATCTTCAAATTGAAACTTTCTAGATCTGATAAGAAAGATTATTCATCTCATAAGCTCCCCCTATTTATGTGCTCCCCCTCTTTGAATGCAACCTTTGCGAGGATATTGGAACAGCTTTCCCAAATCTCTAATCTTGAGTGCTTCAGAAGATGTAGGAGGAAGATTCCTAGCTCGGTATTTTCTGCAAACTTGAGGAACAGGTTCTCTGATCAGGTACACTGCTCAACTGATGATCAGCCATCACTTACAACAAAAATTTGAAACACATTCACAAACACAATCTCGAGATTTCTAATCAGATCATATCATTTTAATAAAGTAAACTCGTGTTTATCTGTGTGTGAAAACAAACGAACCCGTGTTCTTTTGTGCGCAATTTCAATGAAATGCATGAAAAATGATAAAATGTAATCAGCATAATATGAAGACCTAAAAGAATTTGAAATGAAATTTTATTATATTTTATTATATATTTTTTATTATATATATTTATTATAACATTTTTTTAAATCTTTTTTTAATTTTATATATATTTTTTTATTTGTATATATTTTTTTTAATTACCGAGAACTGAATCGATCATGAGATCACATCCTCAAGATATACTTTAGCACAAAGATATTTTAATCATCGACAAGCAATGAGATCACACTAATAACTAAATCTAATCATAGTCTTTGAATGAATTTTGAAATTCTCAAACACATCAATAATGTTTGCTGATATGTTTGTCCATTTAAACTCATGCCCTATCTTTTTCAACAAGTAGAAGATGATTCGTTAAGGTTCGATTAAATACTTTAGAATGCTAGGACCCCACAATCATTTGGAAAAAACCCTCACCCAACCTCAATATTTCTTGAATTTTGTTACGATCTTTATAGAGCAAGGCGTGTACATTAGTGTGCAAGTGATTATCAACAAAATATTGCATTCTGTGATGAATTCATCGTTTAGATGATTTGACACTACTTAGATCAAAATGGTAAGAGCTCCAGGTCTATACTTGTTAGGACCGTTTAGGTATGGAGTACTAACTGATTTACGTGTATACCAAACCAAATAGTGCGGAATCCTATTTAATTGGCGATCCAATCAGTGAGAACACAAGTATAATCGATCTAAGAATGAATCAAAACGTTAAGAACGATTGCAAGATGATTAACTGCGATCTATGAACTTGGAACAGGTGTTCTTGAGTCTCTGGACGGCTAGGGTACGATTATGTGCGTAGGTATTCGAATTGTTACGTTTTTTTCACGAATTAAGTGGTATTTATATGTTAGAATTGTTACCCCTTTTTTCACGAATTAAGTGGTATTTATACGTTAGGGTTTTCCATTCGTACGACTGAACAGTAGTATGGTTCAGTCGTGCGACTGAAGCATGCGGTTGATCCATCCACCGACTGAATGTTCAGTCTTGCGACTGAGTCAATCTCATGTCACAATCGTGCGACTAATCCAGTCTTCTGGTTCAGTCGTGCGATTGGTTCATTAGCATGAAGTATTCATGCGTATGGTCCATTCACATGGTCCATTTGTATGAGAACTTCACACAATTGAGTTTGAACATGTTTCTCAATCATTATTGACTAAGAATTATGTAAACAACCACAAACCTATATATAATTAGTTCAATATGTGTTATCACACAATAAACAATGAAATATTAAACATTATATGCATCAACCACACATTGTATTTCATTCATACCCATTCAATTACATATATGTAAGACATGAAAGACATTTACATTTAGTTCGTAAACTAGGTACACATGTATCTACAAACTCCCCCTTAGACCTAGTTTATCTATTTTCTAACATTCTTCATTAGTTCTTCAAACTTCTTGTACTTCTCCTCTTTTGTAGCTCCAGTATGTATCTCAAATGCGAAACAGAGCCTTATAACATTTTGGAACTGGAGGGCTTGTACTATATCTTGCGCGTCATAGAACAGTGGCCACTTGTATAACGTGTAAACATCGTTAGACAACAAGTTGGTTAGCCACATTGGGTCAAATACCCTGATAGTTTCTATATTTCCATCTCTGTTCAAAACTATGACCGCCTCACCTGTTCTCCAATCATAGTACCACCATTTAAAGTGTGGAGTGAAGTCCTGAGGCATTTCCCTTAGAGGGATTCTTGACATCGTGCGCGGAGGACTCCACTTCAGCACTATCTTTGGCTTTCCAGTAATGGCATCAACTTCAGACCTTCTGATGTACCTTGTAGGTTGTTGGGGTCTGAAGTTAACCCACCTGGTGTTGTGGTACTCTCTCTTCAATGTAGCTTCAAACCAGCCTGACATTTTTTTTGGGTCAACATACAACAGCTTCAGTTTGGCCAGCTGGTTGAGCTCAAAACCGGGTAGAGTCTTCAGATCGTGTGGGAATCTAAAGTACTCGATTCCCTTCTCCCTCTTGATAGCATGTACATTTTGATCATCAAAATATGCCCATGCTATGATCTTTCCAGACACCTTCAGATGCTTCTTCACTTTGTAGAGCTTGGTGTAGGCACTTGGCTTTGGAGCAGTCCGTTGGGCTCTGATCTCTGCAAAACATGCCGCCCATTCAGCATTTTTGATGTTTGCATCGGCGTATGAGGCTTGGGCTTGATCCTTATTCTTCTCGGACTCTTGCTCCATCTGATCCAGTGTTGCGAACGTATCACTGATCAGAGTGTCACCCAGATTGGGGACTACATTTCCCTCTTTGTCAGCATACTCTGGATAATGCTGGGCTGTGACGTCTTAAATCTCTATTTCGTCCACAATCATTAAGCTCGTCATCACTAGCCACGTCAAAAGTAGGGGTATCCTTCACAATCTTGTCCGGGTTGAGCCGGAACATCTCAGCAAGTTGGTCATCAGTAAGGTCATGATTGATTTCTCCTTCTTCAGGAGTATAGCTTACAGACCTTCTGACTATCCCTTGCAAATTAAGAATCATTGTGAGTTGAGACTTGATTTGCTGAAGGGGAGCAACATCGTATTCATCTTGCTGATATGCTTGATCTGCTTGATTTAAACATGTAAACACATCAATCATTAGTCAATAGTCAAGACAGTTAAACATTAAATATATATAAACATTAGTTACAAAAGTTTTAATACATGATTCAAGTACAAAAGCTTTCAAATAATACATAAATCTAATCATTACTTTTGTCCTGAATCGCAGGAGGCTCGTCAATAGGTGAGGCAGAAGACGAGGCTCGTTGGTCTTTGATTTCTCTTTGTACGTCTCTCTTGACCCTGAGGCTGAGGCAGATGCAGCAGCATCTCCTTCTTCTTCATCATCATCATTCTGCCTTTCCCTTGTCTCTTCAGCATCACTTGCCTCATCATCATCACTATCATCATCTTCATCCTCATCATCATCATCATCACCATCGTCATCACCACCATCGTTTATCACCATCCCTTTCTCTATCTTCAGAGGCTCATCCTTTGTTCCTTTGAGCTTGAGCATGATGGTCTTTTTGGCATCCTCCAACTCCTCTATCTTTTTGCTGATAGAACTTTATGCTCCTGGGTTGGGCAAATCTCTTGACTCTGAGCAGCCATCTGCTGAGCCTGGTACTCTATTAGTTGGGCCTGCTGTGAAATGGCTTGCGTCTTGGGCAGCGTTTTACTCCACAAGTTGTCTAATTTGTGCAGCTCTTTCCTCCTCAGTTGCCAACAGCTTCAGCACCCATTTCTGTTGAGTGCTGACAGCCGTTCCTCTACCCCAATAGGGGGCAGAGATGATCCAGTAGTGAATGATGGGTGGGATGATGGTCCGGGCTTGGGTGGCTAGTGGTGGTGGTGGTGGGCAGTGGTGAATATGGGTGGTGGTATATGATTGGGTGGTGATGGATAGGCTGGTTGTGGTGGTGGTAATGTGTGTAGATGGGTGGTGGGGTGGCTGTGGTAGTGATGGTGGGTGGAGGTGGTAGGAGTGGTGGATGGTGTGGTAGTAGTGGGTGTAGCTTGTGGTGGGTGGTGGTGGTCAACGTGAATCTTGGCCTCTTCCCCTTCTTTCCGTACGGTTAGGCCATTCTCTTTCTCCTCGAGCCCTTGGATGCAGAGGCTCCCCCTTGGCTACTGGGCGGGTCTGGGTATAAGATGGATCAGTAGTAGCCTCCCCAGACTCACCTTGGCGTCCACCTACCGCCCTAATCCCCCTCTCGGTGGCAACCACCCTGCAGCCCACCGTTCGAGTCAACGACTCCTCATCACTCTCCTCCTCCTCATCAGGACGAAAGTCCTGATGGAATCCTGCCACGTCAGCTCCTCCGTGGGTGGATGGTGGAGATGTAGTATCTGTGGGAGTGGCCCTAGATTTGGTGGGGCTAGTATCTCCACCATCACCACTGTCATTGTCATCAGAATCATCAGATGGAACCACAATCGGCTCAGAGTCAGAGTCACTATTATCGTGACCACTTCCTCTTCGCTGGCGCCACATAGTCTTCTCGGGCCAGATGCCCAAACAACCTCCTTACCGGGGGCTTCACCTGCTTTCCCCGGTATACCCTCATCCTTCCTAGGGTGGTATCATCCATCACCTCTAGGATAACTGCGTCCTCTCTCTCCTTGGGCAGCAAAGGAAGCTTCTGATCTATGATCATCTGTATGAAGCGAGGGTACATGCAGAAGCCTTCCTTGCCCTTGGCCTCTATGTTCTCCACCAAATAGGTGAAGATCATCCTCGAAAAGCTGAAAGGATGATTCAGAATCAGAGCCACACAGGCATTCTGAATCTGATCAGAGAGCTCATCAAAACCTCCCTTCCTTGAGGCTATACATCTCAGCAGCACATGGGCTAAGTATTTGAACTGGGAGCACAGGTTGCTCTTGTTGAGCACACCTGCATTGGTAACCCCCGAGTACTTAGCCTGTAGAAAGCATCCACGAACCGTCAGCGGATGTAGTCTGGTGGGGCAATCGCTATCGTCTCCCAACTCTAACACTGTCCGTAGGTCCTTCTCACTGATGTCAATGGCCTGGCCAAAGATAGAACTCCGAATCCGGTGAGGCTTTGAGGACCTATCTACAACAGCGCTTTCCCAGAGAGCCTGCTATATCGACCTGTAGGGTGTGCACGGGGTAGAGATCGCTCTGAAGATCCTCGATCTCCTCAGAAATGAAATAATGCCTACGAACTCGGGTGCATTCCGGGATGTCAAATCAAGATGAGCACATATGTTGTGCTTTGTGCTCATAGTCCACCTACTCGCCATCTGTTACACATTGTAAGTAAATGTTAGTGTGTGTCAATGAGTAACAATTTGATTCATTGAACTTGAAATCTTCTGTTCTGTCGTGCGAATGAAACAGTGCGACTGAGATCTAGTCGTGCGAATGAGCTGTGTGACTGAGATCTAGTCGTGCGAATGGTCTCATACGTACGACTGAGCATGCGACTGGGCTTAGTCGTATGCTATCTCATGCATTTACACCAGTCGTGCGACTGTACTCATACGCATGGTTCAGTCGTGCGGTTTAGCCATTCGCCCAGCTCAGTCGTGCGACTGAAGTTCATCAGGGTGTCCATTCGCATGCCAGACTGACTGTTCAATTCAAATTCAAATTCAAATTTTGAGCAAAATTTAATGTTAGACGTCATAGTTTGGCTCATTAGTCTCGCAAATGACTGACAGAACACCTAATAACCTTTAATTTCACAGTGTGCTTAGTTTTATTAGTTTCTTAGGCAAACTAAGTCTCGGTTCTATTTAGGGCTTAAATTTAATCATTTAGAGCACAAATCGATGGACATTTGAGTGGATTGCACCTCACTTTACATGTATAATCACTAGAAATCGTCAGTACACAACAATCAGTGGTCTAGAATGATCAAATGGAAATCGGGCAGAGTAACGGTGTAGTCGTGCGATTTGGGGGCGATTTGGGGAGTGATGAATGACTGCGATCGACTCCCCGTCCTTTTATACTAGGGTTTCCGTCAGTCGTGCAATTGAGCCCAGTCGCACACTTGATCGTGCGACTAGACGTCAGTCGTGCGACTGGCACAGTCGTCACCCTTCAGTCGTGTGACTAGGTGTCAGTCATGCGACTGTCTCATTCGGTCACCTACATTCATGCGATTGGTTAATCTTGTGATCCAATTGTGTGAGTTTACTCATGCTTATGGTCCAATCGCACGTCTGGGCCATACGTGTGGTTTAGTCATGCGATTGGGCTCATACGTATGGTCCAATCGTACGGCTGGTCCATACTCATGGTCCAGTCGTGCGAATGACTCATACTTATGATTTTGACTCTATGACCATTTGACACTTAGCCCTTTTTAACAATTGATAAAACATTTCGAGCATTCGATCATCTCAGACATGATCATTTTAACTTAAAAAACCTTTGATTACCTCAGCCGTGATCCTTTTAAAACAAAACAATTTGTCACCTTGGATGTGACTCTTTTCACATGTGAAAAATAGTTTGGTCACCTCAGTTGTGACCCTTTAAAACAAAACAATTTGTCACCTTAGAAGTGACTCTTTTAACATGTGAAAACCAGTTTGGTTACCTCAGACGTGACCCTTTTAAGTGAGTGAATCCCAGGTTGACTTCCGATGCGTAGTCTGACATTTAACTACTAAATTGACTGAAATACCTAAAATAAGAAACTAGAAATGAAATAAAACTATAACATAATTTTGTATTTTTGTGTGAGGTTGAAATCCTAAGATAAGTATCTACCAGATTTTTCTTTCTAGACAGTATAGCATCAAGTTACATTGATCATAACTGGATCAATTCGTTATGGAATCATACAGGTTTATCAAATCATTTAGGACATGTTACCAAAGTATTTTGATGCTAGATTCTTGTTTTTATCGAGAGTCATTAGCAAGTTTAGGAAACCATACTAGTGCTGTGAGATACACACAATGATTTGGACTTTCAAGAATTGCAGCCACGATGATTGTCAGTATACTTGTCCTCTTAAATCCATACACATATTTTTGACACAGATTGGTGATATGTTAGATTTAATTATTTCAACAAGCCTTTGTGGATCCCACGCTTATATGGTAATCAACGTTCCTCAGGACATTTGTGAGCGGTCTACGGTCTTTTTTACAAGAAGAAACTATTCTAGAGCCTTCAAAGAGATGCCAAGCCTCAGGTCAGTGCCATCACACAACAGAGAGGCGCCAACCAACAATGAATTCTAGAATATTTAGGTTATGCTTATCCTCAGGTTAGTGCCATCCGCACATCAGAGAGGCACAAACCTATCTTCTTGTGAGAGCATTTTTCTTTCTTTTTGCACATAACGCACCAATAACATTTGTTATTAGCTTGATTGCGTTTACACATTTTTTATTTCGTGCTTTGCTCTTTTTATGGTCATCCGCACACATTTGTGGCGTTTATTTGCTCGTCACCCCTTATTGGAACTTTGTTGATTGTGTTAACCAGGGATAAGATGATAACCCACAGCTTGTTAAACAACTTAGTTTGAATTTAAGTCACCAATGAGGTCTACTCATCTATTGTGTTAAATCTACTGACACATCATATAATGAACTTGCAACCTCTAGGTCTACTTTCTTTATGTTACCTTATTAGCATACTAGTTTTACTATTATTTTTCCTTTTATTTTGCTTAGACTTCTCAAACTAATACTTCGAATTTTGCATCTTAATCAGTTAAGTTCTTTTAAAGTCCCAAACTCTTTATTCCTGTGTACTATCATTTTCCATAAGCATTGAATCAGTATCACAGATACGATCTCCTTTCTATTAGCTAGACTGCCCTTCTCCCTCATTTTTTTAAGTACTGAAATTGAAACAACTAATTTAATACTAATTTAACCTATTCTCCCCCAAAATTCTAAAACTAAAACCGAAAATATTTTTTGCGTTTTTGGATTTTAAAGAGACAGGAAATCAAAATAAGAAAAATAAAAGAAAATAAAAGAAAACGTTGTCGGACTAAGCATTTTCATCCTCTGTGATCACATCACTTTTCTTTTTCACCCCGTTAACCTCTAACAGATATAAAAATCTTGGTTTATCAAAGGCTTTTGTGTAGAGGTCAGCGCGTTGAAAGTCCGTATTAATTTTAACAACATCGATTAAATTCTTTTCAAAACAATCACGTATAAAGTGATATTTAATTCCGATGTGTTTGGTCTTAGGATGTTGGACCGGATTTTTAGTTACGGCTATAGCAGCAGAATTATCAACGAATATAGGAGTGTTAAGAATTTCAAACCGTAGTCCCACATTTTCTGTTGAATCCAGATGATTTGTGAACAGCAGCTTGCAGCAGCAACGTATTCAGCTTCACAAGTTGACAAAGCAACCGATATCTGCTTCTTACACTGCCATGTGACTAATCTTCTCCCAAAGAATTGACATCCCGTTGAGGTTGACTTGTAGTTCATTTTGCAGCCGCCATAATCCGAATCGCTATACGCGGTAAGCTCGAAATCATCATCATGAGGATACCACAACCCAAGTGTTGGAGTACCCTTCAGATAACGAAAAATCCTTTTGACTCCGATGAGATGGTTGACCTTCGGTTTCGCCTGATATCTGGAGCATAGAGACGTCACGTACATGATATCTGGTCATGAGGCAGTGAGGTACATGAGAATCCGATCATTCCTCGGTACATGGTGGCATCAACCAGATCGCCACTTTCGTCGGGTGCTATGTCGTGGTTTGTAGCAAGTGGAGTCCAGCTGCCGGCGCATTCTCCATATCGAACTGTGAGAATATCGCCTACATACTTGTCTGATGTAGGAAATTCCCTTAGGTGTCTGATTCACCTGTAACCCGAGAAAGAACTTCATTTCCCCATGGCACTCATCTCAAACTCAGCTTTCACTACTGCTTCAAATTCTTTACATAGATCTTCGTTTTTGGAACCGAAGATTATGTATCAACATAAATCTGTACGAGCAGTAGGTCACCATCCTTTTCTTTGATTAACAGTGTACAATCAATCACTCCTCTGCGAAAGCTATGTTTCACAAGAGAGAGAAGCTTCTCATACCATGCTCTTGGTCTTGATGAAGCCCGTATAGAGCCTTGTCTAGCTTGTACACTCTGTCCCGATGATACAGATCCTCAAATCCATCGGGTTGACTGACATACACTGTCTCTCGCGGATTTCACCATGAAGGAATGCACTCTTCATCAAGGTGATAGACTCTAATCTTCATATACGATGCATAGGCTAGGAAGATACGGATGGCTTCCATTCTTGCCACAGGTGCAAACACTTCATTGTAATCAATTCCCTCGACTTGTTGAAATCCTTGAACTACTAGTTGAGCCTTGTTTCTGATAATGACCCCTTGGTCATCCTTCTTGCATTTCAAAACCCATTTAGTGCCAATGACCTTAGCACCTTTAGGTTTATCCACCAGAGTCCACACTCCTAATTTCTTGAATTAAAGAAGTTCTTCTTGCATGGCACTCACCCACCCAGGTCTCATCATTCAAGGCGTCACTTACATACTTTGGCTCAAATTGAGACACAAAAACATCGATAAGCACCGTCGTGAAGGTAGCCTTTTTCCATGACTGAGGCATAATCAGCTGAGCAGAGCTAATTTCTTGTCTGTACTCCCGATGTACATCCCCTATGACATTGTCCAGAGGATGATAAACATTTAGTCTAGATCCAGGAGTGGTGGGTACAACTACCTCATTATCCAGATTATGAACCGCAGGTTCAGTATCTGAGGCAGTGGGAGTATGGGGTTCCGAAGTGTCAGAGGCATCTACATCTGATGCTTGTGTACTTGTAGTAGTAGGAACCTGTGCCTCCTGATCCACCTGAATGTTTTCCACCTCTTCATCGTCAGAAGAGGAGTCACTTACCTACAGTGCTCCCCCTGAGTTACTAGAAGATTGATCTTGTGACCCGGATATTGTCGAGTCTACGGGCGGTGTGTTTAAGACATCATACATCATCTTTGTCGAAAGCTCATCATCAGAAGGAGTGAGAGTAATGTTGAAGGACTTGAAGAATCCTCATAATCGAAAAAGAAGCGGGTCTTTTCCTCCTTCCTGCAGGGGGGTGGTGAATCTCTAAACATCGACGTTGCACCACACTTCTACTTGACCCGATGAGTTGTTGTAAACCCTCTTATTCGGTATTTTGTATCCTAGAAAAATACCTTCTTCAGCCTTTTCACTGAACTTTCCTGACTGATGTTTCTTCAGCAGTGTACATGGTGCGCCAAATGGTTCAAGATACTCCAGATTAGGTTTACGTCATTGGAGCAACTTGTAACACGTTTTACCATGTCGTCTAACCACCAAGACTCAATTCAGAGTGTAACATGCATTTTCTACTGCCTCGTTCCAGAATTGGATAGGCAGTTTTGAGTCTGCAAGCATCGTCCTGGCTGTCTCTATTAAGCTTCTGTTCTTCCTTTCAGCAACTCCGTTCATCTGTGGAGTGTAGGCAGATGTGAACTGATGTACATTTCCCTTTTCTTTGCAGAATGTCTCCATCCACTGATTCTTGAATTCTGTACCGTTGTCTGAGCGAATCTGACGTACCTTTAACTTGTATAGAGATTCGAAAGTGGTCACAAGGTGTTTGAACGAATCAAATGTTTCTGATTTGGATTTCAGAAACATTACCCAAGAGAATCTGGAATAGTCATCGGTGACTACATAACAATACAGATCTCCAGCGATGCTCTTGGTGCTCACACGACCAAACAGATCCTATGTAGAAGTTCGAGAGGCAATTCAATAGAGTTGATGTTCTTTGCATTGTGAGACTTCTTGGTTTGTTTCCCTTTCTTACACGCCACACAAAAATCCGGAAGTTGAAAATTTTTGACATTAACTCCATTGACCAAATCATTCTGTATGAGATGATTCATCTTCCTTGGATTTATGTGTCCCATTCTCCTATGCCATGAGATGGATTCCTTATCAGTTGCCTTTGACAAGAAGCATTGGACTTGATGATCGGTTGTGGAGACCTTTTGATAGATCCAAGACGTATAAGTCATTATACCTTGAAGCTAACATTAAAATTTGGTCCTCCAGAATGATGTACTCTTTCTTCAACACGTAGCACTTCTTGTTGTCAAAAACAACCTTGAAACCTTTGTCACAAATCTGTGATACAGAAAGTAAGTTATTTTGTAGTTGTTGAACATAGTTGACCTTGTCAAACTTAACTTTCTGATTTCCCACTTCTCCCTGTGCAGTGATGTAACCTCCTTTATTTCCAGCAAAAGAAACATGTCCTCCTTTAATATGTTTGACGTTTGAGAGGAGTGACAGATTCCTAGTCATGTGCCTTGATGCCCCACTATCCACGATCCAGGTATTTGTAGAAGCACTATAGCGGACATCCTGCACATTTAAAGGAAATAATTACTTTAAGTTAGGTACCCAAGCCTTAACTGGCTTGGGTGACCCAGAGGCATCACACATCATAATTCTACCCACTGTCCATTTGAAGGTGAGGGCATATCATGCTTCTTACTGCTCTCAGTATCAGACATTTGAGTTGATTTTGCTATCCACATGCCAGTTTTGTGCAAGGCTTGTTTGTGATAAACAGACGACTGGCTTATGGTTTGACCTTTAGTTTCGTTATTTCTTTTAGGTGGAGTAATAGAACTCCTTTTCGAAGAAATCTGTTTAGTATCATGAAGTTCAACTTTCTTTCTGCTTGTGTCTGATACTTAGGACAATTAAAAGCAATGTGTCCTCTCTTTCCACAATTGTAGCACGATCGACCTTCAACATGTTGAGAAAGACATCTCTGTGGGGAAGTGTGTGAGACCGATGTGACTTTGTGCTTGTTGGGTTTTGTCACTTCTTGTTTAGATGGTTTATCTTCTTTAACAAAATTAATTGTTTGAACCTTTTTAACATCTTTACCCTTTTGTTTATTTGGACTTAGACATGAATCACGTGATTGGTTAACTTGTTTGGTCTGTTTGGGTTCATTATTAGACGTTGTTGAACCTGACTTTACCTTAACCTTCTGAAATTGCTCATCCAAATTAACGATAGGCATTTACCCTTAGATTTCAAAGTGTCCTCCTTCAGTTTAGTGACAGATTCCACCTTTTGACACGTGGAATCTGGATCACTAACTAGATAAGTGGTCACCATATGATCCTTAATAGGATTGTTATTTACTGGTCGACATTTAGTATTAAACAAGATCTCATGTGGTGGTGGAACCACTTTGTAACCTAATCCCTCCCCGTTATTTCGTTCTTTCACTAAGTTTTTAACTATGTGAGAAGAACTAGTCCAAGTGTGCAGTTTTTGTTTTAATGAATTTACTTCGACTTCCAAACTGCTTTTTTCTTTTTAGTTTCTTCAAGGGAATTTAAATAGAACTTAATGTCATTTGCTTGGTTAAAAGCCACAACTTCGGTTTCCCTAAGTTGTTTATTTAACAGTTCTATTTTCTATTTTTAATTGTGCTCATTTAGTTTTAAAATGCGATTTGCTTCTGTGCATAGTTGCAAGTCCTTTACTAAGCTATCGTTATGATCTAATAACCTAGCAAATTTCAAATCTATGCATTCCCTAAATTTATTACATTCATAACAAGCATGATTGTCAAACAATTGGTCTTAGTACTTACCTGTGAAGATTCAGTTGAATCCGCCATCAGTGTAGAGGTTGACTCTTCAACTGCTGGAGATTCTGAACATGTCATTTTGGTATCTTCTTCAATCAGGGGTTTGACCACTTTTGCAGTATCTTCAGTTTCTGACATTGCTAGTTTGACCGTGATATCGGCTTCACTTTCAGTATCGTCATCTAACACCTCGACATTTGCAATGTTAGATTCTCCCAGAGACACAAATTTGAAGGTCCAATCTTGTCCTTCGTCACCTTGAGCAGTCAAAGCCTTTGTCTCTTACTAGACGAGGTAGCTCCACCTATTGGTTTGTCCTGACGGTTAAAAGTCGAGAACGGGTTGCCGTTGCCTGTCTTCTTGGGCTTTACACACTCACGTTTAAAGTGCCCCTTCTCTCCACAGTTGAAACATGTAACTTTGGACTTATCGAAACCAAAAGTAGTGTCTTTAGTAGCTATCAAATTTTGTCCAGTCTTCTTAACAATCTTTTTAGCTCTCCGCACAGCACTTGCCAATGCCCACATTATGTCCATTCTTTCAAGCTCGTTCTCATCTATCTTGTAACATCATGTATTTTCGGGCTAACTATAAGATAACATTGTAAATACTTGTAAGGGTTATTGTAGCCATATGAGAAACTTATGGGCAAATTATGCTTATTGTCCTAATTGTTTTAATACTTTATTTTGAAAGTTAATAATGACAGTTATTACTTAAAACATAAATAATGATCCTGATAATAACTAATAATAATAAAAATAATAATAATATTATTATTATTATTAATATCATTAATAATAATGATAACTAATAATAATAACAATAATAATAATATTGTTATTAATAATAGTAATTTGTAAGAATTATTAAACTAATAAATAAAACTTTAATTTAAAAGTTAAGGGGGCTATTTGATAATTTTGAAACTTAGAACATTTAAGTTCTTGCATAAATGTTGAAAGAAAAACCACAGGGATCAAAGGTGTAAAATAGCAAAAACCAACCCCCCACCCCTTTCTCTCTCCCCGTTTCCCGGTGCCGGCTCCGGCAGCCCTCCGGCGACCCTCCGGCGAAGGCACAACGCCTCGGTTACCAACGCTATTAACCGAATTAATTGATCCAAAACGTTTCTGAGGTCGATTCTAATTCAAACGTACGCATTATGGCGATTAAACACTGGTTAAACCTTGTGAATTGAAACCGAAACACCCGATTAAAAACATTGGGCCGTTTGAGCTTTGAAACACAATAATAATCCAATTAATCACACCTACACGATCGTTTAACTGTACCTAAACTTCTACACATCGAAGTTTTACTTGAAAAACACAGAATCATCATCATCAATCAACATCTTCAATTCGAACCAACTGTTTAGTCGAACTCCATCTTCTGGGCAATTGAATTCGCAATTGATAAAGGGCTATTACTCCTTATTACCTAAGAATGCTACACTCGAGTTTAATTTGGTTGTCACTAACGTTTGCACATCGAACGGATCAAGTCTCTGGTCGTGGCTGTCCTTCAAGCTTTGTCCTCGAAATCAAACAATATCCGGGTAATTAATCATACATAATAACTTGAAATCACATAGGGAACAAGCCCTAATGATAATTGGGTTAAATCGCACGACTTGATGTTCAATTGGAGGCAAATCGATTCTAGGGTTCTTGAGGAATTGGGGGTTTCTTTTAATTATTGTTTTTATTAATTAATTTTCAATTATAAACAGATTTTGGGCTTTAGCCCAACCGGTTACCATCTCACATTAGTATGCAAGAGGTCACGGGTTCGAACCCGGCCTCCTGCAATTATTTTTTAAAAGGCTTTTTAGCCCTTAAATTAATTGTAGAAAATTCTTATAACTATAACAATGGGTTTTGTAAACTTGTATTATTTTTAAAGACATCAAATCATTTTTGTTAATTTTTAAATTTAAATAATTAAATATTATTTTTAATAAGATATTTTCTTGGTTTATTTTTAGTAACTAATAGATTATTGGTCCAAATGTTTCTTTTAAGTATTCATGGTTTAAATCATGTTATTTCAAATAAAGATTAATTGAAACATTATTAATCAATATGCTAAATGAATAAGTATGTAAATAGTTATTTAAATAATCATTTAAATAATTACTTATTCATCTTTTCATTTAACCATGTTATATATAAATAATTAATCTATTTATTTCTTAAACTTTTATACAAATTCTTAGAATCTATAAAATAATATAAGTTTCTATTATTGACCATTCTTGTTTTTAAGGCCTTCGAAAGATTATTTAAAATGTTTAAAGTGATTTTAAATAATTCTATATTATTTTGCAAACTATATAAATGAATATCCAATAAACCATCTTTATCAAATTTTAAATAATTAATTTCTATATATTATATATATCTTTTCACACATTTTATTTAATCCTTATAATTCAATAAATTATATTATTGAATCATTTTGAATATATTCTTGGTCTTATTAAGTTATACTAACTTTATTGTTAGGACCTGGTATTTGAACGAAATACCGAGTGATTAGCGTGTTAAACCAACTCAAATAGTGCGGAATCCTATTTGATTGGCGATCCAATCAGTGAGAACACACGATGAATCAATCAAGAATTGAAATCAACGTCAGAAATCGATTAGGAATCGATCTGATGTGTTCTGTGAACTTGGAGAACGATTTGGGAGGCTTCTGGACGGCTAGGGTACGTCTGGAATCGTAATGGGATCAATGCTTACGTTTTCCCACGAATTGGGTCTATTTATAGGTTAGTATTGTTCAATCGTGCGACTGGGCCATAAGTATGGTTCAGTCGTGCGATTGAACCATGCGGTTGATTCATCCGCACGACTGAGTGTTCAGTCGTGCGATTGAGTCAATCTTATGTGTCAATCATACGACTGATCCAGTCTCCTGGTTCAGTCGTGCGATTGAGTCAATCGTATGAAGTTATTCATGCGTGTGGTCCATTCGCATGGGCCATTCGCATGAGAACTTCATTAAGTTAAGTTTGAATGTTTTAATTAATATAACATAATGTGCAATCATTCAAACAATCATAAACCCAATCAATTCAATCACGACTCATTAATGAAATATTAAACATCACAAGTAACAACCAATTCATATCATTTCATTAATCGATACTATTACATCATAATCAGACAGACAAGATTTATTACATTACAACTCATGATCTAGGGACATACATGCATCAACAAACTCCCCCTTGGACCTAGATCTATCTAATCTCTTGTCTTCTGCATCACCTCCTTATACTTCTTGTACTTCTCCTCTTTAGTGACTCCTGCGTGTATCTCAAACGCAAAGCAAAGTCGTATAACGTTTTGGAACTGGAGGGCTTGTACAATGTCTTGTGTGTCATAGAACAGTGGCCACTTGTATAATGTATAGACATCATTAGCAGACAAGTTGGTTAGCCACATTGGGTCGAATACCCTGATAGTATCCATTTGGCCCTCTTTATTCAGAACTATGACAGCTTCAGCGGTTCTCCAATCATAGTACCACCATTTGAAGTGTGGAGTGAAGTCCTGTGGCATTTCCCTGAGAGGGATTCTGACATAGTGCGCGGAGGACTCCACTTCAGCACAATCTTGGGTTTGCCAGTAATGGCATCAACCTCAGACCTTCTTATATACCTCGTAGGCTGTTGTGGTCTGAAGTTAACCCATCTGGTGTGGTACTCCTTCTTCAGGGCAGCCTCAAACCAGCCTGACATCTTTCTTGGGTCAGCATACAGCAGCTTTAGCTTAGCCAGCTGGTTGAGCTCAAAACCAGGTAGAGTCTTCAGATCATGTGGGAACCTGAAGTACTCTATGCCCTGCTCCCTCTTAACTGCATACGCGTTAAGGTCATCAAAATAAGCCCATGAGATAATCCTGCCTGACACCTTATGGTGTTTCTTGACTCTGTAGAGCTTGGTGTAGGCATCTTTCTTTGGTGCAGCACGCTGGGCTCTTACTTCTTCAAAACAGGCAGCCCACTCAGCCTTGCGAATGTCTACGTCATCATTGGAGGCTTGGGCTGTTCCTTCAGTCTTTTCAGTTTCCTGCTCCATCTTGTCTAGTACCTCAAACGTATCACTGACTAGGGATTCACCCAGATTGGGGACCACATTTCCCTCGGCGTCAGCATACTGAGGGTACTCTTCTGCAGTAATGTCTTCAACCTCAACTTCATCAATGTCATTAAGTTCCTCATCACTGGTTGAATCAACTGTTGGAGCGTCCTTGACTATTTCATCGGGATTGAGTCTGAACATCTCTGCCAGTTGCTCATCAGATAGGTCATGAATTATTTCCCCTTCTTCAGGGGTATAACTCACAGACCGTCTCACAATCCCTTGTAGGTCAAGAATCATGGTTAATTGAGTCTTGACCATTTGAAGGGGAGCAAAGTCAAACTCATCCCTTTGAAAGTTTGGATCTGTTTGATATAAACATTCAACACATAAACCATTAGTAAGTAATCAAACAGAGTTATATTAACTTAATATATAAACATTCAACACACTTGTTTTTCATTACATGATTCAAATACAAAATAAATAAATACATAAGACATCTAATCTGTACTTTTGTCTTGAATCTGGGGCGTGTCGCTCGGAGGAGCAGAAGTGGTGGATGACTGGTCCTGTCGATGCTTAGATCTTCGCTCTTGACCAGAAGCAGAGGCCGATGCAGCCGCATCCCCTCCTTCTGCTTCGTCATCATCATCTCGACCTTCTGTCCTGTCTTCCTCAGTCTCTTCCTCATCATCATCATCTTCCTCATCATCATCATCATCTTCATCATCACCATCTCCATCATCCCCGTCACCCTCCTTTAGCTTCAGGGGCTCATCCTTCGACCCCTTTAACCTCAGCATAATCGTCTTGTTGGTCGTCTCCAACTCCTCTATACGTTTGACGGACTGGGCCTGCTGGTCCTGGAGTTGGGACACCTCGACTCTCTGTGCATCGATTAGCTGGTTCTGCTGGTCGATCACCCGAGCCTGCTCTGCCATTTGCTGAGACTGGGCAGCAGTCAGGTCGGTCAGCTGGCGGATCTGCGCCGCCTTCTCCTCATCTGCAGCAAGCAGACGCATAACCATACGGTTAAGCGCTGAGAGCTGCTCCTCTACCCCGATGTGAGGTAGAGTAGATCCATAGACATGTGGTGGTTGGGCTGAGGGTCCAGCATGATGTGTGGTGGTGGTGGAAGTGGCAGTGGTGAATATGGGTCGGTAGGCTGGTGCTGGTGATGTAGGTGTGAATGGTCTGGTGGTGGATGGGAAGGATACAGTGGTGGTAGGTAAGGTGGTGGATGTGGTAGTGGAAGTAGTGGATGTGGTGGCTGTGGTGATGGGTGGTATATCAGTAGTGGTGGTAGTGGTGGCTGTGGTGGTGGAAGTAGTGGCAGCAGTGGTAACGAAGGTCAGGCGACGCTTCTTCTTCTTCAATCCATGGGGTTGAGCCATCCGCTTCCTCCTAGTCCCGGTGGAAGTGGATGCTCCCCCTGCAGCTCTGCCCACTGAGCCCGGAACATAGTTCGGGTCAGTCTCTCTCTCTGAGGAGTCCCGAGGGTGTTCACCAACCACCCTAAGCCCGTGGTCTGTGGGAACAACTTTGCTTCCCACAGTCCTAGTGAGGGGCTCCTCATCTGACTCCTCCTCCTCTTGATCCCCAGCTACAAACTCCTGATGGAAACCGGCCATCTCAGCGACCTCTCCGGCAGTGGCTGACCCCGGGGAATAACGTCTGAATCAGTGCCTCTAGATGGAGCAGGCATATCATCCCCGGCGTCGCCGCTATCATCATCATCTGAGTCAGTATCTGGTATAGCAATATGCTCAACATCCGAATCACTGTCATCGTGGCGCCACTTTCTCTTGGCTGGCGCCACATAATCAGCACGGGCCAGATGCCCAAACAACCTCCTGACAGGGGGCTTCACCTGCTTCCCCCTGTATACCTTCATCCGGCCTAGCGTCGTGTCATCCATGACCTCAAGAACAACAGCATCCTCCTTCTCCTTCGGCAGGGAGGGAAGCTTCTGGTCAATGATCATCTGCATAAATCTGGGGTACATACAGAAGCCTTCCTTCCCTTTCCCCTCGATGTTCTCCACCAGGTAGGTGAATATCATCTTGGAGAAGCTGAACGGGTGGTTCAGCACCAACGCAACATACGCGTTCTGGATCTGGTCGGAAAGCTCATCAAACCCTCCCTTCCTGGAAGCTATACACTTTAGCAGCACGTGCGCAAGATACTTGAACTGGGGACAGAGGTTACTCTTGTTGAGTACCCCAGCATTGATGTCCCCAGAGTACTTGGCTCTCATGAAACATCCTCTGACAGTGAGGGGGTGTAGACGAGTAGGACAATCAGCATCGTCCCCTAACTGTAGAACAATCCTCAGATCCTCCTCTGATACAGTGATAGCCTCACCAAAAATCGTACTCCTGATGCAATGAGGCTCAGAGGATCTATCAACAGTCGCGCCTTCCCAGAAGGCCTGCTGCACTGATCTATACGGCGTGCATGGAGTAGATATAGCATGAGCGATCCTGGATCTCAACAGAAATGTAATGATGCCTGCGAAGTCAGCTGCGTTCCTGGATGTCAAATCCAGATGAGCACATATGTTGTGCTTGGTGCTCATGTTCCATCGACTCGCCATCTGTAACACATAACAATATAAACATTAGTTCCGTTGGCTAAGAGTATAATGAAACACTTAGACTTTGAAAAGAATCTCTCTGTCATGCGATTGAGGTTGTACGACTGAAGACAGTCGTGCGACTGAACCGTGCGATTGAGGTTCAGACGTGCGAATGACCTCATGCGCACGACTGAGTGTGCGACTGGACTCATGCGCATGTACTCTTATGCGGTTACACCAGTCGTGCGACTGAGTCTCATTCGCATGGTTCAGTCGTGCGGTTAAGTGAATCGCTCCCTTCAGTCGTGCGACTGAAGTTCATCCGCTTGTCCAGTCGTATGACCTCCTGTCCGTTCAATTCAAATTTGCTTTTTCACCAACTTTGAGTTTTAGACTTCGTGTTTTGGTTATTAGACTCGCAACCCATTAGTGTAACACCTAACATCTTTAATTTCATTAACTTGAGTCATTTAGTTAGGTCATTTTGTCACACAGGTCATAGTTTTCTAACGGGTCTGATTATCCCGATTCAGAGTCGAATTGAACGATGTGTTGATGTTTCTTTGTCGCAAATTACCTGTAGAATCGAAGTAAATGATCAGTATGCAAGAAACGAAGGTTTTAAGGAGATCAAATGAAATTTTGGCAGAGTGACTTTAGTCGTGCGAATTAGGGTTTCTTGAGGGTGATGAGTCTCTGCGACCGACTCCTCTTCTATTTATACTAACCCTAGATCCAATCGTGCGACTGAGTTCATACGCACCATTCAGTCGTGCGAGTGGAACTCAGTCGTGCGATTGGGTCAGTCGCCCTTCTCCAGTCGTCCGACTGAAGTTCAGTCGTGCGACTGACTCACTCGTTCGCACTTAAGCCTCCGACTGGACTAATCGTATGGGCCATTCGGTTGGATGGTCCATACTCATAGTTCATTCGTGCGAATGGACTTCATTCGTATGGTTAGTCCATACGTATGGTCCATTCGTGCGAATGGGTCATACTTAGTTAATTTTCTGCCATTTTGACCAATTTACATTTAAAACCTTTTAGATTAATTAAATTAACGTTATGAGCCTTTGATCATCTCAGACATGATCCGTTTATCTTGAAAACACTTTGATCACCTCAGACGTGATCCTTTTAACCACTTTGGTCACCTCAGACGTGACCCTTTTAAAAACCACTTTGTCACCTCAGACGTGACTAATTTAACCTTTCAAAGCACATATGGTCATCTCAGACATGACCTTTTTAGTGAGTTGATTCCTTCTGATTTTCCTGATGTAGCCCGACACTTGACTAAAATTAAAATTAAAACGACTAACTAATTTAAGACTTTAAACTAATTACATAAAAAGACATATTTTTGGCTTTTTGTGAGAGATAAATCCAGAGATTGATATCTACGGGATTTGGTTCGGGAGTAGATAGCTTCAACTTAGATTGATCATATCTGGACCAATTCAATTTTGGAATCATACAGGTAAGTCAAATCATTTGGGACTAGTTATTAAAACTTTTGATGCTCAATTTCTCGGTGTTCATCCAGAGTCGTTAGCAACTTAAGGAAATCATACTGAAACTCTTAGATTTTCACATTGATTTGAACCTTTGAGCATGTAGCCACAATGATTGTCAGTATGTTTGTCCACTTAAATCCATACACAGACTTTTGACACAGACTGGTGACTTATTTAGGTTTAATTATTTCAACTAACATTTGTGGATCCCACACTTATATGGTAATCAACATTCCTCAGGAGCTTTTGAGCGGTCTACGGGTATTATTACAAGAAGAGACTATTCTTAGAGCTTTCAAAGAGAAGCCTGTCCTCAGGTCAGTGCCATCGCACAGCAGAGAGGCGGCAAACAACAATGAATTCTAGAATATCTAGGTTATGCTTATCCTCAGGTCAGTGCCATCGCACAGCAGAGAGGCACACAACCTATCTCCTTGTTAGAGCAGCTTATTTTATTTTACACAAAATGCACCAACAACATAAGTCATTAGCTTTATTGCATTTGTCTTTCATTTTTTTTTTGCTTTGCTCTAATTATGGTCATCCGCACACATTTGTGGCGTTTAATTGCTCATTACCCCTTATTGGAATATTGTTGATTGTGTTAACCAGTGATAAGATGGAAGCCCACAGTCAGTTGAACAACTTAGTTTGATCTTGAGATCACCAATCAGGTCTAATTGTCTATTGTGTTGAATCTACCAACATATCATTTGTGGTCTAGCAGCCTCTAAGTCTACTTTCTTTGTGTCACCTTAGGAGTTGCCAGTTTTCTATCATCTTTCCTTTTTGTATTGCTTAGACTACACAGATTTATACTTTGAACTTTTGCATCTTGTCCAAAACTTAAATTTTAAAGTCCCTCTTGATTGTTCCTGTGTACTATCATTTTCCAAAGGTATTGAATCGGTATCACAGACACAATCTACCTTATTTCAGCTAGTTACTCCTTCTCCCTCATTTTTTTTTTATTTTTATTATTTTTTTTAATGTTAACTTGCTGACATATTCTCCCCCTAAAATACTAAAATCATTTCTGGTTTAATTATTTTAGGATTTTCATAAACAGCAAAATAACATGAGTTAAATAAAATAAAATATAATAGACAAATAAAATAAAATAAAACTTTAACTAAACTACATCGGACTACACATTTTCATCATCAGGAATTACCTCACTTTTCTTTTTAACGCCGTTGACCTCTAACAAATATTGAAAACGTGGTTTATCAAAGGCTTTAGTATAGAGGTCAGCGCGTTGAAAATCAGTATTAATTTTAACCACATCAATTAAGTTCTTTTCAAAGCAATCTCTTATGAAATGGTATTTAATACCGATGTGTTTGGTCTTAGGATGTTGGACCGGATTTTTAGTTACTGCAATTGCAGCAGAGTTATCAACAAAAATAGGAGTAGATGAGAATTTTAAACCGTAATCCCGCATTTGCTGTTGAATCCAGATGATTTGAGAACAGCAACTTGCAGCAGCAACATATTCGGCTTCACAGGTTGACAATGCAACCGATGTCTGCTTCTTACACTGCCAGGTAACTAATCTTCTCCCAAAGAATTGACACCCTGCTGATGTAGACTTGTAGTTCATTTGCAGCCCCCGTAATCCGAGTCACTATACGCGGTAAGCTCAAAGTCATCATCATGAGGATACCACAATCCAAGTGTGGGTGTACCCTTCAGATAACGAAAAATCCTCTTGACCCCGATCAGATGGTTGACCTTTGGTTTAGCCTGATATCTAGAACATAGACATGTAGCATACATAATATCAGGTCTTGAGGCAGTGAGATACATGAGGGATCCAATCATTCCTCGGTACATAGTGGCATCTACTAGATCTCCATTCTCATCAGGTGCTATATCATGATTCGTAGCAAGTGGAGTCCCAGCAGCAGAAGCATTCTCCATGTCAAAGCGACTGAGAATGTCTCCTACATACTTGGTCTGATGTAGAAAGATTCCATTAGGTGTTTGATCCACCTGTAACCCGAGAAAGAACTTCATCTCCCCCATAGCACTCATCTCAAACTCTTTCTTCATCACTGCTTCAAACTCTTTACATAACTCTTCGTTCTTTGACCCGAAGATTATGTCATCAACATATATCTGTACAAGCAGTAGGTCGCCATCCTTTTCCTTAATAAACAGTGTACAGTCAATGACTCCCCTGCGAAAGCCGTGTTTCACAAGATGAGTCGAGAGTTTCTCATACCAAGCTCGAGGAGCTTGATGAAGCCCATACAAAGCTTTGTCGAGCTTGTAACTCTATCCCGATGATAAGGATCCTCAAATCCCTCGGGTTGACTTACATAGACTGTTTCCCTGATTTCCCCATGAAGGAATGCACTCTTTACATCTAATTGGTAGACTTTGATCTTCATGTACGAGGCATAGGCAAGGAAGATACGAATAGCTTCCATCCTTGCCACGGGTGCAAACACCTCATTATAGTCAATTCCCTCGACTTGGCGAAAACCTTGAACCACCAGTCGAGCTTTGTTCCTGATAATGACTCCTTGGTCATCCTTCTTGCATTTTAGTACCCATTTGGTGCCAATGACTTTAGCACCTTTAGGTCTATCAACCAGAGTCCATACACCTAACTTCTTAAACTGCAGAAGTTCTTCTTGCATGGCACTCACCCACGCCTCATCATTTAGTGCTTCACTGACATATTTTGGCTCAACCTGCGAGACAAAACATCGATAAGCACCATCATGAATGTAACCTTTCTCCATAACCGAGGCGTAATCAGCTGAGTATAGCTGATTTCGGGTTTGTACTCCTGATCTGACATCCCCAATAACATTGTCAAGGGGATGATAGACGTTTAGTCGTGATCCTGGAGTAGTAGGAACAGCCACCTCAGAACCGAGATTATGAACATTTTGGTCTGCATCTGAGGTAGTTGGAGTTTGAGGTTCCGAAGTCGAAGGAGCATCACTCGTAGATGCTTGTGGACTTTCAGGAACTGGAACCTGTTCCTCCTGACTGTTCTGGTCATCTGCTTCAGTTTCATCTTCAGAGGAGGAGTCACTGTCATCGACTACTCCCCCTGACTGAGTAGATGATTCTCCCTGTGTGCTAGATGGTGTATTCAGAATATCATACATCATCCTAGTAGCTAACTCATCATCCGAGGGAGAGAGAGGAATGTTGAAGGACTTGAAGAATCCATCATAATCGAAGAAGTATGCAGGTCCTTTGCCTGTAGGTGGTGTGGTATATCTCTGAACGTCGACATTACACCACACTTCTACAAGACCCGTTGAGTTATTGTAAACTCGCTTGTTCGGTATGTTGTATCCTAGAAAAATTCCTTCATCTGCCTTCTCGCTGAATTTTCCTTCTTGTGTCTTCTTCAGAAGTGTACACGGCGCGCCAAAAGGTTCAAGATACTCCAAATTTGGTTTGCGTCTTTGTAGTAGCTCATAACATGTCTTTCCGTGGCGCTTGACTATTAGGACTCGATTCAGTGTATAACATGCATTTGCCACTGCCTCATTCCAGAATTGGATAGGCAGTTTCGAGTCAGCCAGCATAGTCCGTGCAGTCTCTATCAAGCTTCGGTTCTTTCTCTCAGCAACACCATTCATCTGAGGCGTGTAGGCAGAAGTGAATTGATGAACAATTCCCTTTTCCTTGCAGTATGCCTCCATCCATTGATTCTTGAATTCTGTCCCGTTGTCTGAGCGTACTTGTCTAACTTTTAGCTTGTAGAGAGATTCCAGAGTGGTTACTAATTCCTTGAATGACTCAAATGTTTCTGATTTGGATTTCAGAAACATTACCCAAGTGAACCTTGAGTAGTCATCAGTGACCACAAAACAGTACAGATCGCCTGCAATGCTCCTTGTACTGACTGGACCAAACAGATCCATGTGAAGAAGTTCAAGAGGAAGTTCTATTGAATGAACTTTCTTTTCCTTATGAGACTTCTTTGTCTGTTTGCCTTTCTTGCAAGCTACACAAAAGTCAGGAAGTTGGAAGTTCTTGACATTTACTCCTCTACTAAATCCTTCTGAATCAAATGATTCATCTTCCTTTGACTAATGTGTCCCATTCTCCTATGCCAGGAGATTGAGTCCTTCTCAGTAGCTTTAGATAAAAGCACTGAACCTCATGATCCGTTGTAGCAGCTGTTGACAGATCCAAGACATAAAGGTCTTTATATCTTGAAGCAGTCATCAGAACTTGGTCCTCTGGAATCATGTAGTCTTTCTTCAGCACGTAACACTTCTTGTTGTCGAAGATGACTTTAAATCCTTTATCGCAGATTTGGGAAACAGAAAGTAAGTTATTCTGAAGTTGTTGAACGTAGTTCACCTTATCAAACTTAACTTTCTGATTTCCCACTTCTCCCTGTGCTGTGATGTATCCTCCCTTGTTTCCTGCAAAGGAAACATGCCCTCCTTTTATTTGTTTGACGTTTGATAAAAGGGCTCTATTTCCTGTCATGTGCCTGGATGCTCCGCTGTCTATAATCCACGTGTTAGTCTCAGCGCTGTATCGAACACCCTGCACATATCAAGTAAATGTATTAGTTTAGGTTAGGAACCCAAGCCTTTACTGTCTTGGGTTTCCCAGAGGCATCACACATCATAAACTCTACCCATTGACCCTTAGAGGGTGAGGGTAGCTCAGATTCCTTCTTGTCATCAGTATCAGACACGCAGGATGACTTCTCTTTCCATAAGCCAGATTTGTGCAATGCCTGTTTATGATAAACAGTCGTCTGGCTTACAGGTTGGACTTTAGGTTCACTAGATCTTCTAGGTGGAGTTAGAGAACTCCTCTTAGAAGACCTAGGTCTAGAGTCCTGAAGATCAATCTTCTTCCTAGGTGTCTGATAGAAAGGACAATAGGAAGCAATGTGTCCACATTCTCCACAGTTGTAGCATGATCTGCTATCAACTTTATGAGTAGACTTTCTTTGTGGAGAAATGCGTGACACTCTAGTAACATCAATCACTTTAGGTTTTGACTCTTGCATGTTTGATGTTTTCTCTGGTTTAACAAATTTAACTGTTTTAACCTGTTTAACGTGTTCCACTTTTTGGTTAACTGGTTTTTGACTTGAAGCATGTGAAAAATTAACGTTTGAAGTCCTTTTAGGTTCTGATTTGACTCTGTTTGACCCTGACTTTAAGTTAACTTTTTCAAATTCATTTTCCAGATTAACACAAGGCAATTTACCCTTTGCCTTTGAAGTGGCCTCCTTTTGTTTCTGTCCAGATTCAGTAGATGAACATGATGTGTCTGGATCAGTAACAAGAGGAGTAGTCACCACATGATCCTTGATGGGGTTGTTGTTTACTGGTTTAGACTTGGTGTTCATCAAGGTCTCAGGTGGTGGTGGAACCACTTTGTAGCCTAATCCCTCCCCGTTATTCCTTTCTCTCACTAAGTGTTGAACTATGTGTGAAGAACTAGTCCAACTATGCAGTTTCTGTTTTAATGAATTAACTTCTACTTCTAGAACTGCCTTTTGCTTCTTAGTGTCCTCTAGGGAGTTTAGATAGTACCTAATGTCATTTGCTTGGTTAAAGGCAACTACTTCGGTTTCCCTAAGCTGTTTAGTCAATAGGTCTATCTTTTCTTTATAACTATGCTCATTTTGTTTTAGAACTCTATTGGCCTCAGTGCATAGTTGTAAATCTTTTACTAAGTTATCATTGTGATCTAATAACCTAGCAAATTTTTCATCAATGCTATTCCTAAACATATCACAGTTAGAACAAGCATGATTATTAAACATTTGGTCAGTTGTACTTACCTGTGTTGGTTCAGAAGAGTTAGCCATCAACGCAGCATCAGATGTCTCTGGTTCTGGTGATTCTGACTTTTCTGTCTCTGACTTGGAAGTCTCCTCCTTTGGCTTGTAACTGACCTCAGCTGCAGTTGTTTCTTCACTATGTGACATCGCTATCTCAACTGCTAGATCACCTTCACTCGCAGAATCATCATCAATATCTTCAACACTGGCAATGTTAGATTCTCCTGGTGAGACAAACCTAAAACTCCAATCCTGTCCTTCATCATCATGAGCAGTCAAGGCTTTTGGATCCTTGTTTGATGAAGTAGAACTGGGAGCTTGCTTGTCTTGGCGAGTAAAGGATGAGAACGGGTTCCCATTACCCGTCTTCTTTGGCTTGACACATTCTCTCTTGAAGTGCCCCTTCTCTCCACAGTTGAAGCAGGTCACTTTGCTCTTGTCAAAGCCAAATGTGGTATCCTTAGTAGCTATCAAGTTCTGTCCTGTCTTCTTAACAAACTTCTTCGCCCTTCGGACAGCGCTAGCTAAGGCCCACATTATATCCATTCTTTCAAGCTCCATTTCATCTACCTGCTCGTAGTCCTCATCTGCCAGATGGCAGTTTCCAATCTTCCCAGCAACAAGTCCATCATATGAATGAACCACTGCGGCTAGAAGATCCATATGCTCTCGTGCTACTTCTACGGTCACATTACCGAGGTTCTCGGTCTTCAATTTGGTAGCACTTGCTTCTGATCCAATATAGTGGGTACAATGATGACCCTGACGTGTCTGATCCAGAAGGAGAAGCATGTGAAGGACCTGACGAGCTAGACACAAATGCTGTCTGGAGAGGTGCTCCAGATGTCTTAGCTTGAGGCGTGGCGTTGTATAAAGCTGGATTTTGTGTGTACGCAGACTTCTGAGCTCTATACTTCATCCTTAGTGCTTCTTCTCGCAACTTAAGAATGAAGTCATTTATATCCAGCTTTATAAGCATTTCATTCTGTCTAAGGTTAGACACGAATGAAGCCCACTTATCAGGCAATCCGTCTGCGAAGTTGCTTACTTTCTCTTCCATAGTCGTTTCCACTCCATGTGTATGCAATTCGCTCATCAAGTGGTAGAATCTGTCTATGACTTCGTCTAAACTCTCATTACCAATCGATGAGAAGTTATCGAATTCCTTCTTTAACTCCTTTGCCTTGATTGCCTTCAATGACGCATTCCCATCATATCTCTTCTCTAGCTCATCCCACAGTTTCTTGGACTGCTTGTTCTCTGAATACTGGTGGAATATGTCTTTGGGGATAGACTGAGTGATCAATGCATAAACCCTTTTCTCTGCATTGTACTTTACTTTCTGTGCGTCGGTCATCCCACTTAACGTTAATTTAACTCCATCAGCTCCCACCGGTGTACTGTAACCGACCTCAATAGCTTCCCACAGATTTGGATCTACTCCATTGAGGTAGATCTCAAAACGTTGTTTCCAGTGGGGAAACTCATCTAAAGTCAAGAGCTTTGGTGGTTTATTGTGATTACCCACCTCACTCTCAAGCAACAGTAGGTTCTGAATCCTTGAGTCCTTCCCAGCAGTAAAGGCTGACATCTGATCTTCCATGGCTAATAAATTTAGAATCTAATCAAATAAACTTTAACTGATGCGACTGAAGGATGCGAATGGTCTAATCGTGCGTATGAACTCTGCGATTGGTTCAACCGTGCGACTGAACAGGGCGAATGGTTCAGTCGTGCGAATGAATCTGGTGCGTATGAGTTATGCGAACGAACGGTTCAGTCGGCCGAATGAGGGTGCGACTAGGTCCAGTCGTGCGAATGAGCAATGCGAATGGAGTCCAGTCGTGCGAATGGGTCACTCGTGCGACTGAAGCTGCTGTTTTGCGAAAATTTCTAGGTTTGACGGGTTTCAGCCGTAAAAATTCGAAATTTCACAAGTCCTAATCGCCTAGGTCCGTAGAAACTGAACTTCGATGAGCAGGGAACGTCCAAGATCACTTTTGATGCCAAAGATTGCGTTTTTCGTGCAAAAACACAAACTTTTATGCAATCTTGATTGAATCAACACGTAATCAAGAGCCAAAGCTCTGATACCACTTGTTAGGACCTGGTATTTGAACGAAATACCGAGTGATTAGCGTGTTAAACCAACTCAAATAGTGCGGAATCCTATTTGATTGGCGATCCAATCAGTGAGAACACACGATGAATCAATCAAGAATTGAAATCAACGTCAGAAATCGATTAGGAATCGATCTGATGTGTTCTGTGAACTTGGAGAACGATTTGGGAGGCTTCTGGACGGCTAGGGTACGTCTGGAATCGTAATGGGATCAATGCTTACGTTTTCCCACGAATTGGGTCTATTTATAGGTTAGTATTGTTCAATCGTGCGACTGGGCCATAAGTATGGTTCAGTCGTGCGATTGAACCATGCGGTTGATTCATCCGCACGACTGAGTGTTCAGTCGTGCGATTGAGTCAATCTTATGTGTCAATCATACGACTGATCCAGTCTCCTGGTTCAGTCGTGCGATTGAGTCAATTGTATGAAGTTATTCATGCGTGTGGTCCATTCGCATGGGCCATTCGCATGAGAACTTCATTAAGTTAAGTTTGAATGTTTTAATTAATATAACATAATGTGCAATCATTCAAACAATCATAAACCCAATCAATTCAATCACGACTCATTAATGAAATATTAAACATCACAAGTAACAACCAATTCATATCATTTCATTAATCGATACTATTACATCATAATCAGACAGACAAGATTTATTACATTACAACTCATGATCTAGGGACATACATGCATCAACATTTATTAAGCCAAAACATAAACGACTCATTATTTTATGTAATTATTTAAAACCCCAAATTCCAATTGACCCTAGTTCGCATTAAAACGTTAATCTTATTATTTAAATTTAAACTTGTAAAATATATATATATAGGTGCATTGTGAAGGATTACGTTGGAACGACGCTTATTATTATTTCTTTTAAACGTCATTTACATACATTTGATCAAGTGAGTATTCCATACCCCCTTTTTATTTAATTTCACACTTGGGGGTGAAACATGTTAACTTATACTTTGCACTTGTAAACTTATTTGAGACTTGTAAACTTTATGGCAATTCATCATGTTAAGTCGTGGTTAGTTGAACTTATGTGGTTACCATGTTATGGCGTCATATGTACAATCATTAACTATTGCTAGCCCAGCGAAGTCATAGATCTATGGGTAAGACAAGCCTGCTTGGTTGATCCAAGTACACTTAGCTGATCGTATATACTTTTAACGTTTGAGACTTGTAAAACATTGTCAAGGTTTGATTGTTGCATTGTTCATAGCATCCCTAATCACTTTATTCACTAACTTATGACTTGAATTGCCATCTTTTATATACTTATGTATTGAAAACTATGGAATGCTCACCAACATTTTTATGTTGACCTTTTATTTTTAACATGTTTCAGGAATACCTCAAGTTTGATATCTACACTTTGAAGCTTGCACATCTAGGAATGGACCTAGATAAATAAATAAAATAAGAATGACTTGTTACATTTTATGTTATGCTTTTATTCTTTTTGAGACTTATGTTTGTAATGTGACAATTGAAACTTATGTTTAAAATATATTTGGATTATTAATAGCGTTATGTGGCTGTGAACGATCTTAACTCTCACTCCTCGACGTTTCCGCCGTCAAGGTTGGGGTGTGACAGATTGGTATCAGAGCCCATAACTATAGGGATTTAGGTTATTAGAAATGGTGACCTAGACTATAGTTGTATGAACCTCATAGAAAGATCCTTATACCTTTGTGCTTATATGTTGTTGCATGCTACATAATGCTATGCCTTTTGTGCAACTTGAGGCCTTAGCATAGGATTGCCTTATGTATGCTTAAACTTAGTTACTTGTCTCCCTAAACTTAACTTTGACTCTTTGACTCTCCCCGACAAATGAACTTCCTAAACTTATTCTCAACGACATGTGGAATCCACACTTATCATCGTGGGTTTAATTCCTTAGACTCTATGTCTAATTTATGAAAATCTCATCAAGGTTTTGATTTCATAAACCAAAGAAATTTGTGTGACACATAGACACCTGTATTCTGGATTTCCTGGCAAAAGGCCTTCGGGCTAAGGCAAGCATAACGTATAAATCTCATTGTGAGACCAGTTATGCTTACCTGGGGATTTCTGGGATGAGTGGTAAACTATGGTCAACATACACAAGTCTCTATGGCAAATGGGTCAATTTACCTTGACGTGTCAACGATTCCAAATGGTAATGCGTTACCAAATGGAACCATCCTCTACGTATCTTAAAAACCTTTGATTCCTTGAGCTGGTATCCCTTCATTCTTATCATACATAATGTTCCTATTAATATTGAACCTACCCTACATTTCAACTCGTACGTTTAAACACGATATACATTGAGCGTTTCATGTATCTATTTCTATACCTTGACCAACGTGTACATGACTCTTAATATATCCAATGATATTGGGAATCTAAAACGAATGGTCTTCAAAACTTTAAACCGTTACTTATGGTTCTCAGGTCTTCTTAAGGATGTGCCCCATAACTAAGAACATGCAATGCTATAGGTGGAATTCCTACATCTCGAGATACTTTGTAAATGGTGATTTGACTCGATCATTGAATCCATTTACATGACTCGAAACCCTTGAGATGAATGATCACTTATAAGTACGTGTGTCTTCAATAAGACTATGGTTGACCTCATATCTTGAGAAGTCCGTGTATTCCTTTCTATTGTGAATTGAACGTTCACATCTCGTTGTGGCGTTGAATAATTTTCTGCCCTTAATTTCGTCTTCCCGATTGAAACCATCCAAGATTTGAACACCACAACAACTTCTGTTATCTTGAATTTTGATCTTAAGCTTGTAAGCATGATTTTTCCTTTTGTTACATTGATGTAACTTGAAATTTTCCGAATTTTTAATTGATATTATGTTTCTTTCGTCGCTAAGTTAAACTGCGTACCGTCTGCACCGTGAGAGATGCAAGTGTTTGAAAGTCAACCTATGACTAAGAACACCCGTATCTCCTAAATGATTCTAACTCATCAAAACAGGGGTGATTCCCTTACTTTGATGATTCTCTATTCGTTTCGATAAATGGTTCCCAATTGTGATTTATAGAAATTTCATCCTCTGGATTGGGGTGATTTCCTTATCCCGAGGATTGACTTCAATTACTTTCTTTGGAATGGCATTTCACAAATGACATGATCTCACCAAAATAGGATTGAAACCCGTACTTTGGTGACAAATGTCAATCTTCGATTGTTTTCTTGCTATTATGAAATTCAATCATCAAGATAGGCGTGAATTTCATACCTTGATGATAATATCATCTTTATGAATTGTATTTGTTCAAATAAGACGACTTCATCAAAGTAGGAGTGAATTCTGGATTTTGATGAAGAAGTTCATTTTGTTTTTGTAAAACTTCACCGTTAAGATAGGAGTGATTTCCCTTACCTTAATGGTGAGTTACCTCGTTTTATTTCTGTGGATCCTCAACAATGAGTTGGGATCGAGCTTTTTGATTGGTAAGTTAGAGGTCATACTTTGAGAAGACACCATCAAGTTAGGAGTGAAAACCACATCTTGATGATTATTCTCATTTCATGATTTCCAATTTACCAAGGTTTTAATCAAGTGACAAGGAACATGTAGTAACTTGAAGGGTGAACCAATGTTAGTGTTTGGACCTATCAAGCCAAAGCATGATTTCTGAACTTGAAAGGAGACCCGAACACTCTAGGTTGATTTTGATTCCGAGCTTGGAGCATTTGAATTCTTAAATCGATTTCTTTCCCTTTATCTTCATGTTTTGACTCGATCTAGCTACATCGAACCATTCATTTCTTACTTATCAACTTTCATTTTGAGTTGTCATCAACATATGATTGTGTGATGATAGTCTTCTTAAACAATCTTTCTACTAAATTAAGACATTATCAACTTGTGGTTATGACTTTTCTAGTCATACGAATGTTCTCGACTGTACTTATGGGTTGATGAATTACGTATGCAATCTAAATTTAGAAATTTGTTACCTTGCAAAACATGGTTACAAATGCATGTCTTATTGTTTGCGTTATCTCTTGAATCGCTTTTGAACCCTTAACCTTGAAAATCATTGAAATTTTATCTTGGTTTTGAACAACAAGACTTGTTATTATCCTCATTGCGATGTGGATATAAGGGTTCATAAAATTTTGTAATTTGTAGTCATATGTGTGACATAAAAGAAAAGACATAACTTGACATGTGTCCAAGTGTCTTACTTTCACATATGACAAAAACCTAACATCCGTGTTCCTGTGAACCTTCTGTTTAACTTCTCATCACTGAATGCCTCTTATTTTAGATGCCATGATGACAAATGGTGCGTTATAGACCGATTGGCTAATTGCATATTAGCTCATGTGGGATAACGGGTCAAGAAATTGACTTGTATTTATCTCAAATAGTCGTATACCGTGGTATGTCGTTAAACATCGATCATTAATTTGGATGATCAATTCATTTTCTACTTTTAATAGTGTTCCTAACCGTCGTCGTGAACTTATTCCAAAAATCTTCGCATATCGTATTATTCTTAGACCGATGATTGGTCAAAGGAGAGATACATATTCACAAGATATGCGTTAAGATCATTTCATTTAGTGACGTTTGGGATTCTTAAATCCTGACGGTTAACCTTTCTTATCATTGATGGTCTTTTATTGATTTCTAGACATCATTTCATTACGAGATTATATTCTAGAAGTTGTGACTTATAAATCCAAGGAACTACGGTAACTTGTCATCATTTTCCAACGTTTCATCTCAAAACGTCTCGCGTTTATTATGTTAAGAATCTTGTAAGATTCCATAAAGTGAAGCGTTTCATTGGCAATCAAACGTCTATCAATGGCCGTTGTACACTTACCTTTCATTATAACACCTTTTGTTCATTTAAGTTCATTCTTAATTTCGGGACGAAATTCTTTTAAGTTGGGGAGACTGTAACATCATGTATTTTCGGGCTAACTATAAGATAGCATTGTAAATACTTGTAAGGGTTATTGTAGCCATATGAGAAACTTATGGGCAAATTATGCTTATTGTCCTAATTGTTTTAATACTTTATTTTGAAAGTTAATAATGACAGTTATTACTTAAAACATAAATAATGATCCTGATAATAACTAATAATAATAAAAATAATAATAATATTATTATTATTAATAATATCATTAATAATAATGATAACTAATAATAATAACAATAATAATAATATTGTTATTAATAATAGTAATTTGTAAGAATTATTAAACTAATAAATAAAACTTTAATTTAAAAGTTAAGGGGGCTATTTGATAATTTTGAAACTTAGAACATTTAAGTTCTTGCATAAAATGTTGAAAGAAAAACCACAGGGATCAAAGGTGTAAAATAGCAAAAACCAACCCCCACCCCTTTCTCTCTCCCCGTTTTCCCGGTGCCGGCTCCGGCAGCCCTCCGGCGACCCTCCGGCGAAGGCACAACGCCTCGGTTACCAACGCTATTAACCGAATTAATTGATCCAAAACGTTTCTGAGGTCGATTCTAATTCAAACGTACGCATTATGGCGATTAAACACTGGTTAAACCTTGTGAATTGAAACCGAAACACCCGATTAAAAACATTGGGCCGTTTGAGCTTTGAAACACAATAATAATCCAATTAATCACACCTACACGATCGTTTAACTGTACCTAAACATCTACACATCGAAGTTTTACTTGAAAAACACAGAATCATCATCATCAATCAACATCTTCAATTCGAACCAACTGTTTAGTCGAACTCCATCTTCTGGGCAATTGAATTCGCAATTGATAAAGGGCTATTACTCCTTATTACCTAAGAATGCTACACTCGAGTTTAATTTGGTTGTCACTAATGTTTGCACATCGAACGGATCAAGTCTCTGGTCGCGGCTGTCCTTCAAGCTTTGTCCTCGAAATCAAACAATATCCGGGTAATTAATCATACATAATAACTCGAAATCACATAGGGAACAAAAGCCCTAATGATAATTGGGTTAAATCGCACGACTTGATGTTCAATTGGAGGCAAATCGATTCTAGGGTTCTTGAGGAATTGGGGGTTTCTTTTAATTATTGTTTTTATTAATTAATTTTCAATTATAAACAGATTCTGGGCTTTAGCCCAACCGGTTACCATCTCACATTAGTATGCAAGAGGTCACGGGTTCGAACCCGGCCTCCTGCAATTATTTTTTAAAAGGCTTTTTAGCCCTTAAATTAATTGTAGAAAATTCTTAATAACTATAACAATGGGTTTTGTAAACTTGTATTATTTTTAAAGACATCAAATCATTTTTGTTAATTTTCTAAATTTAAATAATTAAATATTATTTTTAAGAAGATATTTTCTTGGTTTATTTTTAGTAACTAATAGATTATTGGTCCAAATGTTTCTTTTAAGTATTCATGGTTTAAATCATGTTATTTCAAATAAAGATTAATTGAAACATTATAAATCAATATGCTAAATGAATAAGTATGTAAATAGTTATTTAAATAATCATTTAAATAATTACTTATTCATCTTTTCATTTAACCATGTTATATATAAATAATTAATCTATTTATTTCTTAAACTTTTATACAAATTCTTAGAATCTATAAAATAATATAAGTTTCTATTATTGACCATTCTTGTTTTTAAGGCCTTCGAAAGATTATTTAAAATGTTTAAAGTGATTTTAAATAATTCTATATTATTTTGCAAACTATATAAATGAATATCCAATAAACCATCTTTATCAAATTTTAAATAATTAATTTCTATATTATTTATATATATCTTTTCACACATTTTATTTAATCCTTATAAATTCAATAAATTATATTATTGAATCATTTTGAATATATTCTTGGTCTTATTAAGTTATACTAACTTTATTAAGCCAAAACATAAACGACTCATTATTTTATGTAATTATTTAAAACCCCAAATTCCAATTGACCCTAGTTCGCATTAAAACGTTAATCTTATTATTTAAATTTAAACTTGTAAAATATATATATATATAGGTGCATTGTGAAGGATTACGTTGGAATGACGCTTATTATTATTTCTTTTAAACGTCATTTACATACATTTGATCAAGTGAGTATTCCATACCCCCTTTTTATTTAATTTCACACTTTGGGGTGAAACATGTTAACTTATACTTTGCACTTGTAAACTTATTTGAGACTTGTAAACTTTATGGCAATTCATCATGTTAAGTCGTGGTTAGTTGAACTTATGTGGTTACCATGTTATGGCGTTATATGTACAATCATTAACTATTGCTAGCCCAGCGAAGTCATAGATCTATGGGTAAGACAAGCCTGCTTGGTTGATCCAAGTACACTTAGCTGATCGTATATACTTTTAACGTTTGAGACTTGTAAAACATTGTCAAGGTTTGATTGTTCCATTGTTCATAGCATCCCTAATCACTTTATTCACTAACTTATGACTTGAATTGCCATCTTTTATATACTTATGTATTGAAAACTATGGAATGCTCACCAACATTTTTATGTTGACCTTTTATTTTTAACATGTTTCAGGAATACCTCAAGTTTGATATCTACACTTTGAAGCTTGCACATCTAGGAATGGACCTAGATAAATAAATAAAATAAGAATGACTTGTTACATTTTATGTTATGCTTTTATTCTTTTTGAGACTTATGTTTGTAATGTGACAATTGAAACTTATGTTTAAAATATATTTGGATTATTAATAGCGTTATGTGGCTGTGAACGATCTTAACTCTCACTCCTCGACGTTTCCGCCGTCAAGGTTGGGGTGTGACATATCTGTTGGTAATCTTCATCTGCTAGATGGCAGTTACCAATCTTTCCTGCAACCAAATCGTCATACGAGTGAACAACAGCTGCCAATAGATCCATATGTTCTTTAGCCACCTCCAGAGTAATATTCCCGAGATTCTTGGTCTTTAACTTTGTAGCATTAGCCTATGGTGCAATATAATGGGTACTTGATGATCCAGACGTGTCAGATCCTGAAGCTATGGTTAGTGAAGGAGCAGATGAACTTGAAATAAATGCAGTCTGAAGGGGTGCTCCTGAATTGGCTGTTATGGAATAGGCATTGTAAAGTGAAGGATATTGGTCATATGTTCCTTTCTGCGATCTGTATTTCATCCTAAGTTCCTCCTCTCTCAATTTCAGGATGAAGTCGTTTATATCTAATTTTCCCAATATACTGTTTTGTCTCAAATTAGATACAAACGAATCCCACTTCTCTGGTAAGCCATCAGCCAAGCTGGATACCTTGTCTTCCATTGACGTTGTAACTCCATGAATATTTAGCTCACTCATGAGATGATAGAACCTGTCGATTACATCATCCAGACTTTCTTTACCCATTGACGAGAAGTTATCAAACTCCTTCTTTAAAGCTTTTGCCTTTAGAGCTTTTCACGAAGCATTTCCCTAATAGCGTTTTTCCTAGGCTATCCAAAGTTTCTTTGCCTGTTTATTCTCAGAAAATTGATGGAATATATCCTTTGGAATAGACTGAGTTAACAGGGCATAAACCTTCTTCTCTGCATTATACTTCGTCTTCTGGCTGTCAGTCATCCCTCCCAATGTTAATTTTACCCCATCTACACCAACCGGCATGTCATATCCTGTTTCAATTGATTCCCAAAGGTTGGGATCAACTCCATTGAGGTAGATCTCGAAACGTTGCTTCCACTGTGGGTAATCATCTAACGTTATAAGCTTAGGTGGTTTATTATGATTCTCAGTTTCATTCTCCAGAAGTAAAAGGTTCTGGATCCGTGTGTCTATACCTGCAGTGAACGTTGAGTATTGTTCTTCCATCTCGTTAACTTTAAACTTTTGAGATCAAGTACTTCACTTGTGCGAATAGACCACTCGTGCGATTGAACTTATGCGAATGAGTCAATCGTGCGAATGAAGAGTGCAAATGAATTCAATCGTGCGATTGGATTCAGTTGTACATAAGGAGAGTGCGGTTGGGGTCTATGCGAATGAAGCTGGTTAGTCGTATGAATGAAAAAGGCGACTGACTTCAATCGTGCGTATGGGAGGTGCGAATGGGTTCAGTCGTGCGATTGAGTCAATCGTGCGACTGAAGGCTGCTGTTTTTGCAAAAACGATAGTTTTGAATACTTGGACGCAAAAACACGAATTTCTCACGAACCCTAATTGCCGTATACCAAAAAACGTTAACTTTTTGACCTAGAGACGTCGAAAAACACTGTTTGACACAAAAGATTGAGTTTTTTGAGTGAAAAACATGATTTTTATATCAAAATCGATTGAATCACACGCAAATCAAGAGCCAAAGCTCTGATACCACATGTTAGGACCGTTTAGGTACGGAGTACTAACTGATTTACGTGTATACCAAACCAAATAGTGCAGAATCCTATTTGATTGGCGATCCAATCAGTGAGAACGCAAGTATAATCGATCTAAGAATGAATCAAAACGTTAAGAACGATTGCAAGATGATTAACTGCGATCTATGAACTTGGAACAGGTGTTCTTGAGTCTCTGGACGGCTAGGGTACGATTATGTGCGTAGGTATTCGAATTGTTACGTTTTTCCACGAATTAAGTGGTATTTATAGGTTAGGGTTTTCCATTCGTATGAGTGAACCATTAGTATGGTTCAGTCGTGCAACTGAAGCATGCAGTTGATCCATCCGCACGACTGAATGTTCAATCGTGCGACTGAGTCAATCTCATGTCACAATCGTGCGACTAATCCAGTCTCCTAGTTCAGTCGTGCGATTGGTTCATTAGCATGAATTACTCATGCGTATGGTCCATTCGCATGGTCCATTCGCATGAGAACTTCACACAATTGAGTTTGAACATGTTTCTCAATAATTATTGACTAAGAATTATGTAAACAACCACAAACTTATATATAGTTAGTTCAATATGTGTTATCACACAATAAACAATGAAATATTAAACATTATATGCATCTACCACACATTGTATTTCATTCATACCCATTCAATTACATATATGTAAGACATGAAAGACATTTACATTTAGTTCCTAAACTAGGTACACATGTATCTACAATACTCACGTATAACAAAGGAGATGACCATTTAATCATGTGCCGATGAGAGCTCCAGGTCAGTACTATCGTACAACAAAGGAGATCATCACTCTAGGTCAGTACTTCTGTACAGAAGAGGAGATTAGCACAGACACAAGACACATAAATACACCAATCATGGCTCAAAATATAGCTTATATAAATTGTATCATGGTGGGTGAAAGATCAATTCTCAATCCACTTTTTGTGGGGACTCAGTTTTCGTGCAGGCCAATGATTGCGTAAATCCAGACATCCTTAAGCATAGATTTTAATTTAAATCATTATGCTGCTATCTACTTTATTCTTCAGGCTGAGTCTACCAAGCATATCACTAAAGAATCTGTTTGTTTTTCTATAATTTGCAATTAAAAATAAGATGTAAATCAGATAACAACATCAGTTACTATCATTTCTCATTTTAAAAACACAAGTCATGCAAAAACAAGCATTTCAAGATGATATACAATCATTTCTTAGTCATCTCAAATCAAGTTCCCAGTTCTTTTTTCATTTTTTATGTATTACTGATATACTCTCCCCCTAAATTTTTATTTTTGTAAACCTATTTTTTTAATTTTTTTATATATTTTTATTTTGTTTTTATAAAACTGTACAAAAATAAAAAATTTTCAAAGAAGGTCTTCCAAACTACACTGATTATCAAGATAAGAAATGAATTATCAAGAAATATGCTGTGATTGTAAAGTGAGAACTGTGATTATGCAGATAAACATCCAGATTGTGGATAAAATTCCATGACCTTAACCTGTTTGTTTCGCCTCAAATTTGAATTAGGAATAATCTCTGTCAGTAAACCGGATTACTAACAGTCTTCCTGAATTGTTCCTGTACTCATTAACAAATTAGTTAGAAAGGGGAACCCAGGCCGTCGTAGTCCTGGAAGTTCCTTTTTCATCAATATAAGAAACCTGCTTCGGCACACAACCGTTTAAACAATCGGGGATTGTTCTATCCTTCTTTTTAATTTGCCAAATTTGTTTCGGTTCAATTAATTTGGATTTGAATGAATTAAATTTGGAAATCATTTTCTGTTTAAGACCGGAAGGAAAAGAATTTGGTTTTGAACCTTTGGTCATTTTCATCTTTGAATCATGTGAAACCGGCTTCACATGAAAAGGTTTGGATGGAGGGTTCTTCATCTAACCATGCAAAGATGTGTGCTTTTTACCTCTTGATCCAGAGAAGCAACCCGTGTTTCCTTTACCATAAGGAACATTCTTTGTAGACTTACAGCTTGAGAAGCAATACGTTTTGCCTTTACCATTCAAAGCAAGTCTTTGAGGACATTTCTTTACCACATGACCTTTTTTTCCACACTCAAAGCAAGCCTTGAAAGGATTTTGATGCTTGACTGACCCGTGTAGTGCATTTGGAGATTGCTTTGAGGTTGTGGTACATTCTTGCTTGTTTTGGTGCTTGATGTGCTGAACAGTGAATGAGATCTTCACTGATTGACTAGGTTGTTTTGCAGTTTGAGAAGAGATTCGTATTGGTCTTTAAGCAGATTTTGGAAACTTTTGAGACCTGACAATTTCCGGTGATATCTTGATCTCTGAGGAACCGACACTGTCCTCCGTGTTTGATTCATCATCTGAGCTTGTCCAGTCTCGTATACACATGCAAGGCCCCGTTCCCGGGACGCCTACAGTTGGTCATTCATCGCACATAGAACAAATAATACATTTAACTTTCATAAAATATTGCAGCGGAAACATTTAAAACTTCCTTCCATTTCAATATAATAGCTTTTGCCAAATAATATATCATTATCCAGTTACAAAATACAAGTTTGCATTACATCACAAAAGCATTATAAATGGTTACCATCCCAAAAGAGCCGAGTAGCCTCGCAATGACATCATCAGCAATCATTACCTGCCAACTGGAAATACATAAAAAGTCAGCGTTGCTGAGTGAGTTCTAGTTTTATAATAAAACATACATTACTTTCATTAAAACCTCTCATTTCCACATGTGATCATACATCATACGTATACACAGATAATATCATTATTATCTTCATCATTCATTCATACTTTAACTTTTACATTCTTAAATCATTACGACTTTTCCTTTCCATTAACCATAAACCTTACTCTTCTGTTCATGGTACTGGACCTAGGCCTATCATAGACCTTCTATAACGATGCACCGCACCTCATGGCCATAACACCTAAGGTAAAGTTAAGGCGTACTATGCAATACCTTTCTGTTCATGGTTCTGGACCTAGGCCTTTCATAGACCTTCTATAACGGTGCACCGCACCTCATGGTCACAGTACCTAAGGTATGAGTATAGGTGTACCATTGCCATATGCAATACCTTTCTGTTCATGGTTCTGGACCTGGCCTATCATAGACCTTCTATAACGGTGCATCGCACCTCGTGGTCACAATACCTAAGGTATGCAGCAATAGTTCTATACAAATGGTCAATCACAAGGAAAGACCCGAATGTGCATACCATGCTTGCAAGACTTTCTTTAATTTCATTATTCATTAATGCATGCATTATTACTTCATGTTCCTCTTTTCTTTATCTTTCACTTTACGTTACATAATACTTTCGATTCATTCATTAACATAACACGTAAAGCTACAAGAAAGATAAACATACATCATAACAAGGAACATAGCGTACACAGTCATCAACATCATAAAGGGCAACATCATACATACATAACATCATGCATAAACATGCAACATCCCCGTCGTGCCCAACATAACCTCTAAGGCCTCTATACTCATCGTACATGAACTTACGAGAACTTCTACGTCAATGCTTACATCTGCACTTTCCTCTGAAAGTTAGAAGTTGAACTAAGCTTCTCCGCGGTGCAACAGCCCTATTCGGGCGTATGGACACCCTTCAGTGGCATGGCCTCCAGGCGACTCAACATCATGTGATTGGACTCATGCGGATGGACATCTATGCGAATGGATACCCTGTCATGCGTATGGACCTCATGCGGATGGAACTAATGCGAATGAGCACCTATGCGACTGACCTCATGCGAATGGACTCAATGTGAATGAGTCCCATGCGATTGGAATCAATGCGACTAAGCACCTATGCGACTGGACCCTCAGTCGTATGACTCCCCATGCGACTGGACTCCAATCGTACGAATGAAACCTTAGTCGTGCGAATGAACCCTAATCGTGTGAATGAACCTCAATCGCACCTTAGTCGGCCGTATGGCCTTCAGTCGGTCGCCTAGCCCTAGCTGATGCAGAAAGGAGTTCATCCCGAACCCAATCTGCCATTTTCGACCTCCAAGCTCATCCAAACCCATTCTAAGCCAAAATCAACCATCCTAGACCTTAGGAATACATACCACAACACCATACAAGCACACACAAGCCCGGAAACAAACTCTAAACGCATCACACGCAACATACCTAAATGGGTCAAACACACACACATACAAAAACGGGTTTTTCATGCTTTCCAGCCCCAAAATCGTTTGAAAACAAGTAAAAGTGGGGTCCTAGAACTCACACAAACGATCACAACAAGAAGGGCTTCGATTGGACTAGCTACTCAACGATTTTGCCCGCTTGAACCAACCCGAACCAACTTTTTCTCTCTTTTTCTCTTCTTTCTCTCTTCTCTTCCTTTTGGCCAAAAATATGAAGTTGGGGAGAGGGTAAGGGCTGCCCTCTCCCTTTATATACCCCCACTCACCCGTCTTTCTTTCGTTGGCAAGTTTGGTCCCTCGACTTAGGACTTTAATTCTTTTTCTCCTTTCGTCGGCTTCAAAAGAGATAAATAACCGGGTGTTACAAGTCCACCCCCCTTAAATAGGTTTCGTCCTCGAAACCTGTTATTCCTAAAACAAACATGGATAATGCTGTCTCATTTCTTCCTCAGTCTCCCACGTTGACTCGGATCCCTTTCTGTGCTTCCACTGTACACGCACAAGAGGAACCACTTTATTTCTCAGCCTTTTCTCCTTTCAATCGATGACTGCCACTGGTTGCTCCACATAATTGAGCCATTCGTCTACTTTGCAGGATCGGGTTTTGTCACTTAACACTTGTAATTCTCTCAAACTCACTTATAATATCACTCAAACAAGATGAAGCAATGCCTTTAACAAGAGTTGATAATAATATAATAAGTAATCAAAGGAACAAGCAAGAGTATTTTCAAGGTACTTGTATATATTACTTCTCAACTCAAGATTACAAGACACTTACAAGCATAGAACATGAGTTACAATGAGAAACTATATATACTAGATCCTACAGCCGGTTATACTTGATACCAGCTGGAAACCTACGACTAAAGCATATACTACAATGCTAAAGTTAAGGTATCTTAGATAAAGTATTATCTAAGATATGGTAGTCATGACATGTCCATGACTTACCTTTTGTCACCAACTAAAGATGGCAACTGTACTTAACATAAAAGGTAAACAGTAGATTAAAGTATGGTCAACTACATGGCTTTTGAGAAAACGCCATGCAGTATCTCAGAGATTTGCAGCGGACTGTCAGACAGACCATACTTATGTCTACTGGATAATAGAAGTGTCTTCCGAAGGTTAACTGGCTTCGGAAGAACAAGTTCTTCCGAAGCCACTTATACTTCGGAAGATGCTTCTATGCTTCCGAGGCTTTAAGGACTCCTTTATACTTCGGAAGTTGACTTCAGAACTTTGTCTTCAAGTCTTGATTATTCGGAAGTAGCTTCTTTATCTTCGGAAGTTGGAGTTTTCCTTCGGAAGTGTATTTTACACTTAGACTTCGGAAGAGCTCCTTCTTCCTTCGGAAGTCCCACACTTGGCTTCGGAAGTCCTTTGTATGCAGTACTCAAAATCTTCTAAGTGATATGGTTTTGGTTGCAACAGCCTCTCTAGATCCAACAAACTCCCCCTAGGCTGATGCTACCAAAACTTCACTTATTTCTACTTCTCAAAGTTTTCAGCACCAGGGACAACAGATATTTGTCTGTCTCTCTGTTCTTCCCGGAAGTGGTGCTGAGAAGCTTGTACAAGTCATTCGTGGATAGGAGATCCAGTCTATCACTTTGAATGACATGTACCCTTTGTTGTGACCCCCTGAAGAGAGTTAGTTGACGGGAGTTGTAGTCATACTCCCATCTAACTATGGACTCAAGTTCAGGACCTTCAACCATTTGAAGAAAGGCTTTGCCTTTGGTTGCTGATCCTTTCCTTTCCTCCTCCTCTCTCAGTTTTGACTCCTCTTCGACCTTGCTTCTGCAGTGAGCTCGGCCATGTGAAGGCTGCCTAGATGATTTCTGATGTGAGCAGCTACATCGGAGTTTGAGGGGTTGGAGAATGGTTTCTCTGCTAACTCAGCAATATCAAATCTGCTTAAGTGTAGCAGAGATGAGGCATTCAGCCTGTTAATCTCACCATTCTCTCTCTCAACAACAAAGTTGTGAGAAGAGTCTTCGAACCTCCACTGGACTATCTTCTTCTGGGTACAAGAGATTGTCTTGGTACCCTATCTCCTTTCTTTGTGTCCAGCAGAGTCACCAGCCTTCTCCTCAGCTTCTTTTCTTCCTCATTCAATGTATCTGAATTGAGGCCAAGGAGTCTTGCAGCTTGGTCCAAAGTTCCTCTGGGCAGATCAAGAAACTCATCTCTTGTGAGGGAACTTGAGGATCCATCAACATAAGTCAGGTTGACTGTATCCTCCTCACAGGAGATGTCGCTCAGAGTAGTGCAGTTGATGAGCTTGGTTTTGATCGCCTTGAATTCCTCCATAGAGAGATGTTTGGAAGGCTGAGGGGATGGTTTGATTGGTTGTTGGGTAGGTTTAGGAGTTTGGGTTCTGGGTAAGGTTTTAGGTTGGATGATGGGTAGTTTAGGTGGTTGAGGTGAGGGAGTTGGTAGTTGTGATGGTGTAGGTTCAGGGGTGAAGGGTTCAGGTTCAGTTTTGATTGGGAAGGGAAAGGGTATTGGTTCAGGTTGAGGTTGGGTTTGGATATTGGGCTGAGAGGTGGCTTTGAAGGTCATCCCCTGTCCCCTCTATACATCTCCTTTCTTCTCCCCGCACGAATGTCAGCCTTGATGTCACTGACATGTCGTTGGAGAGTCTTCTCAGACATTGGACCCACTTGCCTGCCAGAGAAGCCATGAGCTTTAAGATAGTTCTTCATCCAAGCTTTCTCACCTATCTTCTTGGCGGCAGACAGTCCAGCCTCTTCTTCTTTCTTCTTCTTCTCTACCAGCTTCTCCCTTGCAGCTCTCTTTCTCCCTTCTCCATTTGATCTTGCTCTTTGTTAAAGAGCCATAAGATCGTGTCACTATTGTGTGGAGACAACTCCTCTTGAGAGAATCCTCTGGAGAGTAGGAAAGTGATCCTTTCTCTCCTGAGCTGCAGATCAGCTTCTCTTTCTTTTCTCAGCCTTTCTTCTTCCAAGGCCAACCTTGCAGCTTCTTCTTTTTGCTGTCTTTGCAGCAAGGTTGCCTTTTCAAGCTCTATCAGCTCCTCTAATGGTAGCAGGAGTACATCTTCCGAAGCAGCCCCTAGACTGACAAGTCTATCAATTACCTCCACTCTTCTTCTATTGTTGATTGCCTCTTGGTTGGCTGCAGCTGCTTTTGTACTTGCAGCTAACAGTTTCCCAGTTGGCAGTCTTCCTTTCCTTTTAAGCTTCTCCAACCTTTCTTCTTCCTGAAGCTCTTCCGAAGTCATCTTCCTCTTGCCTTTAATGTCTTCGGAAGTGCTAGACTTTGGTGGTTCTTGGATAGAAGATTCAGGTTGGGTGGTGGAGGTAGGAGCTGAGGTCAATGCAGATGTAATAGCTAGTGGTTGGCTGAGAAAATCCTCCTCTATTAACCTCAGATGCAAGTTCCAGAATTGCATCTGTGACTATTAGATCATCGGAAAGAGAGAATAGTCCTTCCGCAGCAGCAATTTCAGCTTCGGAAGTTTGTGTTGGTTCTTCCGAGGCTTCAAATTGTGCTTCGGAAGCCTGTGAAAACACACCTTCTGTCCCAACTGTTTCAGTTGCTGGGCCATCAGTCCTAGTTTCCCCTTCGAAATCAATCTCAGGTTCCACTTGGGCCTTAGGTTGACCAACTTCCTCAACGGTGGTAGGAGGTGCATTCAACCTCTGAAGCTCTTGAGCTCCAAAGTAAATCACAGACATATCCGGACTGGGTTGATCAATTAGGGACTCTAAAAGGAACTTGTTGAAGATCCTATTTAGATCCTGAAGCATCCTTTGATCCACTTGAAAAACAACTGGAGGAGGCTCAGGGAAGATGGCAGCTTGTTGTCTTGAGCTCAAAGAAGTAAGAGCTTGACTGATGGTATCCTGTCTTTGGCTTTGTTCCTCAACATTCTCCCCCTTTTTGGTAGCATCATCTTGAGAGGTAGATGAGCTAGAGGAAGAGGTCAAGGAGACTTGAACTGGTACATGCCTAACAGATCTCTCAATCTGTTTCTCAGCTAGTTTGGCCTTGAGACTTTCAATCTCAAGTTGCTGAGTGGCAGACCTATCCTCTAAAGTCTTAACCTTTGATTCAAGGTTTGAGACTTTAGAAAGTAGGTCTCTTATGATGAGTTGCATTCTTCCCTCATCTTCTTTTGAAGAATCACGGGGAGATGAGGTAACATACCTAGTATGTTCATCCTCACCACCAGATGTGGTTTCTTGGCACCCTGGTTTCCCTTGCACAATGATGTCTCTTTCAGAGGCATCATAGGGCATGGTTGCCGTAGATTCAGTCTGACTATCGTTACCACTGTCCTGAGGATCCATTGAGGCTCCTTCAGTAGTGGCAGCTGAATCTACATGAGTCCCCTCCACATCAGTGGGACTCACCTCAGTAGGGCTTTGCTGGTGTGGGCTAGAGACAAGAGGTTTCTCTAGGCTCTGTTGATCCTTAATAGGGTGTAGTGGATCAACTTCATCGCCTTTGAGAGACATAGTCTCTTCACCAGCTCCGGTCAATAGGTCAGTAAAAGAAAAGAATGAAGACCTAAGGACCCGGGACTTTGATCAATGTCAAAAGGCATTGAGCTGTCCCTTGGTGGCTGCTCAGGGGAGTATAGAGACTCACCCTGAGGGCTATCAGCTGGGTTTTGGGCTCATGGGTCTGAGACTGAGGAGACTCAAGACCCATATTGAGGTCAATAGTGAAGGATTGGTGGACCTCTGGCTGAGTGGGAGCCCCTTGTTCCACTCTAGCCTTTTTGGTTTGAAGAGGAGGGGCTTGTTCAATCAGAGTAGATTGAACAAGGGTTCGTTTGGTACGTCTCTGGTAGGTGACAGTGATTGGAGGAGAAGGTAGATTTGGAATAGTGAGGGTAGTTGCTGGTGTGGGTTCATCACCTGTGGGGTTAACAGGGATGTCACCAGGAGCCATTGGCTCAATCATACCTGGAAGTAGTGCGGTATCCCTTCCAGTGTAGTTGGTAGACACTCTCTTCAAGACTTTGAAGATGGTCGGCCTCATTTGGGGAGCAGACAGAGCAGCTGCACAGACAAGCTTACCCTGATCTAGCTCGCAGTTGATTATGTGCTGTAGAAATCTGGGATACATAAAGAATGTGTCCCTTTGCAGATTTCCCATAAGGTTAGTCAGCACAAACCTTGAGTAGTTGAAGCGCAGGCCTTGTACCAACCCATGAACTAAGCACCCGAGTTCATAGGGAATTTGATCCCATCCCCCGGATTTGTTAGATAGACAGTGAAGAACCACATGTAGCAGGAACTTCCACTTGTAGGAGAAGTTGAATTTGTAGACTGTAGACCTGCTTACATCTCCACCGTATCCCATTTGGAGATAAGAGTTATCTAACTCAGATTTGGGGAATTCCGTCGGTGCGCCTTCATCATGGAGCTCAAGATGCTCCCTGATGATTTGTTCAGTGATGACCAACTCTTGGCCACAAACACTTGACCTGATAGCACGAACCCCGTTTAGGGTTTCAATCCGACCATTTGCCCAAAATTCGGACATTTGGTTGGAGTAGATGGTAGGGTTTACGGTCAATGCTGTGTAGTATGAAGATTGGGCTAAGAAAGAGATAATATCAGAGAAGTCAGCATCCCTTGAAGAGTCAAGGAGTGCGACCTGGTTGTGCTGAGGGTTTAGAGCCATTTGAGAAAGATAGCAGAGGAAAAGTTCTGAGAGAGGTAAATTGGAGAAGAAGAAAGCTTTTAGGGCAGTGAATTTGGTAAAAAGAGTGTAAGTGATTAACCGGAAGTATTTAAATGGGTGAAATGGCGGTTTAAAGGGTGGTTTGGATAAGATGATGTGAGGGTTCAGAGGATGATGTGACAGGGGCGGTAAGGTTAAGCCATTTAAATAATCCGACATCATTAACAAAATCTTTACTTTTTACAGAGTGGGGCCCAAAAGATTTCCGTTACACAGTAAAATCTTTCTTCCGAGTATAAGGTATTTCCGAAGGTAAAGTTCTTCCGAAGGCAAATGTACTTCCGAAGGTAAATGACTTACTTCCGAAAACATATGTTGCTTTCAGGTGGAGTGTATTAAGTGCTTCGGAAGTAGATCTGAGATAAACTCAATCGCTTTTCCGAGACTTAGTACACTTCCGAGAAGAAAATTATCCTATGAGAAATTTGCTTCGGAAGTTATGCTAGATATCTTCCGAAGGCAAGTTTCTCTTCGGAAGAACTTATACTTAGTTAAATAAGAAAGGATCTTTTGTAACAGGGCTTAGATTGTATTGACATAAGACTTTACATATTGAAAAGGTTTTCAATTGAGATTAACTAGTCAATGTTTATCATCCCAATAGCTGTAATGAGATATTTAAATCTTTGTTCATCAAATGCTTTGGTGAACAAATCAGCATATTGTTCATTTGAATCAACTTTGATTAGTTTTATAAGATTTTTCTCATGAATATCTCTAATGAAATGATACCTGATATCAATGTGCTTTGTCTTTGAGTGCTTCACTGGATTTTCAGTGATGGATATAGCACTGTTGTTGTCAATGTGGATAGGAGTGCTCATGAAGTTGAATCCATAGTCAATCATCTGGTTTTGAATCCACAGCAGCTGAGCACAGCAACTTGCAGCAGCAATGTATTCAGCTTCAGCAGTTGATGTAGAGACACAGGATTGCTTTTTGCATTGCCATGAGATGATCCTTCCACCAAGAAATTGACATCCACCTGATGTTGATTTCTTGTTGATGTTGCAGCCACCATAATCACTATCAGAGTAACCATAGAGATTAAAATCACTATTTCTTGGATACCAGAGACCTAACTTAGGTGCTCCTTTGAGGTATCTGAGGATTCTCTTGACAGCAATTAGGTGAGACACCTTTGGAGCAGCCTGATATCTTGCACAAATGCAGGTTGCAAACATGATATCAGGTCTACTTGCTGTGAGATACATCAGAGAACCAATGATTGCTCTATACTGATGTTGATCAGTATCCTCCCCCTCAGAATCAGGGCATAAATCATGGTTTCTGGGTATGGGCGTCTTTGCTGCTTTACAATCCTTCATATCAAATCTCTCTAAGATATCATTGACATACTTAGATTGATTGATGAAAAACCCTTCCTTCAGTTGCTTTACCTGAATTCCAAGGAAAAAGTCCATTTTTCCCATAGAACTCATTTCGAACTTCTTCTTCATAATGCTCTCAAAGTCTTTGCACATTTGGTCATTTGAGGAACCAAATATGATGTCATCGACATAGACTTGAACTAGCAAAATGTCTTTCCCAGACTTTCTGATGAAGAGAGTCTTGTCAATGGTACCTCTAGTATAACCATTCTTCAGAAGAAATTGAGACAATGTCTCATACCACAGCCTAGGTGCTTGGTGCAGCCCATATAGAGCTTTATCCAATTTGCACACATAGTTTGGGTGCTGTGGGTCTTCAAATCCTGGAGGCTGGCATACGTAGACTTCCCTATCTATATCCCCATATAGAAAGGCACACTTGACATCAAGCTGGTAGACAGTGAAATTCTTGGATGCAGCATAAGCAAGGAAGATCCTAACTGCCTCAAGTCTTGCAACAGGTGCAAAGACATCAGTATAATCAATTCCTTCCTCTTGAGTGTATCCTTGAACCACCAGTCTTGCCTTGTTCTTGATAATCAAGCCTCTGTCATCTCTTTTGTTTCTGAATACCCACTTGGTGCCTATAGGTACTTGACCAGATGGTAGCGGACATAGGTTCCAAACCTTTTGTCTTTTGAATTGAAGCAGCTCCTCTTGCATTGATTCAACCCAGCTACTATCCTTCAAGGCATCTTCCACCTTCTTGGGTTCCATTTGGGATAAGAAGCATGAGTACAAGCAGACATTCCCATTGTGAGTTTGTCCCCTTGTTCTCACACCCTCAGAGACTTCCCCTATGATGTTTTCAGCTGGATGAGTATTGTGAATTCTGAGTCTTGGAATCACCTCCAGTTGCAAAGATAAGTCCAAGTTGGACATATTTTGCTCCGGAGCTTGAATACTTGGTCCAGCTGTTGTTTCAATCTCATTCAATGAGGACTGATTGAATGAAAGAGAAACATCATCATTTCTTTGCTGTGAAGCATCATTAACAGTTGCCTGTTCCTTCAAAATGCTGCTTCCATCAGCTTGGTGTTGTGCAGGATCACCTGAGGAGACTTGAAGATCATCAGGTGAATCCCTTGTTGAAGTTCCACTATTTCTTGAAATGGTTATGCTGTCAGATCTTTCAATAGTGGGAACTTGATTTGTGTTGCTCTTGGAGAACTTGGAGCAGGTCTGGGAAGCTCAAACAGTTGATCTTCATCAGAATTGCTTTGAGCACCTGTTCCAGCTGAAACATTCTCACAAGATGGTTTAGAATAGTTTGGAAACAATTCTAAATCAAAAATATGATCAGGGCCATTCCCCCTAACACAAGGAGTGTGCTCATTAACTACAATGTTGGAGGATTCCTCAAATTGTTGGTTTTTAATATTATAAACCCTGTAAGCTTTAGAATAGGAGGAATATCCAACAAAGATAGCATCATCTGACTTTTCAGCAAATTTTGCCAAATTGTCTTTTGTGTTAAGTATGGTACACCTGCTGCCAAAGGACCTTAGAAAGCCAATGAACGGTGGCCTCTTGTTCCATAACTCATAAGGGGTCTTTCCATGTGGCTTTACTACAAGAACTCTGTTCTGCACATAGCATGCAGTGCTGACTGCCTCTGCCCAGAATGTTAGAGGCAGCTTTGAATCAGCTAACATAGTCCGAGCAGCCTCAATAAGTGTCCTATTTCTCCTCTCAGCAACACCATTTTGTTGAGGAGTTCTAGGAGCACTGTATTGTCTGGCAATCCCTTTTGAGTTACAAAATGAGTCAAGAACAAAGTTCTTAAACTCAGTCCCTTGATCACTTCTAATTATTTTAACCTTGTGATCAACTTGATTTTCTATTTTAAGAATAAAAGATTTTAAAGTTTCAGCAGTTTCATCTTTAGTTCTTAAAAAGAATACCCATGTAAATCTAGTAAAATCATCAACTACCACAAGGCAATATGATTTCCTTCCAATGCTCATTATACTTGTGGGACCAAATAGATCCATGTGCAATAAGTGTAATGGAGTAGTGATAGAGTTAACAACTTTGGATTTATGAGAAGACCTGTGTTGTTTCCCTTTCAGGCAAGCAACACAGTTATCTTTGCAGAAAAATTCCTTTTTAGGCAAACCATGTACCAAGTTATTTTTAGCCAATTTATTCATTGTCTTAAAATTGACATGACACATTCGTTTATGCCATAGTGTTGACTCATCACTATCAGCTTTGGAAAGAAAGCATGATACTTCTCCCATTGGGGAAGCATTGTTCATATCAAGCTTGTACATATCCCCTCTCCTGGGAGATCTAAGAAGCACCAATTCCTGAGGAATTGTCATCCCAGGTTTGAGGATGATGCACTCATGTTCTGTGAAAAGCATTTGATGCTTTTGATCACAAAACTGAGAAACACTTAACAGGTTGTGTTCAAGCTGTTTGACAAAATTAACTTTGTCAACTTTTAATTTTCCATTGGATATACTTCCTCTGCCAGAAATATATCCTCCGGCCTCACCTCCAAACTGGACAGGACCTCCATCATAATGTTGAAATTGTTGAAGGAGAGATCTGTTCCCTGTCATGTGCCTGGAGCATCCACTATCTACAATCCAAATGTTGTTATTCTTGTCATATGGATGTCCCTGCACATAAGGTGAGATAATTAGTTTTGATTGGAAACCCAAGCCTTGTTGGTCTTGGGTTCTTCCAATGAGAGTGACATGATTGAACCAAAGTTTATGCATGGGGGTTCAATAGATGTCTTTGAAGAAGAGGTTTGGGCTACAGCATCTTCCTTGATCTTCCATTCCATCCCTTGGTTGATCATAGAAGATGAGCTTGATGAAGCTTTTGTAGCTTGGCATTCTTCCGAAGCTTCTTTCTTTTCGGAAGAGACCTTCACCACCTTTTCTTCCGAAGCAGTCTTCTTCTGGGATGGTTTCAAGGGGACTCTTTTGTGAGTCTTTGCAGCTTTCACTTCCGAAGCCTTTTTCCTCTCGGAAGAAGAGTTTTCTTCCGAGAGAAGCCTTGCTTCGGAAACAAGCTTTCCCTTTTTCACCACTTGAACCATTTGATATGGTCCAAATGTGAAACCTTCCCTGACTCCTTCTCTTTTAACATTATTTGCATAATGTGTGCTAGCAGGATTGTAGTAACAATCTTTAGCCATGTGGTTTTGCAGACCACACATTATGCATGCAATGTTAATTTTCTGGGAATTTGAGGGTTGCTGTTTCTTGTTCTTTTTCTCCTCATCAGCAACCTTTCCCTTTAACTTCTGATCCTTTGGTAGGATAGGAGTACTGGTACTATACTCCTTTCCTGAATCAGAAGGTCCAACCACCTGGAATCCTGCTGATATGAATACACCCTTTTGCTTTGGGTCTATCTTCAGCTTGGATTCAGCCACCTTCTTGGCAGTTTTTTGGCTGCTTTAGCCCTGCTTCTTCTGGCTTTGGTGGTCAGGGTTTGATCATCATTGGCCGGGGAGGGCTCAATTACCTGTTCCTTCCCTGTGATGGTCTTGGTCTCCACAGTTGCATCACTCTTTGACTCTTTACAAGGTGGGTCAACAGATGGAACCTCTTGCTCTTCAGTACCACATCTTGGTTGTCTTATAGACTCATAAGAGTGTGGTGGAGCAATTTCATTGGTTCCCAACCCACTTTTGTTTTGATAGCAAAGTTTGTAGTGAGAGGATGATGCAAGTATGGCTTGGAAGTTTTGCTCGGAAATAGCATACTTCCTGGCTTGAGCCTCAGCTGTGACAAGCTGGGCTTGAGCCTCAGTCAATTTGGATATTAAATCCTTGATTTGAGTCTTGTAGTTAGTGTGTTCATGTTTTAAAAGAGATACAGTTTTCTCTAACTCCTCAATTTTCTTTTGGTAGTCAGATTCAGCTCTTTTAAAGTCAGATTTTAGCACATTTAAAGACTCAATATCAGATTTAATTTCCATATTGTAGTCCTGGTACAACTTAACCTTTGCAATACAAGCAGGGGTACAGAGATGTTCATATACCTTATTTTCATCTGTTCCTGCCATGAGTGCTTGAGCAGGAGTCACATCTTGGACCATAAAGCTCCAGTCAACTTCTTGAGCCATAGCTGCTGTTTCAGTTGACTTCCCGTTGGGCTTTGGTGTAGAAGGATGTGAGGAGGCCTGTGAGGTTCCCGGGTTGGATTTGGGAGCCTTGCATTCCCTTGCAAAATGGCCAAGCTGGTTACAGTTGTAACACTTAGCCTTGCTCTTGTCAAACCCAAACTTGCTAGTGATTGGGTTTTGAGGGAATTGCCTTCCAGTTCTTTTAAAGAACTTCTTCGCTCTGTAGGTTAGAAGAGCCATTTGCTGGACAATGTCCACATACTCTATGTCATCTGGACTGAAGCACTCAAGATCATCAAAGCAGAATTGATGATCATTGGAGTGTCCACTCCCTGAGACAAACGCACAGCCCTCCTGAAAGGAGCTTTGCTGAGCTTGATGAGACCTTGGGGTCTCAGGGAATGTGATGTAAGGCCCAGATGAACAAGATGGCTGCTGGGTGTATGACAGGTACTGCTGAGACTGGGAGATACCTGAGCCTTCAGCAACCATTAAAGCGTTGCTAGCAGGAAGGCTCAAGGGTCTGCTTGCTTGGTGACCCTTCTTACTCTCCATTTCCAAACGGTATCCATCAAGGATCCCATAGAGTTCGGTCATGGTGAGAGTGTTTAAATTCTCTGTTCTCTTAATGGAGACACAGTAGAAAGTCCACTCACTGGGTAGAGCACTCATGAACTTTCTGGTAAGGTCTCTAAGTTCTTGAGTGATTCCCACAGATTGGAGGGAGGAGATAAGATCCATATACCTGAAATATTGCTGGCTAAAAGTTTCTCCAGCAACATAGGTGAAGTTCTCAAACTGCTGCTTCAGTGAGTCCTTCTTTGAATCATTAGAGCTCGAGTACATTTGAGCAAGTGCATCAAAGAGTTCTTTGGCTGACTTACAATGCTCAAACCCCACCATAATGGAGTTTGGAATTGCGGTCATGAGAACAGTCATAGCATTGCTGTCTATGTCAAGCTTCTTCCTGTCTTCATCGGAGTAGTCTTCAACAGCCTTCTCGATCATGGCACCGTTTCCACCAGCAACTTTTGGCTTGTACGGGCCATTAACGATGGACTGCCACATCTTGCTATCCTGGTATCTGATGAAGCCTTCCATTCTTCTGCTCCAAGACCTGAAGTTTTCAGGGTCGATGATGGGAGCTTTGGTCATCGTTCCCATTTCAACTTCAGATTTGATGAGGGCCATTTTTGAGTGTGGTATAAGGAGGAGTGAAAAACTGGTTGATTAGGATGGTAAGATCTCACAATCAAGAGCCTAAAAAGCTCTGATACCAATTGCAGGATCGGGTTTTGTCACTTAACACTTGTAATTCTCTCAAACTCACTTATAATATCACTCAAACAAGATGAAGCAATGCCTTTAACAAGAGTTGATAATAATATAATAAGTAATCAAAGGAACAAGCAAGAGTATTTTCAAGGTACTTGTATATATTACTTCTCAACTCAAGATTACAAGACACTTACAAGCATAGAACATGAGTTACAATGAGAAACTATATATACTAGATCCTACAGCCGGTTATACTTGATACCAGCTGGAAACCTACGACTAAAGCATATACTACAATGCTAAAGTTAAGGTATCTTAGATAAAGTATTATCTAAGATATGGTAGTCATGACATGTCCATGACTTACCTTTTGTCACCAACTAAAGATGGCAACTGTACTTAACATAAAAGGTAAACAGTAGATTAAAGTATGGTCAACTACATGGCTTTTGAGAAAACGCCATGCAGCATCTCAGAGATTTGCAGCGGACTGTCAGACAGACCATACTTATGTCTACTGGATAATAGAAGTGTCTTCCGAAGGTTAACTGGCTTCGGAAGAACAAGTTCTTCCGAAGCCACTTATACTTCGGAAGATGCTTCTATGCTTCCGAGGCTTTAAGGACTCCTTTATACTTCGGAAGTTGACTTCAGAACTTTGTCTTCAAGTCTTGATTATTCGGAAGTAGCTTCTTTATCTTCGGAAGTTGGAGTTTTCCTTCGGAAGTGTATTTTACACTTAGACTTCGGAAGAGCTCCTTCTTCCTTCGGAAGTCCCACACTTGGCTTCGGAAGTCCTTTGTATGCAGTACTCAAAATCTTCTAAGTGATATGGTTTTGGTTGCAACAGCCTCTCTAGATCCAACATACTTCGATATCCTCCAGTGGAACAATCATGTCTTCATCAGTTAAGCACTTTCTCAGATGAGATACATGGAATATCGGGTGAATTCCACTTAACTCGTCCGGTAACTCCAATCTATAGGCCACCTCTCCTACTCGAGCGATGATTCGGAAAGGGCCTATATACCTTGGGCTCAACTTGCCCCGCTTCTTGAATCGGATAATGCCCTTCCAAGGGGAGACATTCAACATAACCCGGTCACCCACCTGGAACTCAATCGGTCTGCATCGTTTATCGGCATACGATTTTTTGTCTGTCTTTGGCTGCCTTCATGAAGGCTTTAATCTTCTCAAGCTTCTCAGTCGTAGCCTCGATTACCTCGGCGCTCCCCAACTTCCAGGACCAAAGAGATCCATGTGAAGAAGCTGTAAGCAGGCAGTGGACTTAGGTTCTTCTATGGAGGGAAATGAAGCTTTGTGCTGTTTTCCTTTTAAACAAGCAGTGCAGTTATCTTCACATTTGAACTCCTTCATAGGCAGTCCCCTTACTAAACCATGGTTTATCAGCTGATTTATGTTTTTGAGATTAACATGACCCAGCCTTCTATGCCATAGAGTAGATTCTTGAGGGGAAGCCTTGGAAAATAGGCAAGGATGGCCTTTGAGATCTATTTTCTTGGAAAGATCTAAGGCATACACTCTTCTTGTCCTGTTGGCCTTTAGGAGAGTGTATTCATCCAACACCTTATCAATCAAACTTAGAACTTTGGATGACAGAATCCGACAGTTCTGACTGGTGAAAAGAGCAACATGGCCTTTGTCACACATTTGACTGACACTCAAGAGGTTGTACTTGAGATTTTCCACATGGTTAACATCATCAAACTTTATTTCCCCATTGGAAACAAAGCCTTTGCTGATGATGTAACCCTTTGCATCATTGCCAAATGACACAAACCCCTTCCTTCCTTGGTTTTCGGCCTGTTCACATCAACAGATGGTAGACTAACAGGTTTGTTGGAAACAACAGCCTGAGAGGAAGAAGATGGTGAAGAAGAGGAATCCTTTGGCTTGGACCTCCTTTTCTGTGGTTTCAACATAGGAACATCTAATAGGTTAACTCTTCCCAATAGATGTTGAACCATCATAACCAGCTGTGTCTGATTTTGTGATAAAGCTTTCAGCTCTTCAGACACATTGGCATTGGAGTTTGATAAGTTCCTATGTTGCACCTTCTTCTTTTGAGCAATCTCAGCTGTTACCTGTTTAACCCCTTCCTTTTTGGATTTCTTTTTGGACTTAAGGGTTACAGGATTTGATGTTGCTGGTACAAATGTGGCTTCAAACTCAGTTTTCATTTTAACCATTTTCTCTTTAATTTCCTCTTTATGTTTGAGTTTGGATCCTCTTTTGTACCAACAGTCATCTGTAAGATGATTGAACAAACCACATACTTCACATGGTTTCTTCTTCATCTTATGTTGATCATCAACTAAAGAGAATGAAACTACTGAAGACTTGCTCTTCAGTACTTTGGAAGCATTATTTGCTTTCTTGACTTCCTCTTTAGTAGTCTTCAAACTCTTTCTACTGACAGTTTTCTTCTCTTCAGTGCTGACAGTAGTTGGAGTTTGAACTTCAGGTGTTAAATCTTGCTCTCCAGTCCTTTCAGGACTTTCAGAAATAACTCCTGAGTTGATCAACTCTTTGATCATGTGAGTGTCAGCAATGGAACCATCAACATCAGCTGATTGGTTCTGAGAGGGCTTAGTGCTGATTTCTACTTTTGATGATGCTCTATCAAAAAGTGAATCACATGATGAGGTGGATTGGTTATTGCTTTCTCCATCAGATTTCACTTCTGCTCTTGAAGCAAAATCTGTAGGAGGAGCAGTGTGATTATAACCAATGCCAAACTTCACATTGGAAGCATATTGCTTACTAAGAAGCATTTCAAAACCTTTGCATGATTGTACCCATCGATCACACTCTACTTGGGTGACTGCAAGGGTTTCTTTGAGACTTCTCTGGTCTTCCAGAATAACCTCTAGCTTGGCCTTTTCATCATTTAATTGGCATTTAAGCTTATAAATCTCATCACTTTTACTATAAAGAGCAGACTCATACTCAGCTTTTCTTTTGGAAATGGTTTTCTCAAACTCAAGTTTTTGATTTATTAATGCTACATTTGCCTCTCTAATAGAGACAAAGGCAGCTATGCATGATTCAGAACATAACTTGGCTTTAGCCTCTGAAGATACCTGAGTTACCTGTGAAGATGATGCATTTGAGCAGGAACCCTTAGTAGACTCCAGAGCCATAAGTGCCAGATTCCCAAAAGGACTGTCACCACCATGTTGATCAGCACCTGTGAACAGTTGTTCATGACCAGACATGTCATCTGGCAAACTGCTCCAGTCAACAACTCCAGGGGTGAAGAAGCTGTGTTGTTGAGGTTGAGGAGGTTGATGAGATGGTTGAGGTTCTGGTAGTGCATGAGTTTGTGGTACCATAGGAGCTTGAACTTGACTAGTTTGTGGCATGTAATAACAAGGGTAAGGGTATGGCGTTTGACACTGAGGAACAAAATATGCCGGAGATTGTGGTTGTGAATGATGACTAGAATTGATAGGATGTTGCCCTCTGTTTTGTTGACTATTGCCAGGGAAAGTCACAAAAGGTGCAGAGGAATTAGATCCAGATGATCTGCATTCTCTAGCAAAGTGTCCAAGCCTGTGGCATTTGTGACACCTCAACTTACTCTTGTCAAAACCAACTTTGGTTTTGCCAGAGAGCCCTGGGAACTTTCTTCCAGTTCTTTTGTAGAACTTCTGAGATCTGATATTTATCAAGGCCATTTGGCTCAAAATATCCATCTCTTCTAAGTCATCATCAGCAATCCCCTTGAGATCATCCACGATGAAGCATAGATTGTCATTATTACACCCAGTAAACTGACTATCAACACTCACAAATGCAGAATCAGAAATGTTTGAAGAGAAATCAATATGCTCATCATACTGGCATTCAGATGAAGCATATTCTGACTCATGACCAACCAAGGCAGTGTTGCCTGGTACAAAGTCTTCAGTGAGCTTACCAGATGAAGACAGTTTTCGTTTCTGTTCTATCTCTCTCTCAAATGTGAGCAATTTCCCATGGAGTTGGGTGAGAGATAGTTTGTCTAAATTTGCACTGGAGCGTAGGACAATAGTATATGTGTCCCATCTCTCAGGCAGTGATCTGAGAAATCTGTTATTCATCTGGATATTGGTGTACTCATGTTTAACCATTTTTAATTCAGAGATCAAACAAGAGAACCGCTCAAACTGTTGAGTCAGTGTCTCACCCTTCCTATGAGAGAATGTCTCATATTGTTGGGCAAGGATCTCTCTATTATTTGCCAAGACCTCATCTGTTCCTCCAAATTGTTCTTTCAAGGCATTCCAGAGGTCATGGGCAGATTCATAATGCATTAGCCCAGAATAGATTTCATTGGGCAGTGCCATGGCCAGAATTCCATGGGCTTTTGCATCAATCTCAAACAATTTCTTATCCTCATCTGAGTATTGATCCCTCCTCTTCGGAACCATTTGATTGGTTTCCGGGTTATTCACCATAGGCTTGTGTGGACCATGTACCACTGATGTCCAACAACCTGAGCTGTTAACAGACAGGTGATGGAGCATACGTCGTTGCCATATGTTATACTCATTCCTAACCAGCATTGGAGGCTTGGTTGAGGAACCAGTATTGTGAGGATCATTGGAAGGAGTAGTCATTTTAGGTCCAAAAACAATTTAATTCAAGCTTTTAAAAGATTTTACACAGACCACAACAGACTCAATGAAAACCAAGAATAAATCTCAGGATGAATGACCAAAAACACAGAAAATTCAATCTCTATAACCGTTTCTTGAAAAAAAATGTTAATTCAATCAAACTTGGATCTTGAATAGCAGTTTCAATGATCAATTATTAGATCGATCAATGATTAACCTGCTCTGATACCATTTGTCAGGATCAGTGATCACAAGTTTGATAGTTTAGAGTGTAACGCAGCGGAATGAGATCAAGAATTAGACAAATTGTAGCAAGAATTTGATATTCATATGCATTAAAAACAAATACGGATATAACGAGAGAATATATTTCTGTGACAAGGAATGTTTCAATTATAACAAATATTTCTGCTCAATCATTCACCAATTACAATAAGGTTGACACTCCTTATATAGAGTGCAATCACTGCTGTTATCACGGGATAGTGACAACTGGCAGATCTATTACAAAAATAACTAACACTTAACAAACTACTGAAATGTTCACAACTACTGAGAACATATCAGAGTGCTAAGTACAAAATATAAAACTACTGAAACTAAACTACTGAAACTACAACGACTGAAGAACAAGCTCTTCAGTCGTTTTACAAAACTACTGAAAACATAAAACTACTGAAAGTAAACCGTCACAACTACTGAAGAAGTCCTCTTCAGCTGTTATGACAACGTCTGATACTTGGTCTTCAGCACTTGTGTCTTCAGACTTTGTCTTCAGCACTTGTGTCTTCAGACTTTGTCTTCAGCACTTGTGTCTTCAGACTTTGTCTTCAGCACTTGTCTTCAGACTTTGTCTTCAGCACTTGTCTTCAGACTTTGTCTTCAGCACTTGTCTTCAGACTTTGTAATCAGTTGTTGTCTTCAGCTGTTGTGGACTTCAGCGGTTGTTGAGACGTCTGTGGGACTTAAAGGTTTTTCTGATCCGGCTCATTGGTTCTTTTGGTCCAACAACCTCTGCATGATCTCTTTGAGATGAGAAGATACTATGAAGGTCTGAATGATCCTGACCATCTAATGAAGAAGGGTATGGTCATGATTGTACTGAAGACCACTAACATCTGAAGATCTTCTAAATATTTTGGTAGCATCAGCCTAGGGGAAGTTTGTAAGGATTCCTTTAAGTCTGATGCAAACCAAAACATCCAATGTCTCTCTGCAACAAATGCACTAAGTACTGAAGTAAGAAATGCTTCGGAAGTTGTACACCATTCACTAGAAAATACTCTAAGTGTAAAATCTTCCGAAGCCAAGACCAATATCTTCCGAAGCCAAACATGAAGTCTTCCGAAGCCTTAGAGACAAAGTCTTCCGAAGCTTCACCCTATGAAGACAGATTTCTTCTGAAGACTTTTAGTAACATGCTTTATCTGATGTACTGTTCCATAAAGCTGGACACCTTTCCGCTGCATCTCTGTAAAGTCACCAACTTACATGAGTTGGTGAAAAGGTCCATGCTTTTGGTAACTGTACATTGAGGTCTTGAGTTTGTAACTTTCTACTTTATGTACTTTATCCTTTTTGTAATAGATAAGGATGTGAGCTATGGCATGTCATAGTCACAAGGTCAAAAGGCAGATATGCCTTTTGATCCTACAATTGATTTTGTTTGTGTCTAGTCAATTGTATCCAGTTGGCTTTCAAAGTATAGCCGGCTGTAGGTTGTAGTATAAGTATTCCAAGTTCTTGTATCTTTCTTTATGCTTTGTAACACTTGTAAAAGAACTTGAGAAAGCAATATACTGCCTCCTTGAAACCCAACTCTCTAGTTCTGTCTCTTTTACTTTACTTGTGTTTTTTGTATCAATATATTGGTTAATCCAGTTCACTATTTGATCAAGTTTAGTTATTCTCCTCTTTGTGTTGTTGTGTTGTAAGTTGTTAAGCCCTTAACCGGTCTTGCAAGAACTCATATCATCATTTTTAAATTTTGTCCCTTTATCACTTCTGATTGTTTTGACCTTATGATCAAGTTGGTTTTCAATTTTTATGATAAAATCTTTTATTAATTGGGACGCTTTGTTTTTATGAAGTAAGAAGAAGACCCATGTAAATGTGGAAAAGTCATCAATGATCACCAATCAATACTATTTCTTCCCACTACTCATAACATGAGTTGGTCCAAATAGATCCATATGAAGTAGTTTCAATGGAGAATTGTTTGTGTTCACTAGCTTTGGCTTGTGGGAAGACTTATGTTGTTTCCCTTTGAGGCACGCTGAATAGTGATCAATAAAGTGAAATTCTTTTTGGGGTAAACCAATGACATGGTTTCCCTTGACCAACCTGTTCATGTTTTTGAAATTGGTGTGTCCCAAACCTCTGTGCCACAGTTGTGACTCATCAAAGGATGCTTTTGATAGAATACATGTTTCTTCTTTTGGAATGGCAGAATTAAGGTTTAAGACATAGGTGTTATTTTTCCTTGGAGTCTTCAAGACAACCCATTCTTCAGGAATTTGAAATCCTGGTTTTAGAATGTAGCAATGAGTGTCAGTGAAGTGAGTTGAATATTTCTTGTCACAGATCTAAGACACGCTGAGTAGATTGAAATTCAGTTGTTCACAGTAGTTCACTCTATCAAAGCTCAGCATCCCATTTGTCACAGAACCTTCACCAGTGATTCTGCCACCTTGTGAATCTCCTCCGAATGCCACAGTAGTTCCTTGTATATGCTTGAAGTCATGAAGGAGGTAACGATCTCTCACTGTCCACGTACCATAAGCTATTGGACCTATATGGATGACCCTGCAAGCACAATAGAACTAATTAGAATATGGAACCCAAGCCATAATGGTCTTGGGTTTCCCATTCCTATCTATGATAGTAACTTCTTGGTACTTTCCTCTAAATTATGACTTAGAGGGAGGTTTTCTAGGAGATTTTTGATGATATCTTGCATGTTTCATCTCATCAATTTTAGCTGAAGAGTCAGAAGAATATTAAAACCTTTGGTCCCTATTTCTTTGAACAAATCTGACCCGTTTTTTATTATCAACCATCATTTTTGGTTTATGAAGATTTGTGTTTGCTTGATGTTGTGATATTTGTTTCTTTGAATTTTCTTCAAATCTTTTATGTTACCCATGTCATTATCTGAACTAGAAGTCCTTGATTGATTATTATGAAAATGACTTCTAATTTTGGGTTTCACAGATGATATTGGAGAGATGGGTTTGTGTTGGGAAATTCTCAACCCTTTTTGCTTGAAGAAACAATCAGATGTATTGTGGTTAGTCGTATCACAGACTGAACAGTATTTATTGAAATAGCAATTTTTGGTGGAATGATTGTTTATGTCACAGATAGAGCAGTATTGATTGAAATAGCACTCATCTGTACAGTGATTATACATTTCACACACATCACAATACATGTGTTTGTCTCTTGATGTTGATCTTGATGTTGAGGACTCAGTAGATTTACCTGTTTTCAACTAAGTCTCAACCTTTGATTTTGGTGAGGAAGCAAGATGAGCCCTTTTAGTAGTTTGTTTCACAACACTACTAGGTTTGTCCTTTCTAGATTGTTTTTTCTTCCTTACCCTTCTTCTTACCTCCATTTCTAATTTATTTATATGTCTACAAATGTCAAAACCAACTCCCTGTTTTGATTTTGAAGATTGAGGATCTCACTTGATTTTTGTTTTTGATACCATTGAAATCTTATTTTTCTTTGGCAGTGAAACTTTGTTTGATTTGATTGAATTTTTTGGAGATTTAATCTCATAATCAGAACTGCTTTCAGCAGTAGGTTTCACTGATGCCACAGTTTTCTTCTTTTCTTTTGAAATTGCAGGAATAAATTTCACAAATGGGACAATGGCTTTGATTGGGCTTTTTGGTTTGATGACATTCACTGTCTTGTCTGAACACTCCTTGATTTTAATTGGGGCCCCTAATTTAATTTTCTCCTCATTTGTTTCAATATAAACATCTGATTTATTTTAAGGATTTGTGACATGTTTTACTATTGATTTTGGTTTAATAGTGTTAGGTTCATTTTGCTCTTTGAGTGTGACAAATTCAGGCATGACACTGTAGTTGTCATTGTAAGGTAGGGAACAAGAATTATACCCAATCCCAGTCATATCCTTGGGATCTTTTTGTGAATCTAGCATTTCTTGCAGCTTGACTAAAGACATTTGATACTTTTCAAGTTTCACTTCAGTAAGTGATTGCTCAGCTTTTGATTGAGCTACTTTTCAGTTAGCTGCTCATTTTCAGCTGCAAGAGTGTACTTTTCACCATGCAATTTTTCAATGTCAGAGATGAGTGATTTGATTTTAATTTCAAAACCTTTAATTTCTCTTTTAAGCATCTCTGACTTGACCTTTTCTTCTTTTATTTTAGCAGTCAGTTTATGATTGTGCTCACGATAACCTTGTAGTTCAGTAATGTATTTATCATTACAAAGGTTGGATTTTACCTCAGATGGCATAGGAGTTAGGCCATCATTGATGTGAGCCATAAGAGCATGATTCTGAAATTGAGGCTTTACTTCCTCAGCATGTAGGCTCCAATCACATACTCCGTCTTGTTTGATGACAAGAGCATTTGAAGAGGGCTGACTGCTTCCATGAGCTTGATTAGTTGGCTGTGACTGACTCTGATATGGTTGTTGATGTTGTTGTTGGCGATGATACTACTATTGATGATTGTTGGACTGATAGCTTGAGCTTGGTTGTGAGGATGATTGGCCCTGAGAATTCCTTTGGAAACTGTTGTTTCTTCTAGGAGCATTGCATTCTCTAGAGAAGTGGCCAGTCATACCACAGTTGAAACACTTTACCTTGGATTTGTCATATCCAAGTTTGGTGTTTTCATTGAGGCTAAGCTTTCTCCTTTTTCTGAAAAACTTCTTGGCTTTCATTGTTATCATAGCCATTTGCCACTGCAGATCCATTTCTTCCATATCATCTGGATCCATTTCTTCCAAGTCTTCTTGAATCAGATGAGTAGAAGTGAGTCTACCTCCCAGGTAGCTTTAAAGCTAGCAACAAAGGCATTGTAAGTTGCCTTTTTTCTCTTCTGATCTTGGGTCTTCAGGAGAAGTTGAGGGAGTGGCAGTAAACCCTGTTGGTTGAGATGATGTCAATGGCTTGTTTGTTGTTGGAGCTGCAATGAAACCGGTTGTCTTCACTTGATCTCTTGAGGAGAGAAAATCATCATCCTCAGTGATGAATGCATTTTCCACAAAGTGAGTGTCTGATAGAAATTTATAAGCTTCAGTAACTCGAGGTCTACCAAGATTCCTGCTCCTTTCATCAAGCTCAAGAGCTTCTATTTTGGCAATCATTATGTCCAAGATGGTACTCTCTAGATCAAGAGTATTTTTCAGCATAGTAACATTTTGTTTCCAACTTTCTGAAAGGCTATGAAGCATCTTTTTATTCAGTTCTTTGACTTTGTATGTCACCCCCATAATCTCTAAATCATTCACAAGCTGCACAAATCTATGGAGTCGTTTAGAGATTGACTCCCCCATGGAGTGATGAAAGGTTTCATATTGATTAACAAGCTTATCCTTGTTAATTTCAGCTACTTCACTGCTGCCTTCACATATTATCAGCAGTGCATCCCAAACAGCTTTAGTTGTTCCATACTTCTCAAGCCTTTTTAGCATATCCATTTTTAATGCTTGAGTGAGAATGGAATATGCTTTGAGATTAATTTTTATCTTCTTGTAGTCATCGTCATGAAGTGTGAGATCCTCGATAGGTATTCTTGAGGTTTTGTACAGTGCAGCCTGGTCAGCAGAAAGTGTCACAGGAATGTAAGGCCCTTTACATATTGAAATCGAATAGTCCGGATCTACACCGGTAATATAATTCATGAATCTGAATTTCCATTGCTTAAACTCAGATTTGTGTTTAATCATAGGAGGTTTTGGAGTATGACCAAATTCAGAGAAATTATGTGAATCCATTTTAAGAAGCTGTTTTTAACTTGTTTGAATAATGATTAGATTGATTGTTAAGTTCAACTAGTTCAAATAGTCCAAAACAGGCTTATGTAACCAGATCTGCTGATGTTTTGTGTTTTTGTTATGATATTTAAGGTTGAGCAACTGTTCACGGATTTGTTCTTGAAAATGGGTATGGCAGAACAGAGACTGTTGGAGTATTTCAGCAGCTTTTCAGTTTGTATACTGAGTTAGAGGTAGTCGAACACTCTATCAGCAACTCAATCACCAGATCAATCGAATTCTACTCAGATCTAGGCAGATCTGAAGAAGAACCGAGAGCAAAAGCTCTGATACCAATTGACTGGGTGTGACTCTGTTCATGTGAATCAACAAGGACTGAATATGATGATTGAGTCAATGATTGTAAGGCGAAATCAAACAATCAATGAACATTGAATGCAAAAAATACTCATAAATGTTCTTTGTATTAATGAAGGTGATCGTTTACAATGAATGCTAGGGTTTGAGCATTAAACAGTAACAATACACCTTGAGAACATAAGACTAAACAAAATATTCTGATTGTCTAAATGTCTATCAACAGTCACCTCACATACGAGGACTTCTATTCTATTTATAGGCTGACAAGATGCCTTTTACAAAAAGACTAAACTACACCTGACCTATACATCAGAGAGCTAGTCTAAGTACAAAAGTCTTCATCAGCATTTATTTTGTTCATCCGCATTAACTAATGCGGATGTTGTGATCTTCATCAGCATTTCCTTTTCTTCTTCAGCATTAGTGTTTGGTCATCAGCATTGACAAATGCGGATGAACAAACACTTATGCGCATTTGTTGCTGAACATCCGCATTAGTAAATGTGGATGTACAAAGTACTTGTCAGCATTTGTTTCGGCTATCCGCATTTGTTAATGCGGAAAAACAAACACTTGTCAGCATTTGTTCTATGGTCATTTACATATACAAATGCGGGTAGCCGACACTTGTCTTCTATTCTTTATGTAGATTCTTCATCCACATTGGTTCTTGGACTTATTGGATTTCTAGCAGAACAACCATCAACCCACCACTTGAATTGGCATGTATGATCCTTTCAGGGTCCAACATATAAGCATGTATGTTTATTAATCTTAGTATCAAAAGAAAAATGAATTTTATCAATAATATTAGGAAAAGGACTCAATGTTTTGTTCGGGTTTAGGTCTCCAAAAACATAAAGTTGGCTCGTGTTAACAAATTTTATCGTTATCAACTAGTGGGTTTATAGTATTTAACAATATCCTTACTTAAGTTTGAGTTTTTAAATGATATGAGAAAAATTATAATGTCCTCTAAGTTATTAATTACGTCTTTGATATATAGTTGTAGACTTGAAGTTTAGCTTTTTCAATCATATGTAAACATGTAGTAAGCTTAACCTTTGAGTATATATTATTTTCACTACCTTTTGGACACACACGCATACCACTCCAAGCATATACATATTTCACTATATTTGTCCTTGATGGTGGTTTTAAGGTGCTATAGAATCCATTTATGATTATAAAATAATTGATATATTGACGGTGGATTCCTTGGCGGTGGTTTTGGGGTGCTATAGAATGAAATACATTGGGTGTTATAGATTCATTGGTTTGATGCCATCTTTCCAAATTATGGTTTTACAAAAAGTACTTATTATTTTCAGCTTCATAGCACCCAACATATTTCATTCTAGATTTGTAGTTTATTATGGCGTTGACAGTTACATCATTGATATTTATGAAATGAGTGAAAACATCATCTTTTTATCAAGGCAGATGACATCTTCTCGTTTTCCTCGGTTTTTCGCACATGAGCGCCATATAACTTTTTTACATTTCTCTCTGGATTTTTCTTGTTTTGCAGAGTGTTATCCTAGTTTTTCATTAGCTTCCCTATTTATAATAAATAATTTTATTCTTTAAATTTATATTTTCATATAATATTGTATAATTCAATTAAGTAAACTAACTAATTAAAATAAACTTTTATTATTTTAAAGCACATGGTAACGATCTCTAGAGCATGGGGTAACAGCACTATCCACCCTAGACAAGAAGAAATAAATGAGCTCTACCTCCACCAATCATTTAACAATATGATAATAATGCAAATTTAGATATAGAACAAAAAAAAAACATTCTTTACAAATATGGTATCTAACTGTCCTCTTTTTCTAGAGTTTAACATGTCTCCTCTAGCACCCTTTTCTTTCCTTCTACCTCTCCCTTCACTGCTTAACAACACACTAGATGATTCTCTTAAAGTTCCCCTTCTTTTATCCTCCTCAAAATAAATCCTGAACTCCTTAAAACTAAGATTAGTAGTGATTTGATTTCAATAGACACTAATCAAGACAGAATAGTGTTACAATTGTTGATATGAGTGGTAACAAATCTTTCTTCTTTCAACCTCGTATTTACTAGTTCTTTAATTAGAAATATCTTGTGCGTGGCAGACAGCTTCTCGTACATATTTGACAGCACATATATAAATATATGACTTTTGCTGACAGGTTTTCTTTAGAATGTTGATAGCAACATTATTGAATAACAAGAGTTTAATGATAGAAACAACTTTCATGTCGAGTGCAGCTCTGTTAGCACCTGAAGTCTTTTCCGGTTTCTTACCCATTATAGTGGCTTTGAAGACTTTTTGAACCACCAAATCCTTGATTTACATCTTCCACCATCCAAAATCCTGACCATCGAATTTCTCTATTCTTATTTTTCCATCCTCAACCATTATTCATAACTACAAATGCTTAACAATCTATTCAAAACTGAGAATAGTGACAAATACAACGGTAGTCGGCTTAAGTGTCGTTCTATTGACCACTATTCTATGAACCTAATAAAAAAATCGATTGCAAACAAGTTAACAACGTACATGAGTTTTGAAAGCACTGAGAATCAAATGTACCCAGTTAATACTGATCTCAACCCAAACAACAGTACAACACCATAATTGTCATAGAAACCCTAGTTTGACGGTGATGGCGGCAAAGACTGTATCAAACGGCAGAAACCCTAGTTCGACAGACACACGGTGGAGGCATGTTCATACGAAATTCTAAAAAAAAAAATTGTAATCAAGGCCTGAAGCTTCAATGCCAGTTGTTAGGATTAAAGCACATACGAACACACGTAAGAAAACAATAAAACAGTAAACAACATGAGAGATCTATAGAGGTTTTGTCGCGATGCGCAGCCTACGTCCTGTTAGGGCAACTAGGGTTTTTATTTTATTGAATGATAATAATTAGAAGTACAAAGAGATAAATTTATAGCTTAATTGAAATTAAGGTTAATCCCTTCAATTAACTAACTAAATTGGCATCATCTAAAGCTTGGGCCTACCGATCCCACTCCAATTTAATCCATATGAAGCCTACACCCAACAAATCTAAGATGCTAGTGTGTCTACGTGTGAACTACCCCTACATGCCACTCAAGGCGTTTACTTAAATATAAAGACATCACGCGAGGTGTTTACTTAAAGAAAAAAGCATTTGTCTTAGTGGTGTAATTTGTTTGATTTTATTGGTAGACATGCTTAAGATATTTTAGTTCAAAAATAGAAATGATTTTTGAATTTGTAAGTACAGGTTTTAGAAACTAACGATGCGGGTTCTAAAATCATCGTTTGTGAACTAATTGTTTCAATTATGGTGCAACTTGGAAATAGGATAACCTGATAACCAGCTTTATGTAGAGGAAATATAGTATACCTCTAGCATTAAAAATGAAGAACAAGTGGAGACTGTACAACAAACTAATTTGAATGATCCATTTGAATACAATTTGTGAATGCATGTTAATACTATGCAATAAAGGTTCTGAGGAATTGGTGGATGTTGACATTGATTTTGGTAAATACTCCTAATGGGTAATTAACATGCTAAATTAGAACATTAGATTAAAAGAACCGTTTAAATCTAAATTGCGTCTCAAATGCTGAAGTGAGATAGGTTGGTATCAGAGTTTAACTACAAAGAACCAAAAGTGGTTAAAGACCAATGCCTACAAGTTCCTATAAAACATATAAAAAGGTAATAAAGTCTAGCATCAACCAGCTATTTTATCTTTGACTGTAACATAAACTGCACAGACCACAGACATGAGACCCTATAATCTTGGTAAATTTTAAACAAATATATTTCACAAAATCAAGACTCACATGGCCTATAGTTATGATCATGACACCATAAGGTACTAATTGCACCAAAAACTGAAAACCATCTCACAGACATTGACCGTCTCCAGAAAGTCAAACAGTGAAAAACTGTTCCAAGGATGAAGAACTGAAAACATTGGAGGCGATTCGCTCATTTTTTACGGTTGAGATGTAAAGCTGATACTTGATGAATCTCTGCATTCACAGAACAGCGAAAATTATATCAGAAAAATATCAGGCCTTGTTGGAATGAAGAACAAACACAAGAAGCAAAATTAGTATTTAAAGAAATACAATTACAAAAAGTACATAAAAGGTTTGTTAAAAAATGGATTCTTATCAATCAATGAACACACTCCAAGTCAACAGTCAGACATTTTTTAACCCTACTCATTATGTGGAAGACCTCAGATATCACCTAGCCTCCTAGGGTGTTCCAGTTGAAACCAACCAAACAAAAGCTTGAGATTTATACGGTTCGGTTCACAATTTGGTTTTGACGACTTAACAGCCAAGCCGATTTGTATGCTTGGAGCCAGCTGTTTAACATTTTTTTTTCATTTTTAGAATATGAACCTAACAAGCCAACTGGTCATAAGTTTGAAAACTAAAATCGAAATGGTTGAAACCGCCAAACCACTAAAACCAGCAGGTCAAGCTGACACACTCAACCTGCTCAACCTGGACGGCTTGGTTTGTTGTTTCCCAAACCGTAGTTGGTGGTTCACCCCACAAACATTAGAAATTCTGGCAAAATATGTGTGCATATGTATAAACTCAACATTTTTATAATAAAAAAAAACATATAAAAATGTTTGTGTTCATATATAAAAATTCCGAACCGATTAATTGTCAGTCGGTACCTCACCGCCCAACTGGCGCCTAACGATTTTTACAACACTGGTTACCGTAAACACTATCGTCATCCTCACCCCCTTTTTTGTTGCTTCTTAATGTGGTGAGTAGACTAAAGTAACTGTGTCTAGTAGCACAAATAAATTTAGCATAGTAAATAATGACATCTGAATATTTTATGCTAGTCAACATAAAAATGGCGCACATACCGCCAACTGAGTAATAATTTCTCGACTTGAGTCTATATGCCAATCCGGCTCTAGTTGGCGAACAAAAGACGTTCGTCCAATCTCCGTGCTACAAAAAAGTACCTGCATTTGCACACTGATTACTAAACAAACATACCCAATGAAAATCCATATAGTATAAAAAAGATGATGGCAAACATTACCTCTATCCCATGGGATAGAGAGGCTTCAACTAGGGATTTTTTCCATATAGTATCAAAAAGATACACAAACAAACCAATATAACATAATAAATATCATAGTATCATAGCAAATGTCATAACCAAATTTATTAGTAGAAAAGGCAAGCAAAGCAAAAGGAACCGCAAGGCTAGAGTAGGTAATACTAAGGCACGATCTACCACTTATCAGTAAAGGCAATCTTAGAAGCTATTTAATACCTAGACCTACTGCTAAAGGCAACCTAGGAAGTATCTACCTAAGAAGAGAGGCCCAAGCTGATTGATTAGAGACATAAAAATAACCACATAAATCCTTAGGCAAAACCATTTATTGCTTAATATTATCACATATCAATTAGCAAAATTTAATATACATGTGGCAATTATCACATGTCAAGTGTTCGAATTAGCTAAGATAACACAGGTTGAAAGTTGTCTATCGTTGATTCAAATCCTTAGGAATATTTGAAATCATTCTATATAAGAGAAGTTATCTTGTTATTGAAACAACGAAGTTTTTGCAATCATATTCACTACATTAGTATTTACAAACCACCAAAGAAAAATGACAAAGGTTGGCATATTGGTCCAAACAAGATGCACCAATTTTGCCATCTTTAATTATAATTACTGGATTTACCCTCTCATCATCCGAAACAAAGTCAATTTTGACTTTTAAGTGTCAAATGGCCTACCCTTTGACTTATATTCCATGAAGAGCTTGACCACCCGAATTCAAAAGTGGACTCTAGTCATTAATTGGTTTTACCTTGTCTTTGACCATAGAGATCAGAATCATAACTATTTAACCCATGGAGTGGCGTTGTAAGTGTAATTGTAAATAACAATTATTGATTGGTTTTACCTTGTCTTTGACCAAGCCACCAGATGTAAATATCCCAGCATTTTCCAATGCAATTAAAACATTTTTCTACAAATAAATAGTAATGATTAGCAAACATGAAAACAAAAATCAATCAAACAGAAAGTAAAACATTCATAATGGGATGCAATACCATACACTATAATTGTGCGAATATATTTATCAAAATTTTCAAATTTTATATTCATTTACAGTTTGATGTTTGGTAGTTATTTTTCTATTATCCAGTCACACTTGATATTTTTCGTGATTTTCCTCAAATATGTATATATACATATATATACATATATATATACATATATATACATATACATATACATATACATATACATATACATATATATATATACATATATATATATATATATATATATATATATATATATATATATATATATATATATATATATATATATATGTATGTATATATATATATTATTGAGCAATGACTACTGTCAGATATCTAAAATGCAGTTAAATAATGATGAAATATGAGAGATCTTTGTAACGTTACAATAGGCAAATTTGGTAATTCTGCTCGAAACTTTGCCACAAAGAACTTGCAGTTTACATAGGGGAGATCGAATCCAGCCAATGCCATGCACTTTATAATATAGTATTATCCGGAAAACATTTCAAAAAGACCATATAGTTAACCAAATCATATTTCAATAGAACTAATGTTCCATTCGTCTTCTTTTTGCCCACAAAATTCACTTTCTTTTAGATCACGAAAGCGGGACCCAAAGAACGAAAATGTTTAAAAAACCATAACGTAGATACATTTTTGAAGACTTACTAAGAACAGGGTCCACAATTTCATAAATAAATCATAATATATAAACAAATATATAGAAAAAACAACAGTCATACATACTTCGCTTTCATCATCCAGGACCGTTTCCATGAGATAAAGGTCACAGAATTTTGTGATCTCCAGCAGAACATCCAAAACAGAGGATCTGACAGTTGCTTGCTTCTTCTAGACACAATTAGTCAAATAAGTCATCTTCCACTGGCAATATACAGATTTTTCAAAATGGGTGGGTTTGTTGGGTTGTGGGACAGGTCAAAAACTGTTTTGGATGGGTAGGGTCATAGTTGTCAATAACGAATAGCGGTATATAGCGACAAGCCACCTATTTGCTACAAAGTGAATAGTGGTAAAGAGCGCCTGCTATTTCATGTTCAGGGATAAATTAAGAAAGTAGTAGAAAATTCAAAAAATGTTTTACATTCAATAATACTTGGTCGCTATGTGGTCGCAAAACATCAAATAACAAAACTGACTTGTTCGCTATGTAGTGCGCTATAGCGGCCACTATCGTCGTTATTGACAACTAGGGGTAGGTTCAATGTTGTAAAAGTCGGCCTAGTCGGCCAACCAATCGGTGACTGATCGCTAGTTGGCCGGTGAATTTGGTGAAATTATGTAATTGGTGGTTAAAATCAGTAATCAGTTATAGCCAGTCAAAATCGGACCAAATCAGTCCTAATCGGCCCTTAATTGGCGGCAAGATTCCTGCTTGATTCTGGCCACATTTTCGGCGGATTCCAGCCAAATGTTGGAATATCCGGTCAAACCTTGAAAATTTTGGTCAAATGTGTGCATGACTGCATGTATATATAAATCTGAACATTTTTATATAAATAAATAAAAAAAGTTTGTGTATATTTATGTAAAACTGAAAATTACTTATAAAAATTCCAATCCGGATTAATCCCGAGTAATCCCAATTTAATCGCTAGCCAATACCACACCGCCTGAGTAACGTCTAGCGAATTTTACAACCATGGGTAGGTTGGATTGACCCAAAACACTTTTTGTTCAATTCTTTTTGTAGGATATCAAGCATAATCTACTTGTTCTAATAATATGATTTAGCAAGTTTTATGCATTATTATACAATTGAGCGACATTACCAAATCAACATATTGACACATCTGTCAATATTTGTACAATAAAAAGTTTAACAAGAAAAAACACCACAACCTGAAGCTCCTCTGGAGAGTTTTCTTCAAGTATAACCCCGAGCAAGCGGCAAGTTACCTTCACCAAAATCATGAAAAATAAAACCAATATGTGCTTGAGATGGTTACAAAGGTCGAGTTAATCTTATTTCTTATCTTTTTGGGAAAATTTCTACTTGCTGGTTATAAAATCAACGTTTGTATGTCCCCAAACACCAAGTGATGAAGTTAACATTATGTTACATATCTTTTAGAGAGGTTTCTTCTTAAAATTTCTCAGCAAGCCTTTATTTATCGGAAAAATCAACATTTATATGACCCCCACACACCAAGTTCTAGAGCCACATGAAGAATGATTCCATTTAGTAAGAATGAGAGTGTTTCATGGTCCTTGGACTTCAACTACCTACTAATAGATGATGTCATTTGAATAATTAGAAAATGTCATCAGTAATCATATTTCCTTACACTCTTGGACTAATAAGAGTATGGTTGCCATGAATATCCAGCTCAATTTAAGGGAGTGCTTGGATTTGAGTTTTAAACCGTGTTATCAAGTTCTGGTAGTTAAAATTTTGATTGCCAATTTTAAAGTTCAGATGAACATATTATGCTTCAGATTATCTACCTATATAGGAGTCACATAATTAGATTAAAATAGCTACAGAACTTCTAATCAATGGGTAACATGCAATTACCTAAGCACGCCATCTCACAAGAAGTATTCCCTTTTCAAGACAAAGGATATAGTGGCTGGTACAAACAAAACAATTTAGACAATTTGAAACCATCCTATGGTTGATCAGATTCACAATTAATCACATTATATAGTGATTTTCCAGTCAATTTGCAAATTGATAACAAAATATATTGTGTAGAAGGATAAGATTAGGTCCACATTCAACTTTCAGCCCCTGTCTAGAGGAATATGGATTTCCATAGCTCCTAAAGTTGCATGGTCATTACAAAGAAAGAAAACATAAACTAAAAAGGCTATTAATCTATAACTTCCTGAAACTCTTTTCAAGCCACCTAAAATGCAAACTACAATCAACAGGGGGGTTACCACTAGGATGAGAATTGAAAATAATCTTCAAAAGTTCAAATTAGGAGAAAGACAGATGTAGAGTGGTCACATAATGAGCATGTGATTTGCTATGAAATCTTGTCTGTCTTAGAAAACAAAATAAAAAACCATCTTGCTTTAAACAACATTCGAATATCAGAACTTATCATTCTGGAGGTAAAACATGAATGTAAAAAATCCACATGCATATGCATAAAGTAGAGGTGGCAATTTCCAACTGTATACTTAAGAACAGGTCAATTTGGGTTGTATTTCATTTCAAACGGATCAAGTCACAAAACTATAGCTTGAGAGGAAAGGTTTAAACAAGTTACAAGTCACCCAAAGTTTATTTTTATGGTGTACAGCCTCCTAAAGCATTTTATTCGAAAAAATTATATTACTACTGTAAAACATAATTTTGGAAATCTTAATTGACACAATAACTATTTATAACTTTTTTATGTAAATAGACAAAATGTTTTAGAGAGTCAACACAACCCAACCCATAATGTTTCAATGTGTACTAAAAATGGCCCATGTCCCCACCTCCGTCTCAATCCGTTACATATAGAAAAGATCTAGTTATTTTTAGAGCATACCTTTCTTCCATCGCTTAATCTTTGCCTGACTATTTGTCCTAAAGTAGGCTGCATCAACAATAAAATAAGTAAATAAAACCACTATGAAGACAATGATTTCAAAATTGAAGGTTATCAAATTTCCCATTTACCTTTACTGGCTGAAAAAACTCATCAATAACAGTTTGTGCTCTTGAATCCTCAGAAAGTGAAGTAACACTTGACGGGAACAAATTTGAATCCGATTGACTATTATTGACTCCAGAACTGCTAGGTACATGTGGTTGACGTTTAGGTTGTCTTCTTTGAGGTACAGCAGGTGTCCTGAAAAGTCTCCATGTGAAAATAACTGCAATAGCAAGTCCTGCTATCGCCCAAACAGACCGTACATCCTGCAACCAGATTTCAAGATGCTCAAATATATTGCTTTAAATAGAATTAGAGATACGCATAGAATTTGATGAAGAGAAAATAAAAACACAGAAATACAACTGCCTAGATTATCCATCAGCCAACAAAACTATGTAGCATGTTAATTTGAATATTGTAATATACAAATGTTGGTACACGATGATGATGATAAATAGAGATTTTTTTACTAAAAAATAGAGATGTCAAGAAGGGCGGGTCAGGTGGGCTGGGTAATGTGACAAAACAGGTCGCGGTTGAAAAATTATGTAGCAAAGCTGCAAGGGCCTAAACATAATGATTCAAACCTAATGTGTTTATTATGACTAGAAGACTTCTATATATGTAACTAATGTATTTTTTAAGATTAGAAAACAACATATTCCAACAATAATCTAAAATTTCAAATAAAATGATTTAGGAGGTTGTAAGCTGATTGATTGTATGCTGATTGCTGCAAAATGGAGATGATTTGTAAACAATATGAAGTGCATTGTACACAACAAATAGTTCCAATTTGAGAATTTTAACCCTTCATTATAAGAAAAGAAATAAAGTACTTGAAGCATAAGGGTATATTGTCAAAAACCAATTATTTTCTGTAAAGAACACTTTCATTGTATGTAACTATTGTGTAGATTATGACTAGAAAACAACTCCCGTAGTTCAAAAAATAAGACTAGAAAACAACAAATTACAACAATAATCTAAAACTCCAAATAAAAGGACTTAGGAGCTTGTATGTTGATTGCTGATGGGAGATGATTTGTATACAATAAGAGGTGTTTTGTACACAGCAAATAACTCTAATTTGAGAATTTAATCCATTCATTGTAAGAAGAAAAAAAAGTATTTGAGACGTAAGGATAAAATTGTCAAACGATAACTGTTTTCTATAAAATACACTTTCAGTTATGTACATTCCGCCTCCCATTGAAAATGAATACAGGGCGATTTTCAACCCATTTGATCTCCTCCTAGCTAAAATATTTACAAAGCCCAAAACACAACCCAAACCACCCCATTATAAGTAAACAGGTAAATATTACCACCTCTAGTTTTATATTAACATGATCAGAATCCCATATTTCATTAACAGAAGAGAAAAGAATCATTCCATGGCAATTGAATCCAGCTCAATGACATGTCATAAAATTCTCATAGCAATTACTTTGTCCATGAAATTGCAGCATTTTCTTTGCTTGGGAAGATTTCAAGTCAAAATCACCTAAGCCGACGCCAGATATAGGGCCCATAAGGTTCGTTTATGGGTCTCTACTTGAGCTGGAATAATAGATGCATGTATAATGGTTTAACTTTGGAAAGAACTTTGGGTTGGATTTGAATCTTGGATATATATTTGAGGGATTGATTTGGTAAGGCTCTAGCATATTGTATAGTGTGCCTTAGTAAGAGTGATTTTAATTTGGTTATCAATAACTAAAAGATCGTATACTAATACCACGTATACTAATACCACTTATCACCATATTGAATCAACATTTTCAATCCTCGTCTCATATGATACCAAGATTAATGATTACTCTTGTCTTTGCATGTGTGTCAATAGTTCAAAGCCCGTAAGTGCTTATATAACAAGTTGTAGTTTCAAACTACATCATCTACAAAATGAAAAAACTAGCCCTGTACAGAAATGTAAGTTACAGATGGCTTAAATGAAGCAAAGGTGATATGTATGGATTTGCATAAAAGTGCAAATTGTAGGTGTAAAATATTATTTCTAAGAGAGGGTCTATGATACAACAGCAGCCCCTGTTAAAGTGTATTCACGCAGGAAGAAAGCCCAGTCAACTGGATCAGATGATAACCCAGACCCAACTGACCCAGTGATCCAATTCGAGTATTTAATGGGTAACCCACGTGACCCATTTGTTCCTAAAACTGACCTGCAATTATTATTAATGGAGCAGCTGATTTAGTGGAGAGAATTATGGAGAAATTGCTATTCACGGAGGGAGCTGATTTAGTGGAGAAACAATTGAGAAGTTTACCAAATTTAGTTATTTCTTTTTCTTTATTAGCAGAGTTGTTTTTCTTTTGGGAGTGTGGTTTTTGAATTATTTTATTACTCTTAAGTCTTGGAGACCTGTCCTTCTCGAAGTGGACAATCCCATTGCAATTTTCTTCTAATAATATTTATCTTTAATTCCATATTCTTATCATTTGGTTCCATTGCCGGGAATCGAAGACAAAGATGGTGCAGACCCGGAATTCGGAAACAGCCGGTTCTAACCCTGATCCAGTTGCAACACAGTTAGCGGCTATTGCTGCTAAACTCGAAGCGATGGAGAAGCTGAAAGACGATGTTGCTGTTTTGAAGTCACATGTCGAAAAATCCAGTAGCGGTCCGGGCAATCATGACGAAGGTGAATCCTCCAGAAACCGTGGCCGCCAATTTCGGCCGTACAACAAAATCGAGTTTCCCATGTATAGCGAGGGCGATCCACGTGGGTGGATTCTTAAAGCCGAAAAGTATTTTCGGTATTATCACATACCCGAAGAAGAAAAGGTTGATATAGCTTCGATGCATTTAGAGGGAGACGCATTAGATCTATTCTCGTGGCTGTCAACTGACCGGGAAATTGAGTTGTGGGAAGACTTGATCCATGCTTTTCAGAAACATTTCGGACCTGCCGAATTCCAAAATCCCGACGAACATTTATGTAGTATCCGACAAACCGGATCCGTACAAGAATATCGTCAGGAGTTTGCAAAACGTTCTTCACGGGTTTCTAATTGGCCCGATCACTGTTTGCTAGGGGTATTTCTAAATGGCCTCAAAGAGGAACTCAAGGTAGATGTCAGGCTTCACAAGCCACGAACCGTATACAAAGCCATGAGTATCGCCCTTGAATACGAATCCAAAATCAACCATACAAAGTCAGGAAAGAGTTCAACATGGCCCACCCATTCCAAATCATTCCAATCTGATTCCAAAACGACAACATCCACACCGGGTCAACCAGCTACACACCCCAAGCCTCCTGTTCGTATCTCTGATACAGAAAAGCAATCTCGCTACCTCCGTGGTGAATGTTTCCGATGTGGGGACAAGTATGGACCTGGGCATCGATGCAAGACGGGTACTCTTAAGTTGTATGAACTAAATGACGAACCGGAGGAACCGCTTGAAGTCGAATCGGGAGATAATATTGACGAAAAGGAAGAGGTCGCTGAGATAAGTTTGAATGCAATTCTGGGAAATTCACATCCCACCACCATGAAGGTTCATGGGCTGCTAAACTCCACCGAGGTTCTTATTCTAATCGACGGAGGCTCCACGCATAACTTTATTTCTGATGTGTTGGTGAAGGAGATGGAATTACCCACACAATCAGTACCGCCTTTTGGTGTCCAAATTGGCAACGGGGATGTGATTAGATGCAGTCAAGTGTGTAAAAATCTTCCCGTTCAAGTGAACGACTTGAAGATTATCCAAGATTTTCACCTTTTTTCTATAGGCGGGGCTGATCTCGTGCTCGGAATTCAGTGGTTAGCCACCTTAAACACTGTACAAGCTAACTGGAAAGAAATGTACATGATATTTTCAATAGAGGGGAAGCGATACAAACTACAAGGGATATCAACCGGACCCCAAAAGTCCTCTGCATTTCAACATTTGGCCATTGAACCTGAGGTGAGTTCCAAAATACCTGCTCCACTTCAGCCTCTAATCAACGACTTCCAGCAGGTATTTCTTGAACCCACTACATTGCCACCTTTCCGTACTCATTTTCATTCTATTCCCCTTATACCGAATTCATTACCCCCTAACATTAGACCCTATCGCTACCCCCATTCCCAAAAAACAGAAATTGAGAAACAAGTAGAGGAGTTATTAACAGCAGGATTTATAAAACCAAGTCAAAGCCCATTTTCCAGCCCAGTTTTATTAGTGAAAAAAAAGGATGATACTTGGAGAATGTGTGTAGACTACCGGGCTTTAAATCGAATTACCATTGCTGATAGATATCCTATTCCAAACATAGATGAGCTGTTGGATGAATTATTTGGAGCTACAGTTTTCTCTAAACTTGACCTGCGTTCTGGTTATTATCAAATAAGGGTGAAACCTTCCGATATAGAGAAAACTGCTTTCCGAACGCATTCGGGTCACTATGAGTTCCTAGTGATGCCCTTCGGTCTAACAAATGCTCCTTCTACTTTTCAAGCAGCCATGAACGACTTATTTCGGCCTTTTTTACGTCGTTTCGTACTGGTTTTCTTTGATGATATCCTTGTTTACAGCAGGTCTATGGAGCAGCACTATGAACACTTGCGAACAGCCTTGGAATTACTTTCTGCACAACAGTTTTATGCAAAAATATCCAAATGCTGTTTTGGGCAGCCACAAGTTCTCTTCTTGGGTCACATTATTTCGAATAAAGGGGTACAAGTAGACCAAGAGAAAATCATGGCCATTCAAACTTGGCCCATACCAACCAACGTTCGTGAGGTACGAGGGTTCTTGGGCTTAACAGGTTATTACCGGAGGTTCGTACGCAATTATGGGTTGATAGCTAGACCTCTTACGGTTCTAACCAAGAAGGATGGTTTCAAGTGGTCCGACGAGGCTACCCAGGCCTTTAATCTGCTGAAGCAAACTCTGATGACGGCCCCAGTTCTAAAACTACCTGATTTTTCACAACCCTTCATTGTTGAATGTGATGCATCATCGGATGGTGTGGGTGCTATTTTGATACAAGATAACCATCCTGTTGCATATTTTAGCAAGGGATTCTCACCCAACAATCGGCTAAAATCAGCGTATGATCGGGAGTTGCTTGCACTTGTCCTCGCAATACAAAAGTGGAACCATTACCTTTTGGGCAGGCACTTCTTTGTCAAAACTGATCACTACACTAAAGTTTTTATTGGGGCAACGAGTAACAACCACGGAACAACAAAGACTTCTCCTAAAGCTAATGCCCTATGATTTTTCCATCATTCACAAACCTGGAAAAGAGAATCGTGGTGCAGATGCCTTATCCAGAAGACCCCTTACAGCTGAGTTATTAACTCTAGTCCTCCCTTATTGCCTTGATTTGGCTGAAATTCAAGAAGGCCTCAAAGTCGATTCTTACACGAGCAATATCATTCAAAGGTTGCAGGGTGACCCATCTTCTTTTCCTGATTTTTCTATGGTAGGACAGACCTTATTGTTTAAAGGTCGGGTGGTCGTCCCCGATATTCCTTCCCTTCGTAACAAAATTCTTTACGAATCCCATAGTACTCCGTCAGCTGGTCATGGAGGGTTCTTGAAGACATTTAAACGTATAACATCTCAGTTTTTTTGGCCTCAAATCAAACATGATGTACGTCTTTATGTCCAAAACTGTTTAACCTGCCAACAAAATAAGTATGAAACTTTATCACCAGCAGGACTTTTGCAGCCGTTACCCATCCCTAATCGGATATGGGAGGACATCTCCCTCGATTTCATTGTCGGATTACCACCCTCGAACCGTTTTGATACTATTCTTGTTGTGGTTGACCGACTAAGCAAATATGCCCATTTCATACCCTTGACACACCCTTTTACTGCCAAAAGTGTCGCAGCAGCCTTTTGTAAAGAAATTGTCCGATTACATGGGTTTCCCCGCTCCATTGTCTCTGATCGTGATGTCGTTTTCTTGAGTAATTTCTGGCAAGAGCTTTTTCGATTAGCCAAGACTTCTTTAAAAATGAGTACTAGTTATCACCCCCAAACCGATGGGCAATCCGAAGTTTTAAACCGTTGTCTTGAAGCCTACCTTCGCTGTTTCGCCCATGAACAACCTACCAAGTGGAGTTCCTTTCTTCCGTGGGCAGAATATTCCTACAATACGAGTTTTCACTCGTCTACAGGTACAACTCCTTTCACAGCAGTTTATGGTAGAGACCCTCCTCCTGTTCAGCCTTATGTTATGGGGGATACAAACAATGCTGAATTAGAAGGCCAGCTTCTTGCTAGAGATGACATGCTACAGCTCCTGCACACTAATCTACAGAAGGCCCAAAGCAGAATGAAAGCACAAGCAGATAAAAAACGCAGGGACTTAACCTTTGAAATAGATGATGTTGTCTTTTTACGGATCCAGCCCTATCGCCAGAAAAGCCTTGCACGACGCCGCTGTGAAAAGTTATCCCCTCGCTTCTTTGGGCCCTATCGAATCAAGCGAAAAGTGGGGGCGGTAGCTTATGAGTTAGACCTCCCACCAGGATCACGTGTTCATCCCGTATTTCATGTCTCTATGTTGAAACCAGCACGTGGCCAGCTCCCTGCTACCCCTGCTGCTCCTTTACCAGTAACTAGGGACTGGGAAATTGATCTTATTCCTAAAGAAGTGTTAGCTCACCGTTGGGTTAGTGAAGCTGGTGTTCATATTTTAGAGTTGCTTGTCTCTTGGGTCAGTCGTCCAGTGGAAGAAGCTACATGGGAAAATTATGATTTACTTGCGGGACAATTTCCCTCTTTCCGACTTGAGGACAAGTCGTTTTACCGGGAGGGAAGTATTGATACAACAGCAGCCCCTGTTAAAGTGTATTCACGCAGGAAGAAAGCCCAGTCAACTGGATCAGATGATAACCCAGACCCAACTGACCCAGTGATCCAATTCGAGTATTTAATGGGTAACCCACGTGACCCATTTGTTCCTAAAACTGACCTGCAATTATTATTAATGGAGCAGCTGATTTAGTGGAGAGAATTATGGAGAAATTGCTATTCACGGAGGGAGCTGATTTAGTGGAGAAACAATTGAGAAGTTTACCAAATTTAGTTATTTCTTTTTCTTTATTAGCAGAGTTGTTTTTCTTTTGGGAGTGTGGTTTTTGAATTATTTTATTACTCTTAAGTCTTGGAGACCTGTCCTTCTCGAAGTGGACAATCCCATTGCAATTTTCTTCTAATAATATTTATCTTTAATTCCATATTCTTATCAGTCTAGAGGTAAAAAAAGAGGTATTTGTGACACTTAAAAAGAAATTGGTTTTATAATATTGATAGTGTTGCTTTTAAGAATGTAGTTAAATGTGGTAGGCTTTGTTGAATAAATTGTGCAAGAAAGTAGATCAAAAAAACTAGAGGGTATAATTTATGGGATGTTCATCATTTTATAGAATCTTGTATATATCTTCTTTGGTTGTCATCATGTAAGGGGTTAAAAGTTTGATTTAATGTCACGTTTTAACTTTTAATGTATTGTATGTAGATGTGAAGTAATTCACGACGTTAATTAGAAACCTTAACATTGGGGAGACATGTTAGTATAATGTTCATCTTTTTGAGTTGTTCTTGCACCAGCAGAGCTTAAAGCAGTTCTAATTTCAAGTTATGTGAAGTATTAGATGTTGCAGTTATCCCACAAGCCAAAAAGATAATCTCTTTTAGGACTTTCTACCTAGTTGTTTGACTTTCAAGTATATAACGATGATATAACTTTCACTAGTTGCTAGGATATTCTATGTTTGTAGAACTGTAGATTTACATATCTAGGTTGGTATTCTTATTATATATATACTAATTACCAAGTGTTTTGTGCATTATGAGTTGTAACCTAAGCTTAGTAGGTTGTACCCATTTTTGTTTTTTTGTTTTTTGTTATTACCTAATACTTTAACATTTTTTACAACTTAACTTCTATATTTTTTTACTTTTAGTTTCAACTTTGGTTCCCTATACTTTTCATCTTTTACAAATTTTTCGTTTTACGGATCGGTTTAAAATTTTTACGAGTTAACACCCCGCAACGTGCGCATGTAGTTAATGATGTTATGTTTCTTTGCTGTAACAAATTATACGTTGCTATTAATTTTTAACAGATTAGGACTTGGTTCTTTAGTTACTTGTTCAGATCAAGTGTTTTTAACTCTCAAACCACCCAATATTATGATTATTTGCATTAGTTTTAACTTCAAGATCATCAAATTTGTTGAGTGATGAGCAAGTCTAATATTATGCAACAATTGTAGCACATTTAAACCAAAGATTTAACTAAATTTGATAAACTGTAAGAACGTTGACTTTTGTCAGCAAGGTTTAAATTTCATAACTTTCTATGGATTGATCTTGACAAGCAAATCATGTAGTAGATAAGACAATGTATAATCACCATATAGTAGATCATCACAAGCAAATCATGTTACCATTATATAGACAATGAGCAGACAATGACCATATGCAAACATTCAACACATAATGGGGATCAATATACCGTAGGCAACAGGAAACATACAATCAGAAATGATATACACAAAATCATATGCCATCCATACAAAATACACATTACGAAGTACCAAGGAATCATAAGTCACATAAGTCATCCATATACAATATACAATGGTCAAGAATCAGCACATAGTTCAAATTGGACCTCCTACAAAGGAATATTATGTAAAATAAATCAACACATTAAATGATGTGTTGTTGATCAGTCGTCAGTTACAGGCTTACAGCAAGCATAGGAAACTTTACCAACCAATAACAAGACATCAACAATTTCTGATGATAACCACAGGGAAATAGTTGATTTTAGTGCCACATTCTACCAAAATTGAAAATGTTGCAATTTCCATGATACCTCAAAAAATATAAAATTGTAGCAATTTTCATGGAATAGAGGAGAACCTCAAAACCACCTGAAAAGTCAACACATACATGCAAATAGAGTAATGCAAACACAAGTTTTTAAGTTTAGTTTGACATGAATATGAATGAGAAGGACCAACAAGATCAAAACAGCTAATGGCTTTCATCATATGATGATTGATGAAGATTGTGCTCTTTAAAAGAAAGCAATAACTTTCCGACCAAAAGAATCACGCCACATGTTTAGACGTAGGAGTATCAAATTGTAAGTTTTTTCTTAGCTAAGCAAAGGGTGATTCATGTATTTGACTAATTATCCACTATCAATATTGATTTGTAAACTTTACAAATTTGTTTCTTATCTTATAAACTATTTGAAGCATTCCCCGCAAGCATAAGGGACTTTAGTACATGATAGGATCACAAAACTACAAGATAAAGGAGGGTACAAGAAGTCATTCTTGGCTGCTGTCATTACTTACTTAACCTAATTTAATCTTCTGAATTGATATTCACCATCTTAGAAGACATTAGATTCACAAGGTTTTTCAATCATTAAAAGGTAAATCCATAATCAGAATTAACTCATATGTTAGTAAGATACAAGACAGCTGCAGATCTTGAAAGAAAACTTCAAAGGGTCATTTCGTCGAACACATGGTAGGCGTATGAAAACTAAAGATGCAAAATCAAGAAACTGGTACCTGGGTATTAAGAATCTTGGAAAGTTTGGCCGATAAATAAGCCCCAATTGTCCTAAAAACCTGTATAAGATCTTCCTTCGAGTAATCAGCCATGGATGTACGTATTCCGATTGTTTTTAAATGTTTTGCACGATCACTCCAGAGAAGAAGGATCAAGAAAGATCTTCAATCTCTCATGATTCTGCACAGAGAAGTGTAGGCAGATCTCAACGATTGATTGATGAAGAGAAAAGATTCGTAAATTCGGAGGTTTGTTGATTAAGGCGAGGGCGGAGGGTTATGCAGTGCTTGTAAGAGAGAGCGACTTCATATAAAATCTACCGTCCAATGTCCAAATTAATACGTCAAACCCAAAGTATAATCATGTTCTTTTTACCCACAAATGTACAATTCTGCTTTTAACGGGTATATTATAGATACGTCTTATTTATTTTTAAAGGGTATGTTATACATACATATAGAGACAATAAGATATCTAAATAACAAAAAAAAAGATGTTTGTATAACACAACCCATTTTTAATGATATATATTATTTTAATCGATCTCGTCTATTCGTTTTTTAATTGGACTTGCACCCTAACCCACTCAGAAAGAAACTCACAACTAAAGAAAACCCTGTAACTCAACCCTGAACATTGTTGTTTACAATCTTTATATTTACATATCTTTGGTACCTCACATTAACACTTGATAGGTCTTCTTATTTTAATTAATGATTATTAAGTTGTAATTCATAGATTCTCTAAATTAAGTTACACTAAATCTGTATTTTATAAAACTTTAACCTCGAATCTTTTGGTTATAAGGAAATCGAAACTAGGACTCAAGCCCGAAGCATGGATCTTCTTTCGAGAAAGGATGGAAGAAGACCTAGTTGAGTGTGAACATAGTCCTTTAGGAGATCCCTAAATCATTAAATTAAGTCACATGACCCATCTCCCCCTTTAAGAATTGGATTACTTTAGTTATTGTGAAACCAACATTATGCCAGCTTGCCAACTTTGAAAACATAGATCTATAATCCCCAAACAACTAACGTGGCTCCATACAAGAAACTAATAATAAGAGACTTTTTCTGTTTAAGTTTTTTATAATCTCAGTGGTCATTCTCTAAACGAAATGCCTTTAGGTTGTTAAAGTAGTTGGGTGACAAATCGGCACACTACATATAGCCAAGATGCAACATCCGCTATTTTTCTAGGTCATACTTGGATAATTTATTTCATTTATTAAAATTTTGTCTAGCCTTAATTTAACCTATTACTAAGTCATTAATCTTATATGCATGTTAATAGAGTGAATTTTAGAATTCATGGACTTATGTGAACATTCTTATGTGCACTAAACATTATATTAATTAAGACAATGTTAACAATAATGCCAACTTTCATACTATATTCACCTTAAATCATTATATAACAATTCACACTCACCTACACAAGTTTCATTGTGCCATGCTTATACCAAGTATAGACTCACCCATGCACAAGTTATAACCAACTACACCTTCATGCATGTATTTTAGCATACTACACCTATATTTTTTTAAAATGAAAAGTGAAAAAGACTTACAATACAAACATCATATGGTAACTAGCAACATAAACCCACGCTAAGATGCTTACCCCTTATAACTACCAACCATTCTCCATCATTTTCTGACTCATATTTGTACCCATGTGAAACACCCCCCCCCCTCTTAAAATTACGAACCAAAGGGGGTTTTCCCCAACCCAACTTTAACCTTTTAACTTACGTGAAATTATATATTCCTTGGCCTCGACACTCTTTTAAATAATACCACTCACCCTCTCATCTCTCCTACACTAGTTCTCTTCTTCCCTAGCTATAGGCGGGACTTCCTTTCCCCTCCATGAACCATGAACATGCACACACACACATTTTATTTTATTTTTGTTGATTTCCAAGTAATCTCCTCTCTTTTCTCTAAACTTCTTACACCTTCACACATATTTAAAGCATTCACACTAGGATCTCCATATTGATCCATATCTTTAAATTATATGGAAACTACTTATAAATGGCTATTTTTCACCCTTACACTAGAGTCATTTTCTTTATCCCTTGACCATATATTTTTATGGGTCTATAATAAAACATCAAATATATAGATCCAAGCTTTTCCCATATTTGTAATTTCCTCAACTATGTTTCCTCTTCCCTCTCATATTTCCTCCCATCGTTTTGATCAAAAACCCACACTCCAAACGTATTAGGTTGCGGTTATAATAGATTAACACATCATCTTTATCATCACATCATCATTCATTGTGAGTTGGGAGAAGATGTGATCGCATGAGTTAAGTTTCAACAACATCGATCTATAATTGAAAAACCTGGCCAACAACATTGGAGGATGGTTTCACGACTACATCGGTGTTGAGTTTTGCCATTGTCGATCTATATCCACAAAATTAAGCAAGCAGCAACATCGATTGCTATTCTTCTTGTTTATAGGGTTTTGTTTAGAATGAAATTGAGGGGTTTTCTTTGGGATGAAATTAAGGGGTTTCCTTTTTGTATTTAGTACTATGATAGTAACTTATGAGTTAAATTGTTAGTTGAGTTTTAGCACATGATCTGTCACACCCCCGCTAAAAGCGGAAACACGGGGATGTAACGAGATCGGGATTGTCATAACACATGGTAGACAATAGAGATGCAATATAATATATAATGATAAAGCGTGTCATGACGACACCCGACACAAAGGGAGACTTGTGTCGTGTTTAGTCAATGTTCATGACAACATAGCCATAAGCATAACATGATAAATGATTCACATAGTCAAAGATGATAACATTGTAATGTAAATTCCCACAACCCGGGAACAAGTATCAAAAGAATAAAATTGTTTAATCAGACTACAACATTGATTCAAAATGATTGTTTGTCAAATATGTTTAGTCTCAAAAATGCATCCGAGGGTCTCCACTAAGGCAGCACACCTAGATCCTCAGTTAGCATGATCACCTAAAAAGATATGCTCAAAATGGTCAACAAAATTGTTGGTGAGCTCGCAGGTTTAAATAGTAAATAAGTAATTGATGTTGTACAGTAAATGATGTGGAATACCGTGTATACAGTTATAAGTAAGTAAAATCACATGACAATAAGCTTTGCAACCAAACCTAATGACGTACACAAAGATCTTGTCGGAATATATTCACCCAAGGGCCCGTTCCTGGCCACTGTTGGTACTAACTAGTATACCAACAAACGAGGATGGGGGTGTCAACCCAGTAGTACTACCAATACCTATCCTTCGGTTCCCACACTGGAATTAAATAGTTGCAAAGAAAGTACCACACAGCGAACTCAAGCATGTATCAGATAAGTACTCACAAAACAGTAACACGTTGATTCCAAGTATTTAAATTGTATGTAAATTGTACAGCATTAAAAATGGGTGAGCATACTTTTCCCCTATGTTTGTAAATGATTGAAATGTTGTATAAGCATAAAACGGGGCCACGAAACTCATTTGTTAAGTGGTAAGTATGAATGATCAAAAGTTCCCAAATGTTGTATGCAATGAACGGTCAAACACCTATTGACAGTTATTGTTAAGCATTAATGATATGTATAAAGTAAACAGTAACGTTCGGTCGGTTCAGGTTGAATCGGTTGGGTCGCGTGTAACACACACAAACAGACGCACGTATTAGATCTTATGTAGATCCAAGTACTAGACATCGTCGCCATTGTTACTGATACTTGTGTAAATGTTTCATGGTTATTAAAGGAGTACTTGGTAAATATCATTAGTTACAAATCGGTTATTGATACTTGTAAAATGTTAAGTTGAATTGATTTGGAATAACATTAGTAAGTTTGATAGCGTTGACTTTAACATTGTCATTAGCAATGGCAACCGTGTCGATGTCACCTTAATATCACACGACATACACACACCACACACAAGAAGGAAATCACACACAACAATTCCAATCGCACGACAGGACCAGACGCACGACTCAATACTCCATCTGCACGAATCAACCCTCATTCGTACGAATCAGCTTCATTCGTACGATTGAACCTTCATTCGTGCGACTCAGCATTCAGTCGTACCACACAACACCCAATCGCACGATTCAACATCCATACGCACGAATCAACCTTCATTCGTACGAATCAGCTTCATTCGTACGAATCAGCTTCATTCGTACGATTGAACCTTCATTCGCGCGACTGGCTTTCAATCGTGCGATACACGCACAATCGCACACATTCATTCGGTCGCCTGACTCAATCACACGCATGACTCAATCGCACACATACACACAATCGCACGACTCAGTCACACGACACACCCAGTCGCACAACTCAGTCGCACGATTGACTCAGACGCATGACTCAGTCGCATGTCAGACCCAGTCGCCTGAACAGTAGGTTCGCGACTGCTGAAGTGTAGAGCAGCCTTCGGCTGCTCCGTGCATGGGTTTTACACAACAAGGACTTCCAGAAACACACTACAAACATACACAAACAAGAAGAACACGCAGAAGGACATCACACGCACCCACACGACCTCATGTGTTCGGGTTGGACCCGAACACTCGAAACCCTAGATGGACAGCCATGAACTAGCAAGAAAAGGGACAACCAAGGTCGTCTACCTGCAAGAATGGAGTAGACTCAGCTGTAGCCGAGGTCTTGCCGGTGAAAACGTGATGAAAATGGGCGGTTTTGGTGCAAGGAGGAGGAAGAAAGGTGAAGAAGAAGAAATGAAGAAGAAGATGAAGATATGGAGGCTAGGGCTGGAAATGGGCTGGAAATGGGATATTTATACTCAGCCCTAGTTTGGCAAAATGTCACATTTAGTCCCTGCACTTAACCCCCGAGTTTCCCAAATTTGTTTCGGTTGAAAACGACTTTAATAGGTTAGTTATATTAATGATAAAAATATATTTAATGATATTTGTAACTAAAAAAATGGTTTTATTAGTGATAATAATTTTATATAAAATTGGTATATTTAGCGGTAACGATGATGAAAGTTGTAAAAGTTTTTAAGGATAGCACACGTTAATGATAAGAACGCAAGCATAAAGATGATAAAGCAAGTATAATATCCACATGAATGGTTTATAAAGATGAGGAATGAACGAGCGAAGAAAAGTTAACGGAATCCACGTTAATTGACGGACCTTTAGGTGACGGATGTCACAGTATCCCCTAGTTGAGAGAATTTCGTCCCGAAATTCAGCTGTAGTTAGGTCCAAGAGTGTCATCCTCGAATAGATATGGATATTTGAGTTTCATCTTATCTTCCCGTTCCCATGTAAACTCTGGCCCTCGTTTTGAATTCCATCTTACGCGAACAATTGGTATTCTACTGCGCTTCAATTGCTTGACCTTTCGATCCATGATCTCAATGGGTTCCTCAACAAAATGAAGCTTTTCGTCAATCTTGATTTCCTCAATTGGTACGTGAAGAGATTCGTCAGCCAAACACTTTTTGAGGTTTGACACGTGGAAAGTATCATGTACACCGCTGAGTTCTTGTGGCAACCTTAATCGGTAAGCCACTGGACCGATTCTTTCTGTAATCTCGAATGGTCCTACGTATCTTGGGGCTAACTTACCTTTCTTTCCAAATCGAACGATTCCTTTCCAAGGAGAGACTTTAAGTAAAACCCGATCCCCAATGTTGAATTCTAGAGGCTTCCGACGGTTGTCGGCATAGCTCTTTTGGCTATCTCTGGCAGCTTTTAGTCGGTCTTTGATTTGAAAGATCTTGTCAGTTGTTTCTTGAATGATCTCTGGGCCTGTTAACTGACTTTCACCAATCTCGGCCCAACAAACGGGTGATCTGCATTTTCTTCAATACAATGCTTCGAAAGGAGCACACCCAATGCTTGTATGGTAGCTGTTGTTGTAAGAGAACTCGATCAACGGTAGATTAGCGTCCCAACTACCACCAAAGTTGGTTACACACGCCCTCATCATGTCTTCTAGGGTTTGTATAGTTCGTTCACTTTGGCCATCTGTCTGAGGGTGATAGGCGGTACTCATATCTAATCGAGTGCCCATCGCTTTCTGTAGTGTCTGCCAAAATCGTGAAGTAAATCGGCTGTTACGGTCGGATACGATCGACACCGGTACTCCGTGTCTTGTCACGACCTCTTTTATGTACAGTCTTGCCAATTTATCCATTTTGTAGTCTTCTCGGATCGGCAAGAAATGAGCTGATTTCGTCATCCGATCCACTACGACCCATATCGAGTCATTCTCGCTGCTTGTTCTAGGGAGTTTGGTAATAAAATTCATAGCTATATTCTCCCATTTCCACTCAGGAATTTTAGGTTGCTGTAATAATCCCGATGGTTTCTGATGTTCAGCTTTAACTTTCGAGCATGTTAAGCATCTGCTTACGTACATAGCAATGTCTTTCTTCATGCCTGGCCACCAGTACAGATCCTTAAGATCGTGGTACATCTTGTCTGCACCAGGATGAATAGAATATCGCGTCTTGTATGCTTATCCATGACTAAGGTATGTACACCTCCCCATCTAGGTACCCATATACGATCCATGAAGTATTGTATACCATCATCCTTGCAACTCATTTGTTTATCCAACCCTCGGAATTCTTCTCCCGCAAGGTTTTCTTCTTTCAATGCCTCACTTTGTGCAATTTGGATCTGGGCTTTCAAATTCGTTTGAATAGTCAGTCCCAACGCTCAAGCACGTAGTGGTTTCACGCGTTCTTTGCGGCTTAAAGCATCAGCCACCATGTTAGCTTTCCCTGGATGATACCGGATTTCACAATCGTAGTCACTAAGAAGCTCTACCCAACGTCGTTGACGCATATTAAGTTCCTTCTGATCCAGGATATGTTGGAGGCTCTTATGATCTGTGTAGATGATGCATTTGGTCCGATACAGGTAATGCCTCCATATCTTGAGTGCAAATACTACAACGCCCAACTCAAGATCATGAGTTGTATAGTTCTTTTCGTGCACCTTAAGTTGTCGCGAAGCGTAGGCAATCACCTTATCCTTCTGCATTAGCACACATCCCAATCCTTGATGTGAAGCATCGCAGTACACCACAAAATCATCAGTTCCGTCTTGGAGGGACAATATAGGTGCGTTGCACAACTTCTTTTTCAACGTTTGGAACGCTTGTTCTTGTGCATGTCCCCAATCAAACTTCTTGTCTTTATGAGTGAGCAGTGTTAACGGTTGCGCGATCTTTAAAAAATTCACGATGAAGCGACGATAGTATCCGGCCAATCCTAAGAATTGTCGTATTTCTGATGGTGTCTGGGGTGCATCCCATTTCTTCACCGCTTTGATCTTGCCGGGATCTACATGAATCCCATCCCCGTTAACCACATGACCCAAAAACTTCACTTCTCGCAACCAAAATTCACACTTTGAGAACTTGGCGAAAAGTTTCTCTTCCCGTAACAGTTCCAGTATTGCCCGAAGGTGTTCTTCGTGATCCTCTTTCGATCGGGAGTAGATAAGTATATCGTCTATGAATATGATCACAAACTTATCCAAGTAAGGTTTGCACACCCGATTCATTAGGTCCATAAACACAGCTGGTGCGTTAGTCAGCCCGAACGGCATGACCAAGAACTCATAGTGCCCATAACGAGTTCTAAACGCTGTTTTTGGTATGTCATCCTTGAAAACCCTTAGCTGATGATATCCAGAACGAAGGTCGAATTTGGAGAAATATGAAGCTCCTTGCAGCTGGTCAGACAGATCGTCGATCCTGGGAGAGGATATCGATTCTTCACGGTTAACTTGTTCAACTCACGGTAATCGATGCACATTCGGAACGACCCATCCTTCTTTTTGACAAATAATACCGGTGCTCCCGACGGTGAATGACTCGGCCAAATAAAACCCTTCTCCAGTAGTTCCTGCAACTAACTAGACAACTCTTGCATTTCAGATGGTGCTAACCGATATGGCGTCTTTGCTACCGGTGTAGCTCCAGGAACCAACTCTATACGAAATTCCACCTGTCGTGGAGGAGGCAAACCAGACAAGTCATCAGGAAATACATCTGGGTAGTCCCGTACCACTGAAATATCTACTAATTTCCTCTCTTCTTCCTTCTTTTCTACCACATGAGCCAGAAGAGCGTAGCACTGCTTTCGTAAACTTCGGCATGCTTTCATGTAGGAGATAAGCTTTAAGTTTCTTCCCGGTCGTTCTCCTTAAATTCTGAGTACCTCCCCGCTTGGCATAGGGATTCGTACTACTTTGTCCCGACAGACAATCTTAGCTCCGTGCTTCGACAACCAATCCATTCCTACTATCACGTCGAAACTTCCTAACTCAAAGGGTATCAAGTCTATATCGAAGGCATGGTCCTCCAATATTATCGAGCACTCTCTAATAATCTCATCGGCCTGAACAATCCTACCATTGGCCATTTCTACAGAGTAGCTAGTTTCTAGCCTACTAGGACTCAAATCAAGCAATTGCATAAACTCAGAAGATATAAAGCTATTGTCTGCTCCAGTATCAAATAATATAGATGCGAAGTGATGATTGAGTAAGTGCGTACCCGTGACAACATTCGGGTCCTGACGAGCATCATTGGCTCCAATGATAAATGCACGTCCCCGAGCTGTATTTCCTTGATTCGCCGGGCCTTAATTTCCAGCTATGGCCATCACCTGCTGCTGGTTGTTCCCTTGTTGACCCGGCGCCCGATTCAGTCTGGGGCACATGTTTCTGTAATGATCAGGGCCTCCACACTCATAACAGACCCTGGCATTCCCGGCGGGGTTAACCGCGTTGACCGGTGCCACCAGATTCGGCGCTATTCTGCAGTCTCTCGCTAGATGCCCCGGGCGTCTACAGTTCGCGCACACCCGGCACTGCATTCCTGGGGGACGATGATAGTTGCACCTATCACATTTGGGGTGCGGCCCGACATACTCTCTTTTGCCCTGAGTCTCGGCCACAAAAATTCTGGTTGTCCTGGCCCTTTTGTCAGGTTTCCCGGCACTCGACCGACTCGTTTCCCTAACATCTTTCCTTTTCTCTGCTCCTCTACCCAAAACCCCTGTTCTCACCATCTCATCAGTTAGAGCGCCATCTTTCAGAATTGCGCTTTGAATCGTAGGAGGAGCAGCTGCTGTTACCATTGCTCGGATTTGAGGCGCAAGTCCCCAAATATACCTCTCGATCCTCTTTGATTCCGGAGTGACCAGATGTGGAACCAATCTTGCCAACTCATGAAAACGGTCTGTGTAAGCTGCATGCCCAGCCCCTACCATGGCATGATTCCAGAATTCATGCTCCAGTTTCTGCATCTTGTTAAGGGGGCAATATTCCTCGGTGATCAATGCCTTGAATTCATCCCATGACATCTGCATCACTGATTCTCTTCCCCTAGCCTGAATCTAAGTGTTCCACGAAGTTAGCGCGTTGCCCTGTAATGAACATGTGGCATGCTTGATTTTCTGGCTATCGAGGCATTCGCTGATGTCAATCACTGCCTCCATTTTCTCAAGCCACCTGGTCAGGGCTATCGCTCCACCTTTCCCATCAAATTCTTTCGGTTTGCAGGCCACAAACTCCTTGTAGGAACATCTCCTTCTAGCGTTAACAACCCCAGTCTCATTACCGGTTATTCCACCATTCTCGATCTCCTGATTGCTCTCGTTCCCAGTCGGGTTTCCCATTACCTACTTTAGTTTCAATCCCACCTTGACCTCTTTCTCCACCATCTTCATTATCATTGCCACCATCCCCGTGGGGGTGGTGTTGCTGAAGTGCATCGCTCACTTGGGCCACTATAGTCGGAATCAACGCGGCCAGTTGTTGAGCGATCAGAGCTGCCATATCAGAGTCTCCTGTTCCCTGATTATTACTGGCAGGACCATCACCTGTTCTCGGTGCTCTACCTCTGCCTCTGCCTCTGCCCCTCGGGGCTTCACTTCCGCCACTGTTGCTGCGGGTAACTCTTCGAGGCGGCATTTTCTAATCATAAAAATAGTAAACACATAAGCTTTAACCATTTCAAATTATATTGTCCATATCGTTCATCAAGTTCAGCATTCCAAGTTAATATCACACTTATAGTCACCACACATCACATGCAAGTCGTGTAGTTCTCACACCATGAATTGGTAATGTTCCAACAATAGTCCATCATAACAATTGTAAATCCATGTGAATAATTACGTTTATTCTATCAGAGGTTGTCTATCTCCTCCTCTTTCGAGGTTTCAGACATAACTTCCTTAGGGTCAATCTCAATGTCCGAGGTCAAGCGCAATCGCATGATCTGTGAAGATCTCTTTGGGTTTAATACCCGGATTTGATAAACCAACTCGGTGTGCAGAGGGAACGGAAGATCCAATAGAAGCATCCCATAAGGAGTGAGCACAAGGGCTCTCTCACAGGGTGAAAAGATCACAAACAGATAGATGAACGAATCAAGTAAAGAGGAACACATACACGAGATATAAAATGCATACAACTCCTAGCATGCAAATCTACATGAAGGTTCCTAGGTTATAGTCTAGGTCAAGCGTATTGCCTAATTCTCTATAACCAATGGCTCTGATACCAATCTGTCACACCCCCACTAAAAGCGGAAACACGGGGATGTAACGAGATCGGGATCGTCATAACACATGGTAGACAATAGAGATGCAATATAATATATAATGATAAAGCGTGTCATGACAACACCCGACACAAAGGGAGACTTGTGTCGTGTTTAGTCAATGTTCACGACAACATAGCCATAAGTATAACATGATAAATGATTCACATAGTCAAAGATGATAACATTGTAATGTAAATTCCCACAACCCGGGAACAAGTATCAAAAGAATGAAATTGTTTAATCAGACTACAACATTGATTTAAAATGATTGTTTGTCAAATATGTTTAGTCTCAAAAATGCATCCTAGGGTCTCCACTAAGGCAACATACCTAGATCCTCAGTTAGCATGATCACCTGAAAAGATATGCTCAAAATGGTCAACAAAATTGTTGGTGAGCTCGCAGGTTTAAATAGTAAATAAGTAATTGATGCTGTATAGTAAATGATGTGGAATACCGTGTATACAGTTATAAGTAAGTAAAATCACATGACAATGAGCTTTGCAACCAAACCTAACGACGTACAGAAAGATCTTGTCGGAATATATTCACCCAAGGGCCCGTTCCTGCCACTGTTGGTACTAACTAGTATACCAACAAACAAGGATGGGGGTGTCAACCCAGTAGTACTACCAATACCTATCCGTCGGTTCCCACACTGGAATTAAATAGTTGCAAAGAAAGTACCACACAACGAACTCAAGCATGTATCAGATAAGTACTCACAAAACAGTAACACGTTGATTCCAAGTATGTAAATTGTATGTAAATTGTACAGCATTGAAAATGGGTGAGCATACTTTTCCCCCATGTTTGTAAATGATTGAAATGTTGTATAAGCATAAAAAGAGGCCACGAAACTCACTTGTTAAGTGGTAAGTATGAATGATCAAAAGTTCCCAAATGTTGTATGCAATGAACGGTCAAACACCTATTGACAGTTATTGTTAAGCATTAATGATATGTATAAAGTAAACAGTAACGTTCGGTCGGTTCGGGTTGAATCGGTTGGGTCGCGTGTAACACACACAAACAGACGCACGTATTAGATCTTATGTAGATCCAAGTACTAGACATCGTCGCCATTGTTACTGATACTTGTGTAAATGTTTCATGGTTATTAAAGGAGTACTTGGTAAATATCATTAGTTACAAATCGGTTATTGATACTTGTAAAATGTTAAGTTGATTTGATTTGGAATAACATTAGTAAGTTTGATAGCGTTGACTTTAACATTGTCATTAGCAATGGCAACCGTGTCGATGTCACCTTAACATCACACAACATACACACACCACACACAAGAAGGAAATCACACACAACAATTCCAATTGCACGACAGGACCAGACGCACGACTCAATACTCCATCCACACGAATCAACCCTCATTCGTACGAATCAGCTTCATTCGTACGATTGAACCTTCATTCGTGCGACTCAGCATTCAGTCGTACCACACAACACCCAATCGCACGATTCAACATCCATACGCACGAATCAACCTTCATTCGTACGAATCAGCTTCATTCGTAGGATTGAACTTTCGTTCGTGCGAATGGCTTTCAATCGTGCGATACACGCACAATCGCACACATTCATTCGGTCGCCTGACTCAATCGCACACCTTCATTTGCTCGCATGACTCAATCGCACACATACACACAGAAGCAAGACTCAGTCACACGACACACCCAGTCGCACAACTTAGTCGCACGATTGACTCAGACGCATGACTCAGTCGCATGTCAGACCCAGTCGCCTGAACAGTAGGTTCGCGACTGCTGAAGTGCAGAGTAGCCTTCGGCTGCTCCGTGCATGGCTTTTACACAACTAGGACTTCTAGAAACACACTAAAAACATACACAAACAAGAAGAACACGCAGAAGGACATCACACGCACCCACACGACCTCATGTGTTCGGGTTGGACCCGAACACCCGAAACCCTAGATGGACAGCCGTGAACTAGCAAGAAAAGGGACAACCAAGGTCGTCTACCTGCAAGAATAGAGTAGACTCAGCTGTAGCCGAGGTCTTGCCAGTGAAAACGTGACGAAAATGGGCGGTTTTGGTGCAAGGAGGAGGAAGAAAGGTGAAGAAGAAGAAATGAAGAAGAAGAAGAAGATATGGAGGCTAGGGCTGAAAATGGGGTATTTATACCCAGCCCTAGTTTGGCAAAATGTCACATTTAGTCCCTGTTGATACATATGTACCTAGATCCTGATATGAATGTAATATGTCTTGATTGTCTTACACCTATGTAATGGTTGGGTTATAAATGAAATGAGAATGTTTGGTTGTGATTTATAATGTTTAATATTTCATTAATGAGTTGATATTGACTTGATTATATAGGTTTGTGATTGTTTGAATTGATACACATAATGTTATATTAATGAATACATTCAAACTTAGCAATATGAAGTTCTCATGTGAATGGCCCATGCGAATGGACCATACGCATGAACAACTTCAGGCGAATGACTCAGTCGCACGACTGAATCAGGACACTGGATCAGTCGTATGATTGTAACATGAGATTGGCTCAGTCGCACGACTGAACACTCAGTCGTGCGAATGGATCAACCGCATGGCTCAATCGCACGAATGAACCATGCTGATGGTTCAATCGCCCGAATGAGCAACCCTAACCTATAAATACCACCTAATTCGTGGAAAAACGTAAGCATTCATTCCAATTCGACTCCAGACGTACCCTAGCCGTCCAGAAGCCTCTAAGTTCCTACTCTAAGTTCATAAAACGCTGTAGATCGATTCCTAATCGATTCTTGACGTTAGATTCAATACGTTATTGTTTTTACGTGCGTTCTCACTGATTGGATCGCCAATCAAATAGGATTCCGCACTATTTGGTTTGGTTAACACGTTAATCAGTTGGTGTTTCGTTCAAATACCAGATCCTAACAAGTGGTATCAGAGCTTTGGCTCTTCATTACGTGTGATTCAATCGGTTTTGATACAAAAGTTGTGTTTTTTTCACTAAAATCGCAATCTTTTCGTGTCAAAAGGTGTCTTGGACATCCCCTGCCCATAAAGTTTTGGTTTCTCCGGCATAAGGCGATTAGGGTTGGTGAAAATTCGGGTTTTTACAGCCAAAACTCGCTAAACCTAGAAATTTTCGAAATCCAGCAGCTTCAGTCGCACGATTGACTCAATCGCACGACTGGACTTCATTTGCATTCCTCAGACGTATGATTGGACTCAGTCGTATCTTCATTCGTACGACTAAGCAGACCGTTCGCATTGTTCATCCGCATCAGTTCATTCGCACGACTGGACCAATCGCTTAGTTCAGCCGCACGATTGAACCAGTCGCATCGTTCATTCGCACAGGTAGCCCAATCGCACAGCTCTATTCGCACTAGTGAAACAGATTGTTTAAGAGACTTAAAGTTAATCGAGATGGAGGACCAGTTTTCAGCGTTTACAGCCGGGAAGGACTCACGTATTCAGAACTTACTGCTACTGGAGAGTGAGGTGGGGAATCACAATAAACCCCCGAAGCTAATAACATTAGATGAGTTTCCCCACTGGAAACAACATTTTGAGATCTACTTAAATGGAGTAGATCCAAATATGTGGGAAGCTATTGAGACGGGGTACAGTATGCCGGTAGGAGCTGATGGGGTGAAACTTACATTAGGAGGCATGACTGATGCACAGAAAGTCAAATATAATGCTGAAAAGAGAGTATATGCATTGCTTACTCAGTCTATCCCTAAGGATATTTTTCATCAATTCTCTGAGAATAAGCAAGCCAAGAAGTTATGGGATGAGCTGGAGAAAAGATATGACGGGAATGCTTCATTGAAGGCTATTAAAGCTAAGGAGTTGAAGAAAGAATTTGACAACTTCTCATCGATGGGTGATGAGAGTTTAGACGATGTCATTGATAGATTCTACCATTTGATGAGCGAGCTGCACACACATGGTGTCACAACTACCATGGAAGACAAAGTGTCGAATTTTGCAGACAAGTTGCCAGAAAAATGGGCTCTTTTGTGTCAAATCTGAGATAGAATGGAATGTTAGCAAAGTTGGACATCAATGATTTCATTCTAAAGCTGCGAGAAGAAGCACTAAGGATGAAGTACCGAGCTCAAAAGTCTTCGTATACTCAGAATCCAGCTTTGTACAATGCAACTCCACAAGTTAAGACGTCTGGAGCACCACTTCAGACCGCCTTTGTGTCAAGCTCATCTGGTCCTTCACAAGTCTCTCCTTCAGGATCAGAAACGTTAGGGTCTTCTAGTACCCAATACATTGGATCTGAAGCAAATGCTACAAGACTGAAGACCGAGAATCTCGGAAACGTGACGGTAGAAGTAGCAAGAGAGCACATGGATCTCTTAGCAGTAGTGGTCCATTCCTATGATGGACTTGTTGCTGGGAAAATTGGAAACTGCCATCTGGCAGACGAGGACTACGAGCAGGTAGATAAGACAGAGCTGGAGAGGATGGATATCATGTGGGCCTTAACAAGTGCTGTCCGGAGAGCTAAGAAGTTTGTGAAGAAGACCGGACAAAACTTGATTGCTACTAAGGACACTACTTTTGGATTTGACAAGAGCAAGGTGACCTGTTTCAACTATGGAGAAAAGGGGCACTTCAAAAGAGAGTGTGTGAAGCCAAAGAAGACTGGAAACGGGAATCCATTCTCATCCTTCACTCGTCAAGATAAGCCAGCTAGAAGTCCTACTTCATCAATCAAGGATCCAAAAGCCTTGACTGCCCATGATGATGAAGGACAGGACTGGAGTTTTCGGTTTGTCTCTCTGGGAGAATCCAATATTGCGAGTGTGGAAGACTTAGATTATGATTCCGCGAGTGAAGGAGATATTGCAGTAGAGCTAGCGATGTCAAACAGTGAAGAGACTGCAACTGAGGTCAGCTACAAGCCTGAAGAAGGGACATCTACAACAAAGACAGAATCACCAGAACCAGAGACATCAGATGCTGCGTTGATGGCTTATTCATCAGAACCTCCTCAGGTAAGTACTACTGACCAACTTTTCAAAAATCATGCTTGTTCTGATTGTAATAAATTTAGGGAAAGCATAGATCTAAAATTTGCTAGGTTATTAGATCATAATGATAGCTTAGTAAACGATTTGCAACTGTGCACTAAGGCAAATAGGGTTTTAAAACAAAATGAGCATAGTTACAAAGAAAAGATAGACCTTTTGAATAAACAGCTTAGGGAAACAGAAGTAGTAGTCTTTAATCAAGCAAATGACATTAGGTACTATTTTAACTCCCTAGAAGACACTAAGAAACAAAAAGCAGTTTTAGAAGTAGATGTGAATTCATTAAAGCAAAAACTGCACAGTTGGACAAGTTCATCTCATATTGTCCAACACTTAGTGAGAGAGCGTAACAATGGGGAGGGTTTGGGTTATAAAGTGGTTCCACCACCACCTGAGACCTTGATGAACACTAAGAGTAAACCAATAAATAACAATCCAATCAAGGATCATGTGGTGTCTACTCCTCTTGTAAGTGATCCAGATTTCTCATGTTCTTCAATTGAATCTGGAACAAAACAAAAGGAGGCCACTTCAAAGGCAAAGGGTAAATTGCCTTGTGTTAATCTGGAAAAAGAATTTGAAAAGGTTAATATAAAGTCAGGGTCAAACAAAGTCAAATCTGAACCTAAAAAGACTGTTAATGTTAACCTATCACGAGTCTCATGTCAAAGTCCAGTTAACCAAAATGGAAAAGATGTTAAGAAGGTTAAAACAATTAAGTTTGTTAAACAAGAGAAAACATCAAAAGAAGTAGAGTCAAAGCCCAAACATAATGATGTCACTAGGGTGTCACACACATCTCCACATAGACAATTTAATCATAAAGTTGATAGCAGGTCATGCTACAACTATGGAGAGTGTGGACACATTGCGTCTTATTGTCCTTACTATCAGACACCTAGGAAGAAAGTTGAACTTCAGGAATCAAAACCTAGGTCTTCTAAGAGGAGCTCATTTACTCCACCTAGAAGAACTAGTGAACCCAAAGTTCAACCCATTAGCCAGTCGTCTGTTTATCACAAACAGGCCTTACACAAATCTGGCTTATGGATAGAAAAGTCATCCTCTGTGTCTGATAATGATGACAAGAAGTCACTTGAGATACCCTCAACCTCTAAGGGTCAATGGGTTGAATTTATGATGTGTGATGCCTTTGGGAAACCCAAGCCAGTAAAGGCTTGGGTTCCTAACCTAAACTAATGCTTTAAATTGAATGTGCAGGGTGTTCGCTACAGTGCTGAAACCAACACGTGGATTGTAGATAGCGGAGCATCCAGGCACATGACAGGAAACAGGGCACTCCTATCAAACGTCAAACAAATAAAAGGAGGGCATGTTTCTTTTGCTGGTAACAAAGGAGGTTATATCACAGCTCAGGGAGAGGTTGGAAATCGGAAAGTTAAGTTTGATAAAGTGAACTACGTTCAACAACTTCAAAACAACTTACTTTCTGTTTCCCAAATATGTGACAAAGGATTTAAGGTCATATTTGACAACAAGAAGTGTTATGTCCTAAAGAAAGACTATGTGATTCCGGAGGACCAAGTTTTGATGACAGCTTCAAGATATAAAGATCTTTATGTTTTGGATCTCTCAACAGCTTCTACAAAGGATCATGAAGTTCAATGCTTCTTATCAAAAGCTACTGAGAAGGACTCCATTTCCTGGCATAGGAGAATGGGACACATTAATCAACGGAAGATGAATCACTTGATCCAGAAGGATCTCGTGAGAGGAGTTAACGTCAAAAATTTCCAACTTCCAGATTTCTGTGTAGCATGCAAGAAAGGCAAGCAGACAAAGAAGGCTCATAAGGAAAAGAAAGTTCATTCTATCGAGCTTCCTCTTGAACTTCTTCACATGGATCTGTTTGGTCCAGTCAGTACAAAAAGCATTACAGGTGACTTGTACTGTTATGTGGTTACTGATGACTACTCAAGATTCTCTTGGGTAATGTTTCTGAAGTCCAAATCAGAAACATTTGAGTCTTTCAAGGAATTAGTAACCACACTGGAATCTCTCTACAAGCTGACGGTAAGACAGGTACGCTCAGACAATGGGACCGAGTTCAAGAATCAGTGGATGGATGCTTACTGCAAGGAAAAGGGAATTGTGCACCAGTTCACTTCTGCCTACACGCCTCAGATGAATGGCGTTGCTGAGGGAAAGAATCGCAGCTTGATAGAGACTGCACGGACAATGCTAGCAGACTCGAAACTACCTATCCAATTCTGGAATGAGGTAGTGGCAAATGCATGTTACACTTTAAATCGAGTTCTGGTAGTCAAGCTCCATGGCAAGACATGTTACGAGTTACTACAACGACGTAAACCTAATCTGGAGTATCTCGAACCATTTGGCGCGCCGTGCACACTTCTGAAGAAGACTCAAGAAGGAAAATTCAGCGAGAAGGCTGATGAAGGTATCTTCCTAGGATACAACATACCGAACAAGAGAGTTTACAACAACTCAACGGGTTAGTAGAAGTGTGGTGTAATGTTGATGTTCAGAGATACACCACACCACCTACTGGAAAAGGACCCGCTTACTTTTTCGACTATGATGGATTCTTCCAGTCCTTCAACATACCTATCTCCTCTTTTGACGACGAGTTAGCTACACGGATGATGTATGATATCTTGATCTCACCTTCACTAGATTCAACATCATCGGGTTCACAGGGAGAATCATCTCACCACTTAGGGGGAGCACTCGAAGAAAGTGACTCCTTCTCAGAAGATGAAGCTGAAGAAAATGTCCAGAACAATCAGGAGGGACAGGTTATTCCTGCAAGTCCACAAGCATCTAACAGTGATGCCTCTTCGACTTCGGAACCTCAAACTCCTATTACCTCAGATGCAGAACCTAATGTTCACAATCTTGACTCTGAGGTAGTTGTTCCTACCACTCCAGGATCACGTCTAAATGTCTATCATCCCCTAGACAATGTCATTGGGGATGTCAGATCAGGAGTGCAGACTAGAAATCAGTTGTACTCAGCTGATTATGCCTCGGTAATTGAAAAAGGATACATTCACGACGGTGCTTATCGTTGTTTTGTCTCGCAGGTTGAGCCAAAATACGTCAGTGAAGCACTGAATGATGAGGCATGGGTGAGTGCCATGCAAGAAGAACTTCTTCAGTTCAAGAAGTTAGGTGTATGGACTCTGGTAGATAGACCTAAAGGTGCTAAGGTCATTGGAACCAAATGGGTCTTGAAATGCAAGAAGGATGACCAAGGCGTCATTATCAGGAACAAGGCTCGACTTGTAGTTCAGGGATTTCGACAAGTCGAGGGCATTGATTACAATGAAGTGTTTGCACCCGTGGCAAGGATGGAAGCCATCCGCATCTTCCTTGCCTATGCATCGTATATGAAGATTAAAGTTTATCAATTAGATGTGAAGAGTGCATTCCTTCATGGTGAAATCCGAGAGACAGTGTATGTCAGTCAACCCGAGGGATTTGAAGATCCTTATCATCGGGACAGAGTTTACAAACTCGACAAGGCTTTATACGGGCTTCATCAAGCTCCAAGGGCCTGGTATGAGAAACTCTCGACTCATCTTGTGAAACACGACTTTGGCAGGGGAGTCATTGACTGCACACTGTTTATCAGAGAAAAAGATGAAGACTTACTGCTAGTACAGATCTATGTAGATGACATACTCTTCGGTTCAAAGAATGAAGAATTATGCAAAGAATTTGAAGCAGTAATGAAGGCGGAGTTTGAGATGAGTGCCATGGGGGAGATGAAATTCTTTCTCGGGTTACAGGTGGATCAGACACCCAAAGGAATTTTCCTACATCAGACCAAGTATGTGGGAGACATTCTCAGTCGGTTTGACATGGAGAATGCTTCTGCAGCTGGGACTCCACTTGCTACAAACCATGATATAGCACCCGATGAAAATGGAGATCTGGTCGATGCAACCATGTACCGAGGAATGATTGGATCTCTCATGTACCTTCTTGCCTCAAAACCTGACATCATGTATGCTACATGTCTATGTTCTAGATATCAAGCTAAGCCAAAGGTTAACCATCTGATTGGGGTCAAAAGGATATTTCGTTATCTGAAGGGCACACCCACACTTGGGTTGTGGTATCCTCATGATGATGATTTTGAGCTTACGGCGTATAGTGACTCGGATTACGGGGGCTGCAAGATGAATTACAAGTCTACATCAGCAGGGTGTCAATTCTTTGGGAGGAGATTAGTGACCTGGCAGTGTAAGAAGCAGACCTCGATTGCATTGTCAACCTGTGAAGCCGAATACGTTGCTGCTGCAAGTTGCTGTTCACAAATCATTTGGATTCAACAGCAAATGCGGGACTACGGTTTAAATTTCTCTTCTACTCCTATTTTTGTTGATAACTCTGCTGCAATTGCAGTAACTAAAAATCCAGTACAACATCCTAAGACCAAACACATCAGCATAAAGTATCATTTTATACGTGACTGTTTTGAAAAGAATTTAATCGATGTGGTAGAAATAAATACTGATCTTCAACGCGCTGACCTCTATACAAAGGCTTTTGACAAACCACGTTTTCTATATCTGTTAGAGGTCAACGACGTTAAAAAGAAAAATGATGTCATTCCAGATGATGACCATGTGTAGTCCGATGCATTTAGTTAAATTTTATTTTTTCTTTTTATTTCCGTTATTTATTCTATTTTCTGTTTAAATTAAATACATGTTATTTAGCTGTCTATTAAAATCCAAAAAAACGTAAATCGGTTACGGTTTTAAAATTTTAGGGGGAGAATAGGTCAGCCAGTAACATTAAAAAAAATGAGGGAGAAGGAGAGGCTAGCTGATAGAAGGTAGATCGTATCTGTGATACCGATTCAAATACTTTGGAAAATGATAGTACACAGGAACAAATCAAGTGGGACTTTAAAAGGTTAATTTAGACAAGATGCAAAATTCAAAGTATAAGTTTGTGTAGTCTGAGCAATATAAAAGGAAATATGATAGAAAAACTGGTAACTACTAAGGTAACACAACGAAAGTAGACCTAGAGGTTGCTAGACCACAGATGATATGTCGGTAGATTCAACACAATAGATGATTAGACCTGACTGGTGATCTCAAGATCAAACTAAGTTGTTCAACTGACTGTGGGCTCCCATCTTATCACTGGTTAACACAATCAACAATATTCCAATAAGGGGTAAAGAGCAAATAAACGCCACAAATGTGAGCGGATGACCATAAATAGAGCAAAGCACGGAAAAAATGAAAAGCAAATGCTATCAAGCTGTTGTTGGTGCACTATGTGCAAAAGAAAAATAAAGATGCTCTAACAAGAAGATAGGTTGTGTGCCTCTCTGCTGTGCGATGGCACTGACTTGAGGATAAGCATAACCTAAATATTCTAAAATTCATTGTTGTTTGCCGCCTCTCTGCTGTGCGATGGCACTGACCTGAGGATTGGCTTCTCTTTGAAAGCTCTAAGAATAGTCTCTTCTTGTCAAAATACCCGTAGACCGCTCAAAAACTCCTGAGGAATGTTGATTACTATATAAGCGTGGGATCCACAAATGTTGGTTGAAATAATTAAACCTTAAACTGTCACCAATCTGTGTCAAAAGTCTGTGTATGGATTTAAGAGGACAAAAATACTGACAATCATCGTGGCTACAATTCTTGAAAGTCCAAATCAATGTGGGAATCTAATAGTACCAGTATGATTTCCTAAATTTGCTAACGACTCTGGATGAACACCAAGAAGTAAGCATCAAAAGGTTTTGATAACATGTCCTAAATGATTTGACTTGCCTGTATGATTCTAAAATTGAATTGGTCCAGTTATGGTCAAACTAAATTGAAGCTGCCTATTCCGGAACCGAATCCAGTAGATTTCTATCTTAGGATTTACACCTCACAAAAAGTCAAAAACAAGTTTAATTTTTGTACTTCAGTTTAATTTTCTATTTGTTTAGTCAATTCAGTTTGTTTGATATCGGATTACATCATGGAATTCAGTAAGGGAGTAAATCACCTAAAAGGGTCATGTCTGAGGTGACCACATGTGTTTTCAAAAGGTAAATTGGTCACGTCTGAGGTGACAAAGTGTTTAAAAGGATCACGTCTGAGGTGATCAAAAGTTTTTCAAGTTAAAATAATCATGTCTGAGATGATCAAATGTTCATAATGTTATTTCAACAGTTAAAAAGGGTTTAAATGTTAAATGGTCTTTAAGGCAGAAAATTTCATACGTGTGACCCATTCGCACGACTGGACCATGAGTATGGACCAATCATGCGAATGGTTCATGCTCATGCATTAAATAGCCGAATGGACATGAGTATGAACCATTCACCTGAATGTCTTATAAGACTAATCCATTCGACCGAATGAGAGGGTGCGAATGATTCAGTCGACCGACTGAGCTTCAGTCGGCCAACTGAATGTGCGAATGAGAGTGTGCGAATGAGTCAGTCGACCGACTGAGCCTCAGTCGGCCAACTGAATGTGATCGACTGAGCCAGTCGCCCGACTGAGCTTCAGTCGCCCGAATGAACTGAGCGAATGAGGCCAGTCGGCCGATTGAACTCAGATTCAGTAGTTAAAGGGCCATAGTCGATCGCATTCTTCTCATCACTCCCAATCGCCCTTATATCGCACATTGTACCGTTACGCTGCCCAAATTTCGTTAGACATCGTTTATACATTTTTCTTGATATTCTGACGTTCGTTTGCATTTATACAGGTATAATAAAGTGAAATCTCACAGAAATCAGAAGAAAGGGTGCCCTAATTTGTGATGTTCGATTGAAACAAGAACCGGACCTTAAATGACCCAATAACCTACTGAAACTAAGTAACATGTTAAAAATAAGTCTAATAGGTTATTAGTTATGAGATTGCGAGTCTAAAGAACCATTAAACCACGTCTAACTACATGAATTGGTCAAGATTCGAACCTCAGTCGACCGAACAGTGGGTCATGCGACTGGTCGTCCGGATGAACTCCAATCGCACGATTGAGCCTTGTGAATGGGTCAATCGGCCGAATGCATTATGCGAATGAGCTCAGTCAGCCGACTGAACCAATCGCAGGCTCAGCCAACAGATGGAACTCAGTCGCATGATTCATTCACCCGAATGAGTCCAGTCGCATGATAGGACAACCGACTGACCACAGTCGCATGAATGAATCAGAATAAATTCAAACAAGATACTTAGAACTGAATTGTGGTATGTGACTTTCTAATGTTTTTGTGTCTTGTGTTTCAGATCAATGGCTGATAGATGGTCCATCAACCTTAAGCACAATATATGTGCTCATCTAGACCATACTACTCGGAACGGTGCCGAGTTTACAGAGATCATTGCTTTTCTAAGGCGATCAAGGATCCACAAGGCCATCTCTACTCCATGTACTCCCTACAGGTCTTTACATCAGGCCTTCTGGGAGAATGCTTCTGTTGATCGTTCACGTGAGCCATATAGCATACGGAGCTCTATCTGTGGCATGGACATTGAGATTACTGCTGTCGATATTCAGAGAGTACTTGATCTGGGGGACGATACTGATCAACCCACCAGACTTCACCCACTTATGGTGAGAGGATGTTTCCTGAGGATTATGTACGCTGGGGACATCAACTCAGGTGTGCTCAACAAGAGCAACCTGTGTCCCCAGTACAAGTACTTAGCACATGTCATTCTGAAGTGCATTGCTTCCAGGAGGGGTGGGTTTGATGATCTTTCAGACCAGATTCAGAATGCCTATGTGGCACTGGTGCTGAACCACCCCTTCAGCTTCTCGAGCATGATCTTTTCTTACCTTGTGGAGAATCTGGAGGCAAAGGGTAATGAGGGTTTTTGCATGTACCCCAAATTCTTGCAGCTGATCTTCAATGAGAAGCTGCCATCACTTCCAAAGGAGCGCCACGATGCTGTGGCTTTAGAGATCATGGATGACACGACCCTGGGTCGTATGCGAGTTTACCGGGGTAAGCAGGTAAAGCCCCAGGTAAAGAGACTGATAGGCCATCTGGCCAATGAGAGGTACGTAGCACCTGGTAGACATCAGTGGCGTCAAGTAGACAACGACTCCTATGATTAGCGGCTACTGCTCCCAGAGCATGACTCTGATGATGATGATAGCGGGGATGCTGGAGATACCATGCCCACTCAACCAAGGGGCACCACTACTAATAGTACATCTCCGGTATCTGCATCCACTGGAGATATAGCAGAGTCTGCTGGGTTCCACCAGGATTTTATACCTGGTGAGGAAGAGGAAGAGTCAGATGAGGAGCCACTAACTCGGACTGTGGGAAGTAAAGTCGTTCCCACAGAACATGGGCTCCGGGCGGTTGGTGAACGCCCCGGTGGATCGGGAGAGACTGTTGCTGACCTTACATATGCTCAAGATCCGTCAAGCCGTGTTCTAGGGGGAGCATCCTCTTCGACAGGATCGAGGAAGAAGAGGATGGCTCAGCCCCACGGCATGAAGAAGAAGAAGCGCAGACTCACCTTCATCACCACCACAGCCACCACCACAGCCACCACCACTACCACCTCTATAGCCATACCATCTGTCACCACAGCCACCACCACAGCCACCATCCCTACCACCATTCCTCCTAACACCACTACCACCCTTCCATCCACCACCACATCATTCACACCTACATCACCACCCCTTACATCTATACCACCTCCAATCTTCACCACTGTCACCACCACCACTAGCCATCCTGCTACACCATCTTCTTTCTCTCCATATCCATCAGGATCACCTCTACCTCCCATTGGGGTAGAGGAACAGCTATCAGCGCTGAACCGTATGGTGATGCGTCTGTTAGCAGCCGATGACAAGAAGACAGCACAGATTCGTCAATTAGTGGATCTTACTACTGCGCAATCTCAGCAACTTTCTCAGCAGGCTAGATTGATTGATTAGCAGGCTCAACAGATGTCTCAGCTCCAGGAGCAGCATGACAAGAAGATTGAGGAGCTGGAGGCTGCTAACAAATCTCTGCAGCTAAAGCTCAAAGGGTCTCAAGACGAGTCCTTAAAGATAGGAGAAGAAGATGAAGATGATGATACTGATGATGAAAGTGATGATGATGATGGTGACAATCATGAGGGTGATACAGATGAAAATGGTGATGATGATGAAGATGACTTTCCTGCTGCTGGTGCCACAGCTACAAGCGAAAGGAGGACCAAAAGGAATCAAGATCAGAGCGCCTCTACATCCATCCCAGTAGCAGAAGAGATGAGGATACAGGATAAGAGTAATGCTTAGTTATTTATGTTATTAAAATCATATGTACTCGAATCTTGTATTAAACTTATGAAATGAATATCTATTTTAATGTTAAGAGTTTTTGCCTTGAATATTTACTAATGTTTGGTGTATTACATGTTTAAATCAAGCAGATCCAAATTATCAAAGGGATGAACATGATATTGCTCCCCTCCAACAGGTCAAGACTCAACTAACCATGATTCTTGATCTGCAAGGGGTTGTCAGAAGATCAGTGAGTTACACCCCTGAAGAAGGGGAAATAATTCATGATCTTACTGATGAGCAACTGGCAGAAATGTTCAAGCTCAATCCCGATGAGATTGTAAAAGACGCTCCAACTTTTGAAAAAGACAGTGACGATGAGCTGAATGACATTGATGAGATAGAGATCGAGGTCGTCACAGCAGAGCATTATCCTGAGTACGCTGACAACGAGGGAAATGTGGTTCCCAATCTGGGTGAATCCCTAGTCAGTGATACATTCGAGATATTGGATCAGATGGAGCAAGAATCTGAGAAGATTGAAGAACAAGCCCAAGCCTCAAACGCCGATGTTGATATCAGAAAGGCAGAATGGGCTGCATGTTTTGAGGAAATCCGAGCCCAACGCGCTGTTCCTAAACAGAATGTCTACACCAAGCTCTACAAAGTGAAGAAACATCACAAGGTGTTAGACAAGATTATTGCGTGGGCGCATTTTGAGGATCTTAACGTTTATGCCATAAAGAGAGATAAGGGTATTGAGTACTTTAGATTCCCACATGATCTAAAGACTCTACCTAGTTTTGAGCTCAACCAGCTGGCTAAATTGAAGCTACTATATGCTGACCCGAGGAAAATGTCAGGCTGGTTTGAGGCTGCCCTGAAGAAAGAGTACCACACCAGGTGGGTCAACTTCAAACCTCAACAACCTACGAGGTATATCAGATGTTCTGAAGTTGATCCCATAACTGGTAAGCCCAAGATAGTGCTGAAGTGGAGTTCCCCAAGAACAATGTCAAGAATCCCTCTCAGGGAAATGCCACAGGACTTCACTCCACACTTTAAATGGTGGTACTATGATTGGAGAACAGGGGAGGCGGTCATAGTTCTGAATAAAGAGGGAAAAATGGATACCATCAGGGTGTTTGACCCGATGTGGCTCACTAACTTGTCTGCTGATGATGTATACACATTATACAAGTGGCCACTGTTCTATGACACGCAAGATATTGTACAAGCCCTCCAATTCCAAAATGTGATACGACTCTGCTTTGCGTTTGAGATACACGCAGGAGTCACAAGAGAGGAGAAGTACAAGAAGTATGAAGAGGTGATGCAGAAGGTAAGACATTAGATAGATCTAGGTCCAAGGGGGAGTTTGTTGATACATATGTGCCTAGATCCTGATATGTATGTAATATGTCTTGATTGTCTTACACTTATGTTATGGTTAGGTTATTAATGAAATGAGAATGTTTGGTTGTGATTTATAATGTTTAATATTTCATTAATGAGTTGATATTGACTTGATTATATAGGTTTGTGATTGTTTGAATTGATACACATAATGTTATATTAATGAATACATTCAAACTTAGCAATATGAAGTTCTCATGCGAATGGCCCATGCGAATGGACCATACGCATGAACAACTTCATGCGAATGACTCAGTCGCACGACTGAACCAGGAGACTGGATCAGTCGTATGATTGTAACATGAGATTGGCTCAGTCGCACGACTGAACACTCAGTCGTGCGAATGGATCAACCGCATGGCTCAATCGCACGAATGAACCATGCTGATGGTTCAGTCGCCCGAATGAGCAACCCTAACCTATAAATACCACCTAATTCGTGGAAAAACGTAAGCATTCATTCCGATTCGACTCCAGACGTACCCTAGCCGTCCAGAAGCCTCTAAGTTCGTACTCCAAGTTCATAGAACGCTGTAGATCGATTCTTAATCGATTCTTGACGTTAGATTCAATAAGTTATTGTTTCTACGTGCGTTCTCACTGATTGGATCGCCAATCAAGTAGGATTCCGCACTATTTGGATTGGTTAACACGTTAATCAGTTGGTGTTTCGTTCAAATACCAGATCCTAACAGTCCCAGAACTTAACCCCTGAGTTTCCCAAATTTGTTTCGGTTGAAAACGACTTTAATAGGTTAGTTATATTAATGATAAAAATATATTTAATGATATTTGTAACTAAAAAAATGGTTTTATTAGTGATAATAATTTTATATAAAATTGGTATATTTAGCGGTAACGATGATGAAAGTTATAAAAGTTTTTAAGGATAGCACACGTTAATGATAAGAACGCAAGCATAAAGATAATAAAGCAAGTATAATATCCACACCAATGGTTTATAAAGATAAGGAATGAACGAGCGAAGAAAAGTTAACGGAATCCACGTTAATTGACGGACCTTTAGGTGACGGATGTCACATGATCCATTTAGTATTATAGAAGATGTATTCTCATGTTATTTGCTCTTCTCATTTTTTTTACAAAAGATGCAATCCTTTTAGACATAATACTTAGGATTAGTTAATGATTATTGCATTGATCAAGTCATTCTTATTTTAAGTTAACAACTTTAAATGACCATTCTAGTTAGGCTGCTACTTGATTTAATTATATAAACAAAGACTACAATTTGGTTCGGGAAGGCTCCTAGGTGTAATTAATTAATCAAGCATAAATTATGTCCATTTAAAACCAAGTAAATGCTTTGCTATATGCAACTGCAATAGGTATGTTTATATTGCGGCATATGAATATAAACAAAGACTCTAATCATGGATATATTTAGATTACGACAACTAGTTTCCCATTGCAGTAGGTAGTGAAATGTGTTTATATTTACAGAAGCTTCATTTTTAGTTTTATAGAAACTCTACAAAAGATATGAATTTGCAAGACCAAGACCAAGAAACGTACTACACTAATCTTCTTAGCCAAGATGAATATACTATTAGCCTTGATGACTCTCCATTATTACCACCTAACAATCCAAATAGCATTAGCAAATGTGTGAGGGAAAGGGGTGTGAACTTCAGTTCGAAAGAAGACAAGTTACTTGTCTCTCCATGGCTAAATTGTAGCCTTGATGCCATTTAAGGTACAAATCCGAAACACTATCAACTATGGGAAAAAATCTTTAAATTCTTTCAACAATATAAGGAAACAACAATCGAGCGGATAATAAAAGTCTTTAATACATCGATGGTCAAGTATTTAAAAGGCCACAAATAAATTTTATGCAAAACTAGCTCAAGTTGAAGGGTTGAATCAAAGTGGCATGACCGAGCATAATAAGGTATAAATTCCATCTCTTATGTTAAACATAATTTATTCTCCGGTTTATTTTGTAATATGTCTTTATTATATTAAATGCAAGCTTGAGAATGCGAATATTATGTTTAAATCAATAGAAAAGGGTAACTTCCAATTCGAGCATTGTTGGCATCTACTAAAGGATCAGCCTAAGTGGATTTCATGCTCCACAAAGAATGACACAAAACAAAAAACAATGACGATCCTATCCCCGACCTGGGCCTTAACCCCATCCCAATGCAAGAAGTGATTGAGAATGAAGTTATCGAGTTCAGACAACCAATGGGTAAGAAAGCTGAAAAAGGAAAATGAAAAGCCTATGGCAGTGTAACACCCGGTTATTTATTATGTTGAAGCCGACGAAGGAAGAAAAGAAATAAGGTCCAAAGTCGAGGGACCAAACTCGCCAACGAAAGAAATTCGGGCGAGTGGGAGTATATAAGGGAGAGGGCAACCCTTACCCTCTCCCCCACACTCACATTTTCAGCTATCAAAGAGAGGAGAAGAGAGAAAGGAAGAAAAGAGGAAGAAAAGGGTCGATTCAAGTGGTTCGAGTGGCCAAAATCGTCGTGTAGCAAGCCAAATCGAAGCCCTTGTCGTTGTGCTCGTTTGTGTGAGTTCTAGGACCCCACTTTTACTTGTTTTCAACCAATTTTGGGGCTGGAAAGCATCAAAAACCCGTTTTTGTATGTGTATGTGTTTGACCCATTTGGGTGTGTTGTGTGTTATGTGTTTAGAATATGTTTTCGGGCTTGTGTGTGCTTGTATGGTGTTGTGGTATGCATTCCTAAGGTCTAAGATGGTTGATTTAGGCTTAGAATGGGTTTGGAGGAGCTTGGAGGCCGAAAATGGCAGATTGGGTTCGGGATGAACTCCATTCTGCATCAGCTAGGGCTATGCGACCGAATGGAGGCCATACGGCCGATTGAGAGGCGATTGAGGTTCATTCGCACGATTGGGATTCATACGCACGATTGAGGGTTCATTCGCACGACTAAGGTTTCATTCGCACGAATGAGAGTCCAGTCGCATGGGGAGTCATACGACTGAGGGTCCAGTCGCATATGTGCTTAGTCGCATGAGTCCATTCGCATGAGGTCAGTCGCATAGGTGCTCATTTGCATTAGTTCCATCTTCATGAGGTCCATACGCACGACTGGGTGTTCATTCGCATAGATGTTCATCCGCATGAATCCAATCGCATGATGTTTAGTCGCATGGAGGCCATGCGACTGAAGGGTGTCCATACGCCCGAATAGGGCTGTTGCACCCGAAGGAAAGTGTACTTCGACTTCTAACTTTCGGGGGAAAGTGAAGATGTAAGTTTTGACGTAAAGGTTCCCGTAAGAGCATGTAAGATGATTGTATGACCTTAGAGCATGATGGGCATGTTGATGATAATGTTGCATGTTTATGCATGTTATGTATGTATGATGTTGCCCTGTATGATGATGATACTGTGTATGATATCTTCCTTATTATGATGTACGTTTATCTTTCTTGTGGCTTTACGTGTCATGTTAATGAATGAATGAAGTATTATGTAACGTAAAGTGAAAGATAATGAGGAATATGAAGTAAGAATGCATGCATTAATGAATGATGAATGAACGAAGGAAAGGCTTGCAAGCACATATATGAGGTGAGCAACTCTGTGTTGCAAGAGACTCGGATATCGTGCAATCGTTGAGATTGCCCATGAGGTGAGCAACCTTGTTGTTGCAAGAGACTCGAATAGCGTGCTATCGTTGATGTTGCCATGAGGTGAGCAACCTTGTTGTTGCAAAGACTCAGATAGCGTGCTATCGTTGAGATTGGCAATGAGGTGAGCAATCCTATGGTTGTAACAGACTCGAATAGCGTGCAATTGTTGAGATTGCTATTGAGGTGAGCGACTCTGTTGTCGCAACAGACTCGGAAGAATGAACGTATGAAAAGAACAAAAGTTAACGAATGTGATGAAAGATAATAATGATATTATCTGTGTATACGTATGATGAATGATCGCATGAGAAAAGGAATAGTTTTTAATGAAAGCAAAATATGTTTTATTATAAAACTAGAACTCACTCAGCAACGCTGACTTTTTATATGTTTTCCAGTTGGCAGGTAATAATTGCTGAGGATGGCACTACAAGGCTACTCGGCTCTTTTGGGATGACATCCATTTATAATGCTTTTGTGATGTAATGCAAACATGTATTTTGTAAACGGATAATGATGTATTATTTGGCAAAAGTATTTATAATGAAGCGAGATGTTATTTTTGAATGTTTCCGCTGCAATATTTTCAAGAGGCAAATGTTAATATATGTTTTATGTGCGATGAATGACCAACTGTAGGCGTCCCGGGAACGAGGCCTTACAGGCAGGCAAGCAAATGAGATCATTGAACTTAAAAAATATGAAGTATACCCTTTTAGAGGAGTCATGTGCTCAAGAGAAGAGTTTTATCGACTTAAGGCCAAGAATATAGTGTATGAAAAAGAGAAAGAGCATGGTACAATCCGTCAACAGGACGAAAGATTAAGGCTTGAGGCCGAGAAACTTGAGCTTACGATGAATTAATCGGATTAATGAATTATGATGATGGATGTGAGTGTAATGCTATTTTGTTGCTGCCTATTTAAGAATGTATGCACATGTTTCATCTTTTGTATATGAAAATCTTTAATCTATTTTGTTGCTGCTTCATGCTGTTTTGCTAGCTTGCTATTGTCTTATGCTATTTTGCAGCTATTTTGCTGTAGTTTTTAATGCTATTTTGTTGTTGTACCTTCTCTGACCCAAACCTATTTTGGTTAAAACTTGTTTGCCCGACCAGTCTATTTTACCATGTATGTTTTTAATTAATATTTGAAAAACATATAATAAAATAAAATAGTTGTTAGTTAAGATTATATATGGAAGAAGAGAACCATATATTTAAATAATAATATAGAGATAGAGATAGAGAATGAGATGTAGAGTCCTTTAAAAAATTAGATATAAATTGAAGGATTGATATTTTTTAGGTAAAATATATAGATAAAAGTAAAGAATGTAATATGAATGCTCTTAGGGTGTTTTTCGATGCTCTAATTATACTAAAGGTTGAAATGCTTGATGCACCTAACACCTAATATTGTTTCTCTGATCCTTAGTGAGTTGCTTGTAGTATACATAAAAGTCCATGAGCTTCTAGACATTCCTTTAAAATCTCGTGAATATCATCAAGAATGATGGTCAATGATCAAATCAAAATCATGGATCTATATTCAACACACAAGATCTAGTGTTTGCAAGTAAACAAAACTTGTTCATAAAACTTTATTTTACATCTTTCTTTTTAAATCTATATCATTAATGACTTCTATGGACTTAGAACCCATGTTCATCTTTTAAAAATGGCTCTTGTAAGTCATGAAAACAGGTCCATAAACAAGATGTGACAAAATAAACTAAAACTAAGCACTTGATAGCAAATTACCTACTTAAAAATGTAAAGATTCACTAACTTTGAGTAGTTGTGCTCTTATACATCACAAATCATGTAGATATAATGTTAGATTAGATGAGATTGATGATTTTATTTGAACATTTGACCTAAACAAACTGTTATAATGCTAAAATACAAAGCAAAAAAAGAAAGCATTCTTCAGGATAAGAAAGCATACTTTAGAGCCTCAATAATTTCTAAATTTTTGCAAGGTCTTTTATTTCTTATATAAAGTTTATAACTCAAATTTTATGGTTTTCAGAGATGTTTAGTTATAATTTCTAACTTTTGATCAATCAATAACTTAAAAAATAAATGACATGTCTTTGGTTTTCATAAAATTCTCAAAATACTAGGGTAACTTTCATATATCATTGGAAACTCACAAACAAGATTGCATTAAATTTGGAGCTATAGAGCTATTGTTTTGATTTTTAGCTTTATAAATGCCAATATAAAGGTGAAAATAAAAAGATCTACTGCAAATACTCCAAGACCTATGAAATATACCTTTTAGTAGAATATTGGTCAAAATCTAATTTATATAAATATTTCACAAAACAACTAATTAATATTGTAATTGTGGTTTCTTTGTACAAAATTTTAAGCAATAAAAACCCTATTTTAACAAAATGCCAACTCTAAAATACGGTATTGCAACCCTACATATTTTAAGCTCCAATAAATTTGATAGATAAATTGGCCGAGAAATGTTTAAAAGAGCCTTAGGTTGATTTTTGGCAAGATAAGCTAAGAAACGGAACGTTTTTCGTAAACCTTCAAATTTGAGGGACTAAAACAGCAAAAACCCAAAAGTTTTTTTAAACAAGTTTTCAACAAGTTCATATTAGATATAATTTTAATATCCTCTATTTTAAACGTGTGTCCTCTCTAATATGTTAAAATCCCCTATAAAGCCGAGATACCAAACCGTATGATGCCTTGGATAGTAACACGACTCACACCACTTCAAGTGCATATTTAATCAATTTAGCAAACTAAAATGGACACACATATTAAACGAGCCTTATTAGACTCTACATAAATCTCATTAGTGTCTTTATTATTTTATGATACGGGTAGAATTAATCAACCCAGTTCTATGACAAGCAACCCGTCACACTGATCAAATATCAATATTTTAGTGTTTGATTGGTCTAAATGTGTAATTTACATCATTATTATCATGGAAATAAGATGACTTTGTTTATGTTTTAGTTCACAAGTACTTGGAGCTAAATGGTGTTAAATTTGAGACAAAAGAAGCAAAACATGAGAGTATAAGGACTGAGAACATAAATATCAAAAGTTACATAAGATGGCAAAACGAAAGCACGCCTGACGTATCATATGTCAAGGTAGGGGCGTACCATACGCCGTTGGGTGTATCATGAGTGATTGGTTTGATGTATTTGAAGAAAAATTCAAAAAGTTGGGTGTTGGAGGACTGATGTGCATTTGATATGCCTAGGGTTGGCGTATCATATGTTGGTGCTCCAACAGACTTTGGATTTTAGAAAATTTCAAGTTTATTAAACCAATTCAAGTGCAATCTAAAGGATAACTTGTCACACACAAAAATTAACAATTTTCAATTGATTTTTGGTACTTAGAATCCTCCTAAATCATTCAAAATCATCATTGATCACCATTCAAATCATGATTGAAGGCATAATGAATATGATGTGTGCCTAGGTTTCTCATGATCACTTTTGGGAGAACCATTCATGCTAAGTAAGACTGTTAATATGTTTTAATTTGGGGTTTGTTGAACATTGATCGTTGATGGCAATCCTAACTTATGTTTAAGTTAAAAAAAGTTGTGTATAAATAAAGTTACGTGTTCATTTATCAGTTTTTGGTTTTTCTTGCATCATGAACTCATTAAGATTGATACGTAATTTAATATAGATGAGTTAATTACATCATGATTGAATGTGTCTTAAAAGTTTAATCCTTTGTTGTTACTTTAATCAAAAGCTAAGTGTTGAAAATTATGTTTTAGTAAACCCTAGTTTAAACATATCAATTGTTGAACTTGCAAAATTAAAAACCCGAAAGTGATTGTTTTCTTATTATTTAGTAAAGTTGGTTCCAAAGTTTGCTACTGTTGATCTATGAAAAGAATGAATCTACCAAAAACACAAGGATTTAGCATTGATGTCAACTGCTGAAGTCTGCTAAGTGCTGAACCACTATCGATCAGCCCTGAAAGTGATGAACTGCTGATTGACTGCTTATCAGCACTCAACTTGATGAGCTGCTGATTAGCTGTTATACTAGACAAGACTGTTTGTATCGAAGTACATTGGTGACTGCAGTGTTCTATCTTTTAGAGACAATATTGTACTGAATCTGCTAATCTTTGATGTGTCGATTGCCTATCTATATTGTACATATGTTTTCCTAAACCATGAATAGATGAAAATCAATGTATGTTTTGTGTTTAGCTTTCTTAGTATAAATACCTATCACTTGTATAGTTATGAGGTTAGCTTGTTAGTCCACTTGTTATCTTTTATTTGCAACTCATTGTACTCATAAAAGATTAATCAAGTGAATACTTTGAAAGAACATCCCGTGTCTTTATTATTACTCAAATTATATGTGTTTTATATGTAAGATAGTTGACTTATATTCTATATTTTTCATCTACCGATCACTAGACTAGTCTTGTTAGTCCATAACTCGATCCAACAAGTGGTATCAAAGCTTTAGCTCTTTATTTGCTTGAAGTCACCTTTCAACAAATCACTTGTTTTTTCATCACACTTTCAAACACATATATCCTCATAACCACTTTTTCCTCCAAAATAACTGATATAGCCTTCTCAAGTAAGCATGACTTGAAGAATGGCACTAAGACCAAACCTCATATATTTACACCACATGATTATGATACTTGAAAAATTAAATTGGAAGATTTTCTAAGAAATGAATATTTGAGACTTTGGCTCTCAATCCTAAATTGTCCTTATGGTTCAAGTTATTGTTGTTAGTGAAGATGGAACTATGATTTCTAAAGATCCTACAATGACTTAGATGAAGATATGAAGAAGATGGATGTAGACTCAAAATGTAAGGCCTCATTCCCGGAACGCTTACAGTTGGATAATCATTGCACAACATATTAAAAAAATACATAAAACTTTATTTAAACAACGCAGCGGAATCATTTAACTAAAATCATTTCATATATTAATAATCGCTTTTGGCAAATAATACAACATTATTAATCATTACAAAATATAGTTTGATTGCATTACAATGCAAAAACATCATTACCATATAAAATGGATGCCATCCAAAACTAGTCAAGTAGCTGCACCCGTGCCATCCTCAGCAACTCATACATGCCAATTGGAAAATACATAAAAGTCAGCGTTGCTGAGTGAGTTCTAGTTTTATAAAATATAATATACTTTACTTTCGTTTAAAACCTTTCCTTTACTTTCATGCGTGATCACACATCCTCATTACACATAGATAATATTTATTATTATCTTTCATCATCATTCGCCATCGTACGTCATTCCTTATCATTCATTCATTCTCTTTCATATCGTACATTCATCATTATCTTTCACTTTTCATTCCGGACCAATGCCATGTGCTATACCCCGAACATTGTGCACGAAGCTTGTTACTAGGCCTCAGGTCTACAAATAGACCCCGAACATTATGCACAAAGCTGAATCCAGTACCTAGGGCAAGCGACAAGGGTCCCATACATTTGGTCAATCACAAGGATTAGACCCCCGTGTGCATTCTTTTGGGTTAGCTAAACCGCACACATTTGAGCCAACACCCTTCATTGGGTGTGAACCTCCTTATATTTGCTTGCAAGACTTTTTCTTCGTTCATTCATACTTTCATTCATTCTTCCTTATGTTCCACTTTCCATCATCATTAATTTCCGCTTTCATTACATAATACTTTACGTTCATTAACATAGTCACACCACGTTAAGCCACGTAATAATACGTAATAAGGAACATAAAGAAACAAGTCCTAAACATACATAACATCATCACACATCATCATACATCATCATACATCATCCCCGGGAACATCCCTAGTCAAAGCCTAAAAAGTCCCTTTTTCCCAAAAAGTCATAATAAATTCTAAGTGTTTAGGCGCATGGGAACTATTCAGGCGCATGGCCACTATGCGGGCGCATGACCTCTTATTCGCATGGAACACTTAGGCGCATGGGGAAATTCTAGGCGCATGAGCACTATACGGGCGCATGGCCTAACACTTAGTCGTCTGGGCAATATTCTAGGCACATGGGCACTATGTAGGTGCATGGGCCTGACTTAGGCGCATGGGCACTTGGGTGTTCGGGCAGTTGGGCGCATGGGCAACTACTTAGGTGTTTGGGCACATTTCTAGGCGCATGGGTATTGTTTGGGCGCATGAATAACCAACTTGTAACTAACATCAATTTTCAGTCCCAAATCCGATTCTAACATGTTCTTAACCTAGTTTCTAACATACTAAGCAACATACCAAGCATGAATCCATAATCATAAACAGAATTATACTCAAAACATACACCCACCCAACAAAGCACATACACATACATTCGGGTACACTCACCCAACATAATAAAAATGTTACCACATGTATTTCTAGCCCCAAAACAAGTTAAAACATGTGAAAACGGGGATCTAGAACTTACCTCTTGCAACTATTGTGTATGACTTCTTCAAACCCGAATTCTCAATGAGTTCAAACACCTAAACAACCCAAAAACACACAACCGAACACATAAAACACATACCCGAGACTGAAAATCAGTCAAGAACACTAAAAACACTAGAAAACTAACCTTGAATCTGCACTTATCTTCTTCCTTCTCTCTAAAACTTCGAAGTTCTCTGCTTTTTCTCTCTAGAGCCGAATAAAAAAGGTGATGTAACATGGGAATGGGTGGCCATGTTACTTTTGTACAAAATATTATATTATTTTGTCCTTTTTACACATTTAACCCCTCAACTTGGGTTAAATTGTATTTCTTCCTTTTTCTTTGCTTTTATTCTTCATTTCTCTTCTTTTAAAAATTCCAGGTGTTACACAAAAGCTTTGTGGTTGATCAAGATAAGCATCCTAACATTATCATACACGGCTTCAAGAAATTCAAAACTGCTTAGAAGTTATGAGGAGCATTGAAGGCCAGATTTGAAGGAACCAAAGATATGAAGGAGAATAAAAGAGATGTCTTAAAGAATAATTTTGAAAATTTTGGTTTCACAACGGGAGAACCCATGATTGCAACACATGGATACGTTGAAATGTTAGACTCTTTAAATAAGGCTGGGGTGAAGATGAAGAATAGCACACCTAAACTTTGCTTGCCCTCAACCAAAATCTTAAACAACAAACTAACAAGATTCCTATTGGCTTTAAAAATATAGATAGACACTCATAGAAAAGCTAAAGATCGAAATAAATATAGGACTTTCAAGAAATTTAACACTCATAAGATGAAAACCAATTAGTCAATCATTTATATTGTATATGAGAATATCTAAATAAACCTAACCATGTTTATGAAAATAATATTATGCATCAACTTGCACCTCTCATAATGATTCACTTAACACTAAGTTATATATATGAAAATGTGTATATATGAATCACTCAAAGCCCAACAATGAAGCAGTATTATCGTAAGCTTGTTTAGAAATCAAATTCTCCACCAAACAACATAAGATAATTGCATAAATTAAGAGGTCCTTAAGGTTATAACGTGGCTGAGTTTAAAGGCGTGAAATTTGGTAAATAAAGTGGCTAAAATGTTAAAAATCCGGAATCGTTAGATGCTACTTGCGATCAACTACAAAAACATAAAAAAATGCACAAACTAAACATAAACTAATATAAACATACTTCTAATAAGCTACTATTATGATTCTCTATTACAACATACAAAATTGCTCATTCTAAATCGTTTTTTAATGAACAAAATAACAATACAATGGTGTTTTATTTTCTTTCTTTTTTCTCTTTCTTTCTTCTTTCTTTCTTTTTTTGTTTTTTTTTCATAACCATAAACTCTAGCAATAGAACATAAACACAAATGTTGTTTAAAAATAAAGTATAACTAGATAACACAAGTTAGACAACTAACATAACTCGAATTTTAACACAAGGGTTTAAAAGTAAAATACTATTTGGGTAAGTAGGTTATAGATGAGGGTTAAACAATAAAAACAAGGGTCAAGCTCAACAAGGACGACTAAGGGTGATTATCAGGTATGGAACAAGAATTGAAAATGAGTATACAAAGTGGGTTTTACTAATACCTCTATCATTTCCATGCAAACACCTAGTTTATGATCTTGAAATGAATCACTTAAGCAAGTTCTAAAATGAAAGCAACATACCAAGTTATTACGATATTTTTAAAATATTTTATTACATTTGAGCTGGATTCTCTTATTCATGTGATTCTAAAACATGAGCATGTGAATGAAGAGTAAATGCTCAAAGGCATAAAAAAGAACTCACGAAAATGGAGGTGATGAGAAATTGGTGCAAACTTAGGCATAATCATCTTTCACTCAACATATCAAGTTATTACGATATTTTTAGAATATTTTATTACATTTGAGCTGGATTCTCTTATTCATGTGATTCCAAAGATCATTATGCTAATAATCTAAAATATAAGCAACATGGACGTCATAAAAAAATGAGCCAAAAAGCAGTTGTTATCACGTGCAAAACAATATATATATGATGGTATTGATGAAGTCATACAAAAATCCCTAATATCCCCGTACCTGAATAACACAGTACCCTTAATGTGCCAAAATATGCAAATGTAATACAATTAGATGCAATAGAAATGCGTGTGGGAATAAAAAAGAACGAAGACTCCCCTAATAAAAAGTCATTCACATGCACGATCAAATTCCCAATAAGCTCAAAGCAATCTCTCAATTAATGCAATCAAGATGATCTATCAAATATAACAAATGAACATAAATGAGTAGAATCATACACGATAGAAAGAAAAAACAACAAACCTCAAACAAAATAAACATTTAATGTTTCAAAAACTTGAGTTACCTCCCGGAAGTGCTCACTTATTAACAAGTCATTAGCTTGACTCGGCCCTTAAATTCATCAAATCTAAGGCAAGTGATGGAAAATATTAACAAACGGGTGGCTTATGATACTTAAAACCCCATCCGACCAATTTGATTTAGTGTATTTATAATCAATTTGTGAGGAAGTCAATGGTAAACACAAACTAAATCAAAATGGTCGTACCACCAAAACTTGTATTTGCTCGAACCAAACGTAATATAATATAAGTAGTGAAGGAGACGATAATCTGATAAAATGTTGTTGACTTGTAATTCTTTATGGACCGATATTGCGCCTTTAAAGGTGGTTGGGCTGTGAAGTAGTTTGCCCTCTCCCACAACTCATTTTATTTGTGTGACGAGTCATCATAGTGCTTATTTACAAGCCGGTTATCTTTGGTGCAAAGTTGAGGATTTGGTGTCACCACCATCATTTGTTCGTTGGTGAACCCATTCGTTTGCACAATTTATTCTCGGTGCGATTTTTCCATGATTACCATAGTTGGTTTTCCATACAACAATTCTTCTAATTCATCAAGATCACTAACAGGGTCCAACCATCCTTCTTCATTTTCCATAAAAGGTATGGTTACTAATTCATCTCCAAACTCATCCTCCCAAGATGAAACAATGTGGTTTGTGGTTTCATCATAAGTAAGAATCGGTAGAACCACTTCCATATCATCCATGAACTCATCTTCTTGTTGTTCTTTGCATTATGATTCATTGTATCTTCTTATCCGTGACATCTTGTGTAACATCCACCAATTTTCAAATTATAAACCCAAACCCGAGCTCATTTTGAATTTTCATATGTTGAAAAAAAATCTTTATCAAATTATTAATTCATTTTGATGAATCAAAATGCACTAAATGTATTATTTAACTAATTTTATGAATATTATTGTTCAATTTTCATTTATTATACCATTTAATCAATATATAATAATTTCATAATTTATAGAATAAGTTTTATAAATGTTAAAATGTTATTAATATCTATAAGATTTTAAAATATTCAACTAAAATAAATAATCAAATTACAAGTTCTTGTAAGATTTATAAAGTCTATAAAGATTTTATAAAAAAATTAGTTGTTAAATTAAAGTCTTAATAAATTTAAAGTTTAAATTGTAATTATTCTTTTATTTATTTAAATTATTTAATCTTATATTTATTTCAAATTCCAATCATAACCCCCTTTTAAAATACTTGTAACTCACCATTTACACCATTCATAACCTCCTCCTAACCTCAACTATAAAAGCAAGCTTTAGGCCTCACTTTTTATTTGCTCATTTTTCAAAAATCTCATTCACATATTTTTCTTTCATCCTTTGGTTTTGATCAAATTCAAGATTTTCTTTTACATGTAATTTCAAGAAGATTCTAATACTAACGTAACCTTATAATTGCTTTTATATTATGTATATCTATATTGTTCTAATCATCCTAACATTCAATTGTTCTCATGTTCTTATTTTTATTCTTTCTTCTACTAAATCTCTTTTAATTTTAATCATTATCATTTGATCATTAACATTCTAACTTTCACTAACCTTATAACAATCACTAACATTCCTAAATCAAGCTAAGAACACGCTAACGTATACAAAGAATCTCGTTTGCATATGGACGGCTATGCCGCCGCATTCGGTTATTCCACAAGATTATTTCTCTAAATGATGGCTATGCCAAAGACTTGGAATATTTTTTTTATATAAGTCAAATGAAGTCTAATATACCATATATCGACATAATAAATTTGTTCTAACCCGTTTTATGCTTTAGCAATTTTAAAAGTGCACATAAGTGCCTTACTATATATTTGACAGAATATAGTCTGACTTAAACTAACCATAACTTGATCATAACAAACTAAATTTTAGTAAAATTATACGCCAATATTAAGTTCATTGAATTACATTTTTAACGATAATTTATACTTCTTCAAACTCAATCGGACGACTCAACAATAGGCTTCACAAGATAAGTGCACATTTCAACACCTTCCGTCTTGTGCTGCTGTTTTGACTTATTTACGGGTCTTTTTATAGAAATGTTTCTAATCGAAAGTTTTCAGGGAGACTCTGAACTAGTCAACTGTAAATGTTTATAATTTTATGAAACCGTTTGCTATTTATAAAACGTGTTCAAACACGTAACAAACATTTTGTCCAGAATTTAAAATTGGTGCAATAATCCTTTTTCAATCTACCTTTCGCATTTTGGTATTCTCTAAATGTTCTAACTTCTTGTAATGAATTCCGACCTCAAGTTATTGTTTTTTTATCCTTTAGGACATCACCTTTAACTCTTGAACATCCAAGCTTTCTTATGTACTACAACCATCATTATACAATGTGAGTTTTCCATACCCGTTTCCATTTTTATTTCACACCTTTTGGGGTGAAGCATGTTAACCGTATAAATGCACACTTGTAAAAGTTCTTAATACTTGTAATGCGCGTGCTATTCACCTTATAAATTTTTGTTATGGTTGTTTGAGATAATGATGAGCATTATATGATAGTCATCTTGTAAAAACAATTATTAACAAGCCTATTTGGTGCTAAAGCCGAGGTTATTGCCGGCTCCTGCTGGCGTATGACTTGTTCATCATGGGAACCAAGTACACTTAGCTAATCGTTATAACTTGTAATGAATATCTTTGTCAAGGTTTGATTGTATCATTATGCTATCTATATTCTTGCAATATTTCATAATCTATGACATGAATTGCCTCTTAAACGTTGTTTTCATACATATGTACAAGTTCATGGGAACTCACCAACTTTATATGTTGACCCTGTATTTTTTACATGTTTCAGGATTGCTATTTGAGGAATTTCTCTTGCACATATAGGACTTGGACCTAGTTAATCTAAAGATTTTATTTTGTTGTTGAAATATTGATTGTATTGTACTGATTTATTTGTTTAGCATTATTCAATGAAAAATGACATTTAATGTTATTTCAACTTATTAAATTCCATGAGCTATGAACAATCGTTTCACATTCGTCCGCCTCGATGATTCCGCCGTCAGTCGGGGTGTGACATCTTGCTCATCATTAGTCAACAGAAAATGATAAAGTAACGATGGTTCGTCATATTTGAATCCACTTTGAACCGGAGGTGGGACTTGTGTTTCATCCATTATCATATCCGGTCCCAGTTCTTGCTCTAACACAAAAGAATGGAGCCGAATGGGTTTCACTTACATTATCTTGGTTCAGATAGATATTGCAAGATGGACTCTACAGGATCGGGTTTGTCACTTAGACACTTGGATTTCTCTCAAACTCGCTTATAGAAACACTCAAATCAGATGAAGTAAAGTCTTTTACAAGAGTTGATAATAATATAATAAGTAGCAAAGGAACACACAGAAATAAATTTTCAAGGCACTTGTATATATTACTTCTCAACTCAAGATATTACAAGACTCTTACAAGCATGATACATGAGTTACAATGAGAAACTATATATACTAGATCCTACAGTCGGATATACTTTGATACCAGCTGGAAACCTAAGACTAAAGCATATACTACAATGCTAAAGTTACGGTATCTTAGATAAAGTATTATCTAAGATATGGTAGTCATGATATGTCCATGACTTACCTTTTGTCACCAACTAAAGATGGCAACTGTACTAACATAAAAAGGTAAACAGTGGATTAAAGTATGGTCAACTACATGGCTTTTGAGAAAACGCCATGCAGTATCTCAGAGATTTGCAGCGGAGTGTCAGGGAGACCATACTTATGTCCACTGGATAATAGCAGTGTCTTCCGAAGGTAAATTGGCTTAGGAAGAACAAGTTCTTCCGAAGCCACTTATACTTCGGAAGAGGCTTCTATACTTCCGAGGCTTCTATACTTCCGAGGCTTGAGGACTTCTGTACTTCAGAAGTTGACTTCAGATCTTTCTTTCTAAGTCTTAAACTTTGAAAGTAGGTTCTTTGTCTTCGGAAGTTGGAGTTTTCCTTCGGAAGTTTTTTTTACACTTTGTCTACGGAAGAGCTCCTTTTTCCTTCCTTCGAAGTTCCACACTTAGCTTCGGAAGTCCTTTATTTGTTGTACCAAAATCTTCTAAGTGACTTGGTTTTGGTTGCACCAGCCTTTCTAGATCCAACAAACTCCCCCTAGGCTGATGCTACCAAAACCTCACTTATTTCTGCTTCTCAAAGCTTTCAGCACCAGGGACAAAAGATATTTGTCAGTCTCTTTGTTCTTCCCAGAAGTGGTGCTGAGAAGCTTGTACAAGTCATTGGTGGATAGGAGATCCAGTCTATCACTCTGAATGACATGTACCCTCTGTTGTGTCCCCCTGAAAAGAGTTAGTTGACGGAAGTTATAGTCATACTCCCATCTAACTATGGATTCAAGTTCAGGACCTTCAACCATTTGTAAAAAGGCTTGCCTTTGGTTGCTGATCCCTTCCTTTCCTCCTCCTTTTTCAGTTTCAACTCTTCTTCAACCTTGCTTCTAGCAGTTAGCTCGGCCATATGAAGGCTGCCTAGATGATTTCTGATATGGGCAGCTACATCAGAGTTTGAAGGGTTGGAGAATGGCTTCTCTGCTAACTCAGCAATGTCAAATCTGCTTAAGTGTAGCAGAGATGAGGTACTCAGCCCGTTGAGCTCTCCATTCTCTCTTTCAACAACAAAGTTGTGAGAAGAGTCTTCGAACCTCCACTGGATGATCTTCTTTCTAGGTGCAAGAGGTTGTCTTGGCACCCGGTCGCCTTTCTTGGTATCCAGTAGAGTCACCAGCCTTCTCCTTAACTTCTTTTCTTCCTCATTCAAAGTGTTTGAATTGAGGCCAAGGAGATTTGCAGCTTGGTCCAATGTTCCTCTGGGCAGATCAAGAAATTGATCTCTAGTGAGGGAACTTGAGGATCCGTCAACATAGGTCAAATTGACTGAATCCTTCTCACAGGAGATATCGCTCAAAGTTGTGCAGTTTATGAGCTTTGTCTTGACTGCCTTGAATTCTTCTAAGGAGAGATGTTTAGAAGGCTGATGTAACATCTCATATTTTCGTTAAATTAAAAGTTAATCTTGTTAAGTTCTTGTAAGGACTACTTGTGCCCATTATGAAATTTGTGGATTGCTTATGCTTATTTCTTAATATGTCTTTAATTCTTTAATTTGAAGATTAATAATGATAAATATAAAATAGAATATATTAATGATAATAATAATAGTAATAATAATAGAATAATAATAATAATAATAATAATAATAACAATGATGATAATAATAATAATATTAATAATATTAACAATAGTAATAATAAAAATAAAAATAATATTGTTAATAATAATAAAATAAATTGTATAGTTACTAAACTTAACAATGTTTTAAAACTTTAAGTAATTAAAAATTAGGGGGTTTTAATGCCAATTTAGAAACTTTAATATTAAAATTTGTACATAAAATGTTAACAACGGAAACCTCAGGGACCATTTGTGTAATTAATAAAACCCAACCCCCCTTTGCCCCCTTTCACCGCGGTTTTCCGGCCAAAACGGCCGGCCAAACTCCGGCGACATTACAAACCGGGAACCACGTTCAATTCGTAACCTTAAATTACTTCAACCGGTTCTCGAACACGAATCGAGCACGGTTATGCGCTCTAATTGAGTTGAAATTTCGGTTATGAATCCAAACCAATCGAGTAACCGATACCTTAATCATAGAACTGTTCAGCCATTAAACGTCACTAATAATTCGATTAAATGAACCCAAACGATCGGTTAACTACTCCTAATCGTATACTATTTCCAATTTCATCTGAAACACACAAGAATTGCACCCTGATTTCCCCTTTGAAGCCGCAACCTGCAACCACCCGTAGACCTCATCTCGAGCTCATTAACTTACAATTAACAGAGGGCTTTTCATCTTTAGAGTCATTAGAAGCTTCCTGTAGAAGGAATTCGATTATCATCAACGATTGCAACCTGAATCAGTTCCTCCTCGGTCGCGACTTAGGTTCATACGTGAACATCGAATACCGATCGAATCCAGTAAGTTAAACACCTGTATACACTCGAAATTCCATGGGGAACAAAAGCCCTATGGTTAATTCGAGTAATAACCCCGAATTGATACGCAATTTTGGATTCAAACGATCTAGGGTTCATGGGTTTGGGGATTTGCTTGAGTTTGTGTTTTTAAGTTTTAAAAACTGAGTTGTAACACGGCTAAGGCCCTTGATTCAAGAATGTGGGAATCTGTTGAGAATGGACCTTTCATACCCAGCACCCCCTCTGCTACTGGTGCTGGTATGATTCCAAAAGATGTGGCCAACTACTCAGATGAAGATAGAAAAAAAGTAGAGATTGATAGAAAGGCCATGACTGCTCTTCAGACTGCTCTCCCAAACTCTGTATACAAAGGTGTTAAGAAGTGCAAGACAGCCAAACAGCTGTGGGATGCACTGAAGCTGATGTATGAAGGCTCCTCTGAAGCCAAGGAGAACAAGAAAGATCTTCTGAAGCAGCAGTTTGAAAACTTCACCTTCAAAGCAGGTGAAACCATGACCCAACAATACTTCAGGTATGTTGAGATTGTGGATACCCTAGTGGATGGAGTAGTTCCTCTTGAGAACAGGGACATTGTAAGGAAGTTCATGTCCTCACTTCCTAGGCAATGGACACACTATTGTGTGGTGATCAAGAGGACTGAGAACCTTAAAACTCTTACTCTGACAGAGTTGTATGGGATTCTCAGTGGATACCAGATGGAGATGAACATGCAAGGTTCATCTGGCAACTCCAACAATCAAATGGGTTCAGCCCTTCATGTGGTTGAAAGGGACAGCATAGAACCCCAACATCATCTCATATGCTACCCTGACAACTCACAAAAGGGTCCTTTTATCACCTTCCTGGAGACACCAAGGGAGAACTTACTCAAGGAAGCCCATTCCAAGAGACAAGTTCTTCTCAAGCCTTTGTGTCTACTGATGAAAGCTGTGGGAATTATCTCTTCACTCTTGAAGACCTGGACTGTATCCATCCAGATGACCTGGAATACATGGAGATAGTTCAGCAGATGGCTCTCCTCACTCACAGAGCCAAGAAGTTCTACAAGAGAACAGGAAGAAGATTTCCAAGCAATGCTACCAGTGGAAAGTTTGGGCTGGATAAAAGCAAAGTTAAGTGTTACAACTGTAACCTTATGGGTCACTTTGCTAGGGAGTGTAAGGCACCTAAAGCAAATGGGGGCCAAACACAACCCAGACCAAACTACACTGACAAAGCCCCTCAGACTGAGAAGTCAAAGCAACATGCTGCTGTTGCTGTTGAAGAGGGAGGCTTTGACTGGAGCTTTCAGGTAGAAGATGCTTCTCCAAACCAAGCACTGATGGCTGACCATGATGAAGCCAAGGTATTGGAACATCTCTGTACTCCTGAATGCATTGCTAAACTTAATAGATACAGGTCCTACAACTTAAAGATGAGATCTGATCTTGAGTCATTAAACATATCGAAATCTGATTTTAGAAAGTCTGAAAATGATTACAAGTTAAAGATAAAGGACTTGGAGAAAACCATTTCACTACTAAAACATGAACATACAGATTTTAGAACTCAGATCCAAGATCTCATAACTAAGTTGACTGAGTGCCAGGCTGAGCTTGTGATCAGCAAAGCCAAGGCAGAGAAAAGTGTTCTTGAAGAAGAGACCTTCAAGAACATGATATCCTCATCCCTGCACAACAAAGTGTGCTATCAAAATAGACAGGGACTGGGATCAAATGAGATAGCTCCTCCACACACAATCTTGTCTGTAAGATCTCCTAGGTGTGGAACTTGTGAAGATGAGCTTCCTCTCATAGATCCTATAAGTGAGGATGATGAAGAAGTGATAGTGAAGAATTCCTCTGAGAAGAGTGAAGAAGAGGATTCTTCCAAGGGCCACTATCCTTCTGAGGAGAAGAAATCAACTGTGATGACCAAGTCCAAGAGAAAGAACTTGATCAGGAAGAGCAAAAGGAAAGCAAAGAAGGCTCAAGAAATCAAGGCTACTTTTGATGCTAAGCAGAAACAAGTTTTTATCTCTGCAGGTTTCAAAGTAGTAAGGACTGAAGACATCAACCAAGACTCCTCAGCTAAGAGTCCTGGTTCTTGTTCAAATCATCTCAGTACAAAGAAGAAGACTGAGCTGCTGTGTACCACTGCTGCACAGCCTGGACCATCAAACTCCAAGAACAGTTCAAAGCCCAAAAGAACTGTCTCAGCATCTACCAAGATGAAGGTGGAGAAGGGATGTGACCAAAGCCAGTCATGCTCTCAAAAGGAGACTCCTTTGAAGAAGAAAATGTTATGTGTCATGTGTGAAAGTACTTCTCACATTGCTAAGGATTGCCCATACAATCCTAAAAGTACTATCCACATGACTAATACAAAGACTTCAAAGAGTCTCAAGAAGTCTCAAGCTTCGGAAGGAAAGTCTGTTTCCTTCGGAAGCTCCAAATCAAAGAAGAAGGTAAATGGAAAATTACCTTCGGAAGCAACATTGGTCTCGGAAGAAAGGAGTTCTTCCGAAGCACTAAAGTCTGCTGCAGTGACTGTAGAATCTTCCGAAGGTTCAGTCATCAAAACTTGTGAAGTCCCAAAAGCTTCTAAGGTTTTGAAGGTCAAGTCCAAGACTCCAAAGGTGGTGTGGAAGTCTAAGAAAGACCAAATGACTGAAGTTTCTTCATCAACAACAGCTGAAGATCCCCATAGTACAACCATAGGATCTATTACTGTTGCATTACCTTCTATTACTCTTAGTGAGCCCAAGACAACTAAGGCTTGGGTTTCCAAATGTAACTAATCATTTTTTTTGTGCAAGAACAACTCAAGACAAACAGAAATATCTGGATAATTGACAGTGGCTGTTCCAGGCACATGACAGGCAATAGGTCTCTACTCCATAATTTTGAGAGAATTGATGGAGGACAGTTGCTTTTGGAGGAGATGAAGGTGGTTACATTTCTGGAAGGGGCAAGGTCACAAATGGTAAGCTTAGCATTGAGAAGGTAAACTTTGTTAAGGAGCTTGGGTACAATCTTCTGAGTGTATCCCAATTTTGTGATCAGAGTCATAACATGCTCTTTACTGAGCATGAGTGCATTGTTCTCAAGCCTGGAGTGGTCATTCCTCATGAGCATATCCTGCTCAGAGCCCCCAGGAAAGGAAACATGTACAAGATGGATTTGCAAGAAACATCTCCCTCTGGAGAAGTTTCATGCTTTCTATCTAAAGCAAATAGTGATGAGTCTTTCCTATGGCATAAAAGAATGTGCCATGTAAACTTTAAGAACATGAATAAATTAATTAAACATGATCTGGTAACTGGAATGCCAAAGAAAGAGTTTACAAGTGATGATCATTGTGTTGCATGCCTGAAAGGGAAGCAACACAAGGTATCTCACAAGCCTAAGGAAAAGAACTCCATCACTACTCCCCTACACTTGTTACATATGGATCTCTTTGGCCCCACCAGTGTAATGAGTCTAGGAAGGACCTCTTACTGTTTAGTGATCACAGATGATTTTACAAGATTCACTTGGGTCTTCTTCCTTAGAACTAAGGATGAAACCCCTGAGATTCTGAAGAATTTCATCTTAAAAGTTGAGAATCAATGTGATCACAAGGTCAAAACCATAAGATGTGATCAAGGAACTGAATTCAAGAACCAAATCCTTGATACATTTTGTGATGAAAAAGGTATTACAAGACAATATAGTGCTCCCAGGACTCCTCAGCAAAACGGAGTTGCTGAAAGGAGAAACAGGACACTTATTGAAGCTGCAAGAACTATGTTGTCCGACTCTAAACTGCCTATCACCTTCTGGGCAGAGGCAGTTAATAATGCTTGCTATGTGCAAAACAGAGTTTTAGTAGTTAAGACACATGGTAAGACTCCTTATGAACTTTGGCACAAGAGGAAACCTTTCATTGGTTTTCTCAAGTCATTTGGATGTCCCTGCACCATCTTGAATACCAAAGATCAAATTGCCAAGTTTGCTGAGAAATCAGATGATGGACACTTCATTGGATACTCTTCTCAATCTAAAGCTTATAGAGTATACAATCTCAGAACTAGAATTGTTGAGGAGTCAACCAATGTGACTTTCAATGAGCACACACCCTGTGTAGCTGGTTCTGGTCCGGATTGGCTATTTGATCTTGATTTAGTTACCAAATGTTTTAACAAATCTTGTGAGCATGTTTCAGGATCTGCAGAAAATTTAAATACAGGTGATCCTGATCCAAGATTTGAGCTCGGAAGACCCTCAACTCATACATCTTCAGCTCCAGTTGGAACTACTTCAGCAAATGAGGTTTCTATCAGCACAAAAATGACAAATTCAGCTGATACATCTGGTATGCCTTCAAATTCCAGCTCAGAGGCTTCTCAACCAGATAAAGATACCTCAATTGTAGAAGAGAATAATGGTGATGGTGATAGTGATCAGGAATTCCTTGATGCTAATAACCACACCATAGATGACAACATCAATGATGTCACACACTCATTGGATCAAGTTAATCTTGATAAGTGTGATAATATGGAGGGTGAATCTTCCAGACCAGATCTAAATTTCTCAAATTTAGATCTTTCTCAGCAACTTGCTGTGATCCCTCAGCTAAGGATCCACAAGTCTCACCCCACCACAAACATCATTGGAGATGTTGTCACAGGGTAAGAACAAGAGGACAAACCCATGAAGCAAATGTTTGTCTTCACTCTTGTTTCTTATCTCAGATAGAGCCAAAGAAGTTGATGAAGCTCTACAGGATGGAAGTTGGGTTGAAGCTATGCAACAAGAGTTGCTTCAATTCAAAAGGCAAAAAGTTTGGAACCTTTGTCCTCTTCCTCATGGGAAGACTACCATTGGAACCAAATGGGTTTTTAGGAATAAGAAGGATGATAGAGGAATCATCATCAAGAACAAGGCAAGACTAGTTGTTCAAGGATACACACAAGAAGAAGGGATTGACTACACTGATGTCTTTGCTCCTGTAGCAAGACTAGAAGCTGTTAGGATATTCCTGGCATTTGCTGCATCCAAGAACTTCAAGGTCTACCAACTTGATGTAAAGTGTGCTTTCTTATATGGAGTGATTGATGAAGAGGTTTATGTCAAACAACCACCTGGTTTTGTAGACCCAGATCATCCTGATTATGTCTGCAAGCTTGACAAAGCTCTTTATGGGCTGCATCAGGCACCCAGGAAGTGGTATGAGACACTATCTGAGTATCTTTGTAAACATGGATATAGGAGAGGTACTATAGATGGAACTCTCTTCATCAAAGGACAGGGAAATGACTTATTGCTAGTTCAAGTATATGTAGATGACATCATCTTTGGTTCAACTAATCCAAAGCTCTGCAAAGACTTTGAGAAGCTGATGAAAGACAGATTTGAAATGAGTTCAATGGGAGAACTCAACTTCTTTCTGGGAATTCAAGTGAAGCAGGTTGAAGATGGCATCTTCATAAGTCAGTCAAAGTATGTTCAAGACATACTCAAGAGGTTCAACATGACTGATTGTAAGATTGCTAAGACACCCATAGCCAGAAACCACTCCCTTGGTCCAGATCTTGAGGGGGAGTGTGTAGATGAACACCTATACAGGGCTATGATTGGGTCTCTTATGTATCTTAGAGCTAGCAGGCCTGATATCATGTTTGCTACATGTATTTGTGCAAGATATCAAGCCAACCCTAAGATGTCTCACTTAATCACTGTGAAAAGGATTTTAAGATATCTCAAAGGTGCTTCAACACTTGGTCTATGGTATCCAAAGAATCCTAACTTCAATCTGTATGCCTATACAGATAGTGATTATGGTGGTTGCAACATGACTGCAAAGTCTACATCTGGGGGATGTCAATTCCTTGGTGGAAGGGTTGTCTCATGGCAATGCAAGAAACAATCCTGTGTATCTGCATCAACTGCTGAGGCTGAATACATTACTGCTGCAAGCTGCTGTGCTCAAGTGCTTTGGATTCAAAATCAGATGTTGGACTATGGATTTAACTTCAAAGAGACTCCTATCCACATAGACAACAATAGTGCTATCTCTATCACTGAGAACCCTGTGCAGCACTCAAGGACCAAACACATCAACATCAGATATCATTTAATAAGAGATAACTATGAAAAGGGATTAATTAAACTAGTCAAAGTTCATACAGATGAACAATATGCTGATCTGTTCACAAAAGCTTTTGATGAACAGAGATTTAAGTATCTGATATCAGCTATTGGGATGATTAACTTTGAGTAGACTTTTTCTTAAAACTAATTCTAATTATTTCTTCTTAAAATATGTGTGTCCTAAGTTGTCTAGGTTATCACTTTCATAAGCTCATGGTTTCTTTGGATGTAAAATTCTTTTTGAAGACTTTCCTTAGATTCTTGAAGAATTTTCTGATACTTCGAAAGATAAAGTTTTATCTTCGGAAGAAAATCATGTCTTCAAAATAAATAACTGTCTAAGAGATTTTACCTTCGGAAGAAGTCAAAACTCATCTTCCGAAGCTTAAAATTCTTATCTCAGACACTTCTTCATTTTTAAGGACTTTTTCCTTCCGAAGCAAAATTAACCTTCGGAAGCTTTGTCTATTCTTATACAAAGCATCCAAGGGTTTATTTCTCTGCCGAAGCATAAATTTTCAAGACTCTCAGGAAAATCTTCCGAAGCCATTTTAGCTTCGGAAGCTTTTTCAATCAAAACTTCCGAAGACAAATTACCTTCGGAAGCTTTTCGAATTCCAAGAAAACTACTTTTTGAGCAAAAGTAAACTACCTTTTCAGAGGTGGGACCGACTTCCGGATTTCAAAGTTTATCCTCTTTCATTAACTTTGGTTCAAATCTCTTTTCACATAAATACCCAACGGTTCCCCCTCTTTCCCACTATCTTCCTCAATTCTACTATTCCTCTAACCTAATTCTCTAAACCGCCTTTGCTTTCTACCTTTCTTCACCCTTAAGCTTCTGAAATGGCCAACCTTAACCGCAGAAACAACCCAGATTTCTCCATGCAACTTCACAGGCAACATAATCAAGTTGCTCTGTTAAGCTCTGAGAAAGATGCAAGTTTCTCAGAGATTTGCCAATTCTTGACTCTGTCAAACTATTTCACCTCCCTGACCATTGATCCTACTCTATATGAGGATCACTTGCTTGAATTCTGGAAGACCTGCCAAGAGGTCATTATGGATGGGGAGAAGGCACTGTCTGCCACAGTGCAAGGGAGGACAATCTTCATCACTCCGGCCATCATTAACCAACACTTGCAGCTGGATGATGAAGAAGGTGAGGTGTCCTTCCCAAAGGAAGCTGTTAATCATTCCTTTGAGCAGATGGGCTATGAGGGAGATTTTTCTGTCAAGACCTTCAGGAAAGGGAAGGTCTCATCCCAGTGGAAATACCTGCTCCATGTGGTTATCCATAGCTTATCAAACAAGCATGGTGGATGGGACCAGATTCCTGAGGATCTCTCCTTTATAGTTCATGGAATGGTTCAGGGGGTCAAGTTCAGGTATTCACAATTTGTTTATACTAATTTACTTGCAAACTTAGACTCCTTAGAGTATTACATGTTTCCTAGATATGTTCAACACATTCTCAACTGTGAACTGGGCTCACAGTTGAGGGAAACAAGTAATATTCTTAAATTGGGACAGATGAAGCCCAGCATCTTTAAAATAATGAAGAAGCCAACTGTAGGCTTCTCAGGGGTAGAAACAGCCCTAGTCCCAAAAATGTTAGAGCTCATTGCTCAAGGTGACAACCTAGCAACACAAGCTAGTGTTGAACCCACACCTCTTTTATCCTTACCCCTAAAAAGACCAGAAATCACCCTTACCTACCAAAGAAAATCCAAACGAACCCCTGCTCAGGCTATTGAGTCTGTGCAGGCCCCCATATACTCAACCTTACAGGAAGAAGTGGACACTAGAGCTCCCACTTCTCCTGAGGAGCAAACAACTCCCATTTCTTCACCTATCAGGGCTGAGGTTTCTCATGCTCACCCTGATGAGCTCACTAGCCCAACAGCCTTAAGCCTTCACTCTGAGTCTCAACACTCAAGTGAACAACCTTCAGGGGACAGCTACCATCCCCAGCCTTTAGATCTCAATCAACCAATTCCCAACCTATCCTTCTACACCGATGAAGACTTAGGATTCAGTGAGTACCATGAGTCTCTCTTCTCTTCCCCTACTCAAAGAGAGATGAGTACCTCTGACTCTCCTCAGTCTATCCCACATCAGTCACCCATTACTGAGGTGGACACTTCTGAACCTGTTCAGGATGTCCATATGGAAGAGGCTCTCACTTTTGAAAGTGATTACATCATTAAGACCTCAACCATGGCAACTCAGCCCACTGACATCTCAACTGAGGCTGCCAGTGAGCAGAGGAAAACCAGCAGCCAAGAACCTCAAGCTGGTGGTGAGAGAGAGGACTTTGGTCCAATCATCTCATCCCCCAATGATTCTTCTGATGAAGATGAGGGGAATTTGAGACTAAAGGTGCAGAAATTGTCAAAAACATGCACCTATTTAGTCTCTAAGGTTAGTCACTTGGAATCTCAGGTGACTACCTTAAATAACAGGGTCAATGATCAGCAACTTCAGATTTCATATCTAAAGGAAAAACTAGCTGGGAGACCTTTAAGGAGAGCTCAACCAGGAACGCAAGAACCTGTGGAAGTGATTGACTTATCCTCCAGCTCACCTATGCAAGTGGGTGATGCTACCAAAAAGGGGGAGAAAGTTATTACAACCACAGAACCTGGGAGTTCTTCACAGAGAATGGACATAGAGGACTCACCATCCTCACTTGCTGTTGTGCATTCTCAGCAACTTCCTCAAGTTCACATTAATGTGGACTCTATAGACTCAATCATCAGGAGTCTCTTTGAGGAAGGTATACCAAGGGCTGTCTCATCTCCACCACAAGGAACTGGTAACTACATCATAAGGTGGAGGTATGATGATGACAGAAGAGCCCTTATACTTCACAGAGTTCAAGGCTAACAAGAAGTTTTTCATTTCCAAAGCCTGAGCTTCTATGAAAGACTGGATTTAGTCAACATGTGATGCAGTCGGAAACAGAGAGATAGATAATTGAACCTGTTGATTCAACAAGAATACCAGGAACAATCCTTCTAACTATCGTTGATTCACAAAGAATACCGATAATCAGGGTTGATCACTAACACACATAGTGATAGAGAGAAAAAACAGATTTTTATAAAACTTGAATAATATTTCTCCCTGATGGGTTTGTTAGAACATAAAACCAAGTTTAACCATTTAAACTTTCAGAAAACGCAGCGGATATATAGCTTTAAAACCGATTTTATAAGCTGAAAAATATGTTCTTTAAGTGACCATACAAGTGTAAAACAAACCCACAATCAAAGGGATCTTTAATATGTGAATGAACAAGCTATGAACATCTATTAAACTACATAAAATCACAGCTACATAGAGCTGTGATTAACTACCTTTATCCAGCTGAAAAGTCGACCAAAAGAGGATGATAAGATGCAAGAAATTCGGCCAAGACTCCAAGGAAGGACCCCTCAAGTTAGTATACCCCAAGCTCTTTGCAATACCACTTCTTGTTAGGAAGAACACCACCAAATGAACACCAAATTTCGTTCTCCAAAGACCTCTAAAGCTGCTGCCAGATTTCGAAATTTAGAGAGAGAGAAGAAGGTGTTTTGTTGCATACAAAAATGAGATTAATTTGATTGTGTAAGACCACAAGACTAGTTAAATGTTTGTGTGTTTTACAAGACAAAAGGGTCCAATGAAAGCTTAGAAAGGGGGCGGCCAAAAGGAGAGGAATTCAAAAGAGTTTCCCTCCTTTAAATTGATAAGACACAACAAAATTTAACTAGTCATTTATCACACAATAAAAGGTCACCATCTAGACTTATTTATAATGGTAACATATGTATTCTTTAATTAAACAATTTAATTAAAGTACACACATATGTTATTAGTGTTATTTAAACCCCTTTTAAATGACAAGAATAACAATAAACTCATCAACAAATTATCCTTATAATTTGTTCCATCTCATATGCAACTTATTTAGAAAACCCATTTTCTAAATTGGTGTAAATATTTAATTGCATGATCATATCATCAATTAAATATTAATTGGTGTTTGCTAAGCTTGTTATTGGGTATAACCCGACTTGGATCATAACGTACTAACCACATCAATATTCTAAGTGTCTTGGGCACATAGAATCCTACAATCTCCCACTTGCCCAAGATTCATAGAAGATTGATGCAAGCAGTAAATACCGCCTAACAACGGTTTACTACCCTTAATACGCATGACTTATAGCCATTCAATAACATCATCCCTTTCAAGTACCCTACTTGAAATGATTTAGGTGAATCAATCATTTATCCTTTTGTTACAGATGTCATGTTAAATCCAAGAACACAGAATGATCATTCCTTGTTGATTTAACTTAATCAGGCCTTAGACATCTAACTCTCAACGAATAAGAGGAACAAATTCCATCTTGACTACATACGTTTCTCACAAACACCTCGTGTCATACCTGAACATACTCTTATGTGCTGTCCACTATTTCAGGACAGTGAAGAAAAAGCTCAAGGTATAATACTTGGTGAATATCAAAACCCAATATGTATCTCAGGTCGGAGGATACCAAATGATATTCGCCTTTACTCAAATTTACTTATGATCAATCAATAAGATTCCATGTAGTGAAATTTGAGATGCGGGTTAGTCCAATATTTGTATCCCACAAATATCTATGAACCTTGGTAGCAACCCATTGCTCTATATTCATCCTTATGAATATCAACCAATCCAAGTTCATAATAATCTTACCTCACACTTGTTCCCACAAGTATGAACGACTACGGACATTTAGAGTAAACAATTTACTCATGGATTAAACATGCTAAATTGGAACATTAATTGAAACATTATAACCAAATAATTTTATTCAAATAATAAGAGTTCCACATATCCAAATACAAAGTTTACAGATCAAATCCAATCACTAGAATATCGAAGTCCCATGGCACAAGTATGACCTTCATGCTTTGCTTTTTCAAGGAGCTTCGTGAGAGGATCCGCAATGTTTTGATCCGTGTGAACTTTGCGAATACATATCTTTCCCTTTTCAACTTCATCTCGTATGTAGTTGAATCTCCGCTCAATGTGCCTAGTCTTTTGATGAGCACGAGGTTCCTTGATTTGAGCAATCGCACCCTCGTTATCACAAAAGATCTCTAGGGGTTCCTGAATGGAAGGGACAACCCCTAGATCGGCAATGAATTTCTTCAACCATGCAGCTTCTTGAGCTGCCAATGAGGCGGCGACGTATTCTGATTCTGTAGTTGATAGAGCCACCACATCCTGCTTGGAGCTCTTCCAAGAGACCGCTCCTCCATTCAGAATGAAAATATATCCCGATTGTGACCGAGAATCATCACGATCGGTTTGGAAACTCGCATCCGTGTAACCTTTTACAACGAGTTCCTCATCACCAGATCCATAGATTAGGAACATATCCCTTGTCCTCCTTAGGTACTTAAGTATGTTCTTAACAGCCATCCAATGACTGTTTCCAGGATTTTGCTGGTAACGGCTTGTCATGCTTAAGGCGCATGACACGTCCGGTCGAGTGCATATCATCGCATACATGATGGATCCAATAGCAGATGCGTATGGGATTGCCTTCATTTTATCTTGCTCATCCTTTGAGCTTGGACATTGAGTCGTACTCAATATCGTTCCTCTTTGAATAGGTACGGTACCTTTCTTAGAGTTCTCCATCTTGAACCTTTTCAAGATTTTATCAATATACGCACTTTGATTTAAACCAATCAACCGCCTTGATCTATCCCTATAGATCTTTATTCCCAGAATATAGGCGGCTTCTCCAAGATCCTTGATGGAAAAACAACTTCCAAGCCAGGATTTTACACCTTCCAAGGTTGGAATGTCATTTCCAAATAGTAGTATGTCATCAACATACAATACTAGGAAAGTTATTGTGCTCCCACTAGCCTTCTTATACACACAAGCCTCATCAGCGTTTTTGATGAAGCCAAATTTCTTTACTTCCTCATCAAAACGGTGATTCCAGCTTCTCGATGCTTGTTTCAATCCATAGATTGATTTCTTTAACTTGCATACTTTATTAGGATGTTTTGGATCGACAAACCTTCAGGCTGAACCATATAGACATCTTCCTCAAGATATCCATTTAGGAAAGCGGTTTTGACATCCATTTGCCAAATCTCATAATCATAATGAGCAGCTATGGCAAACAATATCCTTATAGACTTTAGCATCGCAACAGGTGAGAAGGTTTCATCATAATCAACCCCTTGAGTTTGAGTGAAACCCTTTGCTACAAGTCTAGCTTTATAAGTATCCAAGTTTCCATGCATATCGGTTTTCTTCTTGAAAACCCACTTACTTCCAACTACCTTGGAATTAAGAGGTGGCACAACAAGTTCCCAAACTTGATTGTCATACATGGATTGCATCTCAACGTTCATGGCCTCAAGCCATTTGTCACAATCCAAATTGGACACTGCATCATGGTATGTGGTTGGTTCATCTGAATCTACCACATAGCATCCATCCATGAAAAATCCGTATCTTTCAGGTGGATTACTAGTTCTACCACTTCTGCGAACGTTTTGTGTGTATTGATCAACCATTTGATCATCTTCAACATCCTCATGTTGAGTGCTAGTTTCAACCAAACGTGCATCGGGTTGTGGTTCTTGATCTTCCTCAAGATCCACTGTTCTACTGCTAGCTCCTTCCATAAGGAACTTTGCTTCTAAGAACTCACCCTTTCTGGCAACAAACACCTTTTGTTCCAGTGGATCATAGAAATAATATCCCATAGAATCTCTAGGATATCCAATAAAGATACACTTGGTGGATCGGACTTCCAATTTGTTTGGGGTGGGAGTCTTAACATAAGCTTCACAACCCCAGACCCTTAAGTATGATAGGGATGGAACTCTTCCATGCCATATCTCAAAAGGTGTCCTTTCCACCTTTTTGGTTGGGGCCATATTTAAAATACGGGCCGCGGAGAGCAAAGCGAAACCCCAAAATGATAGAGGTAATGTGCTTCTAGCCATCATAGATCGGACCATATCCAATAAGGTTCGATTCCTCCTCTCAGACACACCATTGTGTTGTGGTGTTCCAGGTGGAGTGAGTTGTGAGACAATCCCACAACTCCTAAGATGATCTTGAAAAGCATCACTTAGGTATTCACCTCCTCTATCGGTACGGAGAACTTTAATCGACTTGTTGAGTTGATTTTCTACTTCATTCTTGAAGATTTTGAACATTTCAAAAGCTTCATCTTTGTGCCTTAATAAGTACACATACCCATAGCGACTATAATCGTCGGTAAAGGTAATGAAGTATCTTTCACCATTCCTAGTCATTGGCTTAAAAGGACCACATACATCCGAATGTATGATTCCTAATAAATCTTTTGCCCTTTCGTTAGTCCCACTAAAGGGTGCCTTTGTCATTTTACCTTGTAAACAAGATTCACACACATCAAATGAATCACATTCACTTGTTTTTAAAAGACCATTCTTTTGTAGTGTTTGAATTCTTTTCTTGTTTATATGACCAAGACGACAATGCCAAAGATAGGTATCACTCAAATCCAACTTGAGTTTCTTGGTGCTAGTTTGATACAATGAACTATTTAAAGTATATTCATGAACCAATTCATAAATACCATTAATGGGTATAGCTTTAAAATAGAACATATCATTTAAAGAAACATGAATATCATTTTCAATAAAAGATAATACATAATCATAAAGTCTTAATTGGGATACAGAAATAATGTTCCTAGTCAAACTAGGAGCATACAAAACATTCTTCAAAATAACATCCAAGCCACTTGGAAGTTTTAGGATGTAGTCCCCACGAGCTTCAACTTGGACTTTTGTTCCATTGCCCATGAAGAGGCTAACATCCCCTTGATTGAAGTCCCTACTTCTTTTGAACCCCTGCAACAAATTGCAAATATGAGTTCCACAACCGGTATCTAATACCCATGTGTTTGAAGATGTAACATTAAGATCAATATGAATCATGTATGTTGTACCTGAGGTCTGCCCGGCATCCCTCTTTGCTTTCAACTCTTGGAGATGGACGGGACAATTCCTTGCCCAATGTCCAATCTCCCCACACTTGAAGCATGGGTCATTAGTAGCAACCTTTTGCTTCTTCTCTTGTGGTTTGGGTGGTACCCTTACCACCCCTTTCCCCTTTCCCCAAACGGGTCCCTTACCCTTGGCAACCTTTGCCTTGGGTGCGGGATAAGGCCTTTTCTTGTTCCCACCTTCATTGATGGTGAGAACGGGTAAAACCCTTTTACCCATGGCCGCCTCGGCCGTTTTGAGCATTGAGTGAAGCTCACCAATGCTTTTGTCCCAAGCATTCATGTTGTAGTTCAACACGAATGTCTCGAACTTCTTGGTAAGGCCATTAAGGATCAAATCCGTGGCCAATTCCTTCGAGACGGGACAATTAAGCCTCTCGAGGCGGTCAATATGACTTTTCATCTTAAGAACATAAGATGAAACAGATTGGTTGTCGTCCATACGACATGCATGGAGTGCTCGAACCGTTTCGAAGCGCTCAACCCTTGCTTGCTGTTGGAACGTTTCCTTCAGCTGGGTTATCATGTCATAAGCTCCGTGATGTTCATACTCCTTTTGGAGATCCGGAGTCATGCTCGCTAGCATGAGACAAGACACTTGGACGGAGTCCTCAGTGTACTTCAACCAATCGTTGAAGGCCTCCTCATCATCCTCAGTAGGTTGATCGGGGATAGGGTCGTCTAAAACATATGATCGTTTCTCTTGCTTGAGAACGATTCTCAAGTTTCGATACCAATCAATAAAGTTGTTATGATTTAGACGTTCCTTTTGGAGGATCGCACGTAATGATTGGTTTGACGCGGATGAGTTATCGTGATTTTCATTGTTGGTGGCCATCTACAAAATTTAACAAAGGTCTATTTAGTATTTTCGATATTGCCCTTTTTTTAATAATTAACGCCTTTTAAGGTCATTTTTATATTAAAATCTAGAACCCAACATTACATTTAAATTGTGGTTAGGTGACCTTTATCCCACGATTTAAATAAATAAGGTGGTCAACGATTGACGGTTGCAACCATTTGCAACTTCTAGAGGAATGGGATCGACTTAAACATCATATGTAAAGTCGGCATGTTAATCCCATCAACACCATTTGGAAACCATATTTAGGTGATCCATTTAACATGGTTTGCAAATCAAGTTATCCTACTTGCACACACGTGTGAGTTTACCCACATAAGTGGTTAGGTGACCTTTATCCCACCAATGTGGTATCCCCACCTTAAATCACAAGTTCCCTCTAAATGGTTAGGTGACCTTTATCCCATTTAGAGTTTCCAAATGACTCAAGTGTTGTGCAAAAGGATGGTGTTAAACTTGTTTGTCAAAAGTTTAGAGATTTCATAATTCTAGTTTTAGAAAACTCTATGTACTTGTATTTGCATGCTATCAAATACAAGATACCCTATGGTTCCCTTTTAATAAAACTTCTTTTATTTTGAAATCATTAATCCTTTTAACAACCTTTTATTAGTCACTTAATGATTAGGAACCAAAAATTCAGCTTGTTATGATAATTTATTTAGATTGTTAAGCATATCCATATATCAAACAATCAACATAAAATGAATAATCAAACAAGCATATTTCATACAACCACATGTGCATAACCATAGCCACTAAGATGACTACACTTGTTTGCCATCACAAGTGTTGTCATAAGGTCTTTCTTAAGGTTAAACAATGACACATCATATGTGTCCATGAACTCCCACTTGATTCCACATCCAAATGCTTCAAGTGTACATGTCTTTGATGTCCATCTTTGGGTCTTGATCTTGTGCATCTTCCTTTTACAAAATTGTATCCTAATACATTTTTCTAATAAAAGAAATGCACCTATTCTATTTATTACATAACCAAATGAATAAATAATTACAACCCAAATAATAAACAAAAATATTACAACCCAATTGAATGAATAAAACCAACCATTCCAATCATCCAAATCAAAAGGCCAAAAGCTAGTTATGCACACTAACATCCATAGATCATATCATCCAAACATATAATGAAACCCCACTTAAAACCACCAAATTTCAGCCAACATAAACTGAAATTTTGGGTTTTAAATATTGTCCAAACAATCAACATCTCATAATATATATCTTTCAAGATCTAATCACTAGCATGTGTGATATGACCTTGAAAGTTTGGGGAATCATTCATACACAATATAGCAGCCCAAAATCAGCCATAAAAGGTAGATAATACTTCTTTAAAACCGATTTTAAAGAACAAGAACAAGCAAGTTATCCACATAACCGGCTCTTGATGCCATTGATGGGTTTGTTAGAACATAAAACCAAGTTTAACCATTTAAACTTTCAGAAAACGCAGCGGATATATAGCTTTAAAACCGATTTTATAAGCTGAAAAATATGTTCTTTAAGTGACCATACAAGTGTAAAACAAACCCACAATCAAAGGGATCTTTAATATGTGAATGAACAAGCTATGAACATCTATTAAACTACATAAAATCACAGCTACATAGAGCTGTGATTAACTACCTTTATCCAGCTGAAAAGTCGACCAAAAGAGGATGATAAGATGCAAGAAATTCGGCCAAGACTCCAAGGAAGGACCCCTCAAGTTAGTATACCCCAAGCTCTTTGCAATACCACTTCTTGTTAGGAAGAACACCACCAAATGAACACCAAATTTCGTTCTCCAAAGACCTCTAAAGCTGCTGCCAGATTTCGAAATTTAGAGAGAGAGAAGAAGGTGTTTTGTTGCATACAAAAATGAGATTAATTTGATTGTGTAAGACCACAAGACTAGTTAAATGTTTGTGTGTTTTACAAGACAAAAGGGTCCAATGAAAGCTTAGAAAGGGGGCGGCCAAAAGGAGAGGAATTCAAAAGAGTTTCCCTCCTTTAAATTGATAAGACACAACAAAATTTAACTAGTCATTTATCACACAATAAAAGGTCACCATCTAGACTTATTTTATAATGGTAACATATGTATTCTTTAATTAAACAATTTAATTAAAGTACACACATATGTTATTAGTGTTATTTAAACCCCTTTTAAATGACAAGAATAACAATAAACTCATCAACAAATTATCCTTATAATTTGTTCCATCTCATATGCAACTTATTTAGAAAACCCATTTTCTAAATTGGTGTAAATATTTAATTGCATGATCATATCATCAATTAAATATTAATTGGTGTTTGCTAAGCTTGTTATTGGGTATAACCCGACTTGGATCATAACGTACTAACCACATCAATATTCTAAGTGTCTTGGGCACATAGAATCCTACAATCTCCCACTTGCCCAAGATTCATAGAAGATTGATGCAAGCAGTAAATACCGCCTAACAACGGTTTACTACCCTTAATACGCATGACTTATAGCCATTCAATAACATCATCCCTTTCAAGTACCCTACTTGAAATGATTTAGGTGAATCAATCATTTATCCTTTTGTTACAGATGTCATGTTAAATCCAAGAACACAGAATGATCATTCCTTGTTGATTTAACTTAATCAGGCCTTAGACATCTAACTCTCAACGAATAAGAGGAACAAATTCCATCTTGACTACATACGTTTCTCACAAACACCTCGTGTCATACCTGAACATACTCTTATGTGCTGTCCACTATTTCAGGACAGTGAAGAAAAGCTCAAGGTATAATACTTGGTGAATATCAAAACCCAATATGTATCTCAGGTCGGAGGATACCAAATGATATTCGCCTTTACTCAAATTTACTTATGATCAATCAATAAGATTCCATGTAGTGAAATTTGAGATGCGGGTTAGTCCAATATTTGTATCCCACAAATATCTATGAACCTTGGTAGCAACCCATTGCTCTATATTCATCCTTATGAATATCAACCAATCCAAGTTCATAATAATCTTACCTCACACTTGTTCCCACAAGTATGAACGACTACGGACATTTAGAGTAAACAATTTACTCATGGATTAAACATGCTAAGTTGGAACATTAATTGAAACATTATAACCAAATAATTTTATTCAAATAATAAGAGTTCCACATATCCAAATACAAAGTTTACAGATCAAATCCAATCACTAGAATATCGAAGTCCCATGGCACAAGTATGACCTTCATGCTTTGCTTTTTCAAGGAGCTTCGTGAGAGGATCCGCAATGTTTTGATCCGTGTGAACTTTGCGAATACATATCTTTCCCTTTTCAACTTCATCTCGTATGTAGTTGAATCTCCGCTCAATGTGCCTAGTCTTTTGATGAGCACGAGGTTCCTTGATTTGAGCAATCGCACCCTCGTTATCACAAAAGATCTCTAGGGGTTCCTGAATGGAAGGGACAACCCCTAGATCGGCAATGAATTTCTTCAACCATGCAGCTTCTTGAGCTGCCAATGAGGCGGCGACGTATTCTGATTCTGTAGTTGATAGAGCCACCACATCCTGCTTGGAGCTCTTCCAAGAGACCGCTCCTCCATTCAGAATGAAAATATATCCCGATTGTGACCGAGAATCATCACGATCGGTTTGGAAACTCGCATCCGTGTAACCTTTTACAACGAGTTCCTCATCACCAGATCCATAGATTAGGAACATATCCCTTGTCCTCCTTAGGTACTTAAGTATGTTCTTAACAGCCATCCAATGACTGTTTCCAGGATTTTGCTGGTAACGGCTTGTCATGCTTAAGGCGCATGACACGTCCGGTCGAGTTCATATCATCGCATACATGATGGATCCAATAGCAGATGCGTATGGGATTGCCTTCATTTTATCTTGCTCATCCTTTGAGCTTGGACATTGAGTCGTACTCAATATCGTTCCTCTTTGAATAGGTACGGTACCTTTCTTAGAGTTCTCCATCTTGAACCTTTTCAAGATTTTATCAATATACGCACTTTGATTTAAACCAATCAACCGCCTTGATCTATCCCTATAGATCTTTATTCCCAGAATATAGGCGGCTTCTCCAAGATCCTTGATGGAAAAACAACTTCCAAGCCAGGATTTTACACCTTCCAAGGTTGGAATGTCATTTCCAAATAGTAGTATGTCATCAACATACAATACTAGGAAAGTTATTATGCTCCCACTAGCCTTCTTATACACACAATCCTCATCAGCGTTTTTGATGAAGCCAAATTTCTTTACTTCCTCATCAAAACGGTGATTCCAGCTTCTCGATGCTTGTTTCAATCCATGATTGATTTCTTTAACTTGCACACTTTATTAGGATGTTTTGGATCGACAAATCCTTCAGGCTGAACCATATAGACATCTTCCTCAAGATATCCATTTAGGAAAGCGGTTTTGACATCCATTTGCCAAATCTCATAATCATAATGAGCAGCTATGGCAAACAATATCCTTATAGACTTTAGCATCGCAACAGGTGAGAAGGTTTCATCATAATCAACCCCTTGAGTTTGAGTGAAACCCTTTGCTACAAGTCTAGCTTTATAAGTATCCAAGTTTCCATGCATATCGGTTTTCTTCTTGAAAACCCACTTACTTCCAACTACCTTGGAATTAAGAGGTGGCACAACAAGTTCCCAGACTTGATTGTCATACATGGATTGCATCTCAACGTTCATGGCCTCAAGCCATTTGTCACAATCCAAATTGGACACTGCATCATGGTATGTGGTTGGTTCATCTGAATCTACCACATAGCATCCATCCATGAAAAATCCGTATCTTTCAGGTGGACTACTAGTTCTACCACTTCTGCGAACGTTTTGTGTGTATTGATCAACCATTTGATCATCTTCAACATCCTCATGTTGAGTGCTAGTTTCAACCAAACGTGCATCGGGTTGTGGTTCTTGATCTTCCTCAAGATCCACTGATCTACTGCTAGCTCCTTCCATAAGGAACTTTGTTTCTAAGAACTCACCCTTTCTGGCAACAAACACCTTTTGTTCCAGTGGATCATAGAAATAATATCCCATAGAATCTCTAGGATATCCAATAAAGATACACTTGGTGGATCGGACTTCCAATTTGTTTGGGGTGGGAGTCTTAACATAAGCTTCACAACCCCAGACCCTTAAGTATGATAGGGATGGAACTCTTCCATGCCATATCTCAAAAGGTGTCCTTTCCACCTTTTTGGTTGGGGCCATATTTAAAATACGGGCCGCGGAGAGCAAAGCGAAACCCCAAAATGATAGAGGTAATGTGCTTCTAGCCATCATAGATCGGACCATATCCAATAAGGTTCGATTCCTCCTCTCAGACACACCATTGTGTTGTGGTGTTCCAGGTGGAGTGAGTTGTGAGACAATCCCACAACTCCTAAGATGATCTTGAAAAGCATCACTTAGGTATTCACCTCCTCTATCGGTACGGAGAACTTTAATCGACTTGTTGAGTTGATTTTCTACTTCATTCTTGAAGATTTTGAACATTTCAAAAGCTTCATCTTTGTGCCTTAATAAGTACACATACCCATAGCGACTATAATCGTCGGTAAAGGTAATGAAGTATCTTTCACCATTCCTAGTCATTGGCTTAAAAGGACCACATACATCCGAATGTATGATTCCTAATAAATCTTTTGCCCTTTCGTTAGTCCCACTAAAGGGTGCCTTTGTCATTTTACCTTGTAAACAAGATTCACACACATCAAATGAATCACATTCACTTGTTTTTAAAAGACCATTCTTTTGTAGTGTTTGAATTCTTTTCTTGTTTATATGACCAAGACGACAATGCCAAAGATAGGTATCACTCAAATCCAACTTGAGTTTCTTGGTGCTAGTTTGATACAATGAACTATTTAAAGTATATTCATGAACCAATTCATAAATACCATTAATGGGTATAGCTTTAAAATAGAACATATCATTTAAAGAAACATGAATATCATTTTCAATAAAAGATAATACATAATCATAAAGTCTTAATTGGGATACAGAAATAATGTTCCTAGTCAAACTAGGAGCATACAAAACATTCTTCAAAATAACATCCAAGCCACTTGGAAGTTTTAGGATGTAGTCCCCACGAGCTTCAACTTGGACTTTTGTTCCATTGCCCATGAAGAGGCTAACATCCCCTTGATTGAAGTCCCTACTTCTTTTGAACCCCTGCAACAAATTGCAAATATGAGTTCCACAACCGGTATCTAATACCCATGTGTTTGAAGATGTAACATTAAGATCAATATGAATCATGTATGTTGTACCTGAGGTCTGCCCGGCATCCCTCTTTGCTTTCAACTCTTGGAGATGGACGGGACAATTCCTTGCCCAATGTCCAATCTCCCCACACTTGAAGCATGGGTCATTAGTAGCAACCTTTTGCTTCTTCTCTTGTGGTTTGGGTGGTACCCTTACCACCCCTTTCCCCTTTCCCCAAACGGGTCCCTTACCCTTGGCAACCTTTGCCTTGGGTGCGGGATAAGGCCTTTTCTTGTTCCCACCTTCATTGATGGTGAGAACGGGTAAAACCCTTTTACCCATGGCCGCCTCGGCGTTTTGAGCATTGAGTGAAGCTCACCAATGCTTTTGTCCCAAGCATTCATGTTGTAGTTCAACACGAATGTCTCGAACTTCTTGGTAAGGCCATTAAGGATCAAATCCGTGGCCAATTCCTTCGAGACGGGACAATTAAGCCTCTCGAGGCGGTCAATATGACTTTTCATCTTAAGAACATAAGATGAAACAGATTGGTTGTCGTCCATACGACATGCATGGAGTGCTCGAACCGTTTCGAAGCGCTCAACCCTTGCTTGCTGTTGGAACGTTTCCTTCAGCTGGGTTATCATGTCATAAGCTCCGTGATGTTCATACTCCTTTTGGAGATCCGGAGTCATGCTCGCTAGCATGAGACAAGACACTTGGACGGAGTCCTCAGTGTACTTCAACCAATCGTTGAAGGCCTCCTCATCATCCTCAGTAGGTTGATCAGGGATAGGGTCGTCTAAAACATATGATCGTTTCTCTTGCTTGAGAACGATTCTCAAGTTTCGATACCAATCAATAAAGTTGTTATGATTTAGACGTTCCTTTTGGAGGATCGCACGTAATGATTGGTTTGACGCGGATGAGTTATCGTGATTTTCATTGTTGGTGGCCATCTACAAAATTTAACAAAGGTCTATTTAGTATTTTCGATATTGCCCTTTTTTTAATAATTAACGCCTTTTAAGGTCATTTTTATATTAAAATCTAGAACCCAACATTACATTTAAATTGTGGTTAGGTGACCTTTATCCCACGATTTAAATAAATAAGGTGGTCAACGATTGACGGTTGCAACCATTTGCAACTTCTAGAGGAATGGGATCGACCTTAAACATCATATGTAAAGTCGGCATGTTAATCCCATCAACACCATTTGGAAACCATATTTAGGTGATCCATTTAACATGGTTTACAAATCAAGTTATCCTACTTGCACACACGTGTGAGTTTACCCACATAAGTGGTTAGGTGACCTTTATCCCACCAATGTGGTATCCCCACCTTAAATCACAAGTTCCCTCTAAATGGTTAGGTGACCTTTATCCCATTTAGAGTTTCCAAATGACTCAAGTGTTGTGCAAAAGGATGGTGTTAAACTTGTTTGTCAAAAGTTTAGAGATTTCATAATTCTAGTTTTAGAAAACTCTATGTACTTGTATTTGCATGCTATCAAATACAAGATACCCTATGGTTCCCTTTTAATAAAACTTCTTTTATTTTGAAATCATTAATCCTTTTAACAACCTTTTATTAGTCACTTAATGATTAGGAACCAAAAAATTCAGCTTGTTATGATAATTTATTTAGATTGTTAAGCATATCCATATATCAAACAATCAACATAAAATGAATAATCAAACAAGCATATTTCATACAACCACATGTGCATAACCATAGCCACTAAGATGACTACACTTGTTTGCCATCACAAGTGTTGTCATAAGGTCTTTCTTAAGGTTAAACAATGACACATCATATGTGTCCATGAACTCCCACTTGATTCCACATCCAAATGCTTCAAGTGTACATGTCTTTGATGTCCATCTTTGGGTCTTGATCTTGTGCATCTTCCTTTTTACAAAAATTGTATCCTAATACATTTTTCTAATAAAAGAAATGCACCTATTCTATTTATTACATAACCAAATGAATAAATAATTACAACCCAAATAATAAACAAAAATATTACAACCCAATTGAATGAATAAAACCGACCATTCCAATCATCCAAATCAAAAGGCCAAAAGCTAGTTATGCACACTAACATCCATAGATCATATCATCCAAACATATAATGAAACCCCACTTAAAACCACCAAATTTCAGCCAACATAAACTGAAATTTTGGGTTTTAAATATTGTCCAAACAATCAACATCTCATAATATATATCTTTCAAGATCTAATCACTAGCATGTGTGATATGACCTTGAAAGTTTGGGGAATCATTCATACACAATATAGCAGCCCAAAATCAGCCATAAAAGGTAGATAATACTTCTTTAAAACCGATTTTAAAGAACAAGAACAAGCAAGTTATCCACATAACCGGCTCTTGATGCCATTGATGGGTTTGTTAGAACATAAAACCAAGTTTAACCATTTAAACTTTCAGAAAACGCAGCGGATATATAGCTTTAAAACCGATTTTATAAGCTGAAAAATATGTTCTTTAAGTGACCATACAAGTGTAAAACAAACCCACAATCAAAGGGATCTTTAATATGTGAATGAACAAGCTATGAACATCTATTAAACTACATAAAATCACAGCTACATAGAGCTGTGATTAACTACCTTTATCCAGCTGAAAAGTCGACCAAAAGAGGATGATAAGATGCAAGAAATTCGGCCAAGACTCCAAGGAAGGACCCCTCAAGTTAGTATACCCCAAGCTCTTTGCAATACCACTTCTTGTTAGGAAGAACACCACCAAATGAACACCAAATTTCGTTCTCCAAAGACCTCTAAAGCTGCTGCCAGATTTCGAAATTTAGAGAGAGAGAAGAAGGTGTTTTGTTGCATACAAAAATGAGATTAATTTGATTGTGTAAGACCACAAGACTAGTTAAATGTTTGTGTGTTTTACAAGACAAAAGGGTCCAATGAAAGCTTAGAAAGGGGGCGGCCAAAAGGAGAGGAATTCAAAAGAGTTTCCCTCCTTTAAATTGATAAGACACAACAAAATTTAACTAGTCATTTATCACACAATAAAAGGTCACCATCTAGACTTATTTTATAATGGTAACATATGTATTCTTTAATTAAACAATTTAATTAAAGTACACACATATGTTATTAGTGTTATTTAAACCCCTTTTAAATGACAAGAATAACAATAAACTCATCAACAAATTATCCTTATAATTTGTTCCATCTCATATGCAACTTATTTAGAAAACCCATTTTCTAAATTGGTGTAAATATTTAATTGCATGATCATATCATCAATTAAATATTAATTGGTGTTTGCTAAGCTTGTTATTGGGTATAACCCGACTTGGATCATAACGTACTAACCACATCAATATTCTAAGTGTCTTGGGCACATAGAATCCTACACTCCCATCTCTTACAATCATATAAAGAAACAAAACCAAATTCGAATGGGCCACAAAACATAAACAGGCCGAAAACTGGGCCTAAAGCAAAGTCCAACAAAATGTAAAAATAAGACAAAAATTGAAATAACTCCTAAAATAAGCCGTTTTTGGGCCGAAACGATGACCCAAAACGGTCGTTTTGACTGGTCGTGGGCCCAAAAGGGAGACTTTTAGCCCAAGTTACGGCCATTTTAGTGAAGCCCCTTTTGATAAGCGATCTTGGGCCTCCAAAAAGGCTAAAGCTTGCTCATCCACACTTGGGCCCACATCAACATGCCACTTGTCAATCCAAGCAATTCAAGACAAGCTGACAGGCTGGCTCAAAGAATCCAAGACAGGATCCTTGCAGAGTTCTCTCTAAGAAGGAGACTTAAGCAATCAGGCAATGTCATCGGTCAACTGGATGTTGAGGTGGACCCTAAGATTAGTTTCATAGCGGAAACCTTGACTGAAGGCCCAGTGGCAGAACCTGAGACCCCTGTCTCATCATCAACAACTGCTGCAGAGGTCCAAACTCCATCTGAGACACCTGCTGGTGAAGGTGTTTCTCAGCCTCTCTCTGGCCAGAGCATGGAAGCTACACCAAGCAATGAAGGCCAAGCCTCAATCCACCCTGAGTCACAAAGGTTTGTTGGTGACAAAGGGAAAAGGATAATGACTCCTGAGGAAATTGAGGAGGAAGAGAGAGAGAGAGAGGAAAAGGAGACTAAGGGGAGAAAGTTCTTCCGGGTCATCTAGCTTCATGCAAGCTGCAATCAGGGCTGCTCCCAGACCAAATACTCAAGATGATAAGTTAAGGGCAGTCAGGATTACCTACTTACAGACCAGGAACTATGATATTGATGAAATCATCTCCCTCCCTTTAGAAGAGATAAATGAACTGGCTGACATGGAAGTGTCAAGAGAGATGAAGGAGAAAGAGGATGCAAGGTTACTTCTCCAATTCAAAGAGGAGAAGAGACAGAAAAGACTTTACAAGCATGCTCCCACTCTCTCTCCAGTTCAAGAAAGTCCTGCACAGGAAGATGTGGCTCCACAAGAACCTCAGGTAGATAAAGAAGAAGATAGGATCAAGATGATCAACTACCTGAGTGCCACAGGCTTCTATCAGGCAGGTGCACTTCTTCCCCTGTCCTATGACTTCATTGAGTTTGAGTACCTAAAGCAACTTGAGCTTGAGCTAGTCAAAGAAAGAAAGACAACCAAAAGGAAGCTAAGGGGAGAAGCTGCAAAGTCAAGAGCCATCATTCAAAAGAATGCAAAGAAGTCTGCTGACAGACAAAGAATGATGAGCTTCTTGAAGCTATATGGATTCTCCGGAAGGAGACTTGGCCCCATGTCTCTATCCACTATGGATGAGAATATAAGGGTGAACAAGCAGAAGATTAAGAGTGGAGAACTGATTGACTTGCACTCTCTTCCAAGTCAAGTCCCACCTGAAGTGGAGGTCAAGTTTGAACAACCAGAGACACCTCAACCAGAACCTCCAGCTGAGCCTCAGCAAGCTTCATCTTCTGATCCAAGGCAGGGTCAAACTCCCTCTCCTTCTGAACCTGTGAGGGAGGAACACCCAACTAAGAAAGACACTGATGATCAACATGGTGCTGCAGACCAGTCTTCTCAGTTAAAGTCATCTAAGAGGAAGAAGAGAATGGCTTCTAAACCAAAGACAAAGAAGAAGAAGCCAATGTCATCTACCTCTACACCTCAGGCCGAATCAGATCAACCTGAGGAAGTGCATGATGAGGCAGCCCAATCAACTCCTATGCAAGTGGCTCCTCTAACAACTGAGACACCCATCTTGTCCTGGACTTACTCTACTAATCTAGAAAGATGGCATGTTATCAGAGATCAAGGTGTTGAGAATGTCTACTCCTGGCAAGACATAATCAACTTACCTCTGCATGATCTCTTTGAGATGAGAAGATACTATGAGAGTCTTGATGATCCTGACCATCTAATGAAGAAAGGAATGGTCTTGATTGTACTGAAGACTACCAACATCTGAAGATCTTCTAAGTGTTTTGGTAGCATCAGCCTAGGGGAAGTTTGTAAGGATTCCTTAAGTCTGATGCAACCCAAAACATCCAAAGTGTCTCTACAACATGCACTAAGTACTGAAGTGAAGAATGCTTCGGAAGTTTTACACAATGCATTAGAAAAATACTCTAAGTGTAAAATCTTCCGAAGCCAAGACCAATATCTTCCTAAGCCAAACATGAAGTCTTCCGAAGCTTGAGAGACAAAGTCTTTCGAAGCTTCAACCTATGAAGACAGATTTCTTCCGAAGACTTTTAGTACACATGCTTTATCTGATGTACTGTTCCATAAAGCACCTTTTCCGCTGCATCTCTGTAAAGTCACCAACTTACATGAGTTGGTGAAAAGGTCCATGCTTTTGGTAACTGTACATTGAGGTCTTGAGTCTGTAACTTTCCACTTTATGTACTTTATCCTTTTTGTAATGTATAAGGATGTGAGCTATGGCATGTCATAGTCACAAGGTCAAAAGGCAGATATGCCTTTTGATCCTACAATTGATTTTGTTAGTGTCTAGTCAATTGTATCCAGCTGGCTTTCAAAGTATAGCCGGCTGTAGGTTGTAGTATAAGTATTTCAAGTTCTTGTATCTTTCTTTATGCTTTGTAACACTTGTAAAAAAACTTGAGAAAGCAATATACTGCCTCCTTGAAACCCATACTCTCTTGTTCTGTCTCTTACTTTACTTGTGTTCTTTGTATCACTTTGGTTAACCCAGTTCACTGTTTGATTAAAGTATAGTTAATCTCCTCATTGTGTTGTTGTGTTGTAATTGTGTTAAAGCCCTTAAACGGTCCTGCAGTTCCATATCTACATCCCACACAAGGGGTCCCGGGTTCGAACCCGGCGACCCCCATATCTTTTTAGGCCTTTTTCAGCCTTAAAAATATATGGAAAATCACTAAAAATTGTTAAAATTAAATTTTTGTAAACTTTATTATTTTTAAAGTCATTTTATTTATTTCTGTGAATTTACTCCTTTAAATATTTAATTATGTCTATAAAATGAAGATTTGTATTTAGTTAATTTTTTTATTTATAAATAGATTCTAAACAATGATTTAGAGCACTAAAATCATTATTGGTTCAAATGCCACTTTTAATTATTGGTTAAGATCATCATGTTTTTACAAATAATTCACACTCTATAATGGAGTTATGTAAATTTTTAGGAATAATTTAAGAATTCATTTTTTTATATATAAACTACTTAATTGGTGTGAGTTTTCTTTTCCCTTAAATTAAAATGAAAGTGGTTATTTTTTTATTATTTATTAGCCTATTTATCACAATCCCAAATTTTCCCCTTTGAAACCCTAGATCGTGTTAAAACGTTAATCATATTAGTAAACTTAAACTTGTAATGTGTATACGTTTAGATACCTTGTAAAAGAATTCGTTGGAACATTGTTAACATCTATAGTCATCTTATACACTTATACGTCATGTGAGTTTTCCTTGCCCCCTTTTTATATTTTCACACTAATTTGGGGTGAAACATGATACTTATTCTCATACACTTGTAAACGTTTAAACTTGTAAGCACTTGCAATTCATATTTTTGTCATGGTTATTTGTGTGTTGTAAGTGTTTATATTAGATACATATTTTTGTTTGCAATCATTAACTATTGCTAGCCTGGCGACGTCTTAGATCTTTGGACCTGACAAGCCTATTTGGTGCTAAAGCCGAGGTATTGCCGGCTCCTGATGACGTATGCTTGTTCATCATGGGAACCAAATACACTTAGCCAATCTTTTATACTTGTAATCAAGTTGAGGTTTGGTTGTAACGATATGTGTTCTATAACCTTACTAACTTATGACCTATGACATGAATTGCTACTTGTAACTTTATCATATTATGTATGAAAACCTTGGAAACTCACCAACTATTTATAGTTGACCTTTTTATTTTTATCATGTTTCAGGTCATCCCCAAGTTTAAAGTGAACTTTTGAAGCTTGCAATAATCTAGGACTTGGACCTAGTTAATGAAATAAAAAGACTATGTTTTGTCTTGTTATGTATGAACTTATTTCATGTTGGAGGCGTATGTTTGTAATGCCTTTTGAAACTTATAATTTTAATATTTATATTTAAATATAGCGTTATGTGGCTGTGAACAATCTTAACCCTCACATCTCAACGTTTCCGCCGTCAAGGTTGGGGTGTGACAGCTGAGGGGATGGTTTGATGGGTTGATGGGTAGGTTGAGGTGTTTGGGTTCTGGCTAGAGTTTTGGGTTGGAGGATGGGTAGTTTAGGTGGTTGAGGTGAAGAGGTTGGTAGGGGTGATGGTGTAGGTTCAGGGGTGTATGATTCAGTGGTTGGTTCGGTTTTGATGGGGAATGAAAAGGGTATAGGTTCAGGTTGTGGTTGGGTTTGGAGTTTGGGTTGAGTGGTTGCTTTGAAGGTCATCCCCTGTCCCCTTCTATACATCTCCTTCCTCTTCCCCGCGCGAATGTCAGCCTTAATGTCACTGACATGTCGCTGGAGAGTCTTTTCTGACATAGGACCCACCTGCCTACCAGAGAAGCCATGAGCCTTGAGATAGCTCTTCATCCAGGCTTTCTCACCTATCTTCTTGGTAGCAGTCAGTCCTGCTTCCTCTTCCTTCTTCTTCTTCTGCAATAGCTTTTCCCTTGCAACTCTCTTTCTTTCTTTCTCCATTTGATCTTGCTCTTTGTTGAAGAGCCATAAGATCGTATCATTGTTATGTGGAGATAATTCTTCTTGAGAGAAACCTCTGGAGGTTAGGAAAGTTATCCTTTCCCTCCTGAGCTGCAGATCAGCTTCTCTTTCTTTCCTCTCCCTTTCTTCTTCTAAGGCCAACCTTGTAGCTTCTTCTTTTTGCTGTTTTAGCAGCAAGGTTGCCTTTTCCAGCTCTATTAACTCCTCTAATGGTTGCAGGAGTACATCTTCAGTTGCAGCTCCTAGACTAGCAAGTCTATCGATAATCTCTACTCCTTTTCGGTTGTTGACTGCCTCCTGGTTGGCTGCAGCTGCTTTGGTACTTGCAGCTAGCAGTTTTCCAGTTGGAAGCCTACCTTTTCTTTTGAGTTTCTCCAACCTTTCTTCCTCCTGAAGCTCTTCTGAAGTCATCTTCCTCTTTCCTTTGATGTCTTCGGAAGTACTAGACTTAAAGGGTTCTTGGATGGAAGATTCAGGTTGAGTAGTAGAGATGGGAGCTGGAGTTAATGCTGATGATAGACATAAAGGTTGGGTGAGAAAATCCTCCCTATTAACCTCAGATGCAAGTTCAGGATTGCATCTGTGACTATTAGATCATCGGATAATGAGAATAGTCCTTCCGCAGCAGCAATCTCAGCTTCAGAAGTTTGAAATTGTTCTTCGAAGGCTTTGAATTGTGCTTCGGAAGTCTGTGAAAATGCACCATCTGTCCCAACTGTTTCAGTTGCTGGGACATCAGTCCTTGTTTCCCCTTCGAAGTTAATCTCAGGTTCCACTTGGACCTTAGGTTGACCAACTTCCTCAATAGTGGTAGAAGGTGCATTTAACCTTTGAAGCTCTTGAGCTCCGAAGTAGATCACAGACATATCAGGACTTGGCTGTTCTATAAGAGATTCCAATAAGAACTTGTTAAAGAACCTATTGAGATCTTGGAGCATCCTTTGATCCACTTGAATGACAACTGGAGGAGGCTCAGGGAAAATTGAAGCTTGTTGCACATGATACTTTGAGCTCAAGGAAGTGAGAGCTTGACTTTGGGTTTCCTCTTGTCTTTGACTTTGTCTCTGAACACTCTCCCCCTTTTTGGTAGCATCATCCTGAGAGCTTGATGAGCTAGAGGAAGAGGTCAAGGAGACCTGAGTTGGTACATGCCTAACAGACCTCTCAATCTGTTTCTCAGCTAGTTTGGCCTTGAGAGTTTCAATCTCAAGTTGCTGAGTGGCAGACCTATCCTCTAAAGTCCTAACCTTGGATTCAAGATTTGAGACTTTAGAAAGTAGGTCTTGAATGGTGAGTTGCATTCTTCCCTCATCTTCTTTTGAAGAATCACGGGGAGATGAGGTAACATACCTTGTATGTTCATCCTCACCACCAGATGTGGTTTCTTGGCGCCCTGGTTTCCCTTGCACAAAGATGTCTCTTTCAGAGTCATCAAAGGGCATGGTTGCCGTAGATTCAGTCTCAGTGATGTTACCACTATCCTGAGGATCCATTGAGGCTCCTTCAGTAATGGCAGCTGAATCTACATGAGTCCCCTCCACATCAGTGGGACTCACCTCAGTAAAGGTTTGCTGATGGGGGCTAGAGATAAGAGATCTCTCTAGGCTCTGTTGATCCTTGAGAGGGTGTTGTGGATCAACTTCATTTCCCTTAAGAGACATAATCTCTTCATCAGCTCTAATTAAAAGGTCAGTAAAGGATATGGAAGTGAAACCTAATGACCCGGGACTTTGATCAATGTCTAAAGGCATTGAGCCTGTGATAGGGCTGTCCCTTTTTGGCTGCTCAGAGGAGTATAGAGACTCTCCCTGAGGGCTTTCAGCTTGGGTTTCGGGCTCATGGGTCTGAGACTGAGGAGACTCAAGACCCATATTAAGGTCAATTGTGAAGGATGGTTGGACCTCAGGCTGAGTGGGAGCCCTTTGTTCCACTCTAGCCTTTTTAGGTAGAACATGAGGAGCTTGTTCAATCAGAGAAGATTGAATAAGGGTTCGTTTGGGACGTCTATGATAAGTAAAGGTAATAGGAGGAGAAGGTAGATTTGGCAAAGTGAGGGTAGTTGCTGGTGTGGGTTCATCACCTGTGGGGTTAACAGGGATGTCACCAGGAGCCATTGGCTCAATCATACTTGGAAGAAGTGCAGTATCTCTTCCGGTGAAGTTGGTGGACACTCTCTTCAAAGTCTTGAAGATGGTCGACCTCATTTGAGGAGCAGTCAGAGCAGCTGCACAGACAAGCTTGCTCTGGTCCAGCTCATAGTTGATTATGTGCTGGAGAAACCTGGGATACATGAAGAATGTGTCCCTTTGAAGATTTCCCATGAGGTTAGTCGGCATAAATCTTGAATAGTTGAAGCGGAGGCTTTTCACCAACCCATGAACTAGGCACCCAAGTTCATATGGGATTTGATCCCATCCCCCAGATTTATTGGACAAGCAGTGAAGAACCACATGCAGCAGGAACTTCCATTTGTAAGAGAAGTTAAATTTGTAGACAGTTGACGTGCTAACATCTCCACCATATCCCATTTATAGATAAGAATTGTCCAAATCTGCTTTGGGGAATTCCGTTGGAGCGCCCTCATCATGAAGCTCTAGATGCTCCCTGATGATCTGTTCAGAAATGACCAACTCCTGGCCACAGATGCTCGATCGAATGACACGAACCCCATTTAGGGTTTCAATCTGACCATTTGCCCAAAATTCAGACATATGGTTTGAGTAAATTGTGGGTTTACAGTCAGAGCGGTGTAGTAAGAAGATTGGGTTAGAAAGGAGATGATGTCTGAGAAGTCAACATCCCTTGAAGAGTCAAGGAGTGCAACTTGGTTGTGCTGAGGGTTAAGTGCCATTGAAGAAGGTTACAGGAAGATAGTTCGGAATAGGGTAAATTGAAGATGAAGAAAGCTTTTAGGGCAGTAATTTTGGTAAAAAGGATGTAAGTGATTAGCCGAAGGTATTTAAATGGGTGGAATGGCGGTTTAAAGGGGGTTTGGATAAGACGTTGTGAGGTTTCAGTGGATGATGTGACATGGGCGGTAAGGTTAGTCCATTTAAATAATCCGACATCATTAACAAAATCTTTACTTTTTACAGTGTGGGGCCCAAAAGATTTCCTTTACACAGTAAAATCTTTTCTTCCGAGTATAAAACATTTCCGAAGGTAATGTTCTTCCGAAGGCAAATTTACTTCCGAAGGTAAATTGATTACTTCCGAGAGTATATGTTGCTTTTCAAATGGAGTGTGTTAAAAGCTTCGGAAGTAGATCTGATATGAAATCAATCGCTTCTTCCGAGACTTAACACTCTTCCGAGAAGAAAATTATCCTGGGAGAAATTTGCTTCGAAAGATATGTGAGATATCTTCCGAAGGTTAATTTCTCTTTGGAAGAATTTATACTTAGATAATATTTAAAAAAAAATATTTTGTAACAGGGCTTAGATTGTTTTGACATAAGACTTTAAACATTAGAAGGTTTTCAAATGAGATCAACTAATCAAGGTTTATCATCCCAATAGCTATAATGAGATATTTAAATCTTTGTTCATCAAAGGCTTTGGTGAACAAGTCAGCATATTGTTCATTTGAGTCAACTTTGATTAGCTTGATAAGATTTTTCTCATGAATATCTCTAATGAAATGATACCTGATATCAATGTGCTTAGTCTTGGAGTGCTTCACTGGATTTTCAGTAATGGATATAGCACTGTTGTTGTCAATATGGATAGGAGTGCTCATGAAGTTGAATCCGTAGTCTATCATCTGGTTTTGAATCCACAGCAGCTGAGCACAGCAACTAGCAGCAGCAATGTATTCAGCTTCAGCAGTCGATGTAGAGACACAGGATTGCTTCTTGCATTGCCATGAGATGATCCTTCCACCAAGAAATTGACATCCATCGGATGTTGATTTCTTGTTGATATTGCAGCCACCATAATCACTGCCAGAGTAACCATAGAGATTGAAATCACTATTTCTTGGATACCAGAGACCTAGTTTAGGTGCTCCTTTGAGGTATCTAAGAATTCTCTTGGCAGCTATTAGGTGAGACACCTTTGGAGCAGCCTAATATCTTGCACAAATGCAAGTTGCCAACATGATATCAGGTCTACTTGCTGTGAGATACATCAGAGAACCAATAATCGCTCTATACTGATGTTGATCAGTATCCTCCCCCTCAGAATCAGGGCAGAGATTGTGGTTTATGGGTATAGGCGTTTTTGCTGCTTTACAATCTTTCATATCAAATCTTTCTAAGATATCATTGACATACTTAGATTGATTGATAAAGAACCCTTCCTTCATCTGCTTTACTTGAATTCCAAGGAAAAAGTCCATTTTTCCCATGGAACTCATCTCAAACTTCTTCTTCATAATGCTCTCAAAGTCTTTACACATTTGGTCATTTGAAGAACCAAATATGATATCATCAACATAGACTTGAATGAGCAAGATGTCCTTTCCAGACTTTCTTATTAATGAGTCTTATCAATGGTACCTCTAGTGTAACCATTCTTCAGGAGAAACTGAGACAATGTCTCATACCATAGCCTAGGTGCTTGGTGCAGCCCATATAGAGCTTTATCCAATTTGCACACTTAGTTGGGATGCTGTGGATCTTCAGTACCACACCTTGGTTGTCTTATAGACTCATAAGAGTGTGGTGGAGCAATTTCATTGGTTCCCAACCCTCCTTTGTTTTGGTAACAAAGTTTTGAGTGAGAGGATGATGCAAGAATGACTTGGAAGTTTTGCTCGGAAATAACATACTTCCTGGCTTGAGCCTCAGCTGTGACAAGCTGGGCTTGAGCCTCAGTCATTTGGATATTAAATCATTTATCTGAGTCTTATAGTTTGTGTGTTCATGTTTTAATAGGGACACAGTTTTCTCTAACTCCTCAATTTTTCTTTGGTAGTCAGATTCAGCCCTTTTAAAGTCAGATTTTTGAACATTTAAAGACTCAATATTAGATTTAATCTCCATATTGTAGTCCTGATACAATTTAACCTTAGCAATACAGGCAGGAGTTCAGAGATGTTCACATACCTTATTTTCATCTGTTCCGGCCATGAGTTCTTGAGCAGGAGTCACATCTCGTACCATGAAGCTCCAGTCAACTTCTTGAGCCATTGCAGCTGTTTCAGTTTACTTTCCAGTGGGCTTTGGTGTAGAGGGATGTGTGGAGGCCTGTGGGGTTCCCGGGTTGGATTTGGGAGCCTTGCATTCCCTTGCAAAATGACCAAGTTGGTTACAGTTGTAACATTTAGCCTTGGTTTTGTCAAACCCAAATTTGCTATTGATTGGGTTCTGGGGAAATTGCCTTCCAGTTCTCTTAAAGAACTTCTTTGCCTGTAAGTTAGAAGAGGCATTTGTTGGACTATGTCCACGTATTCCACGTCATCCGGGCTGAAACACTCTAGATCATCAAAGCAGTATTGATAATCATTTGAGTATCCACTTCCTGAGACAAAAGCACAGCTGTCCTGAAAGGAGCTTTGCTGAGCTTGTTGAGACCTTGGAGTCTCAGGAAATGGATGTATGGCCCAGAAGAACAAGATGGCTGCTGGGTGTAAGTCAGATATTGTTGAGGCTGGGAGATTCCTGAGCCTTCAGCAACCATTAAGGCGTTGCTAGCAGGAAGACTCAAGGGTCTGCTTGTCTGATGACCCCTCTTACTTTCCATTTCCAAACGGTATCCATCAAGGATCCCATAGAGTTCGGTCATGGTGAGTGTATTCAGATTCTCTGTTCTCTTGATAGAGACACAATAGAATGTCCACTCATTGGGTAATGCCCTCATGAACTTTCTTGTAAGGTCTCTAAGTTCATGAGCAATTCCCACAGATTGAAGGGAAGAAATGAGATCCATTTACCTAAAATATTGCTGGCTAAGAGTCTCTCCAGCAACATAGGTGAAGTTCTCGAACTGCTGCTTCAGTGAGTCCTTCTTGGAGTCATTTGAGCTTGAGTACATTTGAGCAAGCGCATCAAATAGTTCTTTAGCAGACTTGCAATGCTCAAACCCCACCATGATAGAGTTTGGAAATGCAGTCATGAGAACAGTCATAGCGTTGCTGTCGATGTCAAGCTTCTTCCTGTCCTCATCAGAATAATCTTCAACAGCTTTCTCGATCATGGCACCGTTTCCACCAGCTACTTTTGGCTTATACGGGCCATTGACAATGGATTGCCACATCTTGCTGTCTTGACACCTGATGAAGCCTTCCATTCTTCTGCTCCAAGACCTGAAGTTTTCAGGGGTGATGATGGGTGCTTTGGTCATCGTCCCCATCTCTACTTCTGATTTGTTGACGACCATTTTGTAAGGCCCCGTTCCCGGAGACCTCACAGTTGGTCATTCACAGCATTAAATACATTAAACATTATAAATTTACAAACTTAAGCAGCGGAATCATTTTAAAAAAAACCATTCATTTCATTTCATTAAACACCGTTGTTAAGCAATACACTATTGTTTGATCGAATGCAAAAAGAACTGTTTAATTGCATTACAAAACAACAGCAATAATAGGTATGAATGGATGTCAGTCTTTCCCTGCCGAGTAGCTTCACCCTCGTGCCATCCTCAGCAATATTTACCTGCCAACTGAAAATGCATAAAAGTCAGCGTTGCTGAGTGAGTTCTAGTTTTATAGTAATAAAATACCTTCTGTATGTTGTATATGAAAATACTCTTTTCTTTTAAAATACAACTCTTTACTGTATATGCGAGCACGCATCAACTATATGAACAAATACTGTTAGATCTCTTTACTGTATGCCTTGTTTATTCTGATTTCTTTATTCTTTATCTTTCACTGTCTGTATGGACCAATGAGCAATACCCCAACTATATGCGCGATGGGAAAACAGGTGATGGGCCATCTATATCCCTCGAAAGGGTAAACTATATCCCTTGAAAGGGTGAACTGTGTACTGTATTCAAGGCCGACCCAATCACCCAGGATACGCTACAAGGGTCCTGCCAATCTCCAAGACTGGCCCTGTGTGCATAAAAGGGTAGCTAACCCGCAGCACAGTTGAGCTAACGACAACAAGGTCGTGTACCTCCTATAAGCTTGCAAGACTTGTTAACATTTTATTAATGTTCCTCTTCTTTTATTTATTGATCTTTCTCTTTATTATTACAATATACTTTACGTTACGATAATATACATATCACGTAAAGCCACATTCTATAGGTAATAATAATAATAGCAATAATAATAATAAGGAACAAACATAATACAATCATAATCAATCATTATCATGCATGAACCCATCATTAATAAACCCTAGTCAACCTTGGTCAAAACCCTAAGGACACAGACTCCCAAAACATTCTGTAATAAATTCTAAGGGTTTAGGCGCATGGGCCCTATTTAGGCGCATGAGCCCTGTTTGGGCGTTTCATCACTATATAGGCGCATTAGCCAACACTTTAACCATTTTTACTCTTAGGCGCATGACAATTCAGGCACATGGATACACTTAGGCGCATGGGCCACTTGGGCGCATGAGCCACCTTAGGCGCATAGGCCACTTTAGGCGCATGGGCTATACTTAGAAAATTCTGAGGCAATTTCAGACGCATGGGCTACTGTTCAGGCGCATGGGTTTATACTTAATTTTGTCTAAGGCATTTTCAGGCGCATGAGCCTTATCTAGGCGCATGGACCTTCTGTTCAACATGTTTCTAGTATGTTTTCAAACTAAATCATCAAACCCATATGTTCTAAGCTTAATATGGCTATTCTAAACATGAACAACCTATAAGCATTCAAGAATCAACATTTAACATGCATAATACATATGGGTAAACATACATAAACTTTGTAAAAACGTTTTAATACATTTTCAGCCCCAAAGAGAGTTTAAAAACAAGTAAAACCGGGGTCTAGAACTCACCTGGTGCAACTTTGGGTGTATCTTCCTTCTAACCCGAATGCAAATGAGTTCAAACACCTAGAACACCATCACACACACACACCCGAGCACATACATAAACACATGAGCACATAAACATGTAACCGGGATAAAACCCGTCATAAACACTTAAAACCACGAATTCTTACCTTGAACTTGACTTCTTCTTCTTCAAAACCGAGAGTGTTTCTGCTCTCCTCCTTTCTCTCTCTAAAAGATCCGATGTTTTGAGTGTAGAAAAGGTGATGGGCGGCCATGCCACCTTTACAACCACTTTTTTCAAAGATTTTGTCCTTTAGGACACTTTTAGTCCCTCTACTTGGACTTTATTGCTTTTATTTCTTTTATTCTTCATTTCTTGTCTTTTAAAATAACCGGGTGTTACAAGTCCACCCCCCTTATATAGGTTTTGTCCCCGAAACCTGTTATTCCTCAAATAGACGAGGATAATGCTGCCTATCTCCTCCTCAATCTCCCATGTCGATTCGGATCCCTTCCTATGCTTCCACTGTACACGCACAAGAGGAACCACTTTATTCCTCAGCCTCTTCTCTTTTTTGTCGATGATTGCCACTGGTTGCTCCACATAATTGAGCCTTTCGTCTACCTCGATATCTTCCAGTGGAACAATCATGTCTTCATTGGCTAAGCACTTTCTTAGATGGGATACATGGAATGTCGGGTGAATTCCACTTAACTCCTCTGGTAACTCTAACCTATAGGCCACCTCTCCAACTCGAGCAATGATTCGGAAAGGGCCTATATATCTTGGGCTCAACTTGCCCCGCTTCCTGAATTGGATGATTCCCTTTCAAGGTGAGACCTTCAACATAACCCGGTCACCCACCTGGAACTCGATCGGTCTACGTCGTTTATCAGCATACGACTTCTGTCTATCTTTGGCTGCCTTCATAAAGGCCTTCATCTTTTCTAGCTTCTCGGTCGTAGCCTCGATCACCTCGACACCTCCCAATTCTTTTTGCCCAATGTCTCCCCAACATACGGGCATCCTATATCTTCTACCGTATAGCATCTCGTATGGTGGCATGCCAATACTGGCATGATAACTGTTATTGTACGAGAATTCAACTAATGGTAAGTGGTCATCCCAACTTCCCCCGAAGTCAATCACACATGCCCGAAGCATGTCTTCCAAGGTCTGAATGGTCTTTTTGACTGACCATCAGTTTGGGGATGATAAGCCGTGCTGATATGTAACCTCGTCCCCATGGCATCGTGGAATTTCTTCCAGAATTTAGAGGTAAACGGGGTGTCACGATCAGACACGATGGACACCGGCACACCATGACGAGCTACAATCTCCTTGATAAACAGGTCAGCCAACCTTTCAGATGAATATGTCTCGCGGATCGGTAGGAAGTGAGCACTCTTCGTCAAACGGTCTACAATCACCCATATGGCATCGTACCCTTTCGACGTACGTGGCAGCTTCGTAATGAAATCCATGGTGATGTGCTCCCACTTCCATTCCGGTATATCCAAAGGTTGGATCTTCCCATACGGCTTCTGATGTTCGGCCTTCACTTGCAAACAAGTAAGGCACTTACTCACATACTCCACCATGTCACGCTTCATACCCGGCCACCAATAACCTTTCTTCATATCTTGATGCATCTTTGTGATCGAGTCTTGTGAGCTTCATCCATAATCTTCGCCCGTAGATCCCCAAAACGAGGAATCCACACTCGTCCAAATCAAGTTTTAACACCAAGGGTGTTTTCACCCAATTCCCCAACTAGACCTCTCATCCTTTCAGAGTTAAGATGATCTTCTTTCAGTGCCTCATCTTGAAACTATTTGACTTGCTTCATCACATCGGAGGTCATGGTCAGTTGATATGCTTTCACCCGAATCGGCTCGGGCCTTTCTTTCCGGCTAAGGGCGTCAGCAACCACCTTGGCTTTGCCCGGATGGTAATGGATTTCGCAATCATAATCCTTTATAAGCTCCAACCATCGTCTCTGCCTCATGTTCAGATCCTTCTGCTCGAAGAAGTACTTCAAGCTCTTGTGGTCAGTGAAGATGGTGCACTTCGTCCCGTACAGATAGTGCCTCCAAATCTTTAGTAGAAGACCACTGCTGCTAACTCCAGGTCATGAGTAGGATAGTTAACCTCATGCACCTTCAGTTGTTGGGATGCGTAGGCTATCACCTTACCTCGCTGCATCAACACGCAACCCAACCCTGAGTAGGAAGCATCTGAATAAACCACCAAATCTTCGCTTCCTTCGGGTAATGACAAGACCGGGGCTTGGGTCAGTCTTGCCTTCAACTCCTCAAACGCCCTTTCTTGCTCTTGACCCCACACGAACTTCACATCTTTACGAGTCAACTTGGTTAGTGGAGAAGCGATCTTGGAAAAGTCTTGGATGAATCTTCTGTAATAGCCCGCAAAACCCAAGAAACTACGAATCTCGGATGGCGTCTTTGGTGACTTCCATTGCATCACTGCCTCCACCTTTGCAGGGTCTACCATGATCCCCTCGGGATTTATCACATGACCTAAGAATTGAACCTCGCGCAACCAGAACGCGCACTTGGAGAATTTAGCATACAACTTCTCCCTTCTTAAGGTCTCTAACACCTCCCGAATGTGGCCGACATGCTCTTCTTCGCTCCTCGAGTAGATCAGGATATCATCAATGAACACAATCACTGATCTATCCAACATTGGCCGACACACTCGGTTCATCAAATCCATAAAAGCAGTTGGCGCATTGGTCAAACCAAACGACATAACGAGGAACTCGTAATGACCGTAGCGCGTGCGAAAAGCTGTTTTAGGGATATCCTGCTCCTTCACCTTCAGTTGATGGTAACCAGATCGTAGATCTATCCTCGAGAACCAACTGGCACCTTGGAGCTGGTCAAACAGATCATCAATTCTTGGTAAGGGGTATCGGTTCTTCACCGTCAACTTGTTCAGCTCTCGGTAGTCAATGCACATCCTCATACTACCGTCTTTCTTCTTCACAAACAGGACCGAAGCACCCCAGGGAGAGATACTCGGTCTAATGAACCCCTTATCGAGCAGCTCTTGCAACTGCTCCATCAGCTCTTTCATTTCTGTCGGAGCTAACCGATACGGTGCTTTGGCAACGGGTTGAGCACCGGGTATCAAATCAATTTGGAACTCAATCTCTCGGTCCGGTGGCACGCCGAGTAAGTCTTCCGGGAATACGTCCGGAAAGTCGCGCACCACTGGCACTTCGGCTAATTGCGGTACCGACGCCTCCACATCTTTTACATAGGCCAAGTAGGCGCTACATCCATGTCTTATGCACTTTCCCGCCACCGCCATCGAAATCACCTTCGGGATCATAGTAACACGATCTCCATAAATCGTAACCAAACTCTTGTCGAGCGCAACTAATCGAATCATCTTCTTGCGACACACGATGTTTGCTTCATAGGTTGCTAACCAGTCCATCCCTAGTACTACATTAAATCCACCTAGGGGTACCACGTGCAACCTAGCAGCGAACCTATGTCCTTCTAACTCTATGGCACAGTCCTCTATCACATCAGTAATTCTAGTGGACATACCAATAGCAGTTTCTACATCGAATGGTTCACTAATTCTTCTACTACTAACAGGCAACTTAGTACAGAAAGTAGTGGAAACAAAACTCCTGCTAGCTCCGGAATCAAATAACACAGAGGCATAAATTTGATTTACTAGAAACATACCTGACACAATATCCGGGATCAGCTCTGGCTTCCACCCGGGTCATAGTGTAAGCTCTAGCACTTGCCCTCTGCCCTCCTTCCTCCGGTTTCTTGTTCCCCGCTCCCGAGCTCTCCGCCCTCGGCTTCTTGCAGTCTCTAGCGATGTGGCCTAGCTGGCCACACCTGAAGCATACGTTCATCCCCATCCTGCACTCACCAGTATGCTCCCTTCCACACTTGCCACACTTCTTCCGTTCTGCACCAGTCGTGACCACACGTCGGTCACCCACCTTCGCCACCTTATTGTTTGGAGCGGCTCCTTCACGTCCAAATCGTTTCCCATTCCAGTTACGGTCACCTCCACCCTTCTTGTTCACCTCAGCCACCACCACCTCGCGCTCATCATACAATCTGCCAGCTAGATCAACCGCCGATCTAAAGGTGCTCGGTCGGGCGGCAATCATATGCCTACGGATATCCACCGCAACCCCTGGATGTATCTCTTGATCTTTCGTGACAGCGGCGTCACTTGATCGGGCACCAGTCGCGCCATTTCATTAAATTTATTGGTGTACTGCTGGTGTGTCATCGTTCCCGCCTCCAGCTGCAGGAACTCTCTTTCTACCTTATCCATCTCTCTGTGAGGACAAAATTCCTTAATCACTAAATTCTTCAGTTCAGGCCATCATATTCTTCCAATGGCCATGCTACCCTCGGCTTGGACAACGTTGTCCCACCAGCACAACGCCGAGTCTACAAAGGAGTGGGTAGCGAATTTCACCTTCTGATCCTCACGGCACTCACTGATATCGAGAATGGCCTCCATTTCCCTCACCCACCGGTGAGCAGCAACCGCAATGCCATTTCCGTCGAAGGTAGGGGGCTTGCATCTCATAAACGCCCCGTAGTTATAACCTCGGGCCGCCTCCGGCGCAGGCTCTTCTTCTTCCTCCTCCTCATCATCAAAGAGAACCGTTTCCGGCTCTGGTTGTTCCCGTCCTCCCGAGGACCGGTTTCTTTCCCCTTCCTTTAGTGCCTTGATCACTTCGGTCATCACAGACGGTAGAATCGTCTGCATGACCTGATGAACCTCTTCCACCACAGCCTCCTTTACTGAGGCTCTCAGATTGGCGCTCTCGTCGCCACCCTCCGGATGAGGGGTCTCTGGTCCCTCATGAACCACCTTCTCGACTCTGGGTCTCCCTCTCTTAGGTCGCGGAGCAGCACCGTTACCTCCACCACGAGAGGCCTTGGAAGATCTACCGCCAGCCATCCTCTAAAGCACACTATGAGATTCAAACACTAACGCGGTCATTCAAGGTAATAGCTCAGTTTATGTTAAGTATAGTAAGTCCCTAATTACAGTGGCCAGTTGTGATTAGCCACTTACTTTAGTCTTCATACCCCAAGCATTTCCTATCCTGACTTAATCAGTATCTAAATCTACTAAGAGCACACAAATCAAATATCATGCGCACATAATACCGGTTAACATTAAGAAAAGACATACTTGATGGCACGTAGCTACTCGGGCTGACATCCCTCTATTTGTCCCATTTTCAGTTTAAGTTTACGTTTTAAAAAAATTTATTTAACCCAATTCTCTTAAACTTTGGCTCTGATACCAACTTGTAAGGCCCCGTTCCCGGAGACCTCACAGTTAGTCATTCACAACATTAAATACATTAAACATTATAAATTTACAAACTTAAGCAGCGGAATCATTTTAACAAAAACCATTCATTTCATTTCATTAAACACTGTTGTTAAGCAATACACTATTGTTTGATCAAATACAAAAAGAACTGTTTAATTGCATTACAAAACAACATCAATAATAGGTATGAATGGATGTCAGTCTTTCCCTGCCGAGTAGCTTCACCCTCGTGCCATCCTCAGCAATATTTACCTGCCAACTGAAAATGCATAAAAGTCAGTGTTGCTGAGTGAGTTCTAGTTTTATAGTAATAAAATACCTTCTGTATGTTGTATATCAAAATACTCTTTTCTTTTAAAATACAACTCTTTACTGTATATGTGAGCACGCATCAACTATATGAACAAATACTGTTCGATCTCTTTACTGTATGCCTTGTTTATTCTGTTTTCTTTATTCTTTATCTTTCACTGTCTGTATGGACCAATGAGCAATACCCCAACTATATGCGCGATGGGAAAACAGGTGATGGGCCATCTATATCCCTCGAAAGGGTAAACTATATCCCTTGAAAGGGTGAACTGTGTACTGTATACAAGGCCGACCCAATCACCCAGGATACGCTACAAGGGTCCTGCCAATCTCCAAGACTGGCCCTGTGTGCATAAAAGGGTAGCTAACCCGCAGCACAGTTGAGCTAACGACAACACGGTCGGGTACCTCCTATAAGCTTGCAAGACTTGTTAACATTTTATTAATGTTCCTATTCTTTTATTTATTGATCTTTCTCTTTATTATTACAATATACTTTACGTTACGATAATATACATACCACATAAAGCCACATTCTATAAGTAATAATAATAATAGCAATAATAATAATAAGGAACAACCATAATACAATCATAATCAATCATTATCATGCATGAACCCATCATTAATAAACCCTAGTCAACCTTGGTCAAAACCCTAAGGACACAAACTCCCAAAACATTCTGTAATAAATTCTAAGGGTTTAGGCGCATGGGCCCTATTTAGGCGCATGAGCCCTGTTTGGGCATTTCATCACTATATAGGCGCATTAGCCAACACTTTAACCATTTCTACTCTTAGGCGCATGACAATTCAGGCGCATGGAAACACTTAGGCGCATGGGCCACTTGGGCGCATGAGCCACCTTAGGCGCATGGGACACTTTAGGCGCATGGGCTACTTTAGGCGCATGGGCTATACTTAGAAAATTCTAAGGCAATTTCAGACGCATGGGCTACTGTTCAGGCGCATGGGTTTATACTTAATTTTGTCTAAGGCATTTTCAGGCGCATGAGCCTTATCTAGGCGCATAGACCTTCTGTTCAACATGTTTCTAGTATGTTTTCAAACTAAATCATCAAACCCATATGTTCTAAGCTTAATATGGCTATTCTAAACATGAACAACCTATAAGCATTCAAGAATCAACATTTAACATGCATAATACATACGGGTAAACATACATAAACTTTGTAAAAACGTTTTAATACATTTTTAGCCCCAAAGAGAGTTTAAAAACAAGTAAAACCAGGGTCTAGAAACTCACCTGGTGCAACTTTGGGTGTATCTTCCTTCTAACCCGAATGCAAATGAGTTCAAACACCTAGAACACCATCACACACACACACACCCGAGCACATACACAAACACATGAGCACATAAACATGTAACCGGGATAAAACCCGTCATAAACACTTTAAACCATGAATTCTTCCCTTGAATTCGACTTCTTCTTCTTCTTCTTCTTCTTCAAAACCGAGAGTGTTTCTGCTCTCCTCCTTTCTCTCTCTAAAAGATCCGAAGTTTTGAGTGTAGAAAAGGTGATGGGCAGCCATGCCACCTTTACACCCACTTTTTTCAAAGATTTTGTCCTTTTGGACACTTTTAGTCCCTCTACTTGGACTTTATTGCTTTTATTTCTTTTATTCTTCATTTCTTGTCTTTTAAAATAACCGGGTGTTACACATTTTGAGTGAGGTATAAGGAGGAGTGAAAAACAGGTTGATTAGGTGTAACACCCGAAAATTTATATTGAAGCCGACGAAAGAAGAAAAAGAAATAAAGTCCGAAGTCGAGGGACCAAACCCGCCAACAAGAGAAACTTCGATGCACGGGAGTATAAAAGGGGGAAGACACCCCTATTTTCCCCATTTTCAGCCAAGAGAGGAGAGGAGAAGAGAAGGAGAAAAAGAGGAGAAAAGTTGGTTCGGGTGGATTCGAGCGTGGAATTCGACGTGGAGCGAGTCAAATCGAAGCTCTACTCGACGGGATCGTTAAGGTGAGTTCTAGGACCCCTCTTTTACACGTTTTCAACTGATTTTGGGGCTGGAACACGTCCAAAAACCTATTTTTGAGTTTTTGGGTGAAGACCCGTTTTGATGCATGTATGTATGTGTATGATGCGTTAGAGGCTTGATTTCTTGCTTGGTTATGCTTGTATGAGGTCATGGTATGTTTCCCTAACCTTTAGAAGGGTTGATTTGAGCTTAAAAGAGGTTTGGAAGGGGTTGGAGGTCGAAAACCCGCGGCTGCAGTCGAGCTAACTGCACTCTGCACCAGCTAGGGCTAGGCGACCGACTGGAGGGCGATTGGAGGCCATTCGGCCGATTGAAGTGCGACTGAGGTCCATGCGCACGTTTGCCATGCGACTGAGGTCCATATGCATGATGGCCATGCGACTGAAGTTCATGTGCTTGGGAGTCATGCGATTGAGAGGTGGTGCGACTGAGGTTCATTCGCACGGAGGTTATGCGACTGAAGTCCATGCGCCTGGAGGCCATGCGACTGAGGTTCATTCGCAAGAAGAGTATGCGACTGAAGCTCATACGCCTGAAGTCATGCGACTGAAGGCCATACGCATGAAAGTTATGCGACTGAGAGTCCATTCGCCCATAGTCCATTCGCATAGGGTCCATTCGCATAGATGCCCATTCGCCTAAGTGTTCAGAGATGATAGCCGAGATGAAATTCCTCGACGATGTGATGGGCATAGACGGTATAAGGTGACGCAGGATGATGAGATTATGATGATGATGTTGATGGAGATGATAATGATATGTATGATGTTATGTGTTATGTTAGGCACGGCGGTGCGTGTGATGTATAGTATGTATGATGTGCGTGATGTGATGTATGATTGATGCGTATGTATGATGATGTTGTATGTTTATGTTTATGTTATGTTCCTTAGTTTGCATGATTATCTTTCTTTAGCTTTGCGTTGAACCTTAATGAATGAAATGAAAGTATTATGTTACGTAAAGTGGAAGATAAAGAAAAGAGGAACGTAATGAATGAATGTATGCATTAATGAATGAATGAAATCGTGTGAGGCTTGTAAGTGAAGCGAAGTGAAGTGCACGGCTCTAAATGCCATAAGCTCAACCGTGTGAGGTTCAACTATCCTATAGTGTGCACGCAAGGGTTCCAGTCTTTGTGGCTGACCTTCGATGATGTACCCATGTTGATGGGGGTGATGTACCTATTTCGGTGGGGGTGATGTACCCATTTCGATAGGGGTGATGTACCCATTTCGGTGGGGGTGTAGTACCCATGTTAATGGGGGTGATGTACCCACTTCGGTGGGGGTGTAGTACCCATAATGTTGGGGGTGTAATGTATGATGGTTACCCGGGTTACGCATAACTCCGGGGGTGTAGCATAAAGCCATGCATATGTATGAGGTGAGCAACCCTGTCGTTGCAAAAGACTCGAGTAACGTGCTATCGTGATGTTGCCTTGGGGTGAGCAACCTTGTTGTTGCAAAAGACTCGGATAGTTAGCTATCATTAAGATGGGCAATGAGGTGAGCAACCCTAGGGGTGCAAAAGACTCGGATAGCGTGTAATCATTGAGATTGCTATTGAGGTGAGCGACTTTGTGTTGCAACAGCCTCGGATGGAGTTCAATCCCTGTGATTGACTCATGTGAGATCTTTGTCGCGTATCCCGGTGTTGTGTCAGTCTTCGGACATGAGTCGGGGACTTGTGAGCAGGTCCCGGCACATCATCAGCTTTCGAGCATGAGTCGGGGATATTGCATGAGACAAGATTCGAGTAATAAAGGGCAATGAGCAAGAGATGAATGAAAGAATGTATGTAATGAACGTTAATGAAATATCCTAATAATGTAAGAAATGGGATCCTTGTCATTCGACCTCAGTAATCGTGGCTGTGTGCCATGAAGAGGGTAAAGCCTGACAGGATCTAGAAAGAAGTGAAAGATAATGATGTATGATGAATGGTGAACGTAACGAACGTAATGATGAAGATAATAATGATATTATCTGTATGTACGTATGATGTGTGAACGCATGTATGTAACGGATATTTTTATAAAGAAAGTAAAGGACGGTTTTATGAAAGGAAAGTAAGTTTTATTATAAAACTAGAACTCACTTAGCAACGCTGAATTTGATGTGTTTCCAGTTGGCAAGTATGTTGCTGAGGATGGCACGGGGCGGCTACTCAGCGTATTTTGGATGGCATCTTTATGTTTAATGCTTTTGTAATAAATGTAACCTGATATTGTTAAAGGAACGATTGTACTGATGTGCAAAAGTATTTTGATGAAATGAAATTATGTTTTTAATGTTTCCGCTGCAACTATTTATGAAAGGAAAAATGTAATGTATGTTTTATGTGCGATGAATGACCAACTGTAGGCGTCCCGGGAACGGGGCCTTACAAGTTGGTATCAGAGCCAAAGTTTAAGTGAATTGGGTAAATATTTTCAAAAACCTAATCTTAAACTGAGAATGGGACGGAAAGGGAATGGGATGCCAATCTGAGTAGCTGCGTGCCATCAGGTATTTTCTTAAAAGTTAACCGGTATTACGTGCGCGTGTTATATGGTTTATGTGTTGCTGGTAGATTTAGATACTGATGTAGTCAGGACAGGTAATGCTCGGAGTATGGAGAGTAAAGTAAGTGGCTAATCACAACTGGCCACTGTAATTAGGGACTTACTATACTTGACATAAACTGAGCTGTTCCTTGAATGACCGTGTTAGTGTTTGAATCTTTCAATGTGTTTAGAGAATGGCTGGTGGAAGATCTTCGAAAGCTTCTCGTGATGGAGGTGGTGGTGGACGTGGTGCTGAACCACGGGTCACAAGAGGAAGGTCAAGGGCCGAAAGAGTAGTTCATGAAGAACATGTGACCCCTCATCCTGAGAGCGGTGATGAGAATGCTAATCAGAGGGCCTCGATGAGAGAGGCGGTCGTGGAGGAAGTGCATCAGGTCTTGCAGACGATCCTACCGTCTGTGGTGACCGAAGTGATAAAGACTGTTAGAGATGAGGAGAGGAAAGAAAGGGGTAGACCTTCGGGCGAAAGGAGACGACCCGAGACTGAAATAGTTCGCTCCGATGACGAAGAGGAAGAAGAAGAGGAAGAGCCTGCGCCGGAGGCGGCACGAGGTTGTAACTATGGGGTGTTTCAACGATGCAAGCCCCCTACTTTTGATGGTAATGGCACTGCTGCGGCTGCTCACTGGTGGGTGAGGGAGATGGAAGCTGTCCTAAATATCAGCGAGTGCCGAGAGGATCAGAAAGTAAAGTTTGCTACCCACTCTTTCGTGGACTCAGCTTTGTGCTGGTGGGACAACATAGTCCAAGTTGAGGGTAGTCGGGCCATCGGAAGGATGAGATGGTCAGAATTGAAAAGGCTGGTGATTGAGGAATTCTTTCCTCACCGTGAGATGGATAAAGTTGAAAGAGAGTTCCTGCAGCTGGAGGCGGGAACAATGACGCATCAGCAATACACCACCAAGTTCAACGAAATGGCACGACTGGTGCCGGATCAGGTGACACCTCTCTCACGAAAGATCAAGAGGTATATCCATGGCCTGCCAGCGGACATTCGTAGGCACATGATTGCTGCCCGACCAAGCACGTTTAGGTCGGCGGTTGATTTAGCGGGAAGATTATACGATGAAAAATTGATGGTGGTGACAGAAGGTAGCAAGAAAGGAGATGGTGATCGGGATTGGGACGGGAAGCGATTGGGACACGGCGGAGCCGCTGCAAGTAGCAAAGGTGCATGGGTGGATGACCAGCGTGTGGTCATAAATGATGTGGGTTCGGAAAGGTGTGACAAGTGTGGACACAGACACCCTGGGGAATGTAGATTGGGGACTGATGTCTGCTTTCGTTGTGGAAGGACAGGGCATGTAGCGAAGAACTGCGGTATGGGGAAGTGTTATTCTTGTGGTGAGGAAGGTCATAAGAGCAGGGACTGTAAGAAGCAAAGGGCTGGAGGTTCGAGAGTGAAGAAGATCGGAGGAAGCTAGGACGGACTTCGATGTTGTGTCAGGTATGTTCCTAGTAAATAGATCCTTAGCTTGTGTATTTAATGTTGGCGTTAGTAAAAGTTTTATTTCTGCTGCTTTCTATGCTAAATTGCCTGTTAGTGGTAAGAATATAAATACGCCATTCGATGTAGCCCTAAGAGTGGATTGTTTGGCGGACTACGGAGCGAACACTATGTGTTGCAAAAAGATGATACGGCTAACAGCGCCTGAGGGGATCACGGTGATGGCTTAGGGTGATTGAGTCACGACGATTCCGAAGTTGATTTCGATGGCAATGGCGGGAAGGTGCACGAAGCGTGACATGATGGAGTAAGTGAGTAGATGCCTTACTTGTCTACAAGTGAAGGCCAAGCACCAAACGACGTTTAGGAAATACTGAGGTGACTGAGGCAACGACTGAGAAGCTCGAAAGGATCAAAGCCCTGGGGGAAGTGGTCAGAGATAAACCAGAAGTCGTATGTTGATAAACGACGTAGACCGATTGAATCCCAGGTGAGAGACCGGAAAGGAGATGAGACAGAACTGCCAGCAATGGTTCAAGGAACAACAGGTTTTGGGGACGAAACCTATTTAAGGGGAGTGGACTTGTAACACCCGGAAATTTATATTGAAGCCGACGAAAGAAGAAAAAGAAATAAAGTCCGAAGTCAAGGGACCAAACCCGCCAACGAGAGAAACTTCGATGCACGGGAGTATAAAAGGGGGAAGACACCCCTATTCTCCCCATTTTCAGCCAAGAGAGGAGAGGAGAAGAGAAGGAGAAAAAGAGGAGAAAAGTTGGTTCGGGTGGATTCGAGCGTGGAATTCGACGTGGAGCGAGTCAAATCAAAGCTCTACTCGACGGGATCGTTAAGGTGAGTTCTAGGACCCCTCTTTTACACGTTTTCAACTGATTTTGGGGCTGGAACACGTCCAAAAACCTATTTTTGAGTTTTTGGGTGAAGACCCGTTTTGATGCATGTATGTATGTGTATGATGCGTTAGAGGCTTGATTTCTTGCTTGGTTATGCTTGTATGAGGTCATGGTATGTTTCCCTAACCTTTAGAAGGGTTGATTTGAGCTTAAAAGAGGTTTGGAAGGGGTTGGAGGTCGAAAACCCGCGACTGCAGTCGAGCTAACTGCACTCTGCACCAGCTAGGGCTAGGCGACCGACTGGAGGGCGATTGGAGGCCATTCGGCCGATTGAAGTGCGACTGAGGTCCATGCGCACGTTTGCCATGCGACTGAGGTCCATACGCATGATGGCCATGCGACTGAAGTTCATGTGCTTGGGAGTCATGCGATTGAGAGGTGGTGCGACTGAGGTTCATTCGCACGGAGGTTATGCGACTGAAGTCCATGCGCCTGGAGGCCATGCGACTGAGGTTCATTCACATGAAGAGTATGCGACTGAAGCCCATACGCCTGAAGTCATGCGACTGAAGGCCATACGCATGAAAGTTATGCGACTGAGAGTCCATTCGCATAGATGTCCATTCGCCCATAGTCCATTCGCATAGGGTCCATTCGCATAGATGCCCATTCGCCTAAGTGTTCAGAGATGATAGCCGAGATGAAATTCCTCGACGATGTGATGGGCATAAACGGTTTATGTTTATGTTATGTTCCTTAGTTTGTATGATTATCTTTCTTTAGCTTTGCGTTGAACGTTAATGAATGAAATGAAAGTATTATGTAACGTAAAGTGGAAGATAAAGAAAAGAGGAACGTAATGAATGAATGTATGCATTAATGAATGAATGAAATCGTGTGAGGCTTGTAAGTGAAGCGAAGTGAAGTGCACGGCTCTAAATGCCTTAAGCTCAACCGTGTGAGGTTCAGCTATCCAATAGTGTGCACGCAAGGGTTCCAGTCTTTGTTGCTGACCTTCGATGATGTACCCATGTTGATGGGGGTGATATACCCATTTCGGTGAGGGTGATGTACCCATTTCAATGGGGGTGATGTACCCATTTCGGTATGAGGTGAGCAACCCTGTCGTTGCAAAAGACTCGAGTAACGTGCTATCGTGATGTTGCCTTGGGGTGAGCAACCTTGTTGTTGTAAAAGACTCGGATAGTTAGCTATCATTAAGATGGGCAATGAGGTGAGCAACCCTAGGGGTGCAAAAGACTCGGATAGCGTGTAATCGTTGAGATTGCTATTGAGGTGAGCGACTTTGTGTTGCAACAGCCTCGGATGGAGTTCAATCCCTGTGATTGACTCATGTGAGATCTTTGTCGCGTATCCCGGTGTTGTGTCAGTCTTCGGACATGAGTCGGGGACTTGTGAGTAGGTCCCGGCACATCATCAGCTTTCAAGCATGAGTCGGGGATATTGCATGAGACAAGACTCGAGTAATGAAGGGCAATGAGCAAGAGATGAATAAAAGAATGTATGTAATGAACGTTAATGAAATATCCTAATAATGTAAGAAATGGGATCCTTGTCATTCGACCTCAGTAATCGTGGCTGTGTGCCATGAAGAGGGTAAAGCCTGACAGGATCTAGAAAGAAGTGAAAGATAATGATGTATGATGAATGGTGAACGTAACGAACGTAATGATGAAGACTGATATTATCTGTATGTACGTATGATGTGTGAATGCATGTATGTAACGGATATTTTTATAAAGAAAGTAAAGGACGGTTTTATGAAAGGAAAGTAAGTTTTATTATAAAACTAGAACTCACTCAGCAACGCTGACTTTGATGTGTTTCCAGTTGGCAGGTATGCTGCTGAGGATGGCACGGGGCGGCTACTCAGCGTAATTTGGATGGCATCTTTATGTTTAATGCTTTTGTAATAAATATAACCTGATATTGTTAAAGAAACGATTGTACTGATGTGCAAAAGTATTTTGATGAAATGAAATTATGTTTTTAATGTTTCCGCTGCAACTGTTTATGAAAGGAAAAATGTAATGTATGTTTTATGTGCGATGAATGACCAACTGTAGGCGTCCCGGGAACGGGGCCTTACATTAGGATGGTTAGATCTCACAATCAAGAGCCTAAAAAGCTTTAATACCAATTGCAGGATCGGGTTTGTCACTTAGACACTTGGATTTCTCTCAAACTCGCTTATAGAAACACTCAAATCAGATGAAGTAAAGTCTTTTACAAGAGTTGATAATAATATAATAAGTAGCAAAGGAACACACAAAAATAAATTTTCAAGGCACTTGTATATATTACTTCTCAACTCAAGATATTACAAGACTCTTACAAGCATGATACATGAGTTACAATGAGAAACTATATATACTAGATCCTACAGCCGGATATACTTTGATACCAGCTGGAAACCTAAGACTAAAGCATATACTACAATGCTAAAATTAAGGTATCTTAGATAAAGTATTATCTAAGATATGGTAGTCATGACATGTCCATGACTTACCTTTTGTCACCAACTAAAGATGGCAACTATACTAACATAAAAAGGTAAACAGTGGATTAAAGTATGGTCAACTACATGGCTTTTGAGAAAACGCCATGCAGTATCTCAGAGATTTGCAGCGGAGTGTCAGGGAGACCATACTTATGTCCACTGGATAATAGCAGTGTCTTCCGAAGGTAAATTGGATTCGGAAGAACAAGTTCTTCCGAAGCCACTTATACTTCGGAAGAGGCTTCTATACTTCTGAGGCTTGAGGACTTCTGTACTTCGGAAGTTGACTTCAGATCTTTCTTTCTAAGTCTTAAACTTCGGAAGTAGGTTCTTTGTCTTCGGAAGTTGGAGTTTTCCTTCGCAAGTAAGTTTTACACTTTGTCTTCGGAAGAGCTCCTTTTTCCTTTGGAAGTTCCACACTTAGTTTCGGAAGTCCTTTATTTGTTGTACCAAAATCTTCTAAGTGACTTGGTTTTGGTTGCACCAGCCTTTCTAGATCCAACAGACTCTCTTGTAGAAGGTAGACATAGAGATTATTAACTTCAACACTTAATGACTCTAATGCATGCCTCGTTCAATGAGTTGTTGCTCAAAATTATCTTGATTACATGTGTTCTGTTGAGAAAATATATCAATTTCTTATTCTAGCAACTCATATAATGATGGACAAGGCTCGGTTTAGAATGATGGTGAATAAGGATATGGTTCTTCATAGTAACCTGTAAAACACCCCGATAGATAATAACAATCTTCTGTATAATGTGGTTCTCCAAAAATCTCACATCACACCTCCATGCGATAATTCCTGTCGTAATGACGATATCCTTCATAGTAGTCCTCGTAGTATTGCTCCATGAGAATCACTGTAAAAACACTTAAACAAAACAGATCATGGACATCCGATAGAAATAAAATAAAATTAAAAAAACTTGGTAAAAAATAAGCAAATATAAGAAATATATACAAAATGGATAAAGTAACAACGCTGGTAGTTCTCAGAATTGTCGTGTCCTCGGCAACGGCATAAATACTTGATGTGTGTGGTGTATATATATAATTTTAATAATGATTTTCCACACCACTTGGTTTTAAATTTATAGAAATAATTTGTACCTTAGAACTAAACCACATACAAATAGGCAAATGTACCTATCGTATATGTAGCATAGCTTTGGCAAGAACCAAGTATCGACCCGGGACATGGTTGTCACTGATACTACATGTTTGTTATTATTTAACCAATATATATAGATGATTTGATATTTTTTGTATTTTAAACTAAAATAAATGTATATAAAGACATATTGATAGATAGAAGTCAAAAAAGATAATCAAGTAAATGTGATGTTCACTTACACTTTAAATCCATCTAGCCAAATAATGACCACACACATAAATTTATAATGAGAACATTCTAGACATGTGTAACACAAAAATATACTAGACCCCCATCAAGGCTAGCTAGTCATATGACTCTTTAGAAATTTAAAACGATGTTAACAAAGTAACCAAGTCATTTCAAGAAGATAAAATGATACATTTATGTTGAATATAAATATGAACTAGCTCCTGTAAAGGTTATTTAATCTCAGAATTCTTTGGAAAGCTAATACAATAAATACATACCAACCACCTTGTATCAAATAATGAAAACACATAGCAGAGAAATTAACTGCCTACCCATGTTAAGGACCAAACTTGTTACGTTTATGCATAATTTGGGAATGCGCTTGTAGTTTATAAACCTAAGGGCTAAAATCATTATTTGAACATACCACACGAACTATGTGTGTTCTTAACTTATTTTTATTATTAACGGTTTTAATATTTAGTTTATTATTGTTCTCTATCGACTTGTGTTATGTATAAGTTTCTAGTCTACTATATGATTGATATACATATACATATATATATATATATATATATATATATATATATATATATATATATATATACATATATATATACATATATATATATATATATATATATATATATATATATATATATATATATATATATATATATATATATATATATATATATATATATGTGTGTGTGTGTGTGTGTGTGTGTGCGTATCTAAAAGTATATGTTATACTAGGTCATATCTATAGTCATAAGATATGTTACCTTGAAGTCGGGTATCACTCTTTTACATATTTATCATACACCGGTCATGTAAATAGAGACATAGAAAATTTTAGTTTTGGTATCACTCTTTTCCTTATTTATCATACAACGGGTGAAATGATTCTAGATGTATACTAGACCAAGTCAAAGGTGTGTTTAGTATGTTTATGTTTATAAAGTATAAAGAACGAGTGTAAATATAAGTTTAGCAAGGATGGGAATAAACAAGCTGTATAGTATAGGGTTACAATTGAAAATATGAAGAATTCTGCTAGAAACATGATTCAAGTTGCTAGATAATCATAAGAATCATTAAAGTTTGGATTTTTATTGTTTAAAACATGTATATATTACTTATTTTACAATAAAAATTGAAAGGATTCCTATAAGTCTGATGCAGCCAAAACATCTAAAGTCTCTCTGCATGCATGCACTGAAGAACAGAAGTAGAGATGCTTCAGAAGTTTTACACCTTGCACTAGAAATATTCTAAGTGTAAAATCTTCCGAAGCCAAGACCAACATCTTCCGAAGCCAAAAGTGAAGTCTTCCGAAGCTTCAAAGACAAAGTCTTCCGAAGCCAAAGAGTGAAGACAGATTTCTTCCGAAGACTTTTAAAGACATGCTTTTATCTGATGTATTATACCATAAAGCTGGACTACCTTTCCGCTGCAACTCTGTTTAGTCACCAACTTACATGAGTTGGTGAAAAGGTCCATGCTTTGGGTAACTGTACATTGAGGTCTTGAGTCTGTGCTTTCTACTTTATGTACTTTTATCCTTTTTGTAATATATTAGGATGTGAGCTATGGCATGTCTGTTTCTACATCAGGGGGATGTCAGTTTCTTGGTGGAAGGATAGTCTCTTGGCAATGTAAGAAACAATCCTGTGTGTCTGCATCAACTGCTTAGGCTGAATACATTGCTGCTGCAAGCTGCTGTTGTCAAGTGCTTTGGATTCAAAATCAGATGCTGGACTATGGATTCAACTTCAAGGAGACTCCCATCCACATAGACAACAACAGTGTTATCTCAATCACAGAATATCCTGTGCAGCACTCAAGGACAAAGCATATCAATATCAGGTATCATTTTATTAGAGATAACTTTGAAAAATGATTAAGTAAACTAGTCAAAGTTAACACAAATGAACAATATGTTGATCTGTTCACCAAAGCTTTTGATGAACAAATATTTAAATATCTTGTATCAGCTATTGGGATGATTAACTTTGAATAGCTTTTCTTAAAACTTAATCATATTATTTCTAAAACCTGTGTGTCCTAAGTTGTCTATTTCATCATCTTCATAAGCCCTTGTTTTCTTTGGAAGAAGATCTTTTCAAAAGACATTTCTTAGATTTTTGAAAAATTTGATCTCTTTTCTTTTCGGAAGATTTAAAATTACCTTCGAAAGAACTTTATGTCTTGATAAACAAATAACTACTTCAGTAATCTTACCTTCGGAAGAAATTTGTGAAATATCTTCCGTAGCCTAAAATCAACTCAAGTACTTTTATGTTTTATAAGAACAATTTTCTTCCGAAAGCAATTTACCTTCAAAAGTTTTCATTCTTATTAGAATAAAAATCTCTGAGTGTTAACTCTCTTCCGAAGCAAAATTCTCAAAAATCTTTGAAATATCTTCCAAAGCAAATTTGCCTTCGGAAGCTTTTTCTTCAGAACTTCCGAAGCAAATAACCTTAAGAAGATTTCTCGACTTTCAAGAAAACTACTTTTGGGCAAAAGTAAACTACTTTTTCAGAGGTGGGATCGACATCCGGATTTCAAAGTTTATCCTCTTTCATTAACTTTGTCTCAAATCCTTTTCACATAAATACCCAACAGTTCCCCCTTCTTTCACTATCTTCTTCAATTATACTATTCCTTAAACCTAAATTCTCCCAAACCACCTTTGTTCTTTACCTTCCTCATCTTTAAGCTTCTCAAAATGGCCAACCTAAACCGTAGAAACAACCCTAACTTCTCCATGCAACTTCACAGGCAACACAACCAAGTTGCTCTGTTGAACTCTGAGAAAGATGATAGTTTATCAGAGGTTTGCCGTTTTTTGGCTCTATCCAACTACTTCACCTCCCTAGCCATTGATCCTACTCTGTATGAGGATCATCTGCTTGAATTTTGGAAGACCTGCCAAGAGGTCATTATGGATGGGGAGAAGGCACTGTCTGCCATAGTGCAAGGGAGGACAATCTTTATCACTCCGGCTATCATCAACACTCATTTACAGCTGGATGATGAAGAAGGTGAGTTGTCCTTCCCAAAAGAAACTGTTAATCATTCTTTTGTGCAGATGGGCTATGAGGGAGATTTCTCTGTAAAGACCTTCAGGAAAGGGAAGGTCTCATCCCAGTGGAAATACCTGCTTCATGTGGTTATCCACAGCTTGTCAAACAAGCATGGAGGGTGGGACCAGATTCCGAATGATCTATCCTTCATAGTGCATGGAATGGTTCAAGGGGTCAAGTTCAGGTACTCTTAGTTTGTTTATACAAATTTGCTTGCTAACTTGGACTCTTTAGAGTATTATATGTTTCCTAGATATGTTCAATACATTCTCAACTATGAACTGGGCTCACAGTTGAGGGAAACAGGTAATATTCTTAAATTGGGACAGATGAAGCCCGCCATCTTTAAAATCATGAAGAAGCCAACTGTAGGCTTCTCAGGGGTGGAAACAACCCTTGTCCCAAAAATGTTAGAGCTCATTGCTCAAGGTGACAACCTAGCAACACAAGCTAGTGTTGAACCCACACCTTCTACCTCTCAACCACCAAAAATACCACAAATCACCCTCAACTACCAAAGAAAATCCAAACGAACCCCTGCTCAAGTTATTGAGCTTGTGCAAGCCCCCATACACTCACCCATACAGGATGAAGTGGATACTAGAGCTCCCACTTCCCCTGAGGAGAAAACCACTCCCATCTCTTCAAGAATCAGTGCTGAGGTTCCTCATGCTCAGCCTGATGAGCTCACAAGCCCAACTGCCTTAAACCTTCACTCTGAGTCTCAACACTCAAGTGAACAACCTTCAGGGGACAGTTACCATCCCCAACCTTTAGACCTAAATCAACCCATTCCCAACCTTGAATTCTATACTGATGAAGACTTAGGTTTCGGTGAGTACCATGAGTCTCTCTACTCTTCCCCTACTCAAAGAGAGATGAGTGCTTTTGAGTCCCCTATGTCTAGCCCACATCAGTCACCCATACTAAGGTGGATCAACCTGAATCTGTTCAGGAGATCCATACGGAAGAGGCTCTCAATTTTGCAAGTGATTACATCATTAAGACCTCAACCATGGCAACTCAGCCCATTGAAACTTCAACTGAGGCTGTCAATGTGCAGAGGAAATCCAACAGCCAAGAACCTGAAGCTGGTGGTGAGAGAGAGGACTTTGGTCCAATCATCTCATCTCCCCAATGATTCTTCTGATGAAGATGAGGGGAACTTAAGACTAAAGGTGCAAAAATTTTCAAAAACATGCTCCTATTTAGTCTCTAAGGTTAGTCACCTTGAATCTCAGGTGACTACCCCGCATAACAGGGTCAATGATCAGCAACTTGAGATATCTTATCTCAGGGAAAAACTAGCTGGGAGACCTTTAAGAAGAGCTCAACCAGGAACACAAGAACCTGTGAATGTGATTGACCTAACTCCTAGCTCACCTTTGCAAAAGGGTGATGCTACCAAAAAAGGGGAGAAAGTCATTACAGTCACAGAACCTGGGAGTTCTTCAAGGAGTATGGACATTGAGGACTCACCATCCTCACTTGCAATGCATACTCAACAACTTCCTCGAGTTTACATTGATGTGGACTCTTTAGACTCTTTCATTTAGAGTCTCTTTGAGGAAGGCATTCCAAGGGCTATATCATCCCCACCCCAAGGAACGTCAAACTACATTATTGGGTGGATGTATGGTGTTGATAGAAGAGCCCTCATTCTTCAAAGAGTTCAAGGGCAGCAAGAGGTGTTCAATTTTTAGACCTTGAACTACTATGACGGTCTTGACCTGATCAACATGCCACTTGTCAACCCAAGTCAATCTAGACAAGCTGACAGGCTGGCACAAAGGATTCAAGACAGAATTACTAAAGAGTTCAGTCTAAGAAGGAGACAAAGGCAATCAGGTAATGTCATTGGTTAACTGGATGTTGAGGCAGACCATGAGATTAGCTTCAAAGGGAAAACCTTGGCTGAAGGCCTAGTGATAGAACCTGAGAGCCCTGCCACACCAACAACTACTTCAGAAATTCATCCCCTCAGTGAAAAACCTGCTGGTGAAGGTGTATCACAACCTCTCTCTGGCCAGAGCTTGGATGCTACATCAAGCAATAAAGGCCAAAGCTCTATCCATCCTGTGTCACAAAGGTCTGTGGGTGACAAAGGGAAAAGGATTCTAACTCTTAAGAAGATTGAGGAGGAGGAGAGAGAGAGGAAGAGGAAGCTATAGGGAGAAAGTTCCTCCGGGTCTTCAGGCTTCATGCAAGCTGCAATCAGGGCTGCCCTCAGACCAAACACTCAAGATGATGAGTTAAGGGCAGTCAGGATTACTTACCTGCTGACCAGGAACTATGACATTGATGAGATTATATCTCTCCCCTTAGAGTAACTTAATGAACTGGCTGACATGAAAGTGTCAAGAGAGATGAAGGAAGCAGAGGATGCAAGGCTACTTCTCCAAATCAAAGAGGAGAAGGGACAGAAAATATTATACAAGCATGTTCCTACTCTCTCCCCAGTTCAAGAAAGCCCTGTGCAGGAGACTGTGGTAGCTACACAAGAACCCCAGGTAGACAAGGAAACAAATAGACAAAACATGATCAACTACCTGAGTGCCACAGGTCTCTACCAGACATCTACACTCCTTCCCTTGTCCTTTGAGTACATTGAGTTTGAGTATCTCAAACAGCTTGAAGTTCAAGTACTCGAAGAACAAAAGGCAACAAAGAGAAAGATGAGGGAAGAGGCTGCAAAGTCAAGAGCCATTATCCAAAAGAGCATGAAGAAGTCTGCTGACAGACAAAGGATGATGAGCTTCTTGAAGCTGTATGGATTCTTCGGAAGGAGACTTGGCCCCATGTCTCTATCCACAATGGATGAGCACATCAGGGTAATCAAGCAGAAGATCAAAAGTGGAGAGCTAATTGACTTACACTCCCCTCCAAGTCAAGCTCCTCCTGAAGTGGAGGTTAAGGTTGAACAACCTGAGACAACACAACCTGGACCTCCTGTTGAGCCTCAGCAAGCTTCATCTTCTGATCCACACCAGGGTCAAACTCCCTTTCCTTTTGAACCTATGATGGAGGAACACCCAATTGAGCAAGACAAGACTGATCAGAAAGGTGCTATAGACCAGTCTTCTCAGTTAAAGTCCTCAAAGATGAGGAAGAGGATGGCTTCTAAACCAAAGTCAAAGAAGAAGAAGAAGCCTGAATCATCCACCTCTACACCTCAGGCTGAGTCAGATAAATCTGAGGAAGTGCATGAAGAGGCAGCCCAATTAACTCCAATCCAAGTGGCTCCTCTTGCATCTAAGAGACCTATCTTATCTTGGACCTTCACAACTAATCCAGAGAGATGGCATGTGATCAGAGATCAAGGTGGTGAAGATTTCTACACATGGCATGACTTATTCAACCTACCTCTACATGATCTTTTTGAAATGAGAAGATACTATGAGAGTCTGAGTGATCCTGACCATCTAATGAAGAAGGGCATGGTCATCATCATCATGAGGACTGTCAAAAGCTGAAGTCTTCAAATGTTTTGGTAGCATCAGCTTAGGGGGAGTTTTTAAGGATTCCTATAAGTCTGATGCAGCCAAAACATCCAAAGTCTCTCTGCATACATGCACTGAAGAACAGAAGTAAAAATGCTTCGGAAGTTTTACACCTTGCACTAGAAATATTCTAAGTGTAAAATCTTCCAAAGCCAAGACCAACATCTTCCGAAGCCAAAAGTGAAGTCTTCCGAAGCTTCAAAGACAAAGTCTTCCGAAGCCAAAGAGTGAAGATAGATTTCTTCTGAAGACTTTTAGAGACATGCTTTTATCTGATGTACTTTACCATAAAGCTGGACCAGCTTTCCGCTGCAACTCTGTTTAGTCACCAGATTACATGAGTTGGTGAAAGGTCCATGCTTTTGGTAACTGTACATTGAGGTGTTGAGTCTGTGCTTTCTACTTTATGTACTTTTATCCTTTTTGTAATATATTAGGATGTGAGCTATTGCATGTCACAATCACTAGTCAAAAGGCAATCTGCCTTTTGACTCTACATTTTATTTTGTTGTCTAGTCTTGTGTATCCAGTTGGCTTTCAAAGTATGGCCGGCTGTAGGATGTAGTATAAAGTATCTCAAGTACTTGTAACTTTCCATCGCATGCTTTGTAACATTTGTAATAGAACTTGAGAAGCAATATACAACATTATTGAAAACAAAATACTTGTGTTGTTTGCTATCTTGTCTGTCTCATTTTTACTTGTGTTCTTAGCATCTTTCACTTGAGTTAACTAGTTCCCTATTTGATCTGTTAAGTGTTCTAAGTAACTCTCATCATTGTGTTGTTGTGTTGTAAGTGCATACCCTTCACCGGTCCTGCAAAAATCGTTACTTTACATTATATTTATGAGAATATTGAAAATTTGTAAAATTTAGGGTTTTGGCAGCTTTGAACAAATTGGCGCACAAAACTTGCACGAGCTGTTATGTCACACCCCAACCTTGACGGCGGAAACGTCGAGATGTGAGTGTTAAGATCGTTCACGGCCACATAACGCTATTAATAAACCCAAATATAATAATTATAAGTTTCAAAGGTAAGATTACAAGCATAAGTCTCAAATATTGAAATAGACATAACATAAAATGTAAATCAATCAAGTCATTTCATTAATTTAGCTAGGTCCAATCCTAGGTGTGAAAGAACTTCAAGATGACAATCAAACTTGCGCATTTCCTGAAACATGTTAAAAATAAAAGGTCAACATAAAGTTGGTGATATTTCCATAGTTTTCAATACGTAAGTATATAAAAGGTGGCAATTCATGTCATTAAACTAGTGAACAAAGTAACTAGGGATGTAAGACAGATGCACAATCAAACCTTGACGGTTTACAAGTTCTCACGTTTACAAGTTTATACGATTAGCTAAGTGTACTTGGATTAACCAAGCAGGCTTGTCAAGCCCACAGATCTATGACGTCGCCAGGCTAGCAATAGTTAATGATTGCACATATAATCGTCATTACATGGTAATTACAAAAATTAACTAATCACGACATATAAGTGAATTGCCAAGAGTTTACAAGAATCAAACGAATTTACAAGTGCAATGATTATAAGGTAACATGTTTCATCCCAAAGTGTGAAAATATGAAAAAGGGGTATAGAAATACTCACATGATCAATAAGTATATAATTGAAGATTAAAAAAAATAATAAACGTCGTTTCAACGTAGTCCCTCACAATGTACCTAAAATGCCATATTTACAAGGTTTAAGTTTATTAATAAGTTTAACGAATTAACGATTACAAGAGTTCATTTTGGGTATTTGAGCATTTTTATAAGTACTTTAAATACAAAAATATATTCTTTGTATGTTTAAATGTAGAGAAGGTGAAATTAAATCATTTATAATAATTAATAAAGTTCAGATATAATATTTGAGTAATTATTTGAAATAATCATAATTTAAAAAATATTAAGTGAAAAGAACGTTTAGACCAACAATAATTTATTAATTATTATTTAAAATCCATTTCTTTTAAGAAATTATTCAAAAACAATCTTGGTTAAATTATTTTATTACAAAGATATTTATTTAATTAAACTTAGAAAATTACAGAAATTATTTATTGACCTTTAAAAATATTTGAAGTTTATAAAACCTATTTTTATATTAAATAATATTTTTCTATAATTGAATTAAGGCTAAAAAACCATTTTAAAAACAATAAAAGGGTGCCTGGGTTCGAACCCGAGACCTCTAAGTTGACAGGGTGAGTGGGTAACCAGTGACCCAAGGCCTTGGCCATGGTTTATCTTGGTTCTCAAATTTTAAAAACATTACCCGAATGCATTTCCCCCAAATCAAGAACCCTAGATTCGATCAATCCCAAATTGAAGCATAAAATGATGTTATTAACCAAATCATCGTTAGGGCTTTCATTCATCAGTTGAAAACGAGCATGCATGTAAGTTTAATTACCCGAAAGTTGTTTGATTTCAATGATTCGACTTGATGAACAAACCGCGACCAACGTGTAGCTCGATTGTCGTTCAAATGATGATTATAGTCCAATTCGCTGCACAAATAGTTTCTAATGAACTCCAAGATGAAAAGCCCTTTGTAAATTTCGAGTTTAGAACCCTTGTGGATGGTATTCGAGTTGTGGCAGGTCGCGAACGGGATAGGACACTCGAATCCTATGTTTGTGTTTGTTTCAGGTGGAATTGTTAATTGTGAACGTTTAGGAACACTTAGATGACTGATTAGGTTGGTTTAATTAGCTTATTATTAGATTTCAAGGGTCGAACGGTTATAGAATTAAAGGCATCGGTTTATTACCGAATGGTGTGTAACCGATGATTAAACACAATTATAGTGTGTGTTTAAGTTCAAAACACGTTCACCAAACGATTTGGAACCATTTGGTATCATATTTGGGTGATTTTCGTGGGTTTTGGACCCTGCTGGAGGGTTGCTGGCGAGTTGTCCGGAATTTGGTGGCCGGACTTGCGGTTAGGGGAGAAAACATGGTTTGATTTTTTTGCAGAATTGCATAAATGGTCCCTGTAGTTTTCAATCTTATTATTTTATGCCCAAACCTTAATGTTTAAAGTTTTCAAAAAATCACAAAACAACCCTTATACCTAATTAAGTTTTAATCATTTTTCAAAGATTAATAATTTTATAAGTTAATATTATTATGACCATTATTTTAGTTAGTAACATTAATATTATTATTATGACTTATTATTATTATTAGTATTATTGCTATTATTATTAATATTACACATTGTTATTATTATTGTTTTTATTATTATAGTTATTATTACCATCATTATTATTAGTAACAGCATCATTATGTATTATTGTATTTAGTTATAGTAGACTATTAACTTTCTAACAAATAAAATGAACATAAGCAATCCATAAGTTTCATATATGGCAACAATGGTCCTTAAAAGAATTAACAAAGCTAACTTTCAATTAACGCAAAAATACAAGATGTTACAGTCTCCCCAACTTAAGAGAACTTCGTCCCGAAATTAAGAATGAACTAAGCGAACAAATGCGGGTGTTTTACCTTCATTTGATCCTCATGCTCCCAAGTGAACTCAGCTCCACACTTATTCTCCCAACGAACCTTGATAATTGGAGTAGTTGTGGTTCTAGTTTTCTTCATAATGCGATCCATAATTTCAATAGGTTTCTCAACAAAGTGCAATGACTCATCGATCTGGATGTCTTGTAGGGGAACATGCAGACTCTCGTCAGCCAAACACTTTCTCGAATTTGAGACATGGAAAACAGGATGAACTCCACTAAGGTCGGAAGGTAGTTACAGTCTATAAGCCACTTTCCCAATCCTTTTCAGGATTTGGAAAGGTCCTACAAACCTTGGAGCCAGTTTACCCTTCTTTCCAAAGCGAACAACACCTTTCCACGGTGAAACCTTAAGAAGAACCATGTCGCCAACTTGGAACTCCAATGGCTTACGATGCTTATCGGCATAATTGTTTTGTCGACTTCTTGCCACTTCAAGGTTCTTACGAATTATGGAGACTTTATCGGTCGTTTCTTGTATAAGTTCAGGACCAGTGATGAAGTTTTCTCCAATGTCGGTCCAGCAGATCGGTGAACGGCATTTACGATCATAAAATGCTTCGAACGGTGCCATCTTGATACTTGAGTGATAACTATTGTTATACGAAAATTCCGCTAACGGTAAATACGTATCCCAGTCACCACCAAAGTCAAGGACACAAAGACGTAGCAGGTCCTCGAGATTTTGAATTGTTCGTTCGGTTTGACCATCAGTTTGAGGATGGTAAGCCGTACTTAAATCCAATTGCGTACCCACGAGTTCTTGCATAGACGACCAAAAGTGCGAAGTGAAACGAGCGTCTCGGTCGGATATGATGTGCAACGGCACGCCATGACGACTCACAATTTCGTCAATATAGATGCTAGCCAATCTTGAAACTTTGTATCTGTCTCGTATTGGTATGAAATGTGCCGTCTTGGCCAAATGGTCAACAATCACCCATATACTATCATGACCACGAGGAGTACGAGGCAACTTGGTTATGAAATCCATGGATATATGTTCCCATTTCCACATAGGGATTTCGGGTTGTTCAAGTAAACCACTTGGTCGTTGGTGCTCGGCTTTGACTCTTGCACATGTGAGACACTTCGAAAGATAAGACGTGATATCTTTCTTCATTCCAGGCCACCAATATTGACCACACAGGTCCTTGTACATCTTATCGGAGCCAGGATGAATGGAATATTGAGTTTGATGAGCTTCGTTCATAATGAAGTGGCGAAGATTATCTCGATTCGGGATCCAAAGTCGATTCAAAAAGTACCACATGCCGTTCGGTTTTGCCTCCAGTTGTGACCGAACATTAGACGCCAAATCTTCATCTCTCCCTTCGTCGGTTAATGCTGCTTGTTGAGCCTCGCGAATGCATAACTCGAGATCACTATCAATCCTTATGTTTTGAAGCATGATAGTAGCCTCGTTAACATCCGCATGGATCTCGGTATCAAATTCCCCTAACGTATCAAACCATTGCCTTCGATCTCGGATTTCTTGAAACGAGACAGTCTTGTTGTGGACCTTGCGACTCAGCGCGTCGGCTACAACATTCGATTTTCCAGGGTGATAGCGAATGTACAGTCGTAGTCGCTAATCAACTCAATCCAACGTCTTTGTCTCATGTTGAGATTATTTTGGTTGAACACATGTTGGAGACTCTTATGATCGGTGTAGACTATGCATTGCATCCCATAAAGATAGTGTCGCCAGATCTTTAAAGCGAAAACCATAGCACCAAGTTCAAGATCGTGAGTTGTGTAGTTCACTTCATGAACCTTCAATTCCCACGACGCGTATGCTATGACTTTGCCTTGTTGCATGAGAATACAACCAAGACCTTGATTAGAGGCATCACAATATACGGTAAAGTCATCGTTTCCATTGGGGAGTGTGAGAATAGGAGCGTTACACAGCTTGCGTTTCAGTGTCTCGAAAGCCTCCTCTTGTTCAGGTCCCCATTCAAAAAGTCGATTCTTTTGGGTTAGCGCTGTTAATGGCTTAGCAATCTTCAAAAAGTTTGCTATGAATCTACGGTAATATCCTGCTACGCCCAGAAAAGAACGAACTTCGGTTAGGGTTGTGGGAACACACCAATTTTTCACGGCTTCTATTTTAGCAGGATCAACATGAATTCCTTGGCTATTTACCACATGCCCTAAAAATTGAACTTCTTCTAGCCAGAACTCACACTTGGAGAACTTGGCGTATAGTTGCTCCTTCTTTAAAAGTTCGAGAACTTGTCGCAAGTGCATCTCGTGATTAATTTTCATCTTGGAATAAATAAGAATGTCATCAATGAACATGATCACAAACTTATCCAAATACGGTTTACATACTCGATTCATGAGATCCATGAACACGGCAGGTGCATTGGTCAAGCCAAAAGGCATAACCATGAACTCGTAATGTCCATATAGAGTACGAAAAGCGGTCTTTGGAATGTCGTCATCGTGGACACGTAATTGATGATACCCAGAACGTAGATCAATCTTTGAGAATTGGGTTGCTCCTTGAAGTTGATCAAAGAGATCATCGATTCGAGGAAGAGGATATCGATTCTTGATGGTAAGCTTGTTGAGTTCCCGGTAATCGATGCACATACGGAATGAACCATCTTTCTTCTTCACAAACAGCACAGGTGCACCCCATGGTGAAGAACTAGGACGAATGAAACCCTTATCGGTCAACTCTTGCAGTTGACTAGCTAGTTCTTGCATTTTAGACGGTGCAAGGCGATAAGGTGATTTAGCCACAGGGTTCGCACCAGGGATCAAGTCAATCTTGAACTCAACTTCTCGCACAGGAGGTAACCCTTTAAGATCCTCGGGAAACACTTCGGGAAAATCTCGCATGACAGGAATATCATTCAGTTCCTTACCCTTGGTTTTTGTATTAACTACATACGCCATAAAGGCCACGTAGTTCTTACTTAAGCACTTTCGGGCCTTGATGCAAGACATAAGTTTGAGTCCTTGGGATGGTTTCTCCCCGAAGACCTTCAAAGTATCACCCGACGGTAAGGGAATTCGAATGCACTTTTCGAGGCATAAGATTTCCGCGTGTTGCTTGGCTAACCAATCCATGCCGATTACAACGTCAAAGCTTCCCAATTGCATAGGAATAAGGTCGATGAGGAACTCGTACTCGTTAAGACTCAAGGTACAATCGCGTATTATGACGTCAACGACGATCGATTTTCCATCGGCGACTTCAACCGTGAAGGATCTCTCCAGATTAACACGCGACTTAGAAAGTATAGGCTCAAACTCCAAAGACACGGGAATGAGGATAACAAAGGATAGTAATTTAAACAAGAATATGCTAAGAGTTGTAAGGTACATGGAATGTTTCCATTTGGTAACACATTACCATTTGGAAACGTTGACACGTCAAGGTGAATTGACCCCTTTGCCTTAGAAACTTGTGTATGTCGACCATAGTTTATCACTCATCCCAGAAATCCCCAGGTAAGCATAACTAGTCCCGTAGGATTTATGCGAAATGCTTACCTTAGCCCGAAGGCCTTTTGCCAACAAATCCGGAATACAGGTGTCTATGTGTCACACAATATTTCTTAGGTTCATGAAATCAAAACCTTGATGAGATTTGTATAGATATGACATAAATTCTAAAGATTCAAGACATAAACAATCAGTATACGATCCCATGTGTCGTAGAGAATAAGATTAAGAGACTTCATGTTCGGGGAGAATCAAAGAGTCAATGATAAGTTTAGGGGAGACAGGTAACAAGGTTTAGGCATTCATAAGGCAATCCTATGCTAAGGCATCAAGTTGCACATAAGAAGGCATATCATTATGTAGCATGCAAACCATATATTTTTACAAGATAGAAATATGATTCTATAAGGTTCATGCATACGCTATAGTCTAGGTCACCATTTCTAATAACCTAAATCCCTATAGTTATGGGCTCTGATACCAATCTGTCACACCCCAACCTTGACGGCGGAAACGTCGAGATGTGAGGATTAAGATCGTTCACAGCCATATAACGCTATTAATAAACCCAAATATAATAATTATAAGTTTCAAAAGTAACATTACAAGCATATGTCTCAAATATAGAAATAGATATAACATAAAATGTAAATAAATCAAGTCATTTCATTAATTTAGCTAGGTCCAATCCTAGGTGTGAAAGAACTTCAAAATGACAATCTAACTTGCGCATTTCCTGAAACATGTTAAAAATAAAAGGTCAACATAAAGTTGGTGAGATTTCCATAGTTTTCAATACATAAGTATTAAAAAGGTGGCAATTAATGTCATGAAATTAGTGAACAAAGTAACTAGGGATGTAAGACATATGCACAATCAAACCTTGACAGTTTACAAGTTCTCACGTTTACAAGTTTATACGATTAGCTAAGTGTACTTGGATTAACCAAGCAGGCTTGTCTAGCCCATAGATCTATGACGTCGCCAGGCTAGCAATAGTTAATGATTGCACATATAATCGTCATTACATGGTAATTACAAAGATCAACTAATCACGACATATAAGTGAATTGCCAAGAGTTTACAAGAATCAAACAAATTTACAAGTGAAATGATTATAAGGTAACATGTTTCACCCCAAAGTGTGAAAATATAAAAAAGGGGTATAGAAATACTCACATGATCAATAAGTATATAATTGAAGATTAAAAAGAATAATAAACGTCGTTTCAACGTAGTCCCTCACAATGCACCTAAAATGCCATATTTACAAGGTTTAAGTTTATTAATAAGTTTAACGGATTAACGAGTACAAGAGTTCAATTTGGGTATTTGAGCATTCTCATTAGTACTTTAAATACAAAAATATATTCTTTGTATGTTTAAATGTAGAGAAGGTGAAATTAAATCATTTATAATAATTAATAAAGTTTAGATATAATATTTAATAATTATTTGAAATAATCATGATTTAAACAATATTAAGTGAAAAGAACGTTTAGACCAACAATAATCTATTAATTATTATTTAAAACCCATTTCTTTTAAGAAATTATTCAAAAACAATCTTTGTTAAATTATTTTATTACAAAGATATTTATTTAACTAAACTTAGAAAATTACAAAAATTATTTAATGACCTTTAAAAATATTTGAAGTTTATAAAACCTATTTTTTATATTAAATAACATTTTTCTATAATTGAATTAAGGCTAAAAAGCCTTTTTAAAAATAATAAGAGGGTGCCCGGGTTCGAACCCGGGACCTCTAGGTTGACAGGGTGAGTGGGTAACCAGTGAACCAAGGCCTTGGCCGCGTTTTATCTTGGTTATCAAATTTTAAAAACATTACCCGAATGCATTTCCCCCAAATCAAGAACCCTAGATTCGATCGATCCCAAATTGAAGCATAAAATGATGTTATTAACCAAATCATTGTTAGGGCTTTCATTCATCAGTTGAAAACGAGCATGCATGTAAGTTTAATTACCCGAAAGTTGTTTGATTTCAATGATTCGACTCGAAGAACAAACCGCGACCAACGTGTAGCTCGATTGTCGTTCAAATGACGATTATAGTCCAATTCGCTGCACAGATAGTTTCTAATGAACTCCAAGACGAAAAGCTCTCTGTAAATTTTGAGTTTAGAACCCTTGAGGATGGTATTCGAGTTGTGGCAGGTCGCAAACGGGACAGGACACTCGAATCCTATGTTTGTGTTTGTTTCAGGTGGAATTGTAAATTGTGAACGTTTAGGAACACTTAAATGACTGATTAGGTGAGTTTAATTAGCTTATTATTAGAATTCAAGGGTCAAACGGTTATAGAATTAAAGGCATCGGTTTATTCAACCGAATGGTGTGTAACCGATGATTAAACACAATTATAGTGTGCGTTTAAGTTCGAAACACGTTCACGAAACGATTTTGAACCATTTGGTATCAAATTTGGTTGATTTTCGTGGGTTTTGGCCCTGCCGGAGAGTTGCCGACGAGTTGGCCGGAATTTGTTGGCCGGACTTGCGGTTAGGGGGGAAAACATGGTTTGATTTTTTGCAGAATTGCATAAATGGTCCCTGTAGTTTTCAATTTTATGCCCAAACCTTAATGTTTAAAGTTTTCAAAAAATCACAAAACAACCCTTATACTTAACTAAGTTTTAATCATTATTCAAAGATTAATAATTTTATAAGTTAATATTTATTATGACTATTATTTTAGTTAGTAACATTAATATTATTATTATGACTTATTATTATTATTATTATTATTGCTATTTTTATTAATATTACACATTGTTATTATTATTGTTTTTATTATTATAGTTATTATTACCATCATTATTATTAGTAACAACATCATTATGTATTATTGTATTTAGTTATAGTAGACTATTAACTTTCTAACAAATAAAATGAACATAAGCAATCCATAAGTTTCATATATGGCAACTTTCAATTAACGCAAAAATACAAGATGTTACATGTTTGAGGGTTCAAATCAACGAGTTAGAAGACATTTTTATATGATTAGAAAGGATAAGACTTTGAATTTAATTATGAAGAAAAAATAAATCATTGAAAAAAGATTTGTTAAGAGGGAGATAAACCCGTCCAAAGTTGGCCTCTTGAATATGTCAAAATCCTAAAATTCATGCTTGATATGATTAAGCAACGTTTTGATGATTTTGTGTTTATTTAGTGCTTTGATCCATCTTAGATCTATGATTATCACACAAGCATGTTATTTAATCATAGATCCAAGCAAGTTATTATTGAATTTTCATAAAACAAAATTAGAAAGGTATGAACCCGAAGAACACGAAGGACACTAAAACTTACTTGGTAGGGAAAGTTTCTTGTATCTTAAAGAGAGTTTCTATGGGTGAGATTTGTTGCTATATATATATATATATATATATATATATATATATATATATATATATATATATATATATATACATATATGTATATATATATATATAAATACATATATATACATATATGTATATATATATGTATATCTATATATAAATATATATATATATATATATATGTATATATATATATAAATACATATATATATGTATCTTAAAGAGAGTTTCGCTGCTAGTTTCGCTAGCACCTTCGCTGGCAGTTTCGCTGGCATCTTCACTGCCAGTTTCGCTGCTAATTTCGCCCAACTTTCGTTGGAAAACCATGTCTGCGAAACTACCTGCGAAACTATAGTTTCGTAGGAAGTCCTCATAGTTTCGCTGATTGAATATGCAAATTCGCTGGATGCATATGCAGTTTCGCAGATCGCATAAAAATTACGAACCAGACCGTTTTTAACCCAAAATCATAACTTTTTACGTCCAACCTCTTAGTTTATCATCCATGAGGCTAAATCTAAGCTTTATACATGTTTTCATACGTAAAAATGTGACCTTTATGCGATTCTTTGCAACTTTTCAAAACCCCAAACCCTAGAATCTGGGTTTGATCTATAGAAGGGTTTAGAGGTCGATTCTTACCTGGATTTGTTGCTTCTTTCTTAGGTCTTGATGCTCCAACACCCAAATCTTCAATCTCTTAACCTTTGAAGCTTTAAATCTTGAGTTTTCTTCACTTTCTCTCTCTACTTTCTCTCTCTATGAATTTTGGTGGCTAGGGTTGCAATGAGGAAGATGAAAGCTGGTTTGGGTGCTTAAGGGCTGATTATGGGCCTTTAATCCCATAGGCCACTACCCAATAAGCCTAATTTAGCCCATGACCATTTCTTTACCTTATTAAAATACCCAATAATTAAGCCCATTATCCTTAATGACTCGTTTTGACTTTTCGGGGTGTTACAAGTCTCCCCCACTTATCTAGGTTCGTCCTCAAAACCTGTCAGTCATCAAACAATTGAGGGTAAAATTTCCTCATCTCCTCCTCGGTCTCCCACGTAGATTCTGACCCTTTTCTGTGTCTCCAATGTACTCGTACTAGTGGAACCACTTTATTTCGTAAGTGCTTCTCTTTCCAATCAAGGATGGCCACCGACTGCTCTACATAATTCAGCCGTTCATCGACTTCAATGTCTTCAAATGGTATAACTGCATCATTATCTGCCAGACATTTCCTGAGATGAGATACATGGAACGTAGGGTGAATCCCACTCAACTCATCAGGTAATTCTAATCTGTAGGCCACTTCTCCTATCCTTGCGATAATACGGAATGGTCCTATGAATCTTGGGCTTAACTTTCCCCTTTTTCGAAACCTGATGATCCCTTTCCAAGGCGATACCTTGAGCATAACCTTGTCACCAACCTCAAATTCTATCCGCCTACGCCTCTTATCAGCATAAGACTTCTGGCGGTCCTTTGCAGCTTTCATGAACGCCTTAATCTTATCTAACTTCTCAGTCGTGACCCCGATCACTTCAAGGCTTCCCAATTCCTTTTGCCCAATGTCACCCCAACACACGGGCATTCTGCACTTCCTACCGTACAACATCTCATAAGGTGGCATACCAATGCTGGCATAGTAACTATTATTATATGAGAATTCTGCCAACGGTAAGTGCTCATCCCAACTTCCTCCAAAGTCGATTACACACGCTCGTAGCATGTCTTCTAACGTCTGAATCGTCCTTTCCGATTGACCATCTGTCTGGGGATGGTAAGCCGTACTAATATGCAGTCTAGTCCCCATTGAGTCGTGAAACCTTTTCCAGAACTTGGACGTAAACCGCGTGCCCCTATCCGAAACGATAGACACTGGCACGTCGTGACGAGGCACGATCTCCTTGATAAATAGCTCTGCCAACCTCTTAGAGGAATACGTCTCACGAATTGGTAGGAAATGGGCGCTCTTTGTTAGACGGTCAACAATCACCCTGATTGCGTCGCTTCCCCTTGCCATGCGAGGTAGCCTCGTGATGAAGTCCATTGTGATGTGTTCCCATTTCCATTCAGGGATATCCAAAGGCTGGATCTTCCCATATGGCTTTTGGTGCTCTGCATTCACTTGCAGGCAAGTCAGGCACTTGCTCACGTACTTAGCCACGTCTCGCTTCATTCCCGGCCACCAGCAATCTTTCTTCAGATCCTGATACATTTTCGTGGCACCGGGGTGTATGGAATATCGAGTTTTGTGAGCCTCATCCATGATTTTCTCCCTCAGATCCCCATAGAGAGGGATCCACATTCTCCCAGATCGGGTTCTAACACCCAGGGTGTTTTCCCCAAAATCTAAAACTTGTCCTTTCATCCTTTCAGAGTTGACTCTGTCATCTCTCAAGGCCTCATCTTGAAACTCCCTCACTTGCTTCATAACATCAGGTGTCATGATTATCTGGTAAGCCTTCACCCGAATTGGTTCGGGTTGTCCCTTCCGGCTAAGGGCGTCAGCAACCACATTGGCTTTGCCTGGATGATAATGAATTTCACAGTCATAAACCTTGATCAGTTCCAACCACCTCCTCTGCCTCATGTTGAGTTCCTTTTGTTCAAAGAAATACTTCAGGCTTTTATGATCAGTGAAGATGGTGCACTTCACCCCATATAGGTAGTGGCTCCAAATCTTCAATGCAAACACTACCGCAGCCAACTCTAAATCATGGGTAGGATAATTGACCTCGTGGACCTTTAATTGCCTAGAAGCATAGGCTATCACCTTCCCTCGTTGCATCAATACGCAACCCAATCCTGCATACGAGGCATCCGAGTAGACCACCAGATCCTCGTTCCCTTCAGGTAACGTCAAGACAGGGGCTTGAGTTAACCTCATCTTCAGTTCTAGGAAGGCGTTTTTCTTATCAGTCCCCATTCATACTTCACGTCCTTTCGGGTCAACTTTGTCAAAGGAGAATCTATAAATAGGGGATCTAGAACTTACCTGGATAACACGAATAACTTCTAGACTAAGCTTTCTAGGCTAGGATCACACTACACAGCCTGAAGACAAGTTAACACTCTAAGGGGTTAATTTTTTTCCTAAATTCGCTGCTAATTTCGCTGCAAGATCAGCAATTTCGCAGCTAGATTCGCCAACACTTTCGCTGCTAGTTTCACCAGCAGTTTCGCTGCTAGTTTCGTTAGCACCTTCGCTGGCAGTTTCGCTGGCATCTTCGCTGCCAGTTTCGCCCAACTTTCGTTGGAAAACCATGTCTGCGAAACTATAGTTTCGCAGGAAGTCCTCATAGTTTCGCTGATTGAATATGCAAATTCGCTGGATGCATATACAGTTTCGCAGATCGCATAAAAATTACGAACCAGACCGTTTTTAACCCAAAATCATAACTTTTTACGTCCAATCTCTTAGTTTATCATCCATGAGGCTAAATCTAAGCTTTATACATGTTTTCATACATAAAAATGTGACATTTATGCGATTCTTTACAACTTTTCAAAACCCCAAACCCTAGAATCCGGGTTTGATCTACAGAAGGGTTTAGAGGTCGATTCCTACCTGGATTTGTTGCTTCTTTCTTAGGTCTTGATGCTCCAACACCCAGATCTTCAATCTCTTAACTTTGAAGCTTCAAATCTTGAGTTTTCTTCACTTTCTCTCTCTACTTTCTCTCTCTACGAATTTTGATGGCTAGGGTTGCAATGAGGAAGATGAAAGCTGGTTTGGGTGCTTAAGGGCTGATTATGGGCCTTTAATCCCATAGGCCACTACCCAATAAGCCTAATTTATCCCATGACCATTTCTTTACCTTATTAAAATACCCAATAATTAAGCCCATTATCCTTAATGACTCGTTTTGACTTTTCGGGGTGTTATAGGTTCAACCTTAACCTCAGCTTCAGGTGCAACCTGACTTGGTGGAGAATGCAAGTCAACTAACTCACCCCTTTTTATCTTCTGCTTGATCACTCTAATGTGCTCATCCATGGTGGATAAAGACAATGGACCAAGTATCCTTCCGAAGAATCCATACAGCTTCAAGAAGCTCACCATATTTTGTCTGTCAGCGGACTTTTTTATTGGCTTTGATGGTGGCTCTTGACTTTGCAGTCTCTTCCCTCAGCTTCCTCTTAGCAGCTTTTTGATGTTTTAGCACTTGTTGCTCAAGCTTCTTGAGGTATTCAAACTCAATATATTCATAGGTTAAGGGAAGAAGGGCTGCTGCCTGATAAAGGCCTGTGGCACTCAAGTAGGTTATCATATTTTGTCTGTCTTGTTCTCTAGCTACCTGAGTTTGTTGCTCGGTAGCCATAGCCTCTGCCTTAAGGCTTTCCTGAATCGTGGAAAGAGTAGGAGCTTTGTAGAGTCTTTTTTCTTCTCCTATCTTCTTTGATTTTAAGAAATAGTTTTGCATCCTCAACCTCCTTTCTCTCATTTGACAATTTATTGTAAGCCAGTTCATTTAGTTCTTCCAATGGAAGAGAGATGATTTCATCAATATTATTGTTCCTTGTCCCTATATAGATCAATGTGGCTACCCTTAACTCATCATATTAAGTGCTTGGCCTGGGGGCAGCCCTGATTGTAGCTTCCATGAAACCAGGGGTCTCACTTGAACTCTCTCCCTTTGTCTTTCTCTTCCTCTCTTTCTCTTCCTCATCCTCAATCTCCTCAGAGGTCAACTTCCTCTTCCCTTTATCACTCACACGCCTATGTACACCTTTACCTGTTGGTGCCTCACTTAGGGTAATGGGTGTTGAAGCAGTTCCTGTCTCAAGGTTCACAGGCTCAACTACTAAGCATTCAGCCAAGGTTTCCTCCTCAAAGCTAATCTTAGGGTCCACCTCAACATCCAGTTGACCAATAGTCTTGCCCGCTAGCCTCTGTATATATATATATCTTGGTTCTATTTTTGAACTCTTCAAGCATCCCATCCCGAATCCTATCAGCTAACCTTGCAGCTTGCTTGTTTTGTTCTTGGTTGGAAAGTGACAGGTCAACTAAATAGGTGCTCTCATAGTATCTCAGGTTGTAATAGTTGAGGACTTCTTGTTGTCCCTGACACCTAGAGATTACCAGGGCTCTCCCTGAGACCTAGAGATTACCAGGATTTTCCTTTAAACCTAAATTACAAATTAAACTTTAATAATAATAATAATAAGTTCAAAGTAAATAAATAAATAAACAAATAATAGTAAAAAAATGATAACAAACCCAAAAGAAAAAAACACAACCCGACTTTCTCTTCGTTCTTTAAACCCCTTCCTCATCGCATTCTAACCCTAATGCAAGCAATCACCATTCACCTCTCAATATCCCTATGTAGAAGCTGCGACAACCTTCAATCGTGATCCCCTACCCTCTACCCTTGGTCATGATTATCTCCGGCGGTAACCACACCTCTCGAAACCTCCTCTCTCTCGGCTAAACCCCAACCGCAGCCCTATCTTTCGGAAGATTATTTCCAGCAACTTGCTTCCATTATTTCATCCTGGAGACGCCTTTGTTATCGGTCGTTGATCATCGATGTTCGGTAGGATTCTTGCGTTCTTTCTTGATCATTACTTGTGTTAATCGCGTACAGTTTCGAGGTCACGGTTGGTTCTATGCGAAATCATGTGCTCGAGTTCAAGAGGTTGTGGTAATCAGTTATATGTGTGTTTTGCGATTTATATATGCGTGTATTTTCATTGTATACATATGTTTTCTGCTGTGGTGTGGGTGTGTTTCTGTGTGTTTGTGTTTCAGCGGGGTTCTACATGGTTGTATGTGTATGTATTGTATGGATATATGTATGTTGCATATATGCGTGTATGGGTTCTGTGTAAGAGTAATGGTTGTATGTTCTGTGTAAGAAACCTTCACTACCTTTTCTTCCGAAGTATTCTTCTTTTGTATGTTGCATATATTCGGAAGAAGGACTTTCTTCCGAAAGCAACCTTGCTTCAGAAACAAGCTTTCCTTTTTTCATCGCTTAAACCATCTAATAAGGTCCAGATGAGAAACCTTCCCTGACTCCTTCTCTTTTAACATTGTTTGCATAATGTGTGCTAGCAGGATTGTGGTAACAATCTTTGGCCATGTGGTTTTGCAGACCACACATTATGCATGCAATGTTAGTCTTCTGGGAACTTGAGGATTGCTGTTTCTTGTTCTTCTTCTCTTCATCAGTAATCTTTCCCTTTAACTTCTGATCCTTTGGTAGGACAGGAGTGCTGGTACTACACCCTTTTCCTGAATCAGAGTTATCTAGCACCTGAAATCCAGCTGAGATGAATACACTCTTTTGCTTTGGGTCTATTTTTAGCTTTGACTCAGCCACTTTCTTGGTAGTTTTTCCGGCTGTCTTAGCTCTGCTTCATCTGGCTTTGGTGGTCAGGGGTTGATCATCACCGGTAGGAGTGGGTAAAATTACCTGGTTCTTCCCTGTGATGGTCTCCATAGTTGTATCACTCTTTGACTCATGAGAAGGTGGTTTAGCAGATGGAACCTCTTGCTCTTCAGTACCACACCTTGGTTGTCTAATAGACTCATAAGAATGTGGTGGAGCAATTTCATTGGTTCCCAACCCACCTTTGTTTTGGTAACAAAGTTTTGAGTGAGAGGATGATGCAAGAATAGCTCGGAAGTTTTGCTCAGAAATAGCATGCTTCCTTGCTTGAGCCTCAGTTGTGATAAGCTGGGCTTGAGCCTCACATAATTTGGATATTAAATCCTTGATTTGAGTCTTATAGTTTGTATGTTCATGTTTTAATAAGGACACAATTTTCTCTAACTCCTCAATTTTCTTTTGATAGTCAGATTCAGCCCTTTTAAAATCAGATTTTAAAACATTTAAAGACTCAATATCAGACTTAATCTCCATATTGTAGTCCTGATATAACTTAACCTTAGCAATACAAGCTGGACTATAGAGATGTTCATATACCTTTTTGTCATCTGTTCCAGCCATGAGTGCTTGAGCAGGAGGTATACCTGTACCATAAAGCTCCAGTCAACTTCTTGAGCCATAGCAGCTGTCTCAATTGACTTTCCTTTAGACTTTGGTGTAGAGGGATGTGTGGAGGCCTGTGGGGTTCCCAGATTTGACTTGGGAGCCTTGCATTCCCTGGCAAAGTGACCAAGTTGGTTACAGTTGTAACATTTGGCCTTAGTTTTGTCAAACCCAATATTGCTGTTGGTTGGGTTCTGGGAAAATTGCCTTCCAGTTCTCTTGAAGAACTTCTTTGCTCTATAGGTTAACATAGCCATTTGTTGGACTATGTCCATATTCCACATCATCTAGGCTGAAACACTCTAGATCATCAAAGCAGTACTAATAGACACTAGAGTGCCCATTTCTTGAGACAAAGACACAGTTGTCCTGAAAAGAACTTTGTTGAGCCTGTTGAGACCTTGGAGTCTCAAGGAATGTAATGTATGGCCCAGAAGAACAGGATGGCTGTTGGGTGTATGTCAGGTACTGTTGAGGTTGGGGGTCCTGAGCCTTAAGCAACCATTAAAGCATTGCTAGCAGGAAGACTCAAGGGTCTGCTTGTCTGATGGCCTCTCTTGCTCTTCATCTCTAAATGGTATCCATTAAGGATGCCATAAAGTTTAGTCACGGTGAGGGTGTTCAGATTTTCTGTCCTCTTGATAGAGACACAGTAGAACGTCACTCATTAGGGAGTGCACTCATGAACTTTCTTGTGAGATCTCTTAGTTCAAAGGCAATTCCCATAGACTGAATGGAGGAAATAAGATCCATATACCTGAAGTATTGTTGGCTGAGGGTCTCTCCAGCAATATAAGTGAAGTTCTCGAATTGTTGCTTCTGGGAATCCTTCTTGGAGTCATTGGAGCTGGAGTACATTTGAGCAAGTGCATCAAACAGTTCTTTGGCTGACTTGCAATGCTCAAATCCCACCATGATGGAGTTGGGTATTACAGTCATTAGAACCGTCCTGGCATTGTTGTCAATGTCCAGCTTCTTTTGATCCTCATCAGAGTACTCTTTCAAACCTTCTCTATCATGGCACTATTTCCACCCTGTGCTGCCACCTTTGGTTTGTACGGGCCATTGACAATAGATTGCCACATTTTACTGTCTTGATACCTGATGAAACCTTCCATGTGTCTGCTCCATGATCTGAAGTTTTCAGGGGTGATGATGGGTGCTTTAGTCATCGTCCCCATCTCTACTTCAGATTTTTGGCTGAGGGCCATTTTGAGTGTGATGTAAGGAGGAGTGAAAAACAGGTTGATTTGGATGGTAAGATCTCAAAATCAAGAGCCTACAAAGCTCTAATACCAATTGCAGGATTGGTTTTTGTCACTTTAACACTTGGTTTTCTCCCAAACTCACTGGTAACACACTCAGATCAGATGATGAAGCAAAATCCCTTCTAAGAGTTGATAATAATATACTAAATAGCAAAGAACACAAAGAAATAATTTTCAAGGTACTTGTATATATTACTTTTCAACTCAAAGTATTACAAGACTCTTACAAGCATATTACATGAGTTACAATTAGAAACTATATATACTAGATCCTACAGCCGGATATACTTTGATACCAACTGGAAACCTACGACTAAAGCATATACTACAATGCTAAAATTAAGGTATCTTAGATAAAGTATTATCTAAGATATGGTAGTCATGACATGTCCAAGACTTACCTTTTGTCACCAACTAAAGTTGGTAACTGTACTAACTGATAAAGGTGAACAGTGGAATAAAGTATGGTCAACTACATGGCTTTAGAGAAAACGCCATGCAGTATATCAGAAGTCTGCAGCGGAATGTCAGAGGGACCATATTTATGTCCACTGGTTCATAGTAGTGTCTTCAGAAGGTTAGTTGGCTTCGGAAGAACAAGTTCTTCCGAAGCCACTTATACTTCGGAAGAGGCTACTTATTCCGAGGCATGAGGAATTCTTCATATCTTCATACTTTGGAAGTTGACCTCTTGATTTCTTCTAAGTCTTGAGCTTCAGAAGAGAATACTTTGTCTTCGAAAGTTGGAGTTTTCCATCGGAAGATGATCTTGCACTTTGTCTTTGGAAGAAATCCATTTCCTTCGAAAGTTCCACACTTAGTTTCGGAAGTCCTTTATTAGTTACACCAAAATAGTCTAAGTGATCTGGTTTTGGTTGCACCAGCGTTTCTAGATCCAACAAACTCCCCTAGGCTGATGCTACCAAAACCTCACTTATTTCTACTTCTCAAAACCTTCAGCACCAGGGACAGAAGATGCTTGTCTGTTTCCTTGTTCTTCCCTGAAGTGGTGCTGAGAAGTTTGTACAAGTCATTAGTGGATAGGAGATCTAGTATATCACTCTGAATGACATGTACCCTTTGTTGTGCCCCCTTGAAAAGAGTTAGTTGACGGGAGTTATAGTCATACTCCCATCTAAGTATGGATTCAAGTTCAGGACCTTTAACCATTTGTTGAAAGGCTTTGCCTTTGGTTGCTGATCCCTTCCTTTTCTCCTCTTCTCTCAGTTTCATCTCTTCTTCAATCTTGGTCCTAGCAGTTAGCTCGGCCAGATAAAGACTGCTTAGGTGATTTCTGATATGAGCAGCTATCTCAGAGTTGGAGGGGTTGGAGAGTGGCTTCTCTGCTAATACAGCAATGTCAAATCTGCTTAAGTGTAGCAGAGATGAGGCATTTAGCCTGTTTAGCTCTCCACTCTCTCTCTTAACAACAAAGTTGTGAGAAGAGTCTTCAAACCTCCACTGAATAATCCTCTTTCTAGGCACAAGGGGTTGACTTGGCACCTTCTCCCCTTTCTTTGTATCCAGCAAAGTCACCAGCCTTCTCCTTAGCTTCTTCTCTTCTTCATTCAGTGAACCTGAGTTGAGGCCAAAGAGTTTTGCAGCTTGGTCCAATGTTCCTCTGGACAGATCAAGAAATTGATCTCTAGTGAGGGAACATGAGGAGCCATCAATATAGGTTAGTTTGATAGACTCCTCCTCACAAGAGATGTCGCTCAGGGTTGTACAGTTGATGAGCTTTGTCTTGATCTCCTTAAACTCCTCTAAGAAGAGATGTTTGGAAGGCTAAGGGGATGGTTTGAGAGGTTGTTGGGTAGGTTGTGGTGTTTGGGTTCTGGGAATTGTTTTGGGTTTGAGGATGGGTAGTTTAGGTGGTTGAGGTGAGGAAGTAGGTATGGATGATGGTGTAGGTTTAGGGGTATAAGGCTCAGAGGTTGGTTCAGTCTTAATAGGGAATGGAAAAAGGATTGGTTCAGGTTGTGGTTGGGTTTGAGGTTAAGGCTGAGTAGTTGGTTTGAAGATCATCCCCTATCCCCTTCTATGTCACTGACATGTCGCTGGAGAGTCTTCTCAGACACTGGACCCACCTGCCTGCTAGAGAAGCCATGAGCCTGGAGATAGTCCTTCATTCAGGCTTTATCACCTATCTTTCTGGCAGCAGCGAGTCCTGCTTCTTCTTCCTTCTTCTTCTTCATCCTCAGCTTCTCCTTTGCAGCTTTCTTTCTCTCCTTCTCCATTTGATCTTGCTGTTTGTTGAAGATCCATAAGATCGTATCATTGTCATGTGGAGATAGTTCTTCTTGAGAGAGACCCTTGGAGGTTAGAAAGGTTATCATTTCCCTCCTTAGCTGTTGATCAGCCTCTTTTTTCTCTTTCTTTCTCTCTTCCTCCAAGGCCAATCTTTGCTTCTTCCTTTTGCTGAATCTTCAGCAAAGTTGCCTTTTCTAACTCTACTAACTCCTCCAATGGTAGCAGGAGTACATCTTCATTAACAGCTCCTAACTTGACAAGCCTGTCAATGATTTCCACTCTTCTGATGTTGTTGATAGCCTCCTGATTGGCTGCATCTGCTTTGCTACTTGCAGCTAACAACTTCCCAGTTGGGAATCTACCTTTCCTTTTAAGCTTTTCTAACCTTTCTTCCTCCTGAAGCTCTTTGTAAGGATTCCTTTAAGTCTAATGCAAACCAAAACATCCAATGTCTCTCTGCAAGCAATGCACTAAAGAACTGAAGTTGAATTGCTTCGGAAGTTTACACCATGCAATAGAAATATTCTAAGTGTAAAATCTTCCGAAGCCAAGACCAATATCTTCCGAAGCCAAATATGAAGTCTTCCGAAGTCTCATAGACAAAGTCTTCCGAAGCTTCATCCTATGAAGACAGATTTCTTCCGAAGACTTTTAGTAACATGCTTTATCTGATGTACTGTTCCATAAAGCTGGACACCTTTCTGCTGCATCTCTGTAAAGTCACCAACTTACATGAGTTGGTGAAAAGGTCCATGCTTTTGGTAACTGTACATTGAGGTCTTGAGTCTGTAACTTCTACTTTATATACTTTATCCTTTTTGTAATAGATAAGGATGTGAGCTATGGCATGTCATAGTCACAAGGTCAAAAGGTAGATATGCCTTTTGATTCTACAATTGATTTTGTTTGTGTCTAGTCAATTGTATCCAGCTGGCTTTCAAAGTATAGCCGGCTGTAGGTTGTCGTATAAGTATTCCATGTTCTAGTATCTTTCTTTATGCTTTGTAACACTTGTAATAGAACTTGAGAAAGCAATATACTGCATCCTTGAAACCCAAATCTCTTGTTTTATCTCTTTATTATTACTTGTGTTCTTTGTATCATTATTGTGGTTAATCCAGTTTACTGTTTGATCAAGTTTGGTTAATCTCCTCTTTGTGTTGTGTTGTAATTGTTAAGCCCTTCACCGGTCCTGCAATTGGTATCAGAGCATTTCAGGCTCTTGATTTAAGATCTCACAATCTTAAGATCCCTCACACACACAAATACTAAACTTTCAAAATGGCATCCATTTCAAAGACTGATATGGAAACTGGAACCATGAACAAGTCCCCACTGATCACTCTTGATGACTTTGATACCTGGTGTATGAGAATGGAAGGTTTCATCAGGTCTCTAGACTCAAGAATGTGGGAATCTGTTGAAAATGGACCTTTCATACCCAGCACTCCTTCTGCTATTGGTGCTGGTATGATCCCCAAAGATGTGGCTAACTACTCTGATGAAGATAGGAAGAGAGTAGAGATTGATAGAAAAGCCATAACTGCTCTTCAAACTCTGTGTACAGAGGTTTCAAGAAATGCAAAACAGCTAAACAGCTGTGGGATGCATTAAAACTGATGTATGAAGGCTCCTCTGAAGCCAAGGAGAACAAGAAGGATCTCCTGAAGCAGCAGTTTGAAAACTTCACCTTCAAAACAGGTGAAACCATGACTCATCAATACTTTAGGTATGTTGAGATAGTGGATACCCTTGTGGATGGAGGAGTTCCTCTTGAAAAATGAGACATTGTAAGGAAGTTTATGTCCTCACTTCCTAGGCAATGGACACACTACTGTGTGGTGATCAAGAGGACTGAAAATCTCAAAACTCTTACTCTGACAGAGTTATATGGGATTCTCAGTGGCTATGCAAGGTTCATCCGGCAACTCCAACAATCAATTGGGTTCAGCCCTACATGTGGTTGAAAGGGATAGCATAGAGCCCCAACATCATCTCATATGCTACCCTGACAACTCACCAAAGGGTCCTTTCATTACCTTCCCAGAGACACCCAGGGAGAACTACACTCAAGGAAGCCCATTCCAAGAGACAAGCTCTTCTCAAGCTTTTGTGTCTTCTGATGAAAGTTGTGGTAACTCTCTTTTCACTCTTGAAGACCTGGATTGTATCCATCCAGATGACCTGGAATATATGGAAATAGTTCAGCAGATGGCTCTTCTCACTCATAGAGCCAAGAAGTTCTACAAGAGAACTGAGGAAGGAGGTTTCCAAGCAATGCAACAAGTGGAAAGTTTGGCTTGGATAAAAGCAAAGTCAAGTGTTACAACTGTAACTTGATTGGCCACTTTGCTAGAGAGTGTAAGGCACCAAAAACAAATGGTTGCCAAGCACAAACCAGACCAAACTACACTGACAAAGCCCCTCAGAATGAGAAGCCAAAGCAACAAGCTACTGTTGCTGTTGAAGAAGGAGGCTTTTACTGGAGCTTTCAGGTGGAAGATGCTTCTCCAAACCAAGCACTAATGGCAGATCATGATGAAGCCAAGGTATTTGAACATCTCTGTACTCCTGAATGCATTGCTAAAGTTAACAGATACAGGTCCTATAACTTGGAAATGAGATCTGATCTTGAGTCCTTAAACATTTTAAAATCTGATTTTAGAAAGTCTGAAAATGATTATAAACTAAAGATAGAGGACTTAGAGAAAACCATTTCAGTTCTAAAACATGAACATACAGATTTTAGGACTCAAATCCAAGATCTCATAACCAAGCTGACTGAGTGCCAGGCTGAGCTTGTGATTAGCAAAGCCAGGGCAGAAAAGAGTGTTCTTGAAGAAGAGACCTTCAAGAACATGATATCCTCATCCCTGCACAACAAGCTGTGTTATCAAAATAGACAGGGACTGGGATCAAATGAGATAGCTCCTCCACACACAATCTTGTCTGTAAGATCTCCTAGGTGTGGAACTTGTGAAGATGAGCTTCCTCTCATAGATCCTATAAGTGAAGAGGATGAAGAAGAGATAGTGAAGAATTCCTCTGAGAAGAGTGAAGAGGAGGATTCTACTAAGGGCCATTATCCTTCTGAGGAGAAGAAGACTACTGTGATGACCAAGTCAAAGAGAAAGAACTTGATCAGGAAGAGCAAAAGAAAAGCAAAGAAGGCTCAAGAGATCAAGGCTACGTTTGACTCTAAGCAGAAACAAGTTTTTATCTCTGCAGGGTTTGAAGTAGTAAAGACTAAAGACATCAACCAAAACTCTTCAGCTAAGAGTTCTGGTTCCTGTTCAAATCATCTCAGTACCAAGAAGAAGACTGATCTGCTGTGTACCACTGCTGCACAGCCTGGACCATCAAACTCCAAGAACAGTTCACAGCCCAAAAGAATTGTCTCAACATCTACAAAGATGAAGGTGGAGAAGGGATGTGACCAAAGACAGTCTCGCTCTCATAAGGAGACTCTTGTGAAGAAGAAAATGTTGTGTGTCATGTGTGAAAGTACCTCTCACATTGCTAAGGATTGTCCATATAATCCTAAAAGTACTGTCCATATGACCAAGACAAAGACTTCAAAGAGTTTCAAGAAGATTCAAGCTTCGGAAGGAAAATCTGTTTCCTTCGGAAGCTCTCAAACAAAGAAGAAGGTAAATGGAAAATTACCTTTGGAAGAAAAGTTAGTCTCGGAAGAAAGGAATTCTTCCGAAGCACTGAAGTCTGCTGCAGTGACTGTAAAATCTTCCGAAGGTTCAGTCATCAAAACTTGCGAAGTCCCAAAAGCTTCCAAGGTTTTGAAGGTCAAGTTCAAGACTCCAAAGGTGGTGTGGAAGTCTAAGAAAGACCAAGTGACTAAAGTTTCTCCATCAACAACAGCTCAAGACCCCTCTGGCACAACCATAGGATCTATTACTGTTGCATTACCTTCTATAATACTTAGTGAACCCAAGACAAGTAGGGCTTGGGTTTCCAAATGTAACTAATCATTTTCTTTGTGCAGGAACAGCTCAAGACAAACAAGAATGTCTGGATCATTGATAGTGGTTGTTCCAGGCACATGACAGGCAATAAGTCACTACTCCATAACTTTGAGAGAATTGATGGAGGACCAGTTTCTTTTGGAGGAGATGAAGGTGGTTACATTTTTGGAAGGGGCAAGGTCACAAATGGTAAGCTCAGCATTGAAAAGGTAAACTTTGTCAAGGAGCTTGGGTACAATCTTCTGAGTGTATCCCAATTTTGTGATCAGAGTCACAACATGCTCTTTAGTGAGCATGAGTGCATTGTTCTCAAGCCTGGAGTGGTCATTCCTCATGAGCACATCCTACTTAGAGCCCCCAGGAAAGGGAACATGTACAAGATGGATTTGCAAGAAACATCTCCCTCTAGAGAAGTTTCATGCTTTCTATCTAAAGCAAATAGTGATGAGTCTTTCCTATGGCATAAAAGAATGTGCCATGTAAACTTTAAGAACATGAATAAACTAATTAAACATGATTTGGTAACTGGAATGCCAAAGTAAGAGTTTACAAGTGATGATCATTGTGTTGCATGCCTGAAAGGGAAGCAACATAAGGTATCTCACAAGCCTAAGGAAAAGAACTCCATCACTACTCCCCTACATTTATTACATATGGATCTCTTTGGCCCCACCAGTGTAATGAGTCTAGGAAGGACCTCTTATTGTTTGGTGATCACAGATGATTTTACAAGATTCACTTGGGTTTTCTATCTTAGAACTAAGGATGAAACCCCTGAGATTCTGAAGAATTTCATCTTAAAAATTGAGAATCAAAGTGATCACAAGGTCAAAACCATAAGATGTGATCAAGGGACTGAATTCAAGAATCAAATCCTTGATACATTTTGTGATGAAAAAGGTATTACAAGACAATATAGTGCTCCCAGGACTCCTCAGCAAAATGGTGTTGCTGAGAGGAGAAACAGGACACTAATTGAAGCTGCAAGAACTATGTTGTCTGACTCTAAACTGCCCATCACCTTCTGGTCAGAGGCAGTAAACACTGCTTGCTATGTGCAAAACAGAGTTTTAGTAGTTAAGACACATGGTAAGACTCCTTATGAACTTTGGCACAAGAGAAAACCTTTTATTGGTTTTCTCAGGTCATTTGGATGTCCTTGCACCATCTTGAATACCAAGGATCAAATTGCCAAGTTTGCTGAGAAATCAGATGATGGACACTTCATTGGATACTCTTCCCAAGCTAAGGCTTATAGAGTATACAATCTCAGAACTAGAATTGTTGAGGAGTCAGCCAATGTGACTTTCAATGAACACACACCCTGTGTGGCTGGTTCTGGTCCTGATTGGCTATTTGATCTTGATTTAGTTACCAACTGTTTTAACAAATCTTGTGAGAATGTTTCAGGATCTGCAGAAAATTTAAATACAGGTGATCCTGATCCAAGATTTGAGCTAGGAAGACCTTCAACTCATACATCTTCAGCTCCAGTTGGAACTACTTCAGCAAATGAGGTTTCTATCAGCACTACAATGACAAACTCAGCTGTTACATCTGGGGTGCCTTCAAATTCCAGCTCAGAGGCTCCTTAACCAGATAAAGATACCTCAATTGTGGAAGACATCAATGGTGATGGTGAAAGTGATCAAGAATTCCTTGATGCTAATAACCACACCATAGATGACAACATCAATGATGTCACACACTCATTGGATCAAGTTAATCTTGATAAGTGTGGTGATGTGGAGGGTGAATCATCTATGCCAGATTTAAATTTCTCAAATTTGGATCTTTCTCAGCAACTTGTTGTGATCCCTCAGCTAAGGATCCACAAGTCTCACCCCACCACAAACATCATTGGAGATGTTGTCACAGGGGTAAGAACAAGAGAACAAACCCATGAAGCAAATGTTTGTCTTCACTCTTGTTTCTTATCCCAGATAGAGCCAAAGAAAGTTGATGAAGCTCTAAAGGATGGAAGTTGGGTTGAAGCTATGCAACAAGAGTTGCTTCAATTCAAAAGGCAAAAAGTTTGGAACCTTTGTCCTCTTCCTCATGGGAAGACTACCATTGGAACCAAATGGGTGTTTAGAATAAGAAGGATGATAGAGGCATTATCATCAAGAACAAGGCAAGACTAGTTGTTCAAGGATACACACAAGAAGAAGGGATTGACTACACTGATGTCTTTGCTCCTGTAGCAAGATTAGAAGCTGTTAGGATATTCCTGGCATTTGCTGCATCCAAGAACTTCAAGGTCTTTCAACTTGATGTAAAGTGTGCTTTTCTGTATGGAGTGATTGATGAAGAGGTTTATGTCAAACAGCCACCTGGTTTTGTAGATCCTGATCATCTTGATTATGTCTGCAAGCTTGACAAAGCTCTTTATGGGCTGCATCAGGCACCCAGGAAGTGGTATGAGACATTGTCTGAGTATCTTTGTAAACATGGATACAGGAGAGGTACTATAGATGGAACTCTCTTCATCAAAGGAAAGGGAAATGACTTATTGCTAGTTTAAGTGTATGTAGATGACATCATCTTTGGTTCAACTAATCCAAAGCTCTGCAAAGACTTTGAGAAGCTGATGAAAGACAGATTTGAAATGAGTGCAATGGAGAACTCAATTTCTTTCTAGGAATTCAAGTGAAGCAAGTTGAAGATGGCATTTCATAAGTCAGTCAAAGTATGTTCAGGACATACTCAAGAGGTTCAACATGACTGATTGTAAGATTGCTAAGACACCCATAGCCAGAAACCACTCCCTTGGACCTGATCTTGAGGGGAGTGTGTAGATGAACACTTATACAGGGCTATGATTGGGTCTCTTATGTATCTTACAGCTAGCAGGCCTGATATCATGTTTGCTACATGTATTTGTGCAAGATATCAAGCCAACCCTAAGATGTCTCACCTAATCACTGTCAAAAGGATTTTAAGATACCTCAAAGGTGCTTCAACACTTGGTTTATGGTATCCAAAGAATCCTGACTTCAATCTGTATGCTTATACAGATAGTGATTATGGTGGTTGCAACATGACTGCAAAGTCTACATCTGGGGGATGTCAATTCCTTGGTGGAAGGGTTGTCTCATGGCAATGCAAGAAACAATCCTGTGTGTCTGCATCAACTGCTGAGGCTGAATACATTGCTGCTGCAAGTTGCTGTGCTCAAGTGCTTTGGATTCAAAATCAGATGCTAGACTATGGATTTAACTTCAAGGAGACTCCTATCCACATAGACAACAATAGTGCTATCTCTATCACTGAGAACCCTGTGCAGCACTCAAGGACCAAACACATCAATATCAGGTATCATTTAATAAGAGATAACTATGAAAAGGATTAATTAACTAGTCAAAGTTCATACAGATGAACAATATGCTGATCTGTTTACAAAAGCTTTTGATGAACAGAGATTTAAATATCTAATATCAGCTATTGGGATGATTAACTTTGAGTAGATCTTTTCTTAAAACTAATTCTAATTATTTCTTAAAATATGTGTGTCCTAAGTTGTCTAGTTCATCATTTTCATAAGCTCATGTTTTCTTTGGATATAAAATCCTTTTTGAAGACTTTCCTTAGATTCTTGAAAATTTTCTGATCCTTCGGAAGATATATTTTTACCTTCGGAAGAAAATTATGTCTTCAAAATAAATAACTGTCTAAGAAATTTTACCTTCGGAAGAAGTCTAAATCTATCTTCCGAAGCTTAAATACTTGTCTCAGACACTTATTTGTTTTAAGGACTTTTTCCTTTCGAAGCAAAATTAACTCTCGGAAGCTTTGTTGTTTCATATACAAAGTTTATTTCTCTTCCGAAGCAAAATTTTCAAGACTCTCAGGAAATCTTCCGAAGTCATTTTAGCTTCGGAAGCTTTTTCATTAAAACTTCCGAAGATAATTTACCTTCGGAAGCTTTTCGAATTCCAAGAAAACTACTTTTTGAGCAAAAGTAAACTACTTTTTCAGAGGTGGGACCGACTTTCGGATTTCAAAGTTTATCCTCTTTCATTAACTTTAGTTCAAATCCCTTTTCACATAAATACCCAATGGTTCCCCCTCTTCCTCACTATCTTCTTCAATTCTACTATTCCTCAAACCTAATTCCCAAAACCGCCTTTGCTTTTTACCTTTCTTCAACCTTAAGCTTCTCAAATGGCCAACCTTAACCGCAGAAACAACCCAGATTTCTCCATGCAACTTCACAGGCAACACAACCAGTTGCTCTGTTAAGCTCTGAGAAAGATGAAAGTTTCTCAGAGATTTGCCAATTCTTAACTCTATCAAATTACTTCACCTCCCTAACCATTGATCCTACTCTGTATGTGGATCATCTTCTTGAATTTTGGAAGACCTGCCAAGAGGTCATCATGGATGGGGAGAAGGCACTGTCTGCCACAGTGCAAGGGAGGACAATCTTCATCACTCCGGCCATCATCAACACTCATTTGCAGCTGGATGATGAAGAAGGTGAGTTGTCCTTCCCAAAGGAAGCTGTCAATCATTCCTTTGAGCAGATGGGCTATGAGGGAGATTTCTCTGTAAAGACCTTCAGGAAAGGGAAGGTCTCATCCCAGTGGAAATACCTACTCCATGTGGTTATCCACAGCTTGTCAAACAAGCATGGAGGGTGGGACCAGATTCCTGAGGATCTCTCCTTCATAGTGCATGGAATGGTTCAAGGGGTCAAGTTCAGGTACTCTCAATTTGTCTATACCAATTTACTTGCTAACTTGGACTCCTTAGAGTATTATATGTTTCCTAGATATGTTCAACACATTCTCAACTGTGAACTGGGCTCACAGTTGAGGAAACAGATAATATTCTTAAATTGGGACAGATGAAGCCCGGCATCTTTAAAATCATGAAGAAGCCAACTGTAGGCTTCTCAGGGGTAGAAACAGCCCTTGTCCCCAAAATGTTAGAGCTCATTGCTCAAGGTGACAACCTAGCAACACAAGCTAGTGTTGAACCCACACCTTCTACCTCTCTACCACTAAAAAGGCCTCAAGTAACCCTCACCTACCAAAGAAAATCCAAACGAACCCCTGCTCAAGCTATTGAGTCTGTGCAGGTCCCCATATACTCACCTTTACAGGAGGAAGTGGACACTAGAGCTCCCACTTCCCCTGAGGAGCAAACCACTCCCATCTCTTCAACTATCAGGGCTGAGGTTCCTCATGCTCACCCTGATGAGCTCACAAGCCCAACAGCCTTAAGCCTTCACTCTGAGTCTCAACACTCAAGTGAACAACCTTCAGGGGACAGTTACCATCCCCAGCCTTTAGATCTAAATCAACCCATTCCCAACCTATCCTTCTATACTGATGAAGACTTAGGATTCAGTGAGTACCATGAGTCTCTCTTCTCTTCCCCTACTCAAAGAGAGATGAGTACTCCTGAGTCTCCTCAGTCTAGCCCACATCAGTCACCTATAACTGAGGTGGACACTTCTGAACCTGTTCAGGATGTCCATATGGAAGAGGCTCTCACTTCTGCAAGTGATTACATCATTAAGACCTCAACCATGGCAACTCAGCCCACTGACATCTCAACTGAGATTGCTAGTGAGCAGAGGAAAACCAGCAGCCAAGAACCTCAAGCTGGTGGTGAGAGAGAGGACTTTGGTCCAATCATCTCATCCCCCAATGATTCTTCTGATGAAGAAGAGGGGAATCTGAGACTAATGGTGCACAAATTGTCTAAAACATGCACTTACCTAGTCTCAAAGGTCAGTCACCTTGAATCTCAGGTGACTACCTTACACAACAGGGTCAATGATCAGCAACTTCAGATTTCATATCTTAAGGAAAAACTAGCTGGGAGACCTTTAAGAAGAGCTCAACCAGGAACACAAGAACCTGTGGATGTGATTGATTTATCCTCCAGCTCACCTATGCAAGTGGGTGATGCTACCAAAAAGGGGGAGAAAGTCATTGCAGCCACAGAACCTGGGAGTTCTTCACAGAGAATGGACATAGAGGACTCACCATCCTCACTTGCAATTGTGCATTCTCAGCAACTTCCTCAAGTTCACATTAATGTGGACTCTATAGACTCTATCATCAGGAGTCTCTTTGAGGAAGGTATACCAAGGGCTGTGTCATCCCCACCTCAAGGAACTTCAAACTACATCATAAGGTGGAGGTATGATGCTGATAGAAGAGCCCTTATTCTTCACAGAGTTCAAGGGCAACAAGAAGTATTTGACTTTTAAAATTTGAACTTCTATGAAGGTTTGGATCTAGTCAATATGCCACTTGTCAATCCAAGCAACTCAAGACAAGCTGACAGATTGGCTCAAAGAATCCAAGACAGGATCACTGCAGAGTTTAGCTTAAGAAGGAGACTTAGGCAATCAGGTAATGTCATCGGTCAACTGGATGTTGAGGTGGACCCTAAGATTAGTTTCATAGGGGAAACCTTGACTGAAGGCCCAGTGGCAGAACCTGAGACCCCTGTCTCATCATCATCAACTGCTGCAGAGATTCACATTCCCTCTGAGACACCTGCTGGTGAAGGTGTTTCTCAGCCTCTCTCTGGCCAGAGCATGGATGCTACACCAAGCAATGAAGGCCAAACCTCTATCCACCCTGAGTCACAAAGGTCTGTGGGTGACAAAGGGAAAAGGATTTTGACTCCTGAGGAAATTGAGGAGGAAGAGAGAGAGAGAGGAAGAGGAAGCTAAGGGGAGAAAGTTCCTCTGGGTCTTCAGGTTTTATGCAAGCTGCAATCAGGGCTGCCCCCAGACCAAATACTCAAGATGATGAGTTGAGGGCAGTCAGGATTACTTACCTGCAGACCAGGAACTATGACATTGATGAAATCATTTCTATTCCCTTAGAACAACTAAATGAACTGGCTGACATGGAAGTGTCAAGAGAGATGAAAGAAAAAGAGGATGCAAGGTTACTTCTCCAATTCAAAGAGGAGAAGAGACAGAAAAGACTCTACAAGCATGCTCCTACTCTTTCCCCAGTTCAAGAAAGCCCTGTACAAGAAGATGTGGTTCAACAAGAACCTCAGGTAGACAAAGAAGAAGATAGGATCAAAATGATCAACTACCTGAGTGCCACAGGCTTCTATCAGGCAGATGCACTTCTTCCCTTGTCCTATGACTTTGTTGAGTTTGAGTACTTAAAACAACTTGAGCTTGAGTTAGTCAAGGAGAGAAAGACAACTAAAAAAAAGCTAAGGGAAGAAGCTGCAAAGTCAAGAGCCATCATCCAAAAGAGTATGAAGAAGTCTGCTGACAGACAAAGGATGATGAGCTTCTTGAAGCTGTATGGATTCTCCGGAAGGAGACTTGGCCCTATGTCTCTATCCACAATGGATGAGCATATAAGGGTAATCAAGCAGAAGATCAAGAGTGGAGAGCTGATTGACTTACACTCTCTTCCAAGTCAAGTCCCACCTGAAGTGGAGGTTAAGTTTGAACAACCTGAGATAACACAACCCGGACCTCCTGCTGAGCCTCAGCAAGCTTCATCTTCTGATCCACAGCAGGGTCAAACTCCCTCTCCTTCTGAACTTGTGAGGGAGGAACACCCAACTGAGAAAGACAAGGATGATCAACAAGGTGCTGCAGACCAGTCTTCTCAGTTAAAGTCATCTAAGAGGAAGAAGAGATGGCTTCTAAACCAAAGTCTAAGAAGAAGAAGCCTAAATCATCTACCTCTACACCTCAGGCTGAGTCAGATCAACCTGAGGAAGTGCATGAAGAGGCAGCCCAATCAACTCCAATACAAGTGGCTCCTCTTGCAGTTGAGACACCCATCCTATCCTGGACCTTCTCTACCAATCCAGAAAGATGGCATGTAATCAGAGATCAAGGTGTTGAGAATGTCTATACATGGCAAGACATAATCAACTTACCTCTACATGATCTCTTTGAGATGAGAAGATACTATGAAAGTTTGAATGATCCTGACCATCTAATGAAGGGTATGGTCATGATTGTGCTGAAGACTACTAACATCTGAAGATCTTCTAAATGTTTTGGTAGCATCAGCCTAGGGGGAGTTTGTAAGGATTCCTTTAAGTCTGATGCAAACCAAAACATCCAATGTCTCTCTGCAAGCAATGCACTAAAGAACTGAAGTAGAATTGCTTCGGAAGTTTTACACCATGCACTAGAAATATTCTAAGTGTAAAATCTTCCGAAGCCAAGACCAATATCTTCCGAAGCCAAATATGAAGTCTTCCGAAGCCTCAGAGACAAAGTATTCCGAAGCTTCATCCTATGAAGACAGATTTCTTCCGAAGACTTTTAGTACCATGCTTTATCTGATGTACTGTTTCATAAAGCTGGACACCTTTCCGCTGCATCTCTGTAAAGTCACCAACTTACATGAGTTGGTGAAAAGGTCCATGCTTTTGGTAACTGTACATTGAGGTCTTGAGTTTGTAACCTTCTATTTTATGTACTTTATCCTTTTTGTAATAGATAAGGATGTGAGCTATGGCATGTTATAGTCACAAGGTCAAAAGGCAGATATGCCTTTTGATTCTACAATTGATTTTGTTTGTGTCTAATCAATTGTATCCAGTTGGCTTTCAAAGTATAACCGGCTGTAGGTTGTAGTATAAGTATTCCATGTTCTAGTATCTTTCTTTATGCTTTGTAACACTTGTAATAGAACTTGAGAAAGCAATATACTGCATCCTTGAAACCCAAATCTCTTGTTCTGTCTCTTTTTATTATTACTTGTGTTCTTTGTATCATTATTGTTGTTAATCCAGTTTACTGTTTGATCAAGTTTGGTTAATCTCCTCTTTGTGTTGTTGTGTTGTAATTGTTAAGCCCTTCACCGGTCCTGCACTCTTCCTCGGTCATCTTCCTCTTTCCTTTGACATCTTCAGAAGTGCTAGAATTTGGAGGTTCTTGGATGGAAGTCTTAGGTTAAGTGGTGGTAATGGGAGCTGGAGTCAATGATGATGTTTGAGCTAGGGGTTAGGTGAAAAAATCCTCCCTATTGACCTCAGATGCAAGTTCTTGGATTGCATCTGTGACTTCTATATCATCGGATAGAGAAAATAGTCCTTCCGCAGCTTCAATCTTAGCTTCGAAAGTTTGAAGTTTTTCTTCCGAGGCTTTGACTTGTGCTTTGAAAGTATGTGAGAATGCACTCTCTGTCCCAACTATCTCGGTTGCTGGGCCATCAGTCCTTGTTTCCCCTTCGAAATTAATCTCAGGTTCCACTTGGACCTTAGGTTGACCAACTTCCTCGACGGTAGTAGAAGGTGCATTCAACCTCTGAAGCTCTTGAGCTCGAAACTATTTCACAGACATGTCAGGACTTGGCTGTTCAATAAAAGATTCCATCAGGAACTTGTTGAAGAACCTGTTGAGATCTTGGAGCATCCTTCCACACTTAGCTTCGGAAGTCCTTTATTAGTTGCACCAAAATAGTCTAAGTGATCTGGTTTTGGTTGCACCAGCCTTTCTAGATCCAACAAATTTGGTCCCAACCTCTATGTTTGTTGGACAAAGAATGGATGACCACATGTTGGAGGTACTTCCATTGTAAGGAAACCTTACCTTTTTTTAAGGTTCTTATAGAGTAATCCCTTTCATAGCCCATCCGTGGGAATGAGTTGTTTACAGCTGACTTGGGGAAGGAGAATTCACCTTCATAGTCATCAAGCCTCATATGAGAGTTGATGGTGGCTGAAGTGACAAAAAATATATTCCCCTACACTGTAGCAGACTGTACTTTCTCACTGTCCAAGATGACCTCTTGGTAGGTACTCTAGAACTCTAGAATTTGATCTTCATATAGAGGAGGGTTTATGGTAAGTGCAGTAAGGTAGTTGGAATTAGACAAGAAGCGACAAACATCTAAGAAACCTGGATCTTTATCAGATGATAACAGATCAACTTGGTTTTGTTGCCTGTGTAACTGCATGGAAAAATCTGGTTGGTTTCGAGAATCAGGGTTGGCCATTTTTAAGTAGCTTAAAGGTGAAGAAAGCTAAGAACAAAGACATTTTGTGAGTGAATTTAGGTTATGAACTTTTGCAGATGAAATAGAAGGTAAAAGAGGGGTAACCGTTGTAGGTATATTTATATGGTTGGATCTGAGACAAAGTTAATGTAAAAGAATAAACTTTCAAATCCGGATATCAGTCCCACCTCTAAAAAAGTGTCCAGAAAGTTAATTTTCTTGAAGTCAAAAATCTTTTGAAGGCAATTTGTCTTCAGAAGTTTTGATAAAACTTTTGAAGCCAATTTGATTTCGGAAGATATTCCTTAGCTTGGTAAAATTTTGCTTCGGAAGAAAAATACTTAGAGTATTTTTGCTTCCGAGATAAATTTGGTTTCGGAAGATATTAAATTTCAGAAGATTTATTCAAAGGATGAATAAAGCTTTCAAAATTTAATTGCTTTCAGAAGAAAGTTGTCCTTAAAAACATATAAGTACTTAGAATTAGGGGTGTGCAAGAAACCGAAATAACCGAACCGTAACCAAAATAACCGACGCAACCGAACCGCAAAAACTGAAACCACTAAGAAACCGATGGTTTGGTTTTATGATTTTTTAGAAACCAAATTTTTTCGGTTCGGTTTTGGTTTTGCTTGTAACAAAAACCGAAAAAACCGAAACGAAACCATACAACCAAACTTGTATGTTTAGAGGTGTAATCATACACTTATAAATATTAGCTTATGTTATATAAAAGAGATTGAATATTTAGGTTTCAATAACAATCTTAGACATCTTTTGTTTGAATTGATAGATTAAAATGTTTTATTGAATTTTTTGTTATTATATTTTACAGATTGCATTATATTTTAATGTCAACTAATTTTTAAAAATATATGGATTATATTTAAAAATCAATAAAATTATGTAATGCCAAAGTTTTAGCTTAAATTCATTACTTTAAAACAATTTTTTCTTTAGAAACCTCAAGCCCAAACGGTAAAACCGAACAAAACCGAAACCGAACCAAAACCGAAATGAAAACCGAAAACCAAAAACCAAAAAACCGAAACTGAACAGTTTTAAAAACCTAGAAACTGAAAATCGGTTTTTGGTTTCGGTTTTAAGCTAAAACCAAACCAAACCGACCATGCACACCCCTACTTAGAATCATATTTAAGCTTCGGAAGATCTATCAGAATTTCTTCCGAAAGTAAATTTCTTAATAAATAGTTATTAGTTTTGAAGACATAATGTTCTTTCGAAGTCAATTTAATGTCTTCGAAAAGACAATATATCTTCAATTCTCAAAATTCTAAGTAATATGATTTTGAAAATTTCTTTCAAAGGAAATTGAACTCTGTGAGTGAGTAGAGCCATTTGTTGAACTATCTCCATTTACTCTAGATCATCTGGGTGGATGCAGTCCAAGTTTTTAAGAGCGAATAGAAAGTTATCACTGTTTTCATCAGCAGACACAAAGACTTGAGATGAGCTTATCTCTTGGAATGAGCTTCCTTGGATGTAACTCTTCCTTGGTGTCTCTGGAAAGGTGATGAAAAGACCTATTTATGAGTTGTCAGGGTAGCAGATAAGATAATGCTGTAGTTCTTTGCACTCCCTTTCAACCACATGGAGGGCTCAACTCTGTTTATTGTTGGAAGAGCTGCCTGATGGAATTTGCATGTTCATCTCCATCTAGTATCGACTAAGGATACCATACAACTCTGTGAGAGTAAGGGTTGAGAGGTTTTTAGTTCTTTTAATGGTCACACAGTAGTAAGTCCATTGTCTTAGAAGAGAGAACATGAACTTCCTTACAATGTCCATATTCTCAAGTTTAACTCCAACATCCATAAGAGTATCTACAATCTCAACATACCTAAAAGATTATTGATTCATAGTTTCACCTAATTTGTAGGTGAAGTTCTCAAACTATTGCTTCAAGAGGTTTTCTTGTTTTCTTTTGCTTCAGTAGACCCTTCATACCTAAGCTTCAGTGCATCCCAGAGCTATTTTGTAGTTTGCACTTCTTGAAGACTCTGTAAATAGAGTTAGGAAGAGAAGTTTAGAGAATGGTCATGGCCTTTTGATCTACATCAATTTTATTACAATCTTCCTATGAGTAGTCAGCCACTTCCTTTGGAATCATACCACCACCGACAGTAGCTGAAGTGGTGCTTGGAACATGAGGTCCCACGACAATAGATCCCCACATCCTGCTGTCTTGATACTTGATGAAACCTTCCAATATTTGGCACTAAGTATCAAAGTTATCAGGAGTGATTAGTGGAGATTTGTTCATGGTACCGATTATCATATTAGCCTTGGTAAAAGCTGCCATTTGAGTTGTTAAGTGTTTTGTGAAACTGAAGTGATTTAATATGGTGAGATCTTACAATCAAGAGCCTGAAATGCTCTGATACCAATTGTAGGACCGGTGAAAAGGGTCAATGCAATAGTTTCACAATGTGGAGAGACTTATAACATTTAACAAATCAAATAGGGAATCGGTTTATGATGAAACAAAGAACACAAGTAAAGAACAAGAACAAGATAATATGGTTTTCAAGAATGACGTATACTGCTCTCAAGTTCTTACAAGTGTTATAAAGCTTAATTCTAAATACAAGTACTTGAGATACTTTATACTATATTCTACATCTTGCCATACTTTGAAAGCCAGGTGGAAACACTAACAAGATCAATGTAGAGTCAAAAGCCATATGATATGCCATAGCTCACATCCTTATCTATTACAAAAAAGATAAAAGTACATAGTTAGAAAGTTACAGTCTAAACACCTTAATCGACGGTTGACAAAAAACATGGATTTTCACCAACTCACGCAAGTTGGTGAGTATTCAGAGATTGCAATGGAAAGGTGTTTTAACTTATGTCAAAAGCATGTTAGAGAAGACATGTCTTCTCTGTCTTCGGGAGAAATCAGTCTTTGGCTACGGAAAACTTTGTCTTTGATGCTTCAGAAGACTTCATCTTTGGCTTCGGGGAAAATTTTCTTTTGGCTTTGGAAGATTTGATATTTGGTATAATTAACTGAGTTACATCAAATCTTTCGAAGTAACTTTCATGTACTTCACATGTGCATGCTGAGAGCTCTTTGATAACATCAGCCTCTAAGTGTAATCCTTACATAATTATATTATTTCACTTATGTTGTAATTTAGGATTGTTTTAGAATTTGGTTAATGTTAGGGCACTTTCAAGTTACTGTTTATAGCAAGACCTAGTATTTACACACATGTTATCATAGAATCACACTAACATTTAATAGCTTCATCACGAATCATAATACGTAGAACATGAGATAGTTTTCATAAATAGGTGTAACACCCGGATATTTTCTTTGAAGCCGACGAAAGAAGAAAAAGAAATAAAGTCCAAAGTCGAGGGACCAAACTTGCCAAAACGGGAGAAAGATTGGAAGAGTGGGGGATTAAGAGGGGAGGGCTGTCACACCCCCGCTAAAAGCGGAAATGCGGGGATGTAACGAGATCGGGATCGTCATAACACATGGTAAGCGATAGAGATGCAATATAAATATATGATGACAAGCGTGTCATGACGACACCAGACAACAAGGGGACTTGTGTCGTGTTTAGTCAATGTTCACGACAACATAGCCATAAGCATAAACATGATAATGATTCACATAACCAAATAAGATGAAATTGTAATATGATTTCCCACAACCCGGGAACAAGTATTAAAAGATTGTAATTGTTTACACAGATCAACATTGTTCAAGATAATTGTTTGTCAAAACATGTTAGTCCCAAAAATGCATCCTAGGGTCTCCACTAAGGCAGCACACCTAGATTCCTGAACTTGCATGATCACCTGAAAAGATATGCTCAAAATGGTCAACATAATTGTTGGTGAGCTCGCAGGTTTAAGTAATAAAAGTGTAAGTGATGTTGTATAAAGTAAGCGTTGCGGAATACCGTGAATACAGTTATATACACAAGTAAAATCACATGACATGAGCTTTGCAACCAAACCTAGCGACGTACACAAAGAAATTGTCGGCATATATTCACCCAAGGGCCCGTTCCTGGCCACTGATGGTACCAACTAGTATACCATCGAACAAGGATGGGGGTGTCAACCCAGTAATACTACCAATACCTAACCGTCGGTTCCCACACATGGAATTAAATAGTTGCAAAGATAGAACCACACAGCAGACCCAAGCATGTATCAGATAAGTACTTGTAACACAGTATCACGTTGATCCCTTGTATGTAAAATGTAAGTAAGTTGTACAGCATTGAAAATGGGTGAGCATACTTTTCCCCCAAGTTGTAAATGATTGAAATATTGTATAAGCGTAAAAAGGGGCCACGAAACTCACTTGTTAAGTGATAAGTATGTAAGATCAATGTTCCCAAATGTTGAATGCAAATGAACAGTCAAACACCTATTGACAGTTATTGTTAAGCATTAATGATATGAAATAAGCGCATAATAATGTTCGGTCGGTTCGGGTTGTATCGGCTGGGTCGCGTGTAACTCACACAAACAGACACACGTACTAGACCTTATGTAGATCCAAGTACAAGACATTGTCGCCATCGTTGATGATATTTGAATAAAAGTTTTATTGTTATTGAAGAAGTATTAGTTAAATGTCAATAGTTATAAGTCGGTTGATAGTTGTAAAATGTTAGTTTAATTTGTTTTGAATAGTATTTGTGGCCTTTTTAGCGTTGACTTTAATATTTGTGGCCTTTATTGTTTTAATTCCCGAACACATGGCAACTGTGTTAATGTTACCTCAACATCACACGTCATACTCACACCACGCACAAGAAGGAAATCAATCACAACAATTACAGTCGCACAACAAGACCAGACGCATGACTCAACCTCCATACGCACGAATCAACCCTCAATCGTGCGAATCAGCTTCATTCGTACGATTGAGCCTTCATTCGTATGACTGGTATTCAGTCGTACCACACAAACACCCAATCGCACGACTCAACCTCCATACGCACGAATCAACCTTCAATCATGCGAATTAGCTACTTTCGTACGATTGAACCTTCATTCGTGTGATTGGACTCCAGTCGTGCGAAACAAGCACAATCGCATTCATTCAGTCGGTCACCTGACTCAATCGCACATACTCATTCATACGCATGACTCAATCACATACATTCATTCGCACGCATGACTCATTCGCACACATACACACAGTTACATGACTCAGTCGCACGACATGCCCAATTGCACAACTCAGTCGCACGATTGACTCAGACGCATGGTTCAGTCGCACGACTCACCCAGTCGCACGACTCAATCGCATGACAGACCCAGTCGCCTGGACAGCAGAATCGCGACTGTGGTCGGGCTGAGCAGCTCCCCGGCTGCTCTAAACGCGAGTTTTACACAACAAGGACTTCCAGAAACACTCTACAAACATACACAAACGTGAAACACAAGCAGAAAGACCTCACACGCACCCATACGACTCATGTGTTCGGGTTGAACCCGAAACACCCGAAACCCTAGTTTGGAAAGCCGTGAATAAGCAAGAAAAGAGACAACCAAAGTCGTCTACCTGCTAGAAAGAAGTAGACTAGGCTGTAGATGAAGTCTAGACGACGAAAACAAGACCAAGCGGGTCGGATTTGGTGCTAAGATGAAGAAGATGTGTAGAGAGGATGAAGAAGATGAAGATGATGAAGTAATGGTGATTAGGGCTGGGAAATGGGTTTATATACCCAGCCCAAGTTTGCAAAATGTCAAGTTTAGTCCCTGCACTCAACCCCCGAGTTTCCCAAATTTGTTTCGGTTGAAAAACGACTTTATTTGATTAATTGTATTAATTATAAAAATGCATTTAATGATATTTATAACTTAAAATGGTTTTATTGGTGACGTTTATTGTATATAAAAATGTTATTTTTGGCGGTTACGATGTTGAAAGTTTTAATAGTTTTTAAGGTTAACATAAGATTATAACGAAAACACAAGCACAACGATGATAAGGCACACATGATATCCACATAAAGAGTTAATAAAGATGAGGAATGATCGATCAAGGAAAAGTTAACGGAAAACCACGTTAATTGACGGACCTTAAGGTGACGGATGTCACAGTATCCCCCAGTTGAGAGAATTTCGTCCTGAAATTCAGCTGGAGTTAGGTCCAAGAGTGTCATCCTCGAATAGATGTGGATATTTGAGTTTCATCTGATCTTCTCGTTCCCATGTAAACTCTGGCCCTCGCTTTGAATTCCACCTTACGCGAACAATAGGTATTCTACTGCGCTTCAGTTGCTTGACCTTTCGATCCATGATTTCAATGGGTTCCTCAACAAAATGAAGCTTTTCGTCAATCATGATTTCCTCAATTGGCACGTGAAGGGATTCGTCAGCCAAACACTTCTTGAGGTTTGACACGTGAAAAGTATCATGCACACCGCTAAGTTCTTGTGGCAACCTTAATCGGTAAGCCACTGGACCGATTCTTTCAGTAATCTCGAATGGTCCAACGTATCTTGGGGCTAACTTCCCTTTCTTTCCAAATCGAACGACTCCTTTCCATGGGGAGACTTTGAGTAAGACTCGATCCCCAACATTGAATTCTAGAGGCTTCCGACGATTGTCGGCATAGCTCTTTTGGCGATCTCTTGCAGCTTTTAGTCGGTCTTTGATTTGAAAGATCTTGTCAGTTGTTTCTTGAATGATCTCTGGGTCTGTTAGCTGACTTTCACCAATCTCGGCCCAACAAACGGGTGATCTGCATTTCCTTCCATACAACGCTACGAACGGAGCACACCCAATGCTTGTATGGTAGCTGTTGTTGTAAGAGAACTCAATCAGCGGTAGATGAGCATCCCAACTACCACCAAATCGATTACACACGCTCTCAACATGTCTTCTAGTGTTTGTATAGTTCGTTCACTTTGGCCATCTGTCTGAGGGTGATAGGCGGTACTCATGTCTAATTGAGTGCCCATCGCTTTCTGTAGTGTCTGCCAAAATCATGAAGTAAATCGGCTATCACGGTCGGATATGATTGACACCGGTACCCCGTGCCGTGTCACGACCTCTTTGATGTACAGTCTTGCCAACTTATCCATCTTGTAGTCTTCTCGGATAGGCAAGAAATGTGCTGATTTCGTCATTCGATCCACAATGACCCATATCGAGTCATGACAGCTGCTTGTTCTAGGGAGTTTGCTAATGAAATCCATGGCTATATTCTCCCATTTCCACTCGGGAATTTCAGGTTGCTGTAATAATCCTGATGGTTTCTGATGTTCAGCTTTAACTTTCGAACACGTCAAGCATCTGCTGACGTATAAGGCAATGTCTTTCTTCATGCCTGGCCACCAGTACAGATCCTTGAGATCGTGATACATCTTGTCTGCACCAGAATGAATAGAATATCGCGTCTTGTGGGCTTCATCCATGACTAAGGTACGTACACCTCCCCATTTGGGTACCCATATGCGATCCATGAAGTACTGTATACCGTCATCCTTGCAAATCATCTGTTTATCTAACCCTCGGAATTCTTCTCTCGCAAGGTTTTCTTCTTTCAATGCCTCACTTTGTGCCATTTGGATCTGGGCCTTCAAGTTCATTTGAATGGTCAATCCCAACGCTCGAGCACGTAGTGGTTTCACACGTTCTTTACGGCTTAAAGCATCATCCACCACGTTAGCTTTCCCCGGATGATACCGGATTTCACAATCGTAGTCACTAAGAAGCTCTATCCAACGTCGTTGGTGCATGTTAAGTTCCTTCTGATCCAGAATATGTTGGAGGCTCTTATGATCAGTGAAGATAATGCATTTGGTTCCATACAGGTAATGCCTCCAAATCTTGAGTGCAAATACTACAGCGCCCAACTCAAGATCATGAGTTGTGTAGTTCTTTTCGTGCACCTTAAGCTGTCGCGAAGCGTAGGCAATCACCTTATCCTTTTGCATTAGTACACATCCCAATCCTTGATGTGACGCATCGCAGTATACCATAAAATCATCAGTTCCGTCTGGGAGAGACAATATAGGCGCGTTGCACAATTTCCCTTTCAATGTTTGGAACGCTTGTTCTTGTGCATATCCCCAATCAAACTTCTTGTCTTTCTGAGTAAGCAGGGTTAATGGTTGCGCGATCTTTGAAAAATTCGCGATGAAGCGACGATAGTAACCGGCCAATCCTAAAAATTGTCGTATCTCTGATGGTGTCTGGGGCGTATCCCACTTCTTCACCGCTTCGATCTTGCCGGGATCTACATGAATCCCGTCCTCATTAACCACATGACCCAAAAACTTCACTTCCCGCAACCAAAATTCACACTTCGGGACTTGGCGAAAAGTTTCTCTTCTCGTAGCAGCTTCAGAATTGCCCGAAGGTGTTCTTCGTGATCCTCTTTCGATCGGGAGTAGATAAGTATATCGTCATTGAACACGATCACGAACTTATCCAAGTAAGGTTTGCACACCCGATTCATCAGATCCATAAACACAGCTGGTGCGTTAGTCAGCCCGAACGGCATGACCAAGAACTCATAGTGCCCATAACGAGTCCTAAACGCTGTCTTCGGTATGTCGTCCTCGAAAACCCTTAGTTGATGATAACCAAAACGAAGATCGATCTTTGAGAAATACGAAGCTCCTTGTAGCTGGTCAAACAGGTCGTCGATCCTGGGGAGAGGATATCGATTCTTCACAGTTAACTTGTTCAGTTCACGATAATCGATGCACATGCGGAACGACCCATCCTTCTTCTTGACAAATAGTACCGGTGCTCCCCATGGTGAATGACTCGGTCGAATAAAACCCTTCTCCAGTAGTTCCTGTAACTGACTAGTCAACTCTTGCATTTCGGATGGCGCTAGTCGATATGGCGTCTTTGCTACCGGTGTAGCTCCAGGAACCAACTCAATACGGAATTCCACCTTTGTGGAGGAGGCAAACCAGAAAATCATCAGGAAATACATCTGGGTAATCCCGTACCACTGGAATATCTACTAGTTTCCTCTCTTCGTCCTTCTTTTCAACCACATGAGCCAGAAAAGCGTAGCACTGCTTTCGTAAACTTCGGCGTGCTTTCATGCAGGAAATAATCTTTAAGTTCCTTCCGATCGTTCTCCCTGAACTTGAGTACTTCCCCTTTGGCATAGGGATTCGTACTACTTGTCCCAACAGACAATCTCTGCTCTGTTTTGCGACAACCAATCCATACCCACAATCACATCAAAACTTCCTAGCTCGAAAGGTATCAAGTCTATATTGAAGGCATGGTCCTCAATGTTAACGAGCACTTCCTAATGATCTCATCGGCCTAAACAACCCTACCATTGGCCATCTCTACAGAGTAGCTAGTTTCTAGCCTACTAGGACTCAAATCAAGCAATTGCACAACTCAGAAGATATAAAGCTATTGTCTGCTCCAGTATCAATAATATAGATGCGAAGTGATGATTGAGTAAGTGCGTACCCGTGACAACATTCGGGTCCTGACGAGCATCGTTGGCTCCAATGACGAATGCACGTCCCCGAGCTGCATTCCCTTGATTGGTCGGGCCCTGATTTCCAGCTATAGCCATCACTTGCTGCTGGTTGTTTCCCTGTTGACCCGGTGCCCGATTCAGCCTGGGACACATGTTTCTGTAGTGATCAAGGCTTCCACACTCATAACAAGCCCTTGCATTTCCGGCGGGGTTAACCGCGTTGACGGGAGCCAAAAGATTCGGCGCAGTTCTACAATCTCTTGCCAAATGCCCCGGGTGTCTACAGTTCGCGCACACCCGGCACTGCACTCCTGGGGGATGATGATAGTTGCACCTGTCACATTTGGGGTGCGGCCCCACATACTCTCTCTTGGCCTGACACACGGCCACAAAATTCCTGGTCGTCTTGGCCCTCTTATCAAACCTCCCGGCACTCGACCGGCTCGTTTCCCCAACATCCTTTCTCTTTTCTGCTCCTCTGCCCAGAACCCCCGTTCTCACCATTTCATCAGTCAAAGCGCCAGCCTTCAGAATTGCGCTCTGAATAGTAGGAGGAGCGGCTGCTGTAACCATTGCCCTAATTTGAGGCGCAAGTCCCCAAATGTACCTCTTGATTCTCTTTGATTCCGGCGTGACCAAATGCGGAACCAATCTTGCCAGCTCGTGAAAACGGTCGGTATAAGCTGCATGCCCGGCCCCCACCATGGCATGATTCTAGAACTGATGCTCCAATTTCTGCATTTCGTTGAGGGGGCAGTATTCCTCGGTAATCAAAGCTTTAAACTCGTCCCATGACATCTGCATCGCAGATTCTCTTCCTCTAGCTTGAACCTGGGTGTTCCACCAGGTTAGGGCTTTGCCCTGCAATGAACAGGTGGCATATTTGATTCTCTGGCTGTCGAGGCACTCGCTGATGTCAATCATTGCCTCCATTTTCTCTAGCCACCTGGTTAGGGCTATCGCCCCACCTTTCCCATCGAATTCCCTTGGTTTGCAAGCCACAAACTCCTTGTACGAACACCCCCGTCTTGCATTAACAACCCCAGTCTCAATACCGGCTGTACCACCATTCCCGGTCTCCTGGTTGCTTTCGTTTCCGGTCGGGTTTCCGTTTCCCACCTCAGTTTCGATCCCACCATGGGCTCTTTCTCCATTGTCTCCATCATCTTTGCCACCATCCCCGTGAGGGTGGTGTTGCTGGAGTGCGTCGCTCACTTGGGCCACAATAGTAGGAATCAGTGTGGCCAATTGTTGAGCGATCAGGGCTGCCATATCAGCGTTCCCTGTTTCCTGATTGTTACTGGCAGGAGCATCACTTGTTCTTGGTGCTCTGCGTCGGCATCTTCCCTTTGGGGCTTCACTCCCGCCACTGTTGCTGCGGGTAACTCTTCGAGGCGGCATTTTCTAATCATAGAAATGGTAAACACGTGAGCTTAAATCATTTCAAAGTGTATTATCCATAACACTCATCAAGTCCAGTATTCCCAAGTTAATATCACACTTATTGTCTGTAACACCCCGAAAAGTCGAAACGAGTCATTAAGGATAATGGGCTTAAATAATGGGTATTTAATAAAAGAAGGAAATGGGTTATGGGCCAAATTGGGTTTATGGACAAGAGCCTAAGTGATTAAGGCCCATAATCAGCCCTTAACCTACCCAAATCAGCCTCCATCTCCATCATTACAACCCTAGCCACCAAAATTCGTAGAGAGAGAAAGTAGAGAGAGAAAGTGAAGAAAACTCAAGATTTGAAGCTTCAAAGGTGAAGAGATTGAAGATCTGGGTGTTGGAGCATCAAGATCTAAGAAAGAAGCAACAAATCTAGGTAAGAATCGACCTCTAAACCCTTCTGTAGATCAAACCCGGATTCTAGGGTTTTGGGTTTTGAAAAGTTGCAAAGAATCGCATAAAGGTCACATTTTACGTATGAAAACATGTATAAAGCTTAGATTTAGCCTCATGGATGATAAACTAAGAGATTGGACGTAAAAAGTTATGATTTTGGGTTAAAAACGGTCTGATCCGTAATTTTTATGCGATCTGCGAAACTGCGTATTCATCCAGCGAATTTGCATATTCAATCAGCGAAACTGTGGATCTTCCTGCGAAATTATAGTTTCGCAGGTAGTTTCGCAGACATGTTTTTCCAACGAAAGTTGGGCGAAACTGGCAGCAAAACTGGCAGCGAAGATGCCAGCGAAACTGCCAGCGAATGTGCTAGCGAAACTAGCAGCGAAACTGCTGGTGAAACTAGCAGCGAAAGTGTTGGCGAATCTAGCTGCGAAATTACTGATCTTGCAGCGAAATTAGCAGCGAATTTAGGCATAAAATTAACCCCTTAGAGTGTTAACTTGTCTGCAGGTTGTGTAGTGGGATCCTAGCCTAGAAAGCTTAGTCTAGAGGTTATTCGTGGTATCCAAGTGAGTTCTAGATCCCCTATTTATAAGTTTTTCCATGTTTTGGGGCTATTATGCATACTAAATTTACGTTTTTAAATGACCAGGATTTTAAGGAGTTTTATCAGGAAGAACGATTTTTCTATAAATAAATGTGCTATATAAATGTTTAAATATAAAATTTTTCGCGCTGACCTGACAGCCCGGCCCCAGCCAGGGGCGTTGCCCCTTGGACCCCACTAGGGGCTGCTGCCCCTAGGACCCCGCTGTCAGGGGCTGCCGCCCCCGAACCCCCGCTGTCCCGCGGCGGGTCGGTTATGTTTTGTGAAAATTAGTACTTGGCATGTTATGTACTTAATAAGTTAAGTATTATATATATCAAAGAGGAAGATGATATTAATGAAAAGCGAAACTTAATGAATGTTACCCCCGGGCCCGTTTGATGATGTAAAGTCTTGCAAGCACTATGATAGACTTCACTTATGTGAGTCTGATGTATGATGATGGATCTGTATTCATGAGCGGGCTATGTGCCTTGCAGTGTGGATCAACTGTCGGGGGTTAGCTACCGTTTCATGTGTACCGACAGGGATTGACATTTGTTGTCGATCAACATGGAGCTCTTGCTTTGTGCAATCTCATTTATGATGAAAGTGAAAGATAATGAAAGAATGAAAGATAATGAACATGCTTATTATGATGCAAGTAATGTTATGTACTATGTTGTATGCATGGTCATTATATGAAGGATAAAGTTTATATTTTCTTATATTATTTAAAACTAGAACTCACTCAGCGAAGCTGACTTTTATGCATAATAGTTGGCAGGTAAACGCTGATGCTGAGGATGGCACAAGGAGCTACTTGGGGAGCTATGGATGGCATTTGTTTATGAAATCTTTATTGTAATTTAAGAACAAGTAACATGTTTTGTTTGAAATTAAAGGACAAATGTATGAGTACAATATGGTTCCTACGTTTTAAATGAATGTCTAATTATTTCCGCTGCAATGTTTTATTATTAAACTGATTTTATGCTATGATTAACCAACTGTGAGGCTTCCCGGGAACGGGGCCTTACATTGTCATCACACATCGCATGCATTTCGTGTAGTTCTCACACCATGAATTGGTAATGTCTCAACAATAGTCTATCATAACAGTTGTAGTCCAAGTATATAATCACGTTTAGTCTAGCGAAGGTTGTCTATTTCCTCCTCTTTCAAGATTTCAGACATAGCCTCCTCAAAGTTAATCTCAATGTCCAAGGTCAAGCGCAATAGCATGATCTGTGAAGATCTCTTCGGGTTTAATACCCGGATTTGATAAACCAACTCGGCGCGCAGAGGGAACGGAAGATCCAATAGAAGCATCCCATAAAAGAGTGAGCACAAGGGCTCTCTCATAGGGTGGAAAGATCACATAACAAATAGATGAACAAATCAAGCAGCGAGGAACACATACACGAGATATAATATGCATATAATTCCTAGCATGCAAATCTACATGAAGGTTCCTAGGTTATAGTCTAGGTCAAGCGTATTGCCTAATTCTCTATAACCAATGGCTCTGATACCAATCTGTCACACCCCCGCTAAAAACGGAAACGCGGGGATGTAACGAGATCGGGATCGTCATAACACATGGTAAGCGATAGAGATGCAATATAAATATATGTTGACAAGCGTGTCATGACGACACCCGACAACAAGGGGACTTGTGTCGTGTTTAGTCAATGTTCACGACAACATAGCCATAAGCATAAACATGATAATGATTCACATAACCAAATAAGATGAAATTTTAATATGATTTCCCACAACCCGGGAACAAGTATTAAAAGATTGTAATTGTTTACACAGATCAACATTGTTCAAGATAATTGTTTGTCAAAACATGTTAAGTCTCAAAAATGCATCCTAGGGTCTCCACTAAGGCAGCACACCTAGATTCCTGAACTTGCATGATCACCTGAAAAGATATGCTCAAAATGGTCAACATAATTGTTGGTGAGCTCGCAGGTTTAAGTAATAAAAGTGTAAGTGATGTTGTATAAAGTAAGCGTTGCGGAATACCGTGAATACAGTTATATGCACAAGTAAAATCACATGATGAGCTTTGCAACCAAACCTAGCGACGTACACAAAGAAATTGTTGGCATATATTCACCCAAGGGCCCGTTCCTGGCCACAGATGGTACCAACTAGTATACCATCAAACAAGAGTGGGGGTTTCAACCCAGTAGTACTACCAATACCTAACCGTCGGTTCCCACACATGGAATTAAATAGTTGCAAAGATAGAACCACACAGCAGACCCAAGCATGTATCAGATAAGTACTTGTAACACAGTATCACGTTGATCCCTTGTATGTAAAATGTAAGTAAGTTGTACAGCATTGAAAATGGGTGAGCATACTTTTCCCCCAAGTTGTAAATGATTGAAATATTGTATAAGCGTAAAAAGGGGCCACGAAACTCACTTGTTAAGTGATAAGTATGTAAGATCAATGTTCCCAAATGTTGAATGCAAATGAACAGTCAAACACCTATTGACAGTTATTGTTAAGCATTAATGACATGAAATAAGCGCATAATAATGTTCGGTCGGTTCGGGTTGTATCGGCTGGGTCGCATGTAACTCACACAAACAGACACACGTACTAGACCTTATGTAGATCCAAGTACAAGACATTGTCGCCATCGTTGATGATATTTGAATAAAAGTTTTATTGTTATTGAAGAAGTATTAGTTAAATGTCAATAGTTATAAGTCGGTTGATAGTTGTAAAACGTTAGTTTAATTTGTTTTGAATAGTATTTGTGGCCTTTTTAGCGTTGACTTTAATATTTGTGGCCGAACAATGGCAATTGTGTTAACAACATCACACGTCATACTCACACCACGCACAAGAAGGAAATCAAACACAACAATTACAGTCGCACGACAAGACCAGACGCACGACTCAACCTCCATACGCACGAATCAACCCTCAATCGTGCGAATCAGCTTTATTCGTACGATTAAGCCTTCATCCGTATGACTGGCATTCAGTCGTACCACACAACACCCAATCGCACGACTCAACCTCCATACGCATGAATCAACCTTCAATCATGCGAATTAGCTACTTTCGTACGATTGAACCTTCATTCGTGCGATTGGACTCCAGTCGTGCGAAACAAGCACAATCGCATTCATTCAGTCGGTCACCTGACTCAATCGCACATACTCATTCATATGCATGACTCAATCGCATACATTCATTCGCACGCATGACTCATTCGCACACATACACACAGTCGCATGACTCAGTCGCACGACATGCCCAGTCACACAACTCAGTCGCATGATTGACTCAGACGCATGGTTCAGTCGCACGACTCACCCAGTCGCACGACTCAATCGCATGACAGACCCAGTCGCCTGGACAGCAGAATCGCTACTATGGTCGGGCTGAGCAGCTCCCCGGCTGCTCTAAACGCGAGTTTTACACAACAAGGACTTCCATAAACACTCTACAAACATACACAAACATGAAACACAAGCAGAAAGACCTCACACGCACCCATACGACCTCATGTGTTCGGGTTGAACCCGAACACCCGAAACCCTAGTTTGGACAGCCGTGAATAAGCAAGAAAAGGGACTACCAAAGTCGTCTACCTGCTAGAAAGAAGTAGACTAGGCTGTAGATGAAGTCTAGACGACGAAAACAAGACCAAGCGGGTCGGATTTGGTGCTAAGATGAAGAAGATGTGTAGAGAGGATGAAGAAGATGAAGATGATGAAGTAATGGTGATTAGAGCTGGGAAATGGGTAGCCCAAGTTTGCAAAATGTCAAGTTTAGTCCCTGCACTCAACCCCCGAGTTTCCCAAATTTGTTTTGGTTGAAAAACGACTTTATTTGATTAATTGTATTAATTATGAAAATGCATTTAATGATATTTATAACTTAAAAATGGTTTTACTGGTGACGTTTATTGTATATAAAAATGTTATATTTGGCGGTTACGATGTTGAAAGTTTTAAAAGTTTTTAAGGTTAACATAAGATTATAACGAAAACACAAGCACAACGATGATAAGGAACACATGATATCCACATAAAGAGTTAATAAAGATGAGGAATGATCGATCAAGGAAAAGTTAACGGAAAACCACGTTAATTGACGGACCTTAAGGTGACGGATGTCACAAGGGCAGCCCACTCTCCTCCCCCACACCCCCAAATTCAGCTATACAGAGAAGAAAGGGAGAAAAACAAGGGGAAAAAGCTTGGTTTTCGTGGATTCGGGCGTGAAAGTTGAAGTGTAGCGGGTTGGATCGAAGCTCTACTCGACGGGGTTGTTTGTGTGAGTTCTAGGACCCCTCTTTTACACGTTTTCAACTGATTTGGGCTGGAACACATAGTAAAACCCGTTTTTAAAGTGTGTGTGTTGAACCCGTGTGTATGAGTTTGTGTGTGATTCGAGTGGGGTTTGATTTCGGGCTTGTGTGTGCTTGAATGATGTTGTGGTAGGTGTTTCTAAGGTCTAGGATGGTTTATTTGGGCTTAGAACGAGTTTGGGAGAGCTTGGAGGCCGAAAATGGCAGATTGGGTTCGGGATGAACTACATTCTGCATCAGCTAGGGCTAGGCGACCGAATGGCATGCGACTGGAGGCCATACGGCCGAAAGGCATGCGACTAAGGTCCATGCGCATGATTTCCATGCGACTTAGGTCCATACACATGGAAGTCATACGACTGAAGTTCATGGGCCTGTAAGGTATGCGATTGAAGGTTATGCGACTGAGGTCCATGCGCCTGGAGGCCATGCGACTGAGGTTCATACGCACGAAGGGTATGCGACTGAAGCCCATGCGCCTGAAGTCATGCGACTGAAGGCCATACGCATGAAAGCTATGCGACTGAGAGTCCATACGCATAGGTGTCCATTCGCCCATAGGTCCATCCGCATAGGGTCCATTCGCCTGATGTCCATTCGCTTAAGTGTTCAGTCGCCTGGAAGGCCATGCGACTGGAGGGTGTCCATACGCCCAAGTAGGGCTCATACGCCCGAAAGAACATAGTTTATTTACTAACTTTCGGGGGAAAGTGCAGATGTAAGTTTTGACGTGGAAGGTTCCCGGTAGTTCATGTAAGTTGACTTTTGAGACCATAGAGGTTATGTTGGGCATGATAATGATGATGGATGATGTTGTATTATTATGCATGATGTATGTTATGTATGAATGATGATGCTCTGTATGATGATGTTGACTGTGTATGTTGATGTTTCTTATTATTTATGTATGATTATTTTCCTTTGGCTTTACGTGGAATGTTAATGAATGAAATGAAAGTATTATGTAACGTAAAGTGGAAGATAATGAAAGAGGAACATGATGAATGAATGCATGCATTAATGAACGATGGAATGTAACAAAAGTCTTGCAAGCCTTGTATGTGACATCCGTCACTATCATGTCCGTTAATTAACTCGTAGTTTGTTATCATTCATTTAAGCATTAAATGTTTACGAGTAATTAAATCGTTCGAAATTGCGTTAAATGCTATCGTTAGCTAGTCGTGTTAAGATTTAATTTATAAAATAATAGACTAAGTATTATTATTATTATTATTATTATTGTTATTATTATTATTATTATTATTATTATTATTATTATTATTATTATTATTATTATTATTATTATTATTATTATTATATATTATATATATATATATATATATATATAATATCATTCGCGTAAAAGCCTACCAAAACGAGCTCGCAACGCCACAAACCTTGAGCACGCTGATATTATTTTGTGTCACATCTTAGCCCGTGTATAGATGTTCCCTATATTGGTTCGTTAAAGGTTATGTTTTAAACTTTGGGTTAAATAAAAATAGGAATGAAAAGTCTAGGGTTTAAAATAAATAAGTCTTAAATTAAAAGGAATTAATTCTTAAATAGTTTGGGGTCCTAAGTGTAAAATGATTATATATATATAAAACCTTCTCTCGGCTACAAACCCTACAGCACATTCCGTAACCATCGACCACCACCCAAACTACCATTGTCGCTGTTAGCCACCGTCCGAGCGGTTTTCGTCGCCATCGGTCGCCATCGTCTCTCCGTTCCGACGTTTCGCAGGTAAACAATCGTCATAATCTTCTTTTCGTTAGGTTTCCTTATCGTTTCTTTTCGGGTTGATTTGGTGGTGCCGCGGTGATGCGTTCGGTAGCGTTTGTATGTTGCGGTGCCGTGGTAGTGGTTCCACGGTGGTCCAGCCGTGTATTTATGCGCGCGTTGTGTGTTGTGTGTGTGTCGTGACATGAGAGTGTGTGTTGTTTGTGCATGTATGGTTGTATATAGATGTCATGTGTGCATGTATCAACTTGTGTGTGTGCGAATGGATTTTGTGTTTGTACGTAGGAGCACTTTTGTGTGTTTAGTTTATATATAGTGATTGTGTGTTTAGTCTTTATGTATAATATGTGTGTATTTAGTTTATATGGTACAATGTGTGTGTTAAGCTTATATATATAGTGTGTGTGTTTGTTAGTGTATATATATTTACTATATATGTGATGTTTGTGTTGTGTGTATATATATATGATCATGTGTGTGTTGGGTAATATATACATAAGCTTGTCGTGTGCGTATTACTATATATATGTAACCGTCCGTTGGATGAATATATATGTATATTGTGTTATTGTGCATTGGTTGGGTTGTATATATGTATATTGGGCGTGAATATGAAATTATATAATTGGGCGTATTCATACTATAATATATATATGGGATGAACTGAGTATAAATATATTATCGTGTTGTAAATGGAGTATGACGTGAATGGTTATTCGACTACAAATATAAATAAATACGTAAATAATAGTGTGTGTATAACGTGTTAGAAATATATCAAATATATAAATTAAGAATAATAATAGCGTATTTAAACTAATTATATGTATATAAATTTCACTCGTGTCTAACTATATGAGTAATCAAATTATTATTAATATGTATATAAATATAAATAAATATATATCTTTTGAGCGAGTCGTGCGATACACCCGAACCGACCCGAGATGGAAACGAAAATATCATAATGTTTATTGAATGTGTTTATAAGTTCAATAATCTTCTGTCATAGGTGCTTGAGAGTTGGTTCGCACACATTATTTAAAGTCTATCATTTTGTTTTGTTATTAATCATATCCAATCAAGGTGAGTTTCGCGGCCCCGTTTTATTACAATTATTTACAAACATCAAGGGGGAAAAGTATGCTCAACCCTTTTTATGCTATAAACTTATTCGATTCTTTTGGGACTGTTGTGTTACTGTTTTGTAAGTATTTATCTAGTACATGCATGAGTTGTCTTTGTGGTTCTGCATTCACAACTATTTAACTCCGGTGTTGGAGCCGACGGACAGGTATTGATAGTACTATTGGGCTGACACCCCCACCCTTGTTTGTTAGTATACTAGTTGGGACTGACAATGGCCAGGAACGGGCCCTAGGGTGAATATGTTCCGAAAAATTCTTTGTGTACGTCTTAGGTTTAGTTGTGATGCTCATGTGATATTACTTGCTTATAACTGTATGCACTCATGTCCTACCACACTATTACAAAGCATCAAGTTTTGTTTATTATATAAACCTGTGAACTCACCAACAATATGTTGACCTTTTTGAGTATATCTTTTCAGATAATAATCATTGAGGATAGTTAGGGATGCTGCCTTAGCGACGACCCTAGGATTGCATTATTAAAACTTATTGGATATTTCTGACAATTAGATGGGGTTTCTTTTATTATACATATTTTGTCTACTTGCTCGGGTTGTGGGATTTACATTTCTTTTGACTTTTTGGCTATGTTTGTCGTGGAATTGACTAACTACGACACAAGTCTCCATTTGTGTCTGGTGACGTCATGACACGTTGACTATTCATCATTTAATGCATCTCTATTAACTAACAATGTGTTATGACGATCCCGTAGGTTACATCCTCATGTTTCCGCTATAAGCGGGGGTGTGACAGATTGGTATCAGAGCCATTGGTTATAGAGAATTAGGTAGATTATTCGACCTAGACTATAACCTAAGTACCGACATGTAGTATGCATAATAGGATTATGTGTGCAATAATATACATGTAAACATTCTAAATACATCATTGGCTATGCTTACATATCCTTGCTTACAAGCTATCTGTGATATACTTATTTGAGAAGATGTGAGCATTGTATCATCTATTTATACCTTGAGAAAGCCTTAGCTAAGCGTATCCTCTAGCTATGTATTTAACTTATATCAGATTGGATTGATAAGTGTTACTGTAAGGATTCTTCTAAGGAATTAGGTCGTTAGCCAACCTTTATTCCATACGTCTCTTGATGTCACATTTGCAATAGGTGCCCTTATTCAAACTTGTTGGGGGTGATCTTGGAAGACGAACACGCTGGCTAATACGACACCAATAGGCAAGAGACTCGACGTACTCAGCTCAGATGACTGCTTTATTAGATTTCGAATTATAGTAAATGCATTCCTTCGATTGTTCCTTGATCAAGTGAATTCTTTCTCAGTCGATTACTTTGTACAATTTCGGTTAATTAACCCTTGGTTAGTGATCATATCCTTGATTCCTTCAATCATGGTAATACTCTGTACTTTATAAGGTATGTTAACTCGGATAGGAGGCGCTGGGAGTGACCATGCAAAGCAAATCACCATTACGGGTGCACACGTAATTGTAATTTGCAGTGCATGTGAAGCCTGGCAAATCTTGCCTTGAGGTAACGGTCCTAGTTAGTACAAATCTTCCATTCTATTACTTGGGACACTGGAGTCTCGATCCTTATAAGACTTTGCTAATAATAAGGAAACATTTATAACCTTTACTTTTATGTGAGCTCTAATCTACATGGGGATTCATATTATGACACTGGTCCTATTCCCATTGAGACGTTGCTTCTTTTAGCATTTCAGAAATTATGCAATTGACTGTTTGTTTGGAACATACATGGTCTTTGAGGAGTTACAACAGAGTAATGATACTCCCTTCACATGTATTATGAAGCATTGGTAGTTTGAGCGTTCTAGCATTATGCCTTGATGGACAAATCAGATGTCACATGACCAGTTTAAGCATTGTTCTCGGTATATCGTGGATGTGGTGGGAACGCTGCGGGGAACCCTATATATAAGCATCATCGGTATACTAAGAATGTGCCTGAACTTGGCTATGTGATGATCTTGATTAATTGAAGTATGAAATGGTAGAAATGATAAGATAATAGGAATGGTTGTACATACAAGGGTTTCTTGACATGATAGTCAAAACAGTATGTCAGGAAGAGGGAAATTGTACACCTGACCTGTTGGATTGAGAGAAATGAGAACTATAATGGGTATCAACAATTATGCTGAAAACCAGAAGATGAAGTATATTGTTTACTCACTAGTGGGTACAGCACCGATACGGTAGAATGCCCAAGCTCAAGTCTAAGGTAGTGAGGTTGCGATAGCCATGACTTGAGATAAGTTTAAACTTTGGTGACTAAGGTTTGCTGCCTAATAAATGAGATGCAAAGGTTAGAGTTTGAATTCTAGAATCATGTAATAGTAGGGATGGGTCATGCTACTTATACTAATAAATTACAAGAGTTGGCAAAGCTAATGCCACGCATTGTGACATCTAGATCAAAGAGGATTGAGATGTACATCTAAGGATTAGATATACAAATTCATGGAAATGTAACCATTATATTCTTGAAGGCAGGTACCCTGATTGAAGAAAGGATACGCACGGTGCCATTAGGGAAATCTTTTGAGCAGTGGAAAGAAGCCGGAGAGTCAAACAAGAAAGTAATGTAAATGTAGACAAGAAGGCCAAGAATAAGAACCCCAATTGCTTAGAAGTCAGTTACTCAGTAAACATGACATATGGTAAATTGATAGAGGCTAAGGAGCTAATTAAATGTTACACCTTATACTATAAGATCAGTCATTTAACATAAACTTGATACCATTTGAATGAGAAGTTTTGATGAAGTAATAAGTATGAATAGGTTATCAAAGCTCAAAGCTGAGATAATTTGTCAAGAAAAAGTTATACATATTCCTTTTTTTTAATCGGTGAAGTGCTCAACATCCAAGGGGAGTGACCCAAGAAGAATCTAAGACTCGTTTCTTGCATGAATACTCGTCGACACCAAAAGAAGAAGTGTTACGCGTTTTAGCATACTGTAGAAAAGAAGGCAGAAGAAAGAAAGTTGGAAGATATTCATATTGTGCGGGACTTTCCACAAGTCGTTCCTAACGAGTTACGAGGATTGCTTACTCCCCTATCGACAAGTAGAGTTCCGGATTGATCTAATCCATATAGAAACTACCATAGCAAGGACACCTTACCAGTTAGCACAATCGGAAATGCTGGAAATACCAAGTCAACTACAAGAGCTCTTGGATAAAAGTTTTATTTGACCTAGTCATTTGTTGTTGGGAGCATCGACTTTGTTGGTTAAAAAGAAGGATGGATTGTTCCAGTTGTGCATAGATTATTGAAATTTGAACAAGTTGATCATCAAAAAGCTATACCCTTTCCCTAGAAATTATGACCTATTTGATCAGTTGCATGTAGGAAGCAACGTACTTCTTGGAAATGGATCTCCAATCAGCTTATCATCAATTGAGGGTTCCCAAAGGCGATATATCAAAAAGAAAAAAAAACTTTTAGGACTCGTTATAGGCACTACGAGGTCTTAGCCATACTGTTTAGCCTAGCAAACGCTCCGACAATATTCATGGACTTAATGAACTGAGCATGTAAGTCGTATTTAGATCATTTGAAATCGTGTGTATAGACAATATCCTCATCTATTCGTAACCAAAAGAAGAAGAGCACGAACAACATCTACAGGTGATAATAAAGTTATTGGGAGAAGAGAAACTATATGTCAATTCTCCAGGTGTGAGTTCTGGTTGCGTGAAGTGAATTTTCTAGGCCACAGGGTCAATGAGAAGAGAATCCATGTTGATCATAGGAAGATCAAAGTAGTCAAGAAGTGGGATACACCTAAGACGCCTTCGGACATATAAAAGTTTTAGGATTGGCTGGATACTACCGATGGTTCATTGCAAATTTCTTAAAAGTCGTCAGCTATTGACAATGTTAACCCAAAAGGATAAGAAATTCGATTGGGAATCTAAGCAAGAAAATGCTTTTCAAACGTTAAAGGTTTAAGTTGTGTAACGCGCCAATATTGACTCTTCCCGATAGGTAAAGTGATATAGTGGTATTAAACGATGCCTCACATCAAGGATCGGGTTATGTGTTAATGCAGAAGGATAAGATGATTGCTTACGCCTCGCGAAGCTGAAGGTTCACAAAAAAAGGGAATTATACGACACATGGTCGGGAATTAGGTGCGGTGGAATTTGCACTTAAGTCATGGAGGCATTATATGTACGGGACTAAGTGTGTTATCTACACTGATCACAAATGTCTTTAACACATATTTGACCAGAAGAAACTGAATATGCGCCAAAGACGATGGGTTGAACTTCTAAGTGACTATGACTGTGAGATTCGATATCATCCTGGAAAGGCAAACGTGGGCTGATGCCTTGAGTAGGAAGGAACGTGTTAAACCCTTACGTGCGCGAGCGTTGGGAATGAATATTCAATCGAATCTGAAAACACAAATTCTAATAGCACAAGGCGAAGCATTGAAGGAGGAGAATATCGTAAGTGAGGAGTTCTGAGGGTTAGACAAACAGATGAACTGTAAGGAGGATGGTGTACGGTACTTTGTGGATCGTATATGGGTACCTAAGTGGGGAGATGTTCGAACCCTAGTTATGAACGAGGCGCACAAGTCCAAGTACTCTATGCATCCTGGCGCACAAGTCCAAGTACTCTATGCTGTGGAGAGAAGAAGAAGCCGGAGGAAGGAGGACAGAGGGCAGGTGCTAGAGCTTACACCATGACCCAGGAGGAAGCTAGAGTTGATCTCGATGTCGTGTCAGGTATGTTTCTAGTAAACCAAACTTGTGCCTCTGTATTGTTTGATTCCAGTGCTAGTAGGAGTTTCATTTCCACTACTTTCTGTGCTAAGTTGCCTGTTAGTAGTAGGAGTGTTAGTGAACCATTCGATGTAGAAACCGCAATTGGTAAGTCCACCAGAATTACTGATGCGATAGAGGACTGTGCCATGGAACTAGAAGGTCATAGGTTTGCTGCTAGGTTACATGTGATGCCCCTAGGTGGATTCGATGTAGTACTAGGGATGGACTGGTTAGTAACCTATGAAGCAAACATCGTATGTCGCAAGAAGATGATTCGATTAGTTGTGCCCGATGGGAGTTTGGTTACGATTCATGGAGATCGCGTTACTACAATTCCGAAGATGATTTCGATGGCGGTGGCGAGGAAGTGCATGAGACGTGGATGCAGTGCCTACTTGGCATAGGTGAAAGATGTGGATGCGTCGGTACCGTAATTATCCAAGGTACCAGTGGTGTGTGAGTTTCAGGACGTATTCCCGGAAGACTTACCTGGCGTACCACCGGATCGCGAGATTGAGTTCCAAATTGATTTGATAACCGGTGCTCAACCCGTGGCCAAAGCACCATATCGATTAGCTCCTACTGAGATGAAGGAACTCATAGCCAATTACAGGAGTTGATGGATAAGGGATTCATTAGATCGAGTATCTATCCTTGGGGTGCTCCGGTCTTATTTGTGAAAAAGAAAGACGGTAGCATGAGGATGTGTATAAACTACCGTGAGTTGAATAAGCTGACAGTGAAGAATCGGTACCCCTTACCAAGAATTGATGATCTGTTTGATCAGCTTCAGGGTGCCGATTGGTTTTCAAGAATAGACCTTCGATCTGGGTATCATCAGTTGAAGGTGAAGGAACAAGACATTCCTAAGATAGCTTTCCGTACGCGTTATGGACACTACGAGTTCCTCGTTATGTCTTTTGGTCTAACTAACGCGCCAGCTGCCTTTATGGATTTAATGAATCGAGTGTGCCGACCGATGTTGGATAGATTAGTGATTGTGTTCATTGATGATATCCTGATTTACTCGAAGAGCGAAGAAGAACATGCCGGTCACATTCGGGAAGTGTTGGAGACATTAAGAAGGGAGAAGTTGTATGCTAAATTCTCCAAGTGCGCGTTCTGGTTGCGCGAGGTTCAATTCTTGGGTCATGTGGTGATTATGGTAGATCCCGCAAAGGTGGAGGCAGTGATGCAATGGAAGTCTCCAAAGACGCCATCCGAGATTCGTAGTTTCTTGGGTTTGGCGGGCTATTACAGAAGATTTATCCAAGACTTTTCCAAGATTGCTTCCCCACTAACCAAGTTGACCCGTAAGGATGTGAAGTTCGTGTGGGGTCAAGAGCAAGAAAGGGCTTTTGAGGAGTTGAAGGCAACACTGACCCAAGCCCCTATCTTGTCATTACCCGAAGGAAGCAGGGATTTGGTGGTTTATTCATATGCTTCCTACTCGGGGTTCGGTTGCGTGTTGATGCAGCGAGGTAAGGTGATAGCTTACGCATCCCGACAATTGAAAGTGCATGAGGTTAATTACCCGACTCATGACTTGGAGTTAGCGGCGGTGGTCTTTGCGTTAAAGATTTGGAGGCACTATCTCTACGGGACGAAGTGCACCATATTCACTGACCACAAGAGCATGAAGTACTTCTTCGAGCAAAAAGATCTGAACATGAGGCAGAGAAGGTGGTTAGACCTCATAAAAGGTTATGATTGCGAGATCCACTACCATCCGGGCAAGGCCAATGTGGTGGCTGATGCCCTTAGCCGAAAAGAGAGGCCCGAGCCGATTCGGGTGAAAGCTTATCAACTAATCATGACCTCTGATGTGATGAAGCAAGTTAAAGAGTTTCAAGATGAGGCATTGCAAGAAAATCATCTTAACTCGAAAAGAATGAGAGGTCTGGTTGGGGAACTGGGTGAAAACACACTTAGTGTTAAAACCCGATTTGGACGAGCGTGGATCCCTCGTTTTGGGGATCTACGCGCGAAGATTGTGGATGAAGCTCACAAGACTCAATACTTCATTCATCCTGGTGCCACGAAGATGTATCAGGATATGAAGAAGATTATTGGTGGCCGGGTATGAAGCGTGATGTGGTGGAGTATGTGAGTAAGTGCCTTACTTGTTTACAAGTGAAGGCCGAGCACCAAAAGCCATATGGGAAGATTCAACCTTTGGATATACCAGAATGGAAGTGGGAGAACATCACCATGGATTTCATTACAAAGCTGCCGCGTACTCCGAAAGGATACGATGCCATATGGGTGATTGTTGACCGTCTGATGAAGAGTGCCCACTTCCTACCGATCCGCGAGACATATTCATCTGAGAGGTTGGCTGACTTGTTCATCAAGGAAATTGTAACTCGTCATGGTGTGCCGGTGTCTATCGTGTCTGATCGTGACACCCGGCTTACCTCTAAATTTTGGAAGAAATTCCACGACGCCATGGGGACGAGGTTACATATTAGCACGGCTTATCATCCCCAAACTGATGGTCAGTCAGAAAGGACCATTCAGACATTGGAAGACATGCTTCGGGAATGTGTGATTGATTTTGGGGGAAGTTGGGATGACCACCTACCATTAGCCAAATTCTCGTACAACAACAGCTATCATGCCAGCATTGGCATGCCACCATATGAGATGTTATATGGTAAGAGATGCAGAACACCCGTTGTTGGGGTGATATTGGTCAGAAGGAATTGGGGAGCGTCGAGGTAATAGAGGCTACGACTGAGAAGCTTGAGAAAATTAAAGCCTTCATGAAGGCCGCCAAAGACAGACAGAAGTCGTATGCCGATAAACGACGCAGACCGATCGAGTTCCAGGTGGGTGACCGGGTTATGTTGAAGGTCTCACCTTGGAAGGGGATCATCCGATTCAGGAAACAAGGTAAGCTAAGCCCGAGATATATAGGCCCTTTTCGAATCATTGCTCGAGTTGGGGAGGTGGCCTATAGATTGGAGTTACCAGAAGAGTTAAGTGGAATTCACCCGACACTCCATGTATCTCATCTGAGAAAGTGCTTAGCTGATGAAGACATGATTGTACCACTAGAGGATATCGAAGTAGACGAAAGGCTCAATTATGTGGAGCAACCACTGGCAATCATCGATAGAAAAGAGAAGAGGCTGAGGAATAAAGTGGTTCCTCTTGTGCACGTACAGTGGAAGCACAGGAAGGGATCCGAATCTACATGGGAGACTGAGGAGGAGATGAGGCAGCATTATCCTCATCTGTTTGAGGAATAACAGGTTTCGGGGACGAAACCTATATAAGGGGGGTGGACTTGTAACGCCCGGTTATTTCATTAAAGTAGATAAAAGAAGGAAACATCAATAAAGCCCAAGTAGAGGGACTAAAAGTGTCCAAAAGGACAAAATCTTTGAAAAGTTGGTGTAAAGGTGGGCATGGCGGCCCACCCTCTTTTCATATCATCTTTTCATATCGCTTTTAGAGAGAGAAAGGAAGAGAGCAGAAAAAACACTCTCGGTTTTGAAGAAGAAGAGAAGAAGATGATTGAATTCAAGGTAAGAATTCGAGGTTTTTAAGTGTTCATGTTGGGTTTTGTCTTGGTTTCATGCTTATGTGCTTATATGCTTGTGTGTGTTCGTGTGTATGTGTTTTGGTGTGTTCTTAGGTGTTTGAACTCAGTTGCAAAAAGGGTTAGAAGGAAGAAACACCCAAAGTTGCACCAGGTGAGTTTCTAGACCCCGGTTTCTACTTGTTTTAAACACCTTTGGGGCTGAAAATGTATTTAAAACGTTTTTACAATGTTTAGGTATGCTTACCCGTATGTATTATGCATGTTGGATGTGGGTTCTTAGATGCTTATAGATAGTTCATGTTTAGAATTGCCATGTTAAGCTTAGAACAGATAGGTATGAGGAACGGGTTCAAAATCATACTGGAAACAAGTTGAACAGAATGTCCATGCGCCTAGATAAGTCTCATGCGCCTAGAAATGCCTTAGAAGGAATTAAGTGTAATTCATACGTCTGAACAGTAACCCATACGTCTGAGATTTTCCTTAGAAATATCCAAGTATAGCCATGCGCTCAAAGAGGCCCATGCGCCCAAAGAGGCCCATGCGCCCAAAGAGGCCCATGCGCCCAAAGTGGCTCATGCGCCCACATGGCCCATGCGCCCAAGTGGTCCATGCGCCTAAGTCTCCAAACGTTTGAAATAATCCATGCGCCTAAGTTTCCAAACGCCCAAACAGGGCCCATGCACCTAAATAGTGTCAAAGCACCTAAACCCTTAGAATTTATTACAGAATGTTTGGGAGTCTGTGCTTTTAGGGTTTTAACCGAGGTTTGACTTGAGCTTATTAATGATGGGTTTCATGCATAATTATGATTGTTATATGATTGTTCCTTATTATTATTATTATTATATTATTATTCTTATTATTATTATTAGTATGTGACTTTACGTGGTGTGTTTATTATTGTAACGTAAAGTATTGCTAATAATAAAGTGAAAGAGTAATAAAGAAGAGAAGTGGAACTTAACTAAAATGTTAACAAGTCTTGCAAGCTTATAGGAGGGTCACGACCATGAGGTCGTTAGCTCAACTATGATGCGGGTTAGCTACCTTTAGATGCACACGGGGCCAGTCAATTGAGACTGGCGAACCTTTGCAGCATACCCTAGGTGTCTGGGTCAGCCTTGTATACAGTATGTAGAGCCCCTTGTGGGAAAAAGAAGGCCCAACACCATTTCCCCCGCGCACATAGTTTAGGGTATTGCTCATCGGTCCCCATAGACAGTGAAAGATAAAAATAAAAGAGTAAAGAGTAAACAAGGCATATTGTAAAGAGATAAAGCATTATCTGATTGTATGGTTAATGCGTGCTCACGTATAAAGAGATGAAGTTTTCATCAAAAGAGTATTTTCATATGTATATCTTACAGAATGTATTTTTATTACTTTTAAACCTAGAACTCACTCAGCAACGCTGACTTTTATACATTTTCAGTTGGCAGGTAAATATTGCTGAGGATGGCACGAGGGTGAAGCTACTCAGCAGGGAAAGACTGACATCCATTCATACCTATTATTGCTGTTGTTTTGTAATGCAATTAAACAGTTTTTTGTATTCGATCAAACAATAGTGTATTGCTTAACAACAGTGTTTAATGAAATGAAATGAATGGTTTTTGTTAAAATGATTCCGCTGCTTAAGTATGTAAATTTTATATTTTTAATACTGTAAATGACCAACTGTGAGGTCTCCGGGAAGGAGGCCTTACATAACGTGTAACACCCGGATATTTATTATTTTGAAGCCGACGAAGGAAGAAAAAGAAATAAAGTCCAAAGTCGAGGGACCAAACTCGCCAACGAAAGAAAGACGGGTGAGTGGGAGTATATAAGGGAGAGGGCAGCTCTTACCCTCTCCCCCACACTCAAATAATCAGCCACATAGAGAGAAGAGGAGAGAAAGGAGAAGAAAAACAGAAAAGGGTCGGTTCGGGTGATTCGGGTAGCCAAACTCGTTGTGTAGCAAGCCAAATCGAAGCCCTTGTCGTTGTGCTCGTTTGTGTGAGTTCTAGGACCCCAGTTTTACTTGTTTTCAACCGGTTTTGGGGTTGGAAAATATTAAAACCTGTTTTTGGTGTGAGTATGTGTTTGACCCATTTGGGTGTGATGTGTGTGATGCGTTTCGTGTATGTTTCCGGGCTTGTGTGTGCTTGTATGGTGTTATGGTATGCATTCCTAAGGTCCAGGAGGGTTAATTTAGGCTTAGAATGGGTTTGGATGAGCTTGGAGGCTGAAAATGGCAGATTGGGTTCGGGATGAACTCCATTCTGCATCAGCTATGGCTAGGCGACCGAATGGAGGCCATACGGCCGAATGAGAGGCGATTGAGGGTCATTCGCATGATTGGGATTCATTCGCACGATTGAGGGTTCAATCGCACGACTAAGGTTTCAGTCGCACGACTGGGAGTCCAATCGCATGAGGAGTCAGTGACTGAGGGTCCAGTCGCATAAGTGCTTAGTCGCATGAGTTCATTCGCATTAGACCAGTCGCATAGGTGCTCGTTCGCATTAGTTCCATCCGCATGAGGTCCATACGCACGACTGGATGTCCATTCGCATAGATGTTCATCCGCTTGAGTCCAATCGCATGATGTTCAGTCGCATGGAGGCCATGCGACTGAAGGGTGTCCATACGCACGAATAGAGCTGTTGCACCCGAAGGAAAGTGTAGTTAGACTTCTGGCTTTTGGGGGAAAGTGCAGATGTAAGTTTTGACGTAAAGGTTCCCGTAAGAGCATGTAAGATAACTGTTATGGCCTTAGAAAGCATGTAGGGCATAGTGCCGATGATGTTGCATGTTTATGTATGATACATGTTATGTATGCATGATGTTGCCCTGTATGATGTGGTGTTGATGCATGTTAATGTTCCTTAGTGCGATGTATGTTTATCTTTCCTATGACTTCACGTATTATGATAAATGAAATGAAGTATTATGTAACGTAAAGTGGAAAGAAATGAAACGTCTTGCATGCATCGCATAACGGGTCCTTCTTTGTGATTGACCATTAATGTAGAACCTCTACCGCTTACCCCTAGTACTATGGCATACGTTTAGCTGTTCATTTATTGACTTCGGCCCAGTAGCTATGACTGATCGGTTACCCCTAGTACCGTGGCATACGTTTAGCTGTTCATTTATTGACTTCGGCCTGGTAGCTAAGGCTGATCGGGGTGTAGCACATGGTATTGGTACGGATGATGTCCGATGCGCAAGAAAAGTTATAAGGAACGAATGAATGAAAGAAAGAATGAAGAAGATAATAATGATATTATCTATGCGTACGTATGATGTGTGATCATGCAAAAGTAACAATAGTTTTATATGAAAATAAAGTATGTTTTATAATAAAACTAGAACTCACTCAGCAACGCTGACTTTTTATATGTTTTCCAGTTGGCAGGTAATGATTGCTGAGGATGGCACCGTGAAGCTACTCAGCTCTTTTTGGGATGGCATTCTTTTGATTAATGTTTTTGCATTGTAATGCGAACAAACTATTTTGTAACGAATGTTGTATTAACTTGCAAAAGCATTTATATAGAAATGAAAGCTTATTTTAATCTTCCGCTGCGATTTTTATGAAATACAAGTCTAAATGTATGTTTTATGTGCGATAAATGACCAACTGTAAGCGTCCTGGGAACGGGGCCTTACAAGTTGGTATCACAGCCAAAGTTTAAGTGAAATGGGTAAAACTTTCAAATAAACCTTAACTTAAACTGAAAATGGGACGTAAAGGGAATGGGATGCCAATCTGAGTAGCTTCGTGCCATCAGGTATTTTCTTAAAGTTAACCGGTTTTATGTGCGCATGCTATGTGGTTATGTGATGTATGTAGATTTAAATACTGATGTAGTCAGGACAGGTAATACTTGGGGTATGAAGAGTAAAGTAAGTGGCTAATCACAACTGGCCACTGTAATTAGGGACTTACTATACTTGACATAAACTGAGTTGTTTCCTTGAATGACCGTGTTGGTGTTTGAATCTTTCAGTGTGATAGAGAATGGCTGGTGGTAGATCTTCTAGAGCTTCTAGGGGTGGAGGCCGTGGCGGGCCTGATGTTGAGCCGCGACCCAAGAGAGGAAGACCAAGGGTCGAAAAGGTGGTTCCTGAAGAACCAGAGACTCCTCATCCGGAAGCTGGGGATGAGAGTGCAAACCTGAGGGCCTCGGTAAAGGAGGCTGTTGTTGAAGAAGTACACCAGGTCATGCAGACAATCTTACCGTCTGTGGTGACCGAAGTCATTAAGGCGGTGAAGGAAGGAGAAAGCGAGGAGAGAAACAGGCCTTCGGGGGAGCGAGAGCAACCGGAGCCTGAAACGATTTTCTCTGATAACGAAGACGAGGAAGAGGAAGATGAGCCTGTGCGAGAGGTGGCACGAGGCTGTAACTATGGGGTGTTCATGAGATGCAAGCCCCCTACTTTTGACGGTAATGGCAATGTTGCCGCTGCTCACCGATGGGTGAGAGAAATGGAGGCTGTTCTCGACATCAGCGAGTGTCGGGAAGATCAGAAGGTGAAGTTTGCCACTCATTCATTTGTGGACTCGGCACTATGCTGGTGGGACAACATTGTCCAAGCTGAGGGTAACCGGGCAATCGGGAGAATGAGATGGCCCGAACTGAAAAAGATGGTGATTGAGGAGTTCTGTCCTCACAGGGAGATGGATAAGATACAGAAAGAGTTCCTGCAGCTGGAGGCGGGATCCATGACACACCAGCAATACACTACCAAGTTCAATGAGATGGCACGGTTGGTGCCGGATCAGGTGACGCCTCTTTCTCGAAAGATCAAGAAGTACATTGAGGGCTTACCGGTGGATGTCCGCCGGCATATGATCGCCGCCCGGCCAAGTACGTTTAGGTCGGCGGTCGATTTGGCCAGAAGACTATATGATAAGAGGGAAGTGGTGGTGGCCAAAGCGAGTAAGAAGTCTGGTGGTGATCGGAACTGGAACGGGAAAAGGTTTGGTTGGGGTGATGCCTCGACGGGTAACAAAAAGGCACGGTGGATGACCGCCGCGCGGCCACACTGGGAGCGGGATCAAGGAGGTGTGGTAAGTGTGGAAAGGAGCATGCGGGAGAATGTAGGCTGGGTTTGAATGTGTGCTTCAAGTGTGGGAAGACAGGGCATATGGCAAAGGATTGCCTATCGGGCAAATGCTTTAACTGTGGGGAAACTGGTCATATGAGCAGGGATTGTAAAAAGCCGAGGGCTGAGAGTTCCGGGGCGAAGAGGACGGGAGGTGATGGACCGAGGGCGAGCGCCAGGGCATTCACCATGACACAGGAGGAAGCCAGGACGGACCCTGATGTTGTGTCCGGTACGTTTCTGGTGAACCAAACTTTAGCTTCTGTGTTATTTGATTCTGGTGCTAGTAAGAGTTTTATTTCTGCTGCTTTCTATGCTAAGCTTCCTGTTAGTAGTAGACGTGTTGATGCGCCCTTTGATGTAGAAACTGCCATAGGTAAGTCTACCAGGATTTCTGAGATGATAGAGAACTGTGATGTGGAACTTGAGGGTCATAAGTTTCCTGTTAGACCGTTCGTGATGGCCTTAGGTGGTTTTGATTTGGTTCTTGGAATGGATTGGCTAGCGGACTTCGAGGCGAACATTGTGTGTCGCAAGAAGATGATTCGGTTGTCGGCGCCTGACGGTAGTTCAGTGACGGTTTATGGTGATTGGGTTACTACGATTCCGAAAGTGATCTCTATGGCTGTGGCGGGAAAGTGTATGAGGTGTGGATGTAGTGCTTACTTGGCCTATGTAAAGGATGTGGATACGCCAACACCACAACTAGCCGATGTACCGGTTGTGTGTGACTTTCCAGATGTGTTCCCAGAAGACTTATCAGGAGTGCCACCTGACAGAGAGATCGAGTTTCAGATTGATTTGATACCGGGAGCCCAACCTGTCGCCAAAGCACCGTATCGGTTGGCTCCGACCGAGATGAAAGAGTTGATGGAGCAGTTGCAAGAGTTGCTTGATAAGGGGTTCATTAGACCGAGTATCTCTCCTTGGGGTGCTCCGGTCCTGTTCGTAAAGAAGAAGGACGGTAGTATGAGAATGTGTATTGACTACCGTGAGCTGAACAAGTTGACGGTGAAGAACCGATACCCCTTACCGAGGATAGACGATTTGTTCGATCAGCTTCAGGGTACCAGTTGGTTTTCAAGGATAGATCTTCGATCTGGTTACCATCAGTTGAAGGTGAAGGAGCAAGATATTCCTAAAACAGCTTTCCGTACGCGCTATGGTCACTACGAGTTTCTTGTCATGTCTTTTGGCCTGACCAACACGCCAGCTGCTTTTATGGATTTAATGAACCGTGTGTGTCGGCCTATGTTGGATAAATCAGTGATTGTGTTTATTGATGATATCCTGATTTATTCGAGAAGCGAGATTGAGCATGCCGGTCACATTCGGGAGGTTCTGGAGACGTTGAGAAGGGAGAAGTTGTATGCTAAATTCTCCAAGTGCGCGTTTTGGTTGCGCGAAATTCAGTTTTTGGGTCATGTGGTGAATCCTGACGGGATAATGGTGGACCCGGCGAAAGTGGAGGCGGTTATGCAATGGAAGTCACAAAGACGCCATCCGAGATTCGTAGCTTCTTGGGTTTGGCGGGCTACTACAGAAGATTCATCCAAGACTTCTCTAAGATTGCTTCTCCACTAACAAAGTTGACCCGGAAAGATGTAAAGTTTGTATGGGGTCAGGCTCAAGAGAAGGCGTTTGAAGAATTGAAGGCGAGATTGACTCAAGCTCCTGTTCTGTCATTACCCGATGGAAGTGAAGATCTGGTGGTTTATTCCGATGCTTCTTACTCGGGGTTGGGGTGCGTGATAATGCAAAGGGGAAAGGTTATAGCCTATGCATCCCGACAGTTGAAGGTTCATGAGGTCAATTATCCTACTCATGACTTGGAGCTAGCAGCTGTGGTCTTTGCGTTGAAGATTTGGAGGCATTATCTTTACGGGACGAAGTGCACCATATTCACCGACCACAAGAGTCTGAAGTACTTCTTCGAGCAGAAGGATCTGAACATGAGGCAAAGACGGTGGCTGGAACTTATAAAGGATTATGATTGTGAGATCCACTACCATCCGGGCAAGGCCAATGTGGTGGCCGACGCCCTTAGCCGGAAAGAGAGGCCCGAGCCGATTCGGGTGAAAGCTTATCAGTTGATCATGACCTCCGATGTGATGAAGCAGGTTAAAGAGTTTCAAGATGAGGCATTGAAAGAAGATCATCTTAACTCTGAAAGAATGAGAGGTCTGGTCGCGGAATTGGGTGAAAACACACTCGGTGTTAGAACCCGATTTGGTCGTGCGTGGATTCATCGTTTTGGGGATCTACGGGTGAAGATAATGGATGAAGCTCACAAGACTCGATACTCCATTCATCCTGGTGCCACGAAAATGTACCATGATATGAAGAAAGATTATTGGTGGCCGGGTATGAAGCGCGATGTGGTGGAGTATGTGAGTAAGTGCCTTACTTGCTTACAGGTGAAGGCCGAGCATCAGAAGCCGTATGGGAAGATTCAACCTTTGGATATACCAGAATGGAAGGGGGAGCACATCACCATGGATTTCATTACAAAGCTGCCGCGTACCCCGAAAGGGTATGATGCCATATGGGTGATAGTTGATCGCTTGACGAAGAGTGCTCACTTCTTACCGATTCGCGAGACATATTCATCAGAGAGGTTGGCTGATCTGTTCATTAAGGAAATTGTAACTCGTCATGGTGTGCCGGTGTCCATTGTGCCGGATCGCGAAACCCGGTTTACATCTAAATTTTGGAAGAAATTCCACGACGCTATGGGGACGAGGTTACATATTAGCACGGCTTATCATCCCCAGACGATGGGCAGTCAGAAAGGACCATTCAGACACTGGAAGACATGCTTCGGGCATGTGTGATTGATTTGGTGGAAGTTGGAATGACCACCTACCGTTAGCCGAATTCTCATACAACATCAGCTATCATGCCAGCATTGGTATGCCTCCATACGAGATGATATACGGTAGGAGATGCAGAACACCCGTTTGCTGGGGTGATATTGGTCAGAAGGAATTGGGGAGCGTCGAGGTAATCGACGCTACGACTGAGAAGCTTGAGAAGATTAAAGCCTTCATGAAGGCAGCCAAAGATAGGCAGAAGTCGTATGCTGATAAGCGACGCAGGCCGATTGAGTTCCAGGTGGGTGACCGGGTTATGTTGAACGTCTCACCTTGGAAGGGTATCATTCGCTTCCGAAAGCGGGGCAAATTGAGCCCAAGGATATAGGCCCTTTCCGAATCATTGCTCGAGTAGGAGAGGTGGTATAGACTGGAGTTACCGGATGTGTTAAGTGGAATCACCCGACATCCATGTATCTCATCTAAGGAAGTGCTTAGCTGGATGCATGTGTAGATTGTTCCACAGGAAGAGGATATCGAGAAGGTGCGACCGGGCTCAATTATGTGGAGCAACCAGTGGCAATAATCGACCGGAAGGAGAAAAGCTAAGAAATAAAGTGGTTCCTCTTGTGCGAGTACAGTGGAAGCACAGGAAGGGATCCGAGTCAACGTGGGAGACGGAAAAGAAGAAGAAATGAGACAGCCGTGTCCACGTTTGTCTCGAAGAAGAATAACAGGTTTCGGGGACGAAACCTATTTAAGGGGGGTGGACTTGTAACACCCGAATATTTATTATTTTGAAGCCGACGAATGAAGAAAAAGAAATAAAGTCCAAAGTCGAGGGACCAAACTCGTCAACGAAAGAAAGACGGGTGAGTGGGAGTATATAAGGGAGAGGGCAGCCCTTACCCTCTCGCCCACACTCAAATAATCAGCCACATAGAGAGAAGAGGAGAGAAAGGAGAAGAAAAAGAGAAAAGGGTCGGTTCGGGTGATTCGGGTGGCCAAACTCGTTGTGTAGCAAGCCAAATCGAAGCCCTTGTCGTTGTGCTCGTTTGTGTGAGTTCTAGGACCCCACTTTTACTTGTTTTCAACCAGTTTTAGGGCTGGAAAATATTAAAACCCGTTTCTGGTGTGAGTATGTGTTTGACCCATTTGGGTGTGATGTGTGTGATGCGTTTCGTGTATGTTTCTGGGCTTGTGTCTGCTTGTATGGTGTTATGGTATGCATTCCTAAGGTCCAGGAGGGTTAATTTAGGCTTAGAATGGGTTTGGATGAGCTTGGAGGCCGAAAATGGCAGATTGGGTTCGGGATGAACTCCATTCTGCATCAGCTAGGGCTAGGCGACCGAATGGAGGCCATACGGCCGAATGAGAGGCGATTGAGGGTCATTCTCACGATTGGGATTCATTCGCACGATTAAGGGTTCAATCGCACGACTAAGGTTTCAGTCGCACGACTGGGAGTCCAATCGCATGAGGAGTCATGTGACTGAGGGTCCAGTCGCATAAGTGCTTAGTCGCATGAGTTCATTCGCAGTAGACCAGTCGCATAGGTTTTCGTTCGCATTAGTTCCATCCGCATGAGGTCCATACGCACGACTGGATGTCAATTCGCATAGATGTTCATCCGCTTGAGTCCAATCGCATGATGTTCAGTCGCATGGAGGCCATGCGACTGAAGGGTGTCCATACGCACGAATAGAGCTGTTGCATCCGAAGGAAAGTGTAGTTAGACTGCTGGCTTTTGGGGGAAAGTGCAGATGTAAGTTTTGACGTAAAGGTTCCCGTAAGAGCATGTAAGATAACTGTTATGGCCTTAGAAAGCATGTAGGGCATAGTGCCGATGATGTTGCATGTTTATGTATGATGCATGTTATGTATGTATGATGTTGCCCTGTATGATGTGGTGTTGATGCATGTTAATGTTCCTTAGTGCGATGTATGTTTATCTTTCCTATGACTTCATGTATTATGATAAATGAAATGAAGTATTATGTAACGTAAAGTGGAAAGAAATGAAACGTCTTGCATGCATCGGATAACGGGTCCTTCTTTGTGATTGACCATTAATGTAGAACCTCTACCGCTTACCCCTAGTACTGTGGCATACGTTTAGCTGTTCGTTTATTGACTTCGGCCCAGTAGCTATGACTGATCGGTTACCCCTAGTACCGTGGCATACGTTTAGCTGTTCATTTATTGACTTCGGCCCGGTAGCTAAGGCTGATCGGGGTGTAGCACATGGTATTGGTACGGATGATGTCCGATGCGCAAGTAAAGTTATAAGGAACGAATGAATGAAAGAAAGAATGAAGAAGATAATAATGATATTATCTATGCGTACGTATGATGTGTGATCATGCAAAAGTAACAATAGTTTTATATGAAAATAAAGTATGTTTTATAATAAAACTAAAACCCACTCAGCAACGCTGACTTTTTATATGTTTTCCAGTTGGCAGGTAATGATTGCTGAGGATGGCACCGTGAAGCTACTCAGCTCTTTTTGGGATGGCATTCTTTTTATTAATGTTTTTGCATGTAATGCGAACAAACTATTTTGTAATGAATGTTGTATTAACTTGCAAAAGCATTTATATAGAAATGAAAGCTTATTTTAATGTTCCGCTGCGATGTTTATGAAATACAAGTGTAAATGTATGTTTTATGTGCGATGAATGACCAACTGTAAGCGTCCCGGGAACGGGGCCTTACATAACGGAAGGGTATAGCACATGACAATGGTACACCTAAATTTTACCTTTGGTACTGCGGTGTCACATCCCGGCGGAAGCGTGAGATGCTTTGGGTGTGACTCGATTGTTCAGAACTCATTGATTAACAGAGTTTAACATATAGCACAGTAGTATAAAACATACATAACTTAATTCATAAGATAATATTAAAGTTAGGATTATACAATCATAACAGTCAAAATTTGATCTAAATATAATCCTATTACAAACATATTATCTAACTGCTACATCTTCAGTAACGGTGGAAATGCGCGTCCACTGATAGGCTGAGATCATACATATTCACAGTTAGATTCACACATACTTTTCCCATTATTTCTCCCCAGCCGTTATACACATCAAAAGAGAACATTAAGCTATTAGTCATGATGATTTCCTGAAAAAGCATACTCAAAATAGTCAACATAAAGTTAGTGAGTTCACAGGTTTATTTTAAACAAAATATTATTGATGCATCAGATACAACCAAACCTTACTTAATAATCAGATCATTCATAACTGTCATAACATATTTCATAAATCAGATAATATAACATCACAACACTCATCCTTTTGGTGCAGGAAATATTTTCCTAAGTAGCGCTACCAATATTTCCAACGGTTCCACAACTGAATTAATGGTTGTAACATAAATGACAGTATATCTCAAAAATCTTAGTAATGCATCAATTCATAAAAACAGTATGCTTTTTCCCCCAAAATTTATAAAAATAAAAATGGGGCTATGAATCTCACCTCTTACTTCCAATGATAACCTATAAACAAAAATATTTATAGTTTAGAAAAAGGAATGTCTTTTCTTTAACATTTTTAGCACCTCAAACTATAAAATTTGTTTCATAAATTATATTAAGTCATATATTACGAAATTTTTACAGCAGGTGGGTCTAAAAATCAGACATAATATATTAAAATTTTATATTCTAATAATTTACAGTTTATTTTCTATAATTTTTATATTATTTGAATAATTTATCAGCAATACCTTCGGACCTCTAAAATTTGTCAAATTTTGTCAAAATTTATGACACAATATTAATAGTTTCTCAAAATTTTCTTAAATTCTAAATCATAGCAGTCTATTTTCCTGATTTTTATCATTTTAACAATATTCGGTAAAAATAGCAGAATGTGTCTAAAAATTATAATCTTTATAAAAAGTGTTCTAATCTAGTTATCATAATTTTTGTAAATTTTTCATAATTTCTCTCAAAGTTTAAGTATTTTTCCTGATTTTCATATGGCAGAAAATTCCAAAATTCATAACTCATTCATAACTTCGAATTAGGCAACAAAACTTTTTCTGCAAGTCTCATAAATCGTAGTAATCAATATATAATTTTTTCAAATATTTGCCAGGGTCGGTTCTTCCAGCATGAAATTTTCTTTCAATTACTTAGATAATTTATATAAATTATTTTACTCATAGTAATGGCATCAAAATTTGCAGAACCATATTTCTTAATATTCTAAACATATCTCCAATGTTTGTTCCCATAATCACAGTTAAATACATATCAAACTGAATTTGGTAAGTTGGTACATAATTTTCAACCCTTTTATTGATAATTCATTTTATATAACCTTTGATTATCAATATTCATCCATTTTCTTCAGGTTATAAAACCTTCTTAGTATTCTTTCAATAACATTTGTAAGATTATGCGAAGAACTTGTGAGTTTAATCATAAAGGTTGTTTATATGTGTTGTTTAGACACATATATATATACTTTGGTAAACTCGACTAATTATGGTTTAGGGATAAAAACCTTGATTTTGATAACGAAAAGGGGTGGTGATAACTGATGGCAGTTTCTTTCTCTGTTGAACCAAGTTAAGCAAATGTCTTCAAACTTCCAAACCTTGTTCTTCTTGCAACGGAAAGATGACGATGTTTGGTTGTGGTGATACTAAGGTAGTACCCGAGAGTTATAGAGAGAAAGAGTAGTGGTGAAGAGTGACCGTGAGGTGAAGAGTGGAGGTGACTGAGGGTGTTGTGATGGTGTTCGAAATGAGGGTGATGTGGTGGTAGTGATTCGGTTGGTGTGGTTGTGTTGAAGTGGTCTTCGACCGAGTGGTTTATAGTGTAGAGGGTTCGGTTGCCATTAATGGCACAATCATGATATCTAATACTAGCATGGGTGAGTATGCTAGATGTAGGTTAATGAAGTGTCAAATTCTTAGAAATACATAGTGCAAGGTGGCGGCCTAATGGAGTAGTAAGGTGTCCAATTTGATTAAGGTGTTAATCACCAAACTTAGATTTTTAATCGGGGTGGTTTAGTTGTTACAATGAACCGAGTCTTAATCTTAAATGGTGCTTAGGTTTGTGGTTTAAGTGTATAAGATTTGCTTGGTTTTTGGTTTTGATGTTAAGTTTCTTTGATGTTAACTTTGTGTTGTGGTGTTTGATTGAGTTGTATTTTAATTTATTTGGTGTATGATGTATTATCAACATGTAGATGTGCTTTTGATCATATAAATGTGTAATATCACAAAGTTATGAATACATGCATACATGAATATTATGCATGCAAGCATGCACTCGTACTACATATATATATATATATATATATATATATATATATATATATATATATATATATATATATATGTATATCAAAAGATTATGCATTCGGGCACATGCATACGTATAACACATAAAATATATAATATATATATAGGGTTAGTCAAAATAATGAATAACATATAAAAGAATTTATTTATAGATTAATTTTGTCTAACCTTGTTTTTGGGTCGTCACATTCTCCCCCCGTAAAAATAATTTCGTCCCGAAATTTATTAGAGAGTGATACCTAAAGTTGAGGAGAACTTATCTGATTACTGACTTAAAATAGGTGGGGATACTTTCTTCTGATTTCATCTTCTCTTTCCCCTGTGAATTCTGGTCCTTTTTTGCATTTCACCTAACCTTCACTATGAGTATCTTATTCTTTCTTAACCTCTTTACCTCTTTGCCTACAATAGCTACGGTTTCTTCCACAAACTGAAGTTTCTTATCAATCTTGATCTCTTGAATTGGTACTTTTAATGTCTCATCTGTTAGACATTTCTTTAGGTTGGATATATGAAAAGTGTTGTGTATTTCACTTAATTCTTAGGGTAATTTTAGTCTGTACGCAACTGCGCCAACTTTGCCAGTGACTTCAAATGGTCCAACATACCTAGGGTTTAATTTACTCCTTTTCCCAAATCGAATGATTCTTTTTGTGGGTGATATTTTCAGATAAACCTTATCTCCAACTTGAAATTCTAATGGCTTTCTTCTTTTGTCAGCATAACTTTTATGTCGATCACGTGTTGCCTTCAACTTATTTTTGATTTCCTTGATCTTGTCAGATGTTTCTTGAATTAGGTCAGGGCCTATAAGTTGCCTATCTCCTACTTCATTCCAACATAGTGGTGATTTACATCTTCTTCCATACAAGGCTTCAAATGAGGTTGTTCCTATACTGGAACGATAGCTATTATTATAAGAAAACTCTATCAAAGGTAGATGTATATCCCAACTGTCACCAAAATCCAATACACAAGCACGCAACATATCTTCCAATGTTTGACTTGTCTTTTCACTTTGTCCATCTGTTTGCGGATGGTATGTTGTACTAAGGTTTATTTGGGTTCCTAAAGCTTTTTGTAGGGTTTGCCAGAACCTAGATGTGAATCTACTGTCCCTGTCGGATATAATTGAGATGGGTATTCCATATCTGGACATAATTTCCCGCATGTAAATTCTTGCTAATTTCTCCATTTTATAATCTTCTCTAATTGGAAAGAAGTGTGTTGATTTTGTTAATCTATCTACTATAACCCAAATTGTGTCATACCCACTTGAGGTTCTTGGTAGTTTAGTTACAAAATCCATGGTGATCTGGTCCCATTTCCATTCTAGAATCTCGGGTTGTTGCAGATATCCTGAAGGTTTTTGGTATTCAGCTTTAACTCTTGAACATATATCACATCTTTCTACAAATTCTCCGACTGATCTCTTCAAGCCAGGCCACCAGTATTGGCTTTTCAAATCTTTATACATTTTGTTATTTCCTGGATGCATGGAATATTTCGACTTCTGTGCCTCTTGTAATATGATTCTTCTAAGTATATCATCATCGGGTATCCAAGTTCTCCCCTTGAATTTTAGAATTCCATTTGTACTTTTTCCAAGTCTTTCATTTGTCCTTTCATCTTAGACTTACCTTTTTGTTGGGCCTCCCGTATTTGATTTAACAGATCTGATTGTAGTTCCATTCTCATGGCACGTACCCGTAATGGTTTGACTCTATCTTTCCTACTTAATGCATCTGCTACTACATTTGCTTTACCCGGATGGTATTTGATTTCACAGTCATAATCACTTAATAGTTCTATCCATCTCCTTTGCCTCATATTCAGCATTTTCTGATCAAATATGTGCTGTAAACTCTTATGATCTGTATATATTATACATTTTGTTCTATACAGATAATGTCTCCAGATCTTAAGTGCAAATACTACTGCTGTAACACCCGGTTATTTATAATTTTGAAGCGGACGAAGGAAGAAAAAGAAATAAAGTCCAAAGTCGAGGGACCAAACTCGCCAACGAAAGAAAGTCGGGCGAGTGAGAGTATATAAGGGAGAGGGCAGCCCTTACCCTCTCCCCCACACTCACAAATCATCAGCCATCTATAGAGGAGAGGAGAGAGGGGAAGAGAAGAAAAGAGGAAAAAGGGTCGGTTCGGGTGGTTCGGGTGGCCAAACTCGTTGTGTAGCAAGCCAAATCGAAGCCCTTGTCGTTGTGCTCGTATGTGTGAGTTCTAGGACCCCACTTTTACTTGTTTTCAGCCGATTTTGGGGCTGGAAAACATCAAAAACCCGTTTTTGTATGTGTGTGTGTTTGACCCATTTGGGTGTGATGTGTGTGATGCATTTAGAGTATGTTTCTGGGCTTGTGTGTGTTTGTATGGTGTTGTGGTATGTATTCCTAAGGTCTAAGATGGTTAATTTTGGCTTAGAATGGGTTTGGATAAGCTTGGAGGCCGAAAATGGCAGATTGGGTTCGGGATGAACTCCATTTTGCATCAGCTAGGTCTAGGCGACCAAATGGAGGCCATACGGCCGATTGAGAGGCGATTGAGGTTCATTCGCACGATTGGGATTCATTCGCACGATTGAAAGTTCAATCGCACGACTAAGGTTTCATTCGCACGATTGGGAGTCCAGTCGCATGGGGAGTCATACGACTGAGGGTCCAGTCGCATAGGTGCTTAGTCGCATGAGTCCATTCGCAAGAGGTCAGTCGCATAGGTGTTCATTCGCATTAGTTCCATCCGCATGAGGTCCATACGCACGACTGGATGTCCATTCGCATAGATGTTCATCCGCATGAGTCCAATCGCATGATGTTCAGTCGCATGGAGGCCATGCGACTGAAGGGTGTCCATACGCACGAATAAGGCTAATGCACCCGAAGGAAAGTGTAGTTAGACTTTTGACTTTCGGGGGAAAGTGCAGATGTAAGTTTTGACGTAAAGGTTCTCGTAAGAGCATGTAAGATAACTGTTATGGCCTTAGAAAGCAAGTAGGGCATAATGATGATGATGTTGCATGTTTATGCATGATGCATGTTATGTATGTATGATGTTGCCCTGTATGACGTGATGTTGGTGCATGTTAATGTTCCTTAGTATGATGTATGTTTATCTTTCCTATGGCTTTACTTGTTATGATAATGAGTGAAATGAAGTATTATGTAACGTAAAGTGGAAAGAAATGAAAGTCTTGCATGTATCGGATATCGGGTCCTTCTTTGTGATCGACCATTTATGTAGAACCTCTACAGCTTACCTCTAGTACTGCGGCATACGCTCAGCTGTTCAATTATTGACTTCGGCCCAGTAGCTAAAATTGTTCGGGGTGTAGCATATGGTATTGGTACAGATGATATCCGATGCGCGAGTAAAGTTATATTGAACGAATGAATGGATGAATGAAGTAGATAATAAAGATATTATCTATGCGTACGTATGATGTGTGATCATGCAAAAGTAACGAATGGTTTTAAACGAAAGTAAAGTATGTTTATTATAAAACTAGAACTCACTCAGCAACGCTGACTTTTTATATGTTTTCCAGTTGGCAGGTAATGTTTGCTGAGGATGGCACCGCGAGGCTACTCAGCTCTTTTGGGATGGCATCCATTTGTAAAGCTTTTGTGATATAATGCAAACATGTATTTTGTAATCGAATAATGATGTATTATTTGGCAAAAGTGTTTATAATGAAATGAGATGTCATTTTTGAATGTTTCCACTGCAATATTCATGAGACAAATATAATTATATGTTTTATGTGCGATGAATGACCAACTGTAAGCGTCCCAGGAACAAGGCCTTACAAGTTGGTATCAGAGCCAAAGTTTAAGTGAAATGGGTAAATTTTCAAAATAACCCTTAACGTAAACTGAAAATGGGACGAAAAGGGAATGGGATGCCAATCTGAGTAGCTTCGTGCCATCAGGTATTTTCTTAAAGTTAACCGGTTTTATGTGCGCATGGTATGTGGTTATGTGTTGTATGTAGATTTAAATACTGATGTAGTCAGGACAGGTAGTACTTGGGGTATGAAGAGTAAAGTAAGTGGCTAATCACAACTGGCCACTGTAATTAGGGACTTACTATACTTGACATAAACTGAGTTGTTTCCTTGAATGACCGTGTTGGTGTTTGAATCTTTCAGTGTGAGTTAGAGATGTTTGGAGGGAGATCTTCTAAAGCTTCTAAGGGTAGAGGCCGTGGCGGGCCTGATGTTGAGCCGCGACCCAAAAAAAGAAGACCAAGGGTCGAAAAGGTGGTTCCCGAGGAACCAGAGACCCCTCATCCGGAAGCTGGGGATGAGAGTGCAAACCTGAGGGCCTCGGTAAAGGAGGCTGTTGTTGAAGAAGTACACCAGGTCATGCAGACAATCTTACCGTCTGTGGTGACCGAAGTCATTAAGGCGGTGAAAGAAGGACAAAGAAAGGAGAGAAACAGGTCTTCGGGGGAACGAGAGCACCCGGAGCCCGAAACGATTTTCTCTGACAATGAAGACGAGGAAGAAGAAGATGAGCCTGTGCGAGAGGTGGCACGAGGCTGTAACTTTGGGGTGTTTATGAGATGCAAGCCCCCTACTTTCGACGGTAATGGCAATGCTGCCGCTGCTCACCGATGGGTGAGAGAAATGGAGGCTGTTCTCGACATCAGCGAGTGTCGGGAAGATCAGAAGGTGAAGTTTGCCACTCATTCATTTGTGGACTCGGCACTATGCTGGTGGGACAACATTGTCCAAGTTGAGGGTAACTGGGCAATCGGGAGAATGAGATGGCCTGAACTGAAGAAGATAGTGATTGAGGAGTTCTGTCCTCACACGGAGATGGATAACATAGAGAGGGAATTCCTGCAGCTGGAGGCGGGATCCATGACACACCAGCAATACACCACCAAATTCAATGAAATGGCACGGTTGGTGCCGGATTAGGTGACGCCTCTGTCTCGGAAGATCAAGAGGTACATTCAGGGCTTACCGGTGGATGTTCGCAGGTATATGATCACCGCCCGGCCGAGTACTTTTAGGTCGGCGGTTGATTTGGCCGGAAGGCTATATGATGAGCGGGAGGTGGTGGTGACAGAAGCGAATAAGAAGGGTGGTGGTGATCGGAACTGGAACGGGAAAAGGTTTGGTCGGGGTGATGCCTCGACGGGTAACAAAAAGGCACGGGTGGATGACCGCCGCGTGGCCACACCGGGAGCGGGATCGAGGAGGTGAGGCAAGTGTTAAAAGAAGCATGCGGGAGAATGTAGGTTGGGATCGAATGTGTGCTTCAAGTGTGGGAAGACAGGGCATATGGCAAAGGATTGCCTGGCGGACAAATGTTTTAACTGTGGGGAAACTGGTCATGTGAGCAGGGATTGTAAGAAGCCGAGGGCTGAGGGTTCCGGGGCGAAGAGGACGGGAGGTGAAGGACCAAGGGCGAGCGCCAGGGCATTCACCATGACACAGGAGGAAGCTAGGACGGACCCTGATGTCGTGTCCGGTACGTTTCTAGTGAACCAAACTTTAGCTTCTGTGTTATTTGATTCTGGTGCTAGTAAGAGTTTTATTTCTGCTGCTTTCTGTGCTAAGCTGCCTGTTAGTTGTAGACGTGTTGATGCGCCCTTTGATGTAGAAACTGCCATAGGTAAGTCTACCAGGATTTCTGAGAAGATAGAGAACTGTGATATGGAACTTGAGGGTCATAAGTTTCCTGTTAAACCGTTCGTGATGACCTTAGGTGGTTTTGATTTGGTTCTTGGGATGGATTGGTTGGTGGAATTCGAGGCGAACATTATGTGTCGCAAGAAGATGATTCGTTTGACAGCGCCTGACGGTAGTTCAGTGACGGTTTATGGTGATCGGGTTACTACGATTCCGAAATTGATCTCTATGGCTGTGGCGGGAAAGTGTATGAGGCGTGGATGTAGTGCCTACTTGGCCTATGTAAAGGATGTGGATACGCCAACACCACAACTAGCCGATGTACCGGTTGTGTGTGACTTTCCAGACGTATTCCCAGAGGACTTACCAGGAGTGCCACCTGACAGAGAGATTGAATTTCAGATTGATCTGATACCGGGTGCTCAACCTGTCGCCAAAGCACCGTATCGGTTGGCTCCGACCGAGATGAAAGAGTTGATGGAGCAGTTGCAAGAGCTACTTGATAAGGGGTTCATTAGACCGAGTATCTCTCCTTGGGGTGCTCCGGTATTGTTTGTGAAGAAGAAAGACGGTAGTATGAGGATGTGTATTGACTACCGTGAGCTGAACAAGTTGACAATTAAGAACCGATACCCCTTACCGAGGATAGATGATTTGTTTGATCAGCTTGAGGGTGCCAGTTGGTTTTCGAGGATAGATCTTTGATCTGGTTATCATCAGTTGAAGGTGAAGGAACAAAATATCCCTAAAACAGCTTTCCGCACGCGCTATGGTCACTACGAGTTCCTCGTCATGTCTTTTGGTTTGACCAATGCGCCAGCTGCTTTTATGGATCTGATGAATCGAGTGTGTCGGCCGATGTTGGATAAATCAGTGATCGTGTTTATTGATGATATCTTGATTTACTCGAGGAGCGAGGCAGAGCATGCCGGTCACATTCAGGAGGTTCTAGAGACGTTGAGAAGGGAGAAGTTGTACGCCAAGTTCTCCAAGTGCGCGTTCTAGTTGCGGGAGGTTCAGTTCTTGGGTCATGTGGTAAATCCTGACGGGATTATGGTGGACCCGGCAAAGGTGGAGGCGGTCATGCAGTGGAAGTCACCAAAGACGCCATCCGAGATTCGTAGCTTCTTGGGTTTGGCGGGCTACTACAGAAGATTCATCCAAGACTTTTCCAAAATCGCTTCTCCACTAACTAAGTTGACCCGAAAAGATGTGAAGTTCGTATGGGGTCAAGCTCAAGAGAAGACGTTCGAGGAACTGAAGGCGAGGTTGACTCAAGCTCCAGTTCTGTCCTTACCCGATGGAAGTAAAGATCTGGTGGTTTATTCTGATGCTTCCTACTCGGGTTGGGGTGCGTGTTAATGCAAAGAGGAAAGGTTATTGCTTATGCATCCCGACAGTTGAAGGTTCATGAGGTCAATTATCCTACTCATGACTTGGAGCTGGCAGCCGTGGTCTTTGCGTTAAAGATTTGGAGGCACTATCTTTACGGGACGAAGTGCACCATATTCACTGACCACAAAAGTCTGAAGTACTTCTTCGAGCAGAAGGATCTGAGCATGAGGCAGAGACGGTGGTTGGAACTTATAAAGGATTATGATTGTGAGATCCACTACCATCTGGGCAAGGCAATGTGGTGGCTGATGCCCTTAGCCGAAAAGAAAGGCCCGAGCCGATTCGGGTGAAAGCATATCAACTGATCATGACCTCTGATGTAATGAAGCAAGTCAAAGAGTTTCAAGACGAGGCACTGAAAGAAGATCATCTTAACTCTGAAAGAATGAGAGGTCTGGTCGCGGAACTGGGTGAAAACACACTCGGTGTTAGAACCCGATTCGATCGTGTGTGGATTCCTCGTTTTGGGGATCTACGGGTGAAGATCATGGATGAAGCTCACAAGACTCGATACTCCATTCACCCAGGTGCCACGAAAATGTACCAAGATATGAAGAAGGATTATTGGTGGCCGGGTATGAAGCGTGATGTGGTGGAGTATATGAGTAAGTGCCTTACTTTCTTGCAGGTGAAGGTCGAGCATCAAAAGCAGTATGGGAAAATCCAACCTTTGGACATACCGGAATGTAAGTGGGAGCACATCACCATGTATTTTATTACGAAGTTGCCGCGTACCTCGAAAGGGTACGATGCCATATGGGTGATATTTGACCGTTTGACGAAGAGTGCTCACTTCCTACCGATCCGCGAGACATATTCATCTGAGAGGTTGGCTGATCTGTTCATCAAGGAAATTGTAACTCGTCATCGTGTGCCAGTGACCATTGTGTCGGATCGCGACACTCGGTTTACATCCAAATTTTGGAAGAAATTCCACGACGCTATGGGGACGAGGTTACATATTAGCACGGCTTATCATCCCCAGACTGATGGTCAGTCAGAAAGGACCATTCAGACACTAGAAGACATGCTTCGAGCATGTGTGATTGATTTTGGTGGAAGTTGGGATGACCACCTACCGTTAGCCGAATTCTCATACAACAACAGCTATCATGCCAGTATTGGTATGCCTCCATATGAGATGCTATACGGTAGGAGATGCAGAACACCCGTTTGTTGGGGTGATATTGGTCAAAAGGAATTGGGGAGCGTCGAGGTAATCGAGGCTACGACTGAGAAGCTTGAGAAGATTAAAGCCTTCATGAAGGCAGCCAAAGATAGACAGAAGTCGTATGTTGATAAACGACGCAGGCCGATTGAGTTCCAGGTGGGTGATCGGGTTATGTTGAAGGTCTCACCTTGGAAGGGTATCATTCGCTTCCGAAAGCGGGGCAAATTGAGCCCAAGGTATATAGGCACTTTCCGAATCATTGCTCGAGTAGGAGAGATGGCCTATAGACTAGAATTACCGGATGAGTTAAGTGGAATTCACCCGACATTCCATGTATCTCATATGAGGAAGTGCTTGGCAGATGAAGATATAATTGTTCCATTGGAAGATATCGAAGTAGATGAACGGCTCAATTATGTGGAGCAACCAGTGGCAATCATCGACCGAAAGGAGAAAGGCTGCAGAAATAAAGTGGTTCCTCTTGTGCGTGTACTGTGGAACGCACAGGAAGGGATCCGAGTCCAAGTGGAGACTGAAGTAGGAGATTGAGACAGCATTATCCACGTTTGTTCGAAGAATACCAGTTTCGGGGACGAAACCTATTTAAGGGGTGGACTTGTAACACCCAGTTATTTATTATTTTGAAGCCGACGAAGGAAGAAAAAGATAAAAGTCCAAAGTCGAGGGACCAAACTAACCACGAAAGAAAGTTAGGCGAGTGAGAGTATAAAGAGAGGGCAGGCCCTTACCCTCTCCCCCCCCCCTCACAAATCAGCCATCTAAAAGGAGAAGAGGGAAAGAAAGAAAAGAGAATAAGGGTCGGTTCGGGTGGTTCGGGTGGCCAAACTCGTTGTGTAGCAACCAAATCGAAGCCCTTGTCGTTGTGCTCGTTTGTGTGAGTTCTAGGACCCCACTTTTACTGTTTTCAACACGATTTTGGGGCTGGAAAGCATCAAAAACCCGTTTTTGTAGGTGTGTGTTGTTGACCCTTTGGGTGTGATGTGTGTGATGCGTTTAGAGTATGTTTCCGGGCTTGTGTGTGTTTGTATGGTGTTGTGGTATGCATTCCTAAGGCCTAAGATGGTTAATTTAGGCTTAGAATGGGTTTGGATGAGCTTGGAGGCCGAAAATGGCGGATTGGGTTCGGGATGAACTCCATTTTGCATCAGCTAGGGCTAGGCGACCAAATGGAGGCCATACGGCCGATTGAGAGGCGATTGAGGTTCATTCGCACGATTGGGATTCATTCGCACGATTGAGGGTTCAATCGCACGACTAAGGTTTCATTCGCACGATTGGGAGTCCAGTCGCATGGGGAGTCATACGACTGAGGGTGCAGTCGCATAGGTGCTTAGTCGCATGAGTCCATTCGCAAGAGGTCAGTCGCATAGGTGTTCATTCGCATTAGTTCCATCCGCATGAGGTCCATACGTACGACTGGATGTCCATTGGCATAGATGTTCATCCGCATGAGTCCAATCGCATGATGTTCAGTCACATGGAGGCCATGCGACTGAAGGGTGTCCATACGCACGAATAGGGCTGTTGCACCCGAAGGAAAGTGTAGTTAGACTTCTGGCTTTCGGGGGAAAGTGCAGATGTAAGTTTTGACGTAAAGGTTCCCGTAAGAGCATGTAAGATAACTGTTATGGCCTTAGAAAGCAAGTAGGGCATAATAATGATGATGTTGCATGTTTATGCATGATGCATGTTATGTATGTATGATGTTTCCCTGTATGACGTGATGTTGGTGCATGTTAATGTTCCTTAGTATGATGTATGTTTATCTTTCCTATGGCTTTACGTGTTATGATAATGAATGAAATGAAGTATATGTAACGTAAAGTGGAAAGAAATGAAAAGTCTTGCATGTATCGGATATCGGGTCCTTCTTTATGATCGACCATTTATGTAGAACCTCTACCGCTTACCTCTAGTACTGCGGCATACGCTCAGCTGTTCAATTATTGACTTTGGCCCAGTAACTAAAATTGTTCGGGGTGTAGCATATGGTATTGGTACGGATGATATTCGATGCACAAGTAAAGTTATATTGAACGAATGAATGGATGAATAAAGGAGATAATAAAGATATTATCTATGTGTACGTATGATGTGTGATCATGCAAAAGTAACGAATGGTTTTAAATGAAAGTAAAGTATGTTTTATTATAAAACTAGAACTCACTCGGCAACGCTGACTTTTTATATGTTTTCCAGTTGGCAGGTAATGTTTGCTGAGGATGGCACCGCGAGGCTACTCAGCTCTTTTGGGATGGCATCCATTTATAAAGCTTTTGTGATATAATGCAAACATGTATTTTGTAATCGAATAATGATGTATTATTTGGCAAAAGTGTTTATAATGAAATGAGATGTCATTTTTGAATGTTTCCGCTGCAATATTTTCATGAGACAAATGTATTTATATGTTTTATGCGCGATGAATGACCAACTGTAAGCGCCCAGGAACGGGGCCTTACAACTACTCCTAATTCCAAATCATGAGTATTGTAATTCTTTTCACTTCCCCTAAGTTATCTGGAGGCATAGGCAATTACTTTACTCTGTTGCATTAATAGACATCTAAATCCTTGACGAGACGCGTCACAATATACTATAAAATCATCAGTCCCTTCTGGTAATGACAAAATAGGTGCACTACATAATTTACTTTTTAAGAGTTCGAATGCAGCCTTTTGCTTTTCTCCCCAAATGTAAGGCTTATCCTTTTGAGTTAATTCAGTCAGAGGTTGGGCTATTCTTGAGAAATTTTCTATGAATCTTCTATAATATCCGGCCAGTCCTAAGAATTGGCGTACTTCTGTTGGTGTTTTGGGATCTTCCCATTTCTTAACAGCCTCTATTTTTGCTGGATCTACTTGTATACCTTCTTGGTTAACTATGTGTCCAAGGAATTGCACTTCCCTTTTCCAGAATTCACATTTTGAGAATTTTGCATATAATTTTTCTTTCCTTAACAACTCCAAACTCAACCTTAAGTGCTGTTCATGATCCTCCTTATTTTTGGAATAGATTAAAATGTCATCTATAAAAAACTATGACAAACTTATCTAAATAAGGCTTACGTATCCTATTCATTAAATCCATAAATACAGCTGGAGCATTGGTTAATCCAAATGGCATTACGAGAAACTCATAATCCGTACCTAGTTCTGAATGCTGTTTTTGGTATGTCCTCATCCTGAACTCTTAACTGATGATATCCTGATCTTAAATCTATCTTTGAAAAGTAACTAGATCCTTGCAATTGGTCAAATAGTTTGTCTATCCTGGGTAGAGGATACCTATTCTTTATAGTTACCTTATTGAGCTCCCTATAATCTATACACATTCTAAACGTTCCATCTTTCTTTTTAACAAATAGAACGGGTGCTCCCTAGGGTGACATACTAGGACGTATAAATTTCTTATCCAGTAGTTCTTGAAGTTGGCTCATTAATTCCTTCATTTCTGTGGGTTCTAAATGGTAGGGTGCCTTAGCAATAGGGGTTGTTCCTGGTATTATCTCAATTTTGAACTCTACTTGACGAGGGGGTGGTAAACCAGGTAATTCATCAGGAAATATATCAGAATATTCTTTAATGATATGAACATTTTCTAGGTTTACTTTATCTACTTTGGTGTCAACAATATGAGCTAGGAAAGCTAAGCATTTCTTTCTTAAACATTTTTGTGCGTTCTTACAGGAAAATTATCTTCATGACACCTCTAGGTTTCTCACCATATATACAAAGTGTTCTATTTTCATTAATCAGAGGAATTCTTTTTCTTGCCACATACTATTTCAGCCTGATTTTTACTTAACCAATCTATTCCCACAACAATATCAAATCCTCCTAGATAAATAGGAATCAGATCTATATTGAAACAATATTCATCTAAATTTATAGTACAATTAGGAATGATTTCACAGGCTTCAATTATCTTACCATCAGCTAATTCTATCATATATTTTTTATTTAACTTTTCTGAGGTTAGGTTAAGTAGTGGTCTAAACGTGTTTGAAACAAAACTACGGGTTGCTCCAGTATCAGATAGCACAGTAGCGTATTGATTGTTTATAGGAAACGTACCCGTTACAACCTCCGGTTCGTGTCGAGCTTCTTCAGCTTGCATTACAAAAGCTCTTCCTCGAGGGTTGTTTTGGTTGACTGGAGCCTTACCCTTCAGTTGTGGACATTCGTTTCGAAAGTGGTTTTCGTTTCCACAGTGATAACAGACTGGTTTTGGGTTAGTGGGGCTCTTACAGTCTCGGGATATATGTCCCTTTTTCTTGTAGTTGTAACAGATTACCATTGCGCAATTTCCCTGATGATATCTTTGACAGGTACTGTACCATGGCTGGTTTTCGATTTCTGGTTTCTTTTCCCGTGTCATTCTAAGAAGTTTCGGGTGGGTTGTCGGGCTATCCTTTTCTGGGAATTTCCTCTAAACTTCCCTCCTGAGTTATTCATCCATTTTCTTCAGGTTATAAAACCTTCTTAGTATTCTTTCAATAACATTTGTAAGATTATGTGAAGAACTTGTGAGTTTAATTATAAGGTTTGTTTATATGTGTTGTTTAGACCATATATATATACTTTGGTAAACCGACTAATTATGTTTAGGGATAAAAACCTTGATTTTGATAACGAAAAGGGGTGGGTTAACTGATGGCAGCTTCTTTCTAATTGAACCAGTTAAGCGAATGTCTTCAAACTTCCAAACCTTGTTCTTCTTGCAACGGTTGAAAGATGATGATGTTTGGTTGTGGAGATACTAAGTGCAGGATCGGGTTTGTCACTTAAACACTTGTATTTCTCTCAAACTCACTTATGGAAACACTCAAATCAGATGAAGTAATGTCTTTTACAAGAGTTGACAATAATATAATAAGTAGCAAAGGAACACGCAGAAATAAATTTTCAAGGTACTTGTATATATTACTTCTCAACTCAAGATATTACAAGACTCTTACAAGCATAAAACAAGAGTTACAATGAGAAACTATATATACTAGATCCTACAGCCGGATATACTTTGATACCAGCTGGAAACCTAAGACTAAAGCATATACTACAATGCTAAAGTTAAGGTATCTTAGATAAAGTATTATCTAAGATATGGTAGTCATGACATGTCCATGACTTACATTTTGTCACCAACTAAAGATGGCAACTGTACTAACATAAAAAGGTAAACAGTGGATTAAAGTATGGTCAACTACATGGCTTTTGAGAAAACGCCATATCTCAGAGATTTGCAGCGGAGTGTCAGAGAGACCATACTTATGTCCACTGGATAATAGGAGTGTCTTCCGAAGGTAAGTTGGCTTCGGAAGAACAAGTTCTTCCCGAAGCCACTTATACTTCGGAAGAGGCTTCTATACTTCCGAGGCTTTGAGGACTTCTTGTACTTTGAAAGTTGACTTTAGATCTTTCTTTCTGAGTCTTGATCTTCGGAAGTTGATTCTTTGTCTTCGGAAGTAAGCTTTACACTTTGTCTTCGGAAGAGCTCCTTCTTCCTTCGGAAGTTCCATACTTAGCTTTGGAAGTCCTTAGTTTGTTGTACCAAAATCTTCTAAGTGACTTGGTTTTGGTTGCACCAGCCTTTCTAGATCAACAAACTCCCCCTAGGTTGATGCTACCAAAACCTCACTTATTTCTGCTTCTCAAAGCCTTCAACACCAGGGACAAAAGATATTTGTCTGTCTCTTTGTTCTTCCCTGAAGTGGTGCTGAGAAGCTTGTACAAGTCATTGGTGGATAGGAGATCCAGTCTATCACTCTGAATGACATGTACCCTCTGTTGTGTCCCCCTGAAGAGAGTTAGTTGACGGGAATTATAGTCATACTCCCATCTAACTATGGATTCAAGTTCAGGACCTTCAACCATTTGGAGAAAGGCTTTGCCTTTGGTTGCTGATCCCTTCCTTTCCTCCTCCTCTCTCAGTTTCAACTCTTCTTCAACCTTGCTTCTAGCAGTTAGCTTGGCCATATGAAGGCTGCCTAGATGATTTCTGATATGGGCAGCTACATCAGAGTTTGAAGGGTTGGAGAATGGCTTCTCTGCTAACTCAGCAATGTCAACCTGCTCAAGTGTAGCAGAGATGAGGCACTTAGCCTGTTGAGCTCTCCATTCTCTCTTTCAACAACAAAGTTGTGAGAAGAGTCTTCGAACCTCCACTGGATGATCTTCTTTCTAGGTGCAAGAGGTTGTCTTGGCACCCGGTCGCCTTTCTTAGTATCCAGTAGAGTCACCAGCCTTCTCCTTAGCTTCTTTTCTTCCTCATTCAAAGTGTCTGAATTGAGGCCAAGGAGATTTGCAGCTTGGTCCAAAGTTCCTCTGGGCAGATCAAGAAATTGATCTCTAGTGAGGGAACTTGAGGATCCGTCAACATAGGTCAAATTAACTGAATCCTCCTCACAGGAGATATCGCTCAGTGTTGTGCAGATGAGCTTTGTCTTGACTGCCTTGAATTCTTCCAAGGAGAGATGTTTAGAAGGCTGAAGGGATGGTTTGATGGGTTGATGGGTAGGTTGAGGTGTTTGGGTTCTGGCTAGAGTTTTGGGTTGGAGGATGGGTAGTTTAGGTGGTTGAGGTGAAGAGGTTGGTAGGGGTGATGATGTAGGTTCAGGGGTGTATGGTTCAGAGGTTGGTTCGGTTTTGATTGGGAATGAAAAGGGTATAGGTTCAGGTTGAGGTTGGGTTTGGAGTTTGGGTTGAGTGGTTGCTTTGAAGGTCATCCCCTGTCCCCTTCTATACATCTCCTTCCTCTTCCCCGCGCGAATGTCAGCCTTAATGTCACTGACATGTCGCTGGAGAGTCTTTTCTGACATAGGACCCACCTGCCTGCCAGAGAAGCCATGAGCCTTGAGATAGCTCTTCATCCAGGCCTTCTCACCTATCTTCTTGGCAGCAGTCAGTCCTGCTTCCTCTTCTCTTCTTCTTCTTCTGCAACAGCTTTTTCCCTTGCAGCTCTCTTTCTCTCTTTCTCCATTTGATCTTGCTCTTTGTTGAAGAGCCATAAGATCGTATCATTGTTATGTGGAGACAATTCTTCTTGAGAGAAACCTCTGGAGGTTAGGAAGGTTATCCTTTCCCTCCTGAGCTGCAGATCAGCTTCTCTTTCTTTCCTCTCCCTTTTTTTCTAAGGCCAACCTTGCAGCTTCTTCTTTTTTTTGTTTTAGCAGCAAGGTTGCCTTTTCCAGCTCTATTAACTCCTCTAATGGTAGCAGGAGTACATCTTCAGTTGCAGCTCCTAGACCAACAAGTCTATCGATGATCTCTACTCTTTTTTGGTTGTTGACTGCCTCTTGGTTGGCTGCAGCTGCTTTGGTACTTGCAGCTAGCAGTTTTCCAGTTGGAAGCCTACCTTTTCTTTGGAGTTTCTCCAACCTTTCTTCCTCCTGAAGCTCTTCCAAAGTCATCTTCCTCTTTCCTTTGATGTCTTCGGAAGTACTAGACTTTGGGGGTTCTTGAATGGAAGATTCAGGTTGAGAAGTAGAGATGGGAGCTAGAGTTAATGCTGATGTCAGAGCTAAGGGTTGGGTGAGAAAATCCTCCCTATTAACCTCAGATGCAAGTTCCAGGATCATTGCATCTGTGACTATTAGATCATCGGATAATGAGAATAGTCCTTCCACAGCAGCAATCTCAGCTTCGGAAGTTTGAAATTGTTCTTCCAAGGCTTTGATTGTGCTTCGGAAGTCTGTGAAAATGCACTATCTGTTCCACTTGTTTCAGTTGCTGGGCCATCAGTCCTTGTTTCCCCTTCGAAGTTAATCTCAGGTTCCACTTGGACCTTAGGTTGACCAACTTCCTCAATAGTGGTAGAAGGTGCATTTAACCTCTGAAGCTCTTGAGCTCCGAAGTAGATCACAGACATATCAGGCTTGGCTGTTCTATAAGAGATTCCAATAGGAACTTGTTAAAGAACCTATTGAGATCTTGGAGCATCCTTTGATCCACTTGAAAAACAACTGGAGGAGGCTCAGGGAAATTGCAGCTTGTTGCACAGGATACTTTGAGCTCAAGGAAGTGAGAGCTTGACTTTGGGTTTCCTCTTGTCTTTGACTTTGTCTCTGAACACTCTCCCCCCTTTTGGTAGCATCATCCTGAGAGCTTGATGAGCTAGAGGAAGAGGTCAAGGAGACCTGAGTTGGTACATGCCTAACAGACCTCTCAATCTGTTTCTCAGCTAGTTTGGCCTTGAGAGTTTCAATCTCAAGTTGCTGAGTGGCAGACCTATCCTCTAAAGTCCTAACCTAGATTCAAGATTTGAGACTTTAGAAAGTAGGTCTTGAATAGTGAGTTGCATTCTTCCCTCATCTTCTTTTGAAGAATCATGGGAGATGAGGTAACATACCTTGTATGTTCATCCTCACCCCAGATGTGGTTTCTTGGCGCCCTGGTTTCCCTTGCACAATGATGTCTCTTTCAGAGTCATCAAAGGGCATGGTTGCCGTAGATTCAGTCTCAGTTATGTTACCACTGTCCTGAGGATCCATTGATGCTCCTTCAGTAGTGGCAGCTGAATCTACATGAGTCCCCTCCACATCAGTGGGACTCACCTCAGTAAAGGTTTGCTGATGGGGGCTAGAGATAAGAGGTCTCTCTAGGCTCTGTTGATCCTTGAGAGGGTGTTGTGGATCAACTTCATTGCCCTTAAGAGACATAATCTCTTCACCAGCTCCAATCAAAAGGTCAGTAAAGGATATGGAAGTGAAACCTAATGACCCGGGACTTTGATCAATGTCTAAAGGCATTGAGCCTGTGATAGGGCTGTCCCTTTTGGCTGCTCAGGGGAGTATAGAGACTCTCCCTGAGGGCTATCAGCTTGGGTTTCGGGCTCATGGGTCTGAGACTGAGGAGACTCAGACCCATATTGAGGTCAATTGTGAAGGATGGTTGGACCTCAGGCTGAGTGGGAGCCCTTTGTTCCACTCTAGCCTTTTTGGGTAGAACATGAGGAGCTTGTTCAATCAGAGTAGATTGAACAAGGGTTCGTTTGTGACGTCTCTGATAAGTAAAGGTAATGGGTGGAGAAGGTAGATTTGGCAAGAGTGAGGGTAGTTGCTGGTGTGGGTTCATCACCTGTGGGGTTAACAGGGATGTCACCAGGAGCCATTGGCTCAATCATACCTGGAAGAAGTGCAGTATCTCTTCCGGTGAAGTTGGTGGACACTCTCTTCAAAGTCTTGAAGATGGTCGGCCTCATTTGAGGAGCAGTCAGAGCAGCTGCACAGACAAGCTTGCCCTGGTCCAGCTCACAGTTGATTATGTGCTGGAGAAACCTGGGATACATGAAGAATGTGTCCCTTTGAAGATTTCCCATTAGGTTAGTCAGCACAAACCTTGAATAGTTGAAGCGAAGGCTTTTTACCAACCCATGAACTAGGCACCCAAGTTCATATGGGATTTGATCCCATCCCCCAGATTTATTAGACAGGCAGTGAAGAACCACATGCAGCAGGAACTTCCATTTGTAAGAGAAGTTGAATTTGTAGACAGTTGACCTGCTGACATCTCCACCATATCCCATTTGGAGATAAGAATTGTCCAAATCTGTTTTGGGGAATTCCGTTGGAGCGCCCTCATCATGAAGCTCTAGATGCTCCCTGATGATCTGTTCAGATATGACCAACTCCTTCCTGGCCACAGATGCTCGATCGAATAACACGAACCCCATTTAGGGTTTCAATCTGACCATTTGCCCAAAATTCAGACATTTGGTTTGAGTAAATCGTGGGGTTTACAGTCAGAGCGGTGTAGTACGAAGATTGGGTCAGAAAAAGATGATGTCTGAGAAGTCAACATCCCTTGAAGAATCAAGGAGTGCGACTTGGTTGTGCTGAGGTTTAGTGCCATTGAAGAAGATTACAAAAGATAGTTCGGAATAGGGTATAAATTGAAGATGAAGAAAGCTTTTAGGGCAGTAGTAGTAATTTGTGTAAAAAAGGATGTAAGTGATTAACCGGAAGTAATTGAATGGGTGGACTGGCGGTTAAAGGGGGGGGTTTTGGATAAGACGATGTGGGTTTCAGGGATGATGTGTGACATGGGCGGTAAGGTTAGTCCATTTAAATAATCCGACATCATACAAAATCTTTACTTTTCACAGAGTGGGGCCCAAAAGATTTCCGTTACACAGTAAAATTCTTTCTTCCGAGTATAAAGCATTTCCGAAGGTAAGTATTCTTCCGAAGGCAAAAGTTACTTCCGAAGGTAAATTGATACTTCCGAGAGTTATGTTGTTCAAGTGGAGTGTGTTATAAGCTTCGGAAGTAGATCTGATATGAAATCAATCGCTTCTTCCGAGACTTAACACTCTTCCGAGAAGAAAATTATCCTGGGAGAAATTTGCTTCGAAGATATGCAAAAATACTTCCGAGGGTTAATTTCTCTTCGGAAGAATTCATACTTAGATAAAATTTAGAAAAGGATCTTTTGTAACAGGGCTTAGATTGTTTTGACATGAGCTTTACACATTAAAAGGTTTTCAAATGAGATCAACTAATCAATGTTTATCATCCCAATAGCTGTAATGAGATATTTAAATCTTTGTTCATCAAAGGCTTGGTGAACAAGTCAGCATATTGTTCATTTGAGTCAACTTTGATTAGTTGATAAGATTTTTTCATGAATCTCTCTAATGAAATGATACCTGATATCAATGTGCTTAGTTGGGTTGCTTCACTGGATTTTCAGTAATGGATATAGCACTGTTGTTGTCAATATGGATAGGAGTGCTCATGAAGTTGAATCCGGTAGTCTATCATCTGGTTTTGAATCCACAACAGCTGAGCACAGCAACTAGCAGCAGCAATTATTCAACTTCAGCAGTTGATGTAGAGACACAGGATTGCTTCTTGCATTGCCATGAGATGATCCTTCCACCAAGAAATTGACATCCACCAGATTTTGATTTCTTGTTGATGTTGCAGCCACCATAATCACTGTCAGAGTAACCATAGAGATTGAAATCACTATTTTTGGATACCCAGAGACCTAGTTTAGGTGCTCCTTTGAGGTATCTAAGAATTCTCTTTCAGCTATTAGGTGAGAACCTTTGGAGCAGCCTGATATCTTGCAAAATGCAAGTTGCAAACATGATATCAGGTCTACTTGCGTGAGATACATCAGAGAACCAATAATCGCTCTGTAATGATGTTGATAAGTATCCTCCCCCTCAGAATCAGGGCAGAGATTGTGGTTTCTGGGTATAGTGTTTTTGCTGGCTTTACAATCTTCATATCAAATCGTTCTAAGATTCATTGACATACTTAGATTGATTGATAAAGAACCCTTCCTTCAATTGCTTTACTTGAATTCCAAGGAAAAAGTCCATTTTTCCCATGGAACTCATCTCGAACTTCTTCTTCATAATGCTCTCAAAGTCTTTACACATTTGGTCATTTGAGGAACCAAATATGATAGCATCAACATAGACTTGAACGAGCAAGATGTCTTTCCCAGACTTTCTTATGAAAAGAGGCTTATCAACGGTACCTCTAGTGTAACCATTCTTCAGGAGAAACTGAGACAATGTCTCATACCACAGCCTAGGTGCTTGGTGCAACCCATATAGAGCTTTATCCAATTTGCACACATAGTTGGGATGTTGTGGATCTTCAAATCCTGGAGGTTGGCATACATAGACTTCCCTATCTATATCCCATATAGAAAGGCACACTTGACATCAAGCTGGTAGACAGTGAAATTCTTGGATGCAGCATAAGCAAGGAAGATCCTAACTGCCTCAAATCTTGCAAAGGTGCAAAGACTCAGTATAATCGATTCCTTCCTCTTGAGTGTATCCTTGAACCACCAGTCTTGCCTTGTTCTTGATAATCAAGCCTCTATCATCTCTCTTGTTTCTGAATACCCATTTAGTGCCTATAGGTACTTGACCAGATGGTAGCGGACGTAGGTTCCAAACCTTTTGTCTTTTGAATTGAAGCAGCTCCTCTTGCATTGATTCAACCCAGCTACTATCTTTCAAGGCATCTTCCACCTTCTTGGGTTCCATTTGGGATAAAAAGCATGAGTACAAGCAGACATTCCCATTGTGAGTTTGTCCTCTTGTTCTCACGCCTTCAGAGACTTCCCCTATGATGTTTTCAGCTGGATGATTATGAATCCTGAGTCTAGGAATCACCTCCAGTTGCAAAGATAAATCTAAATTGGACATATTTTGCTCAGGAGCTTGAATACTTGGTCCAGCTGTTGTTTCAAACTCATTCAATGAGGACTGATTGAATGAAAGAGAAACATCATCATTTGTTTGCTGTGAAGCATCATTAACACTTGCCTGTTCCTTCAAGATGGTGCTTTCGTCAGCCTGGTGTTGTGCAGGGTCACCTGAATAGATATGAAAGTCAGCAGGTGAATCCCTTGTTGAAGTACCACTATCTCTTGAGATGGTTATACTGTCAGATCTTTCAATAGTGGGAACTTGATTTGTTGTAGCTCTTAGAGAACTTGGAATAGGTCTGGGAAGCTCAAACAGTTGATCTTCATTAGAGTCACTTTGAGCACCTGTTCCAGCTGAAACATTCTCACAATATGGTTTAGAATAGTTTGGAAACAATTCTAAGTCAAAGATATGATCAGGGCCATTCCCCCTAACACAAGGAGTGTGCTCATTAACTACAATGTTGGAAGATTCCTCAAATTGTTGATTTTTAATATTATAAACCCTATAAGCTTTAGAGTAAGAGGAATATCCAACAAAGATAGCATCATCCGACTTTTCAGCAAATTTTGCCAAATTGTCTTTTGTGTTAAGTATGGTACACCTGCTGCCAAAGGACCTTAGAAAGCCAATGAACGGTGGCCTTTGTTCCATAACTCATAAGGGGTTTTTCCATGTGGCTTTACTACAAGAACTCTGTTCTACACATAGCATGCAGTGCTGACTGCCTCTGCCCAGAATGTTAGAGGCAGCTTTGAATCAGCTAACATAGTCCGAGCAGCCTCAATAAGTGTCCTATTTCTCCTCTCAGCAACACCATTTTGTTGAAGAGTTCTGGGAGCACTATATTGTCTGGCAATCCCTTTTGAGTTACAAAATGAGTCAAGAACTAGGTTCTTAAACTCAGTCCCTTGATCACTTCTAATTATTTTAACCTTGTGATCAACTTGATTTCTATTTTAAGAATAAAAGATTTCAAGTTTCAGCAGTTTCATCTTTGGTTCTTAAAAAGAATACCCATGTAAATCTAGTAAAATCATCAACAATCACAAGACAATATGATTTCCTTCCAATGCTCATTATACTTGTGGGTCCAAATAGATCCATGTGCAATAAGTGTAATGGAGTGGTGATGGAGTTAACAACTTTGGATTTATGAGATGCCCTGTGTTGTTTCCCTTTTAGGCAAGCAACACAGTTATCTTTGCAGAAAAATTCCTTTTTAGGCAAACCATGTACCAAGTTATTTTTAGCCAATTTATTCATTGTCTTAAAATTTACATGACACATTCGTTTATGCCATAGTGTTGACTCATCACCATCAGCTTTGGAAAGAAAGCATGATACTTCTCCCATTGGGGAAGCATTGTTCGTATCCAGCTTGTACATATCCCCTTTCCTGGGAGATCTAAGAAGCACCAATTCCTGAGGAATTGTCATCCTGGGTTTGAGGATAATGCACTCATGTTCTGTGAAGAGCATTTGATGCTTTTGATCATAGAATTGAGAAACACTTAACAGGTTGTGTTCAAGCTGTTTCACAAAATTAACTTTGTCAACCTTTAACTTTCCATTGGATATACTTCCTCTGCCAGAAATATATCCTCCGGCCTCACCTCCAAACTAGACAGGACCTCCATCATAATGTTGAAATTGTTGAAGGAGAGATTTGTTCCCTGTCATGTGCCTGGAGTATCCACTATCTACAATCCAAATGTTGTTATTCTTGTCATATGGATGTCCCTGCACATAAGGTGAGATAATTAGTTTTGATTGGAAACCCAAGCCTTATTGGTCTTGGGTTCTTCCAATGATAATGACATAATTAAACCAAAATTTATGCATGGGGGTTCAATGGATGTCTTTGAAGAAGAGGTTTGGGCTACAGCATCTTCCTTGATCTTCCATTCCATCCATTGGTTGATCATAGAGGATGAGCTTGTTGAAGCTTTTGTAGCTTGGCATTCTTCCGAAGCTTCTTTCTTTTTGGAAGAAACCTTCACCACCTTTTCTTCCGAAGCAGTCTTCTTCTGGGATGGTTTCAAGGGGACTCTTTTGCTTTTCTGAGTCTTTACAGCTTTAGCTTCCGAAGCCTTTTTCCTTTCGGAAGGAAATCTTCTTCCGAAAGAATCCTGGCTTCGGAAACAAGCTTTCCCTTTTTCATCACTTGAACCATTTGATATGGTCCAAATGAGAAACCTTCTCTGACTCCTTCCTTTTTAACATTATTTGCATAATGTGTGCTAGTAGGATTGTAGTAACAATCTTTGGCCATGTGGTTTTGCAAACCACACATTATGCATGCAATGTTAACCTTTTGGGAGTGTGAGGATTGCTGTTTCTTGTTCTTTTTCTCTTCATCAGCAACCTTTCCCTTTAATTTCTGATCCTTTAGTAGGATAGGAGTACTGGTACTACACCCCTTTCCTGAATCAGAATTTCCAACCACCTGGAATCCAGCTGAGATGAATACACCCTTTTGCTTTGGGTCTATCTTGAGCTTGGACTCAGCCACTTTCTTGGCAGTTTTTCTGGCTGCCTTAGCTCTGCTTCTTCTGGCTTTGGTGGTTAGGGTTTGATCATCATTGGCAGGGGAGGGCATAATTACCTGGTTCTTCCCGGTGATGGTCTCCATAGTTGCATCATTCTTTGACTCTTGAGAAGGTGGGTCAGCAGATGGAACCTCTTGCTCTTCAGTACCACACCTTGGTTGTCTTATAGACTCATAAGAGTGTGGTGGAGCAATTTCATTGGTTCCAACCCACCTTTGTTTTGGTAACAAAGTTTTGAGTGAGAGGATGATGCAAGAATGGCTTGGAAGTTTTGCTCGGAAATAACATACTTCCTGGCTTGAGCCTCAGCAGTGACAAGCTGGGCTTGAGCCTCAGTCAATTTGGATATTAAATCCTTTATCTGAGTCTTATAGTTTGTATGTTCATGTTTTAATACGGACACAGTTTTCTCTAACTCCTCAATTTTTCTTTGGTAGTCAGATTCAGCCCTTTTAAAGTCAGATTTTAAAACATTTAAAGACTCAATATCAGATTTAATCTCCATATTGTAGTCCTGATACAGTTTAACCTTAGCAATACAGGCAGGAGTACAGAGGTTCATATACCTTGTTTTCATCTGTTCCGGCCATGAGTGCTTGAGCAGGAGTCACATCCTGTACCATAAAGCTCCAGTCAACTTCTTGAGCCATTGCAGCAGTTTCTGTTGACTTTCCAGTGGGCTTTGGTGTGGAGGGATGTGTGGAGGCCTGTGGGGTTCCCGGGTTGGACTTGGGAGCCTTGCATTCCTTTGCAAAATGACCAAGTTGGTTACAGTTGTAACATTTGGCCTTGGTTTTGTCAAACCCAAATTTGCTGTTGATTGGGTTCTGAGGAAATTGCCTTCCAGTTCTCTTAAAGAACTTCTTTGCTCTGTAGGTTAGAAGAGCCATTTGTTGGACTATGTTCACGTATTCCACGTCATCCGGGCTAAAACACTCTAGATCATCAAAACAGTATTGATAATCATTTGAGTGTCCACTTCCTGAGACAAAAGCACAGCTGTCCTGAAAGGAGCTTTGCTGAGCTTGTTGAGACCTTGGAGTCTCAGGAAATGTGATGTATGGCCCAGAAGAACAAGATGGTTGCTGGGTGTAAGTCAGGTATTGTTGAGGCTGGGAGATTCCTGAGCCTTTAGCAACCATTAAAGCGTTGCTAGCAGGAAGACTCAAGGGTCTGCTTGTCTGATGACCCATCTTACTTTCCATTTCCAAACGGTATCCATCAAGGATCCCATAGAGTTCGGTCATAATGAGTGTATTCAGATTCTCTGTTCTCTTGATAGAGACGCAGTAGAATGTCCACTCATTGGGTAATGCACTCATGAACTTTCTTGTAAGGTCTCTAAGTTCATGAGCAATTCCCACAGATTGAAGGGAGAAATGAGATCCATGTACCTGAAATATTGCTGGCTAAGAGTCTCTCTAGCAACATAGGTGAAGTTCTCGAACTGCTGCTTCAGTGAGTCCTTCTTGGAGTCATTTGAGCTTGAGTACATTTGAGCAAGCGCATCAAAGAGTTCTTTGGCAGACTTGCAATGCTCAAACCCCACCATGATAGAGTTTGGAATTGCAGTCATAAGAACAGTCATAGCATTGCTGTCGATGTCAAGCTTCTTCCTGTCTTCATCAGAATAATCTTCAACGGCTTTCTCAATCATGGCACCGTTTCCACCAGCTACTTTTGGCTTATACGGGCCATTGACAATGGATTGCCACATCTTGCTGTCTTGATACCTGATGAAGCCCTTCCATTCTTTCTGCTCCAAGACCTGAAGTTTTCAGGAGTGATGATGGGTGCTTTGGTCATCGTCCCTATCTCTACTTTAGATTTGTTGAGGGCCATTTTGAGTGAGGTATAAGGAGGAGTGAAAAACAGGTTGATTAGGATGGTAAGATCTCATAATCAAGAGCCTAAAAAGCTCTGATACCAATTGCAGGATCGGATTTGTCACTTAAACACTTGTATTTATCTCAAACTCACTTATGGAAACACTCAAATCAGATGAAGTAATGTCTTTTACAAGAGTTGATAATAATATAATAAGTAGCAAACGAACACGCAGAAATAAATTTTCAAGGCACTTGTATATATTACTTCTCAACTCAAGATATTACAAGACTCTTACAAGCATAAAACAAGAGTTACAATGAGAAACTATATATACTAGATCCTACAGCTGGATATACTTTGATACCAGCTGGAAACCTAAGACTAAAGCATATACTACAATGCTAAAGTTAAGGTATCTTAGATAAAGTATTATCTAAGATATGGTAGTCATGACATGTCCATGACTTACCTTTTATCACCAACTAAAGATGGCAACTGTACTAACATAAAAAGGTAAACAGTGGATTAAAGTATGGTCAACTACATGGCTTTTGATAAAACGTCATGCAGTATCTCAGAGATTTGCAGCGGAGTGTCAGAGATACCATACTTATGTCCACTGGATAATAGGAGTGTCTTCCGAAGGTAAGTTGGCTTCAGAAGAACAAGTTCTTCCGAAGCCACTTATACTTCGGAAGAGGCTTCTATACTTCCGAGGCTTTGAGAACTTCTTGTACTTTGAAAGTTGACTTTAGATCTTTCTTTCTGAGTCTTGATCTTCTGAAGTTGATTCTTTGTCTTCGGAAGTTGGAGTTTTCCTTCGGAAGAGCTCCTTCTTCCTTCGGAAGTTCCATACTTAGCTTCGGAAGTCCTTAGTTTGTTGTACCAAAATCTTCTAAGTGACTTGGTTTTGGTTGCACCAGCCTTTCTAGATTCAACACTAAGGTAGTACCCGAGAGTTATAGAGAGAAAGAGTAGTGGTGAAGAGTGACCGTGAGGTGAAGAGTGGAGGTGACCGAGGGTGTTGTGATGGTGTTCGAAATGAGGGTGATGTGGTGGTAGTGATTCGGTTGGTGTGGTTGTGTTGAAGTGGTCTTCGACCGAGTGGTTTATAGTGTAGAGGGGTCGGTTGCCATTAATGGCACAATCATGATATCTAATACTAGCATAGGTGAGTATGCTAAATGTAGGTTAATGAAGTGTCAAATTCTTAGAAATACATAGTGCAAGGTGGCGGCCTAATGGAGTAGTGAGGTGTCCAATTTGATTATGGTGATAATCACCAAACTTAGATTTTTAATCGGGGTGGTTTAGTTGTTACAATGAACCGAGTCTTAATCTTAAATGGTGCTTAGGTTTGTGGTTTAAGTGTATAAGATTTGCTAGGTTTTTGGTTTTGATGTTAAGTTTCTTTGATGTTAACTTTGTGTTGTGGTGTTTGATTGAGTTGTATTTTAATTTATTTGGTGTATGATGTATTATCAACATGTAGATGTGCTTTTGATCATATAAATGTGTAATATCACAAAGTTATGAATACATGCATACGTGAATATTATGCATGCAAGCATGCACTCGTACTATATATATATATATATATATATATATATATATATATTATATATATATATATATATATATATATATAGATATATATATTATATATATATCTAATATATATATATATATATATATATATATATATATATATACACATATACATATATATATATATATATCAAAAGATTATGCATTCGGGCACATGCATACGTATAACACATTATATATATATATATATATATATATATATATATATATATATATATATATATATATATATATATATATATATATATATATATATATACACATATATATATATATATACATATATATATATATATAGGGTTAGTCAAAATAATGAATAACATATAAAAGAATTTATTTATAGATTAATTTTGTCTAACCTTATTTTTAGGGTCGTCACATACAACCAAGGTGTTATGCACCATGATGGAAGGTCTATGATAGGCTTCGGCCCAGTACCAGCTTTATGCATGACGGAAGGGTAAAGTTCATGGTTTTGACGGAAAGAAAAGATGTAATGATGAATGAAAGTACGAAAGTATGAATGAATGGAAGTTAATGGATGAATGATGAAGATAATAATGATATTATCTATGTGTACGTATGATGTATGATCACATGCAAAAGTAAAAAACAGTTTTAATGAAAGATAAAGTATGTTTTATATTATAAAGCTAGAACTCATTCAGAAACGCTGACTTTTATGTGTTTCCAGTTGACAGGTAATGATTGTTGAGGATGGCATGGGCGGCTACTCGGCTCCTTTTTGGATGGCATTCTTTTGATTAATGTTTTTGCATTGTAATGCGAACAAACAGTGTTTTTTAATGAATGTTGTATTAACTTGCAAAAGCATTTACATGGAAATGAAAGATTATTTTAATGTTTTGTTGCGATGTTTTATGAAATACGAATGTAATTTATTTTTATGTGCGATGATTTACCAGCTGTAAGCGTCCCGGGAACGGGGCCTTACAATAGGTTCTTGAATTCAGTTAAAAGTTACATTGAAGTATTAGAATCATCAAAGAGTTAAGCATGAAAAATGATGGATATTACACGAGTTAGCTAGTATACACTATACTCATTCAGTTCATATATGTTGAAGTGATTTGAGCCGCATTATGGCATAACACTTTGTCACCCACTTATACGTGTATCCTTGATCGATATACGTATTTTATGTTATGGTCGCTTAAATCATTACTTAATAAAATTAATATAACCACATTCTGGTTTTTATAACGATATAAATATTAATTAACAAACATCATAAACATGCTTGAATTATTATATAAACATTGTGCACATAAACATGGCATCCAAATGATGTTTGGGAAACATGGTCACCTTAACAATTGACTATAATCTTTGCTTACATGCTTCTAAAATTTTGACAACAACTTCATATTAGTTTAAGCTTAATGAGATGAAACACTAGCTTACACCAGGTATACTAGGGGTATTGAGAGTAAAAGTGGCAAAAAGGCATGTGCCTATTCGTGGGGTCCATCATGGACCGCTATCCATGGTGATGGCGGTTTGCCATCTAGCCATGGCACCCGACCATCTTTAGTCCAATTAAAAACTACCACGTGTCAACACGTGTCGTTTCCAACGCCTTCTCAGCAGACATATGCCATTCCCACTGAATTTTTGTTAGCATGCCACATGTCCATGCACGATGGGTTTGCTTGGGAAACACATAGCAAACTACTATAAGGTGGCATAACGGTCCACTATGCCATATAAATCCCTGAAACCCTGATTCGTCGCATGCCGGTCACCCAAGCCTAGTCGTGGTTCGCGACTAGGGTTGAAATCCTAATTCTTTATAATTTTTGCATTTCTAGTCTTGAAGTTTTAATTCTTATTATTTTATGTGTAAGATGTTATATCCTCCCTACCTTTGACAACTCCTCTTTGATTTTTTTGTGAATAAATGCATATACGTCTATTACATTTCTGATTCTAATTCCCAAGTATATTCTTGGCTCATTTAGATTTCCACTTAATCTTAACCAATGTTAATTTCTTACTTTTAACTTCTTAAATTTTTTACCCTATATCTGCATTGGTTGTTCCATAAATTTTAACTTCTCATTCACTTCTATATCTTTTAAAGGCATAATCATTGTTTCGTCGACTAAACATTTACGTAAATTGGACACATGAAATACATAATGTATTTTGTTCATCTCTTCCGGTAATTGTAATTAATAGTTTGGTCGCATGTCACATCGTGGACCGCTAAGCATGGCGATGGCAGTCCGCCATCAAACCATGGGCAACCGAGATGCTTTGGTCCAATAAAAAACTTACACTTGTCGCTTTCAAAGCCTCGTCATTAGACATGTGTCTCTCTAGGATGACAGGTGTCATTCTCTCGGTCCTCGTCAACATGACATATGTCATTACACGAGATTTTGCTTAGGGAACACATAGCTGATCATTATAGGGTAGCATAGCGGTCCATTATGCAATCAAATCCCGAAAACCCTAATTCATCACATGGCGATCTGCCAAGTCTCCTGGCCGCGGTCAGCCACCAGGGTCAAAACCTTAATTCTTTAATTATTTCATTTGAACCCTGAATTTCAAATCTTATTATTTCACGTATAAAATTTTCAAGGAGTTACATAGATACTCACTAAATTATTGTTAGGATATTATTCTCATACTAGTTATTTTCTAAAATCCCTTTTAATTGTTAAATCATCTAATGATAGACGTACACCTAAAAATTGTAAATGTCAACATTCCAATAACAAATTCTAAAACACTTTACAAATAACTAACCTAATCTACATCTACATACTTCTACATACTCTTAGAAAAAGGTATATTGGGATGACACGTGATAACACCATAATCATTTTCACCAAAATTTTCCCTCCTCTCTCCTATTAAATAATTACCTTAATTACTAATAATATTTTTGAACACCTTTTAGATTTAATAATCAAAAAAGAAATCTAATTATTGTATATATACTTAAAAGCAAAGGTCGGTGGCCAATTGGATTGGACCACCAGACTTTGCTTTTAACATATATAGGTCCGTTTTCATTTATATATCAAATTGTATGCCTAGCATGGTTGGATAAGTTCATGGGCTTTTAAATAGGAGGTGGTTGGTTCGATTCTTTGCAGTTTTATTTTTAATTCTTCTTTTTAATTTCTTTCTCCAAACTTTAAAAACACTTAATTAATGTCTTTTATCCCAACTCTCAAATACATTTAATTAATTCAAAAGGTAATTTCACAATTATAATTTTTTGTTATCATAAAAAGAAAGGTTCAACTTTTATCCCTTAACTTTTGAGTTTTACATTTTTAACTATTCAACTTTTATGAGTTTATAAAATGTTACTTTGACGTTAAAGCTTCAGGATTACCTTCTGTCATCACGTTCTTATTTTTATGTACGTGTCGGTATATTGTCTACGTTTTTATGTAATAAAAATTTGGAAAACAGGTGAGACGAATATAAATTGTGAGATAGGTTACGTTTTGATGTATGTTTTGTCTTAAAAAAAGTTAGGTTAAATATGATATGTTAGCATAAATTTGATTACTGTACGTTTTGACACAAATTTAGTTTGAAAACGAGTAATGACGATTGTGGTCTATAATTTATCACGCCACATACGGCATCAACGCACGAGCTAATTTTTTTATGTTTACTACGTTATCATTTGACGATATAAATTCGAATTACTATACGTTTCGATGTATAATTAGTTTTATCACGACGCGTACAACATCGCCGCAACGCGCGACGGGTAGTCAATAGTTTTAGATTTTCATATTATTGGCATAAACTTTTGGTTAGCTCTGATATAATTTTTTTTAAACAAATTAAAATCGAGTGTTTTTTTATCGTAGGCTATAGCGAATGCATTTACCATGGAAGTAATGCGACGAATCGAGCCCATTATGAACGAACATCATCATTGCCGGTATTTGTATCATTCGAACCGATATCAGTATTCACTTTCGTGGTTTATGATGTGCCGAGCCGACAACAAACAAATTCACTTAACGTAAGACAGAGAAAAGCGACCAAACTCCCGCGCACGTAGCGCGGGAGAAAACACTAGTTAATGTTATTTCTAAATAAATATTTTTTTTATAAAATAATAAATTTTTCTAAAGCATAAAACTTTTTTAAAAATACGAAATATTTTAAAATTGGTGTTTTTAAAAAGTCATTTTTTAAAAGAAAAATAATCAAATTTGAGAGTTATAATAGAAAAAATTTTAAAAATAACATTTTTCATACGATTTGTTTTAGAACAAATGTTTATTTTAAAAAAAAAGTTAAACCAAAATTTTAAAAAGTTAAAATTACTGTTTTATTATATATTAGAATATTATTTTATAATTAATAAATTTTATTATTGTGAATCCAAGGATCACAATCAGGAATATCAGCGTTGGTTGAAATCAAGTCAACGTTTGCGGAAACAACGTTGGCTTTCTTTGATTGTTTGTAATAAATTTCAATATCAATAAAAATTCAAGAACACACACAATTAATGAATGAACAAAGTTTAAATTCAAATGTATTTCATTAAAACAAGTTAATGATTACAAATAATGAACGAATGATATTAAATTTTGTGATGAATGATGTGACGGTTGCTAGGGTTTGGTTGTGTGATTTAATGTGATGTTTTCTGTTGTGGAATTATCGTATTGTTATCGTTGTTACCGTTCTTGATTCGAAACCTAGGATCCATTTATATAGACAATGATGTTTCTGTTAAGGAAACACCGGATCTCTTGGGAATTGAATTGTTTCTGTTAAGGAATCATCGGATTTCTTGGGATTCGCATAACTGCCTTGTTGACTTGTTGACTTGTAACACTTGTATTATACAAGAGTTTGGACTCCGCGAATATTGTCTTCAGTAGATGTTTGTTCTTCCGCAGGAGTCTTGTTCTTCCAAGGGTACATTGTTTTTCCGAAGTAATCTTGTTCTTCCGAAGCAATCTTGTTCTTCCGAAGCAATCTTGTTCTTCCATCCTCAGAGCTGGTTGTTCATCCGCAGAAGATCTTTGGATGCATTTTACTTGTAAGAAACATATCTACGGAAGAACAAAATGTTCATTCGTAGATGTTTCTTACCCTTAATCAATTTCATAAATTGATCAAGTATAATGTTTGTACCTGCAAGCATACATAAATCAACACACACATATATATGGGTTAACTTATATATAATGCATACACAATAACGAATTACAACCATTCATTACAGATATTAATTCAAGTACTAAGCTTATACAATATGGACTAGATCTACTGATCCTAGACCTAACAATTATATTAATATTTTATTTATTTAAATCATGTAATACACATGTTTATTAAAAGTAATGTAATATAAATCTCAATACCTTATATAATAATTCTAACATAGAAGTGTTTAATATGTGATCCGACCATTAAATTGCTAATCTTGTACTCAACACCCTCACTTTTTTTCCCTTAATTCTCACATTTTCCCTCTGTCATTCCATTCCATTCCATTCATCTTTTTCGCGAGATCCAGCAGAAGATCCCGCAAACCACGAATTCCATCAAATCCCGCAAACGAAACCCTAATTCCTCATTCCTCTGTAAGTTGATCTGCCGCATTGCTATTTCGATCTGATCTTCTGATTTAATAGTAGATATTCATAATCTAAACAAACATCTACCTGTTAACACCCTCTTCATGTTAGTTTATTAACAAATCGAAAATTAATGTTGCCTTTGATCAATTGCTGTTAACTTCTAATTGCAGATTTGGCTTTTGTTAATTAGAAAATTGTATTCTGCATCTGCTTTTGTTATCTATGTTCGGAGGTCATGTGACTGTTCCTGTTAACAGTCCACATCTAAGGAAGTCCGGGAGTAGACAATTGTTTTCGGATCTTGGTGAGGGGAAATAGTTGATCTAGGCATATCAATTTGATTTCCATGTAGATTTTTGTATATTATCTTATTTGTCAGTTTGTATTAATCTTTTTTCTTCAATGTAATAATAGAGACGAGTGAAATGAAGGGCGCACAGTTGGCAACTGCTGCAATGTTACCATCTCCTGTTTTGCTATGGAGGCTTAAGGTAGTCTGTTTATCAATTTTGTTGTGTTTTTGTTTATATGTTTTGATTTTTGAATATGAAGTTGGGTGGTTTTTGGATGTAATTTTATGTATTTAGAATTATAAAGTATCTGTAAGAAACCGGTGCAAGATTTAATTTTTGGATGTGCTTCTGCTACTTGAAATTGTAAACATTGCTTTGATGATGTAGATTGCTTGAAAAATATTGATATTTAAGCTAGTAGTAATTGAAATAAGGGTTTATAAGTAATCAGCTTTCCTCTGAAAATTAGTTTGTTGCAGTAGTATGAAACTCGTTATCTGACCTTATTTAATCAGATTGACACACACAGAAGTAGGTTACTCGGATACTAGAAACTGATCGTTTTGATGTTTGGTTATCACTTTCAAAATACATATTCAAATGCATGAATTGTCAATAAATGGGTATAAGTGCCAATCCACTGTTTGGAAAATTAAAACTTCCATCCATCTTCTTGATGCCAAAGAAGTTAGAACAGAGGATCAATTTTTTGAAGTAGATTGTGATGCATATCAGGACTTATTTGCTGTTGTTTATGTTTAAAGTTAAGTAGAATAATGGTCAATTTTACTCTAAAATTTTACCTATTGGGTTTGTAACTAACCCCTGAATACCTGAATCTTGAAGTTTCTGATTATCCTGAGTTTGACGCTCAAGATCCTAGAGATTCTTTGGTGTGAAGTCCTAGAAACCTAGTTCATATATAGAATTTTTTTTATCCCCTGCTTTTTGAATCAATTTCCTTAGATCTAAGTTTAGTTTTTAAGGTTGCATGTTTCTAATGATGTTGAATTTATGTGCTATTTCAGGTGATGCTGTTCTTTTTATGGGGATTCAGCTGTTGCAAGGTTCAACCTTTATGTCTTCTTTTGAAAATATTTTGGCGAAAATTGTATTTTTCTAGTTAAATCTCTCATTATTGAAGTTGCATAACTAATACGTAATATATCAGATTAGTTGGGATTCTGTCATGAGGATGAGTTTGGACCTGCGTGATCTTTTTCTTTATGAGGCTTTTCTTTACTATAATCCTCTTCTTCTTGTGGTGAGTGAAAACTTTTCTTTTAGTTTATTTCTAAGTCTAACATAACATAGTTCTGTCAACAATATATAATTTGTTGCATATAAACATTTGCAGACAGCTGCAGTTTGGTTTTGGGGTGCAAATTTATGGGTGTTTGCTCAGTCTAATGTCAATTATTCCAAGATTTTTGACCTTGATCAGAATCATCTTACTCATAAAGAAATATGGAAGGTATAGTTAAAACGGTGCATTTATTATATATCCAGCAGCCAAAATAGTATTATTATTTATATTTTTATGCCATCACTACCAGATCGTTGAACCGATAATTATGTTTATTAAGTTGTATGTATTGAAGGTTTCTTTCTATGATGCTCGCTTATTTAGTGATTTTTTTTCATATATTTCTATCTGTAGTTGCTCATAGTGTCATTTTATATTGCAGTGCGCCACATGGATGACAATCATTGTTCCTACGAGCATGACTTCATATCTGTATCTATATTCTCATGGTGAAGTCTCATGGGCTGCATCTCAACCAGTGTAATAGATGCTTCCTTTCACATTTTTATACACCGTGCTTTTACTTTGGCTAATATTTGTTCATCCCATATTCTTCTCTTGGCTTTTTCTGTGTCCATGGTGTAAACTAGGTGAATAACAATATTGCGAGAGTAAATATGATAGCTATCATACTTAGTTTTAGTTTAATATTCTGTGGGTGATCTCTTGCAATAGAAGGTTTCGCCGAGTTGAATACATGCATATCTAATTGTTATTTTTCTAATTGATATGGTAATTGTATGAAACACCCTTTAGAATTCATGTGCATATTTTTAGTATAAGATAAAAAGCAACATGTGATAGATTGATCTAATACATGGTGAATGCTTAAAGATTCATGATTAGCAAATCGAGGAATGATCTTCTCAAAGCATGTGTGACCGTATATATACATGTTATTTTGAAGAACAGAAAGACAAAGACACACTATTTTGTGAGCCCAGCACAACTTAAGGGTCTTGTTGTGATACATGTACTGTGATGGCACATAATGTGTGACTATAGACCCATAAGAAAGCTTATTGTATGATTACAGATATTCTTACACATGATATATCGCAGGTACTCTTATACACTGCTGTTGCAATCATCTTGATATTCCCCTTTGATATATTTTATTTGTCGTCACGCTTTTTTTTGTTAAGGACGCTTTGGAGAATAGTCTTCCCTTTTCAGGCAAGTCTATAGTTATTACCATCCGTATACTACTATTTTGATGTAATTTCTTATGATTATATTTAGTCAACCCATATTTTTTATATTTGTTATTGTATGTATGTATATCATTTTTTTTCATACTTATGAATTGTTCCTTTATGATGGATACAGGCAATAGCATTTGCTGATTTTTTCGTGGCTGATATATTGACCTCAATGTCAAAGGTATGTATCTGGAAGTCCATGATATGTTTTAATTTCTTTGAGTCTTACTCTGAGAATGAGTCTCTAAACCCATTTGTACTTTAAGTATATCATGCATGTTCAGTACTATGCAGTATGCACATATTTATGTTAGACTTGGTGTGGTTAAGGTTGTTGATCCAAATAGATTTTTATCAATAATCAGTGTCAAATCTTGGGTAAACCGTTTTTCCAAACCGTAAACTGAACTGTGTTGCCTTCAACTGGCCGATTTGACTCAGTTTGGGCAGTTTCAACAGTTTTATGAACATCCCTAGTCAAATGTTTGTGAAAAGCTTCTTATGATTATTTAATGTCAAATTAATCAGATTTGGATAATTAGGTAATAAATAGCCAGGAGAACCCTGATTACTGAGATGAATATGGAAATGCATAGCTATCCAGATTATTTGATGTTAACTCATTAATTCACAATTATTGTTTTGGAAACGACTTCTGAGAACATATATAATGTGCTTGCTTGAAATTTTTATTGTGCAGGTCTTTTCAGATCTGGAACGTTCTGTTTGCAGAATGGTTCATAGGCAGGTCGGCATTCACCCCATTCTTTTTCCTCTTTAACTTGCTAGTAGTGATTACTGCTAACTGGTGAATCTTGTTAAAAGTATAAATTTACATGACATCATATGAAAATCAAATATAAATCATAGTATTTCATAAGTACTTGTTGTTCATCAGATCATGAACAGTCTGGCATGATTATGAATATAAGTTAGAAAATATATTTTTTTGGTTAATTTGGTCCGAGTTTGAAACTCTAAATGCTTAAGTGCAGACGCCATCTTCAACCGGTTTGCTTCTCAACGATTTGTTTCACTTGATAGCCAGTTAGTGTTTTATAACATGATTATTAACGGGACATGAAGGGGGTAGTTAAATTGTCTGAAAAAGTTGCAAAACTGAGAATTGTTGCAATGTTATATGATGGAGCATTTATTAAACTTGAAGCTAATTATGTTATGCAAAGTTCTGGAATATATGATTCTCATCTATTTTATAAGCCCCTTTTATTATCACTACCTATTATTATTATATTATCACTGGCTATTAATTTATATAAAGATTAGGTAGAATTTTATTAGGGAGGAATAAGACTTGGAGATAACTTACTAGTCCTGCAAGTTTTAGGATCAGGATGCCCTTTGTAAAAAATAAACCATTTTGGTTCCGATATATTTTATTATGAAATTGGTTAGTGATTTTATATTATTGGGAGTGTTGTTATATCATACTTATTCGCTTTTACAGGTGGCAACCATTGCTTGGTTTGAAGCTGATTCTGTTTGTGGCAGTCATTCTGTTGCTATTCCTATCGTTCTTGTATTGCCTTACATATTCCGACTCTTCCAGTGTTTAAGACAATACAAGGATACCAAGGAAAAAACTTCTCTGCTGAATGGTAAAATATATTTTCAAAGCTTATCCCTACTTTAGTGCATCTTATTGCCTTACTATATTTTTATCAATGTGTTGTTTTATGATATTATGTCTGTAGCTACATATCCTTGCACCATTTCGTTTGTTATTGGTTTTATTTCTGTACTTCTATAGTTCTATTATTGTTTGTTTGAGTGTTGTTTTTTGGAGCCGGAGGTCTCTCTGGTAACAGCCTTTCTGTCCCTAAGGATAGAGGTAAGGTTTGCCTACATCCTACCCTCCCTAGACTCGACCCATAACTTTGTTATTGCCTTATGGGTGAGATTTACTGGGTACTTTTGTTGGTTTTTATTCTTACCTTAGTTATTCAAATAGCATATATTTTTTTCCTGGGTGTGTGCTGCTATATTTACAAGAACTACATATAAGCCTATAAATTTTATAGGTTCTATCTTGTTTATTGATTGTGGAGTCTGTGGTCTGTATTACAGTGGCAGTTTAACTTGTTTACTTATGAATGGGTCAATTCGGGGTGTGTTTAATGGGTCTAATGAAGAAAAAATATAGCTAAAATGGAGAAAGGATAAATATGCACAAATTTTTCTATATCATATTTATTCCAAAATTAGAATATTTTATAAATATGAAGTTTAATTAATCAGTTTTCTTCTATGATTTCAGCATTGAAGTATTCAACTGCTGTACCGGTGATTTTTCTTTCTGCATTGAAGTATCACGTGTTCCCAGATAATTGGATAAACTTCTACCGGCCTCTCTGGTTATTCTCAAGTTTTCTAAATTCTTTATACTCGTTTTACTGGGATATCACTCGAGATTGGGATTTAAGGTAAGCAAAACCTTATTTTTTACCGACAAAACATCATATAATTCATTAGTATCAGATAATTTTAGAAAACCCAGATCATGTAGGCTATTTAGTTTTGTTACATGTGTTAATTTTTCCAAATCTGAATTTCTAGAGTACATTTAATTTAGTTTCTGTTTTATATGTTAAGGAGTATGTTATTAATAACCATTTGTTTACTTTTTTGACCAGCTGCTTTACTCGGATCTTCAAGTTCACCAAACCGCATCTCGTCTCACAATTGATTCATGGACAGAATTGGGTTAGAATCACTTAATATTACAACAATATAGATTATTATTGTGATACCATTGTATTTGTAATCATAACATATTATTAAAAGATGGGCAAATATGTTTTTGGGTTGCCCGACCCGGCTCATCTGGTAGTATAAAATGGGCCGTCCTAACACATCCTGTTTTGATCCGTTGCCAGACCTGTTTCAGTACTTAAGTGCATCGTTTTAGTTGACTTGTTTGTCCTTGTCAGATTTAAAAAAATATATATTTTTGAACTCAAAAGTGTAGGTCGTTTTTGCAAGAACATAATCTTCTCTAACGTGGCAATTTTGACCCATTTACGTTCTTATGGATTGATTTGGGCTATGCTCAACAGGTCAAATGGGTAAACTTAAAATATAGCTAAAGAGGAATGTCTCATTGGGTCAAACCTATCAAAAGTTGCCCAAAGTGTATTTCAAATGCATACCATCTTCTAAATCACTCTCAAAAATTAGATATTAACAAAGTTTTTGTAATCTTTTTTACTGCATTGTGTTTTATTTAAAAATTTTTAGAAATGGGCATTAATACGCGTTTTAGCACAGCCGAGTACCTGGTCCTTTCCAACCCATACTAAAACTCACCACTTTGCCACCACAATTTGGATTTGATGCGAGAATTTTATAATTGTGCAGGTATATTTTTGGGTGATAGGAAGCAATCTGATATTAAGATGTACCTGGACATACAAGTTATCAGCCCATCTTCGGCATAATCATCTCACGGTTTTTGCAATCACCGCATTGGAGATCTTTCGCAGATTTCAATGGGCTTTTTTCCGGGTTGAAAATGAGTGGAACAAAATGAACTCCAAACAAAATGTTCAGATGCAAGACATATCAGGTGAAGAAGAGAAACTACTAAACATGAACAATCACAATGTATAGATAGACATCATATCATATTCGGCTGATATTCGTATTCAGGTTCCTATTTTTTATTATTCGGTAAAACTTGTGTTTTGTATCTTTGGCTTTGGAGAGTTGATAACTAGGTTTAGTCATGATATTAGTAATGGTCATTCACTTGCTAACCAGAAGTTAATTCTTTGGTATAATTTGGTCTTGAGCTTCTAAAAGAAGCTAATTCTAACCTTGTGGCGGAAAGTGCTTTGAGTCTTTCTAGTAGGGGTTTTAGGTGTCACACTCTGGTTTCAAGACACCTGAGAGCGTGGCCGATTGGTACATGTGTTTTTATTTATTTATTCACATATTTGTAGTTTATGCTGCGGAAATTTAATTGACAAAATACATCTTTCAATACTTGTAAAAATATATATTTAAAAGGTTTAAAAATCTTTATATTTATATTATCATCACTATAAAATGATGATTTAACAAAATCTTCTGCTTAAAACAAATATTACATGTTTTCAAAAATATAGCCACAAGATATAGTTTATGTTTAAGATTTCATCGTTCGTTCTAGCACCTATTCTTAACTATACTAAGCATGCTTACCTTGACAATTTTAAGATAACTACACATTTAACATTTTAATTATGGTGTTCATCCTTCATATATATTAGTTTTTTTTTGCCAGTCAAACTGATAATAGGACCATGTGAATCATTATTATGTGGACTGTATTTGATCTAGCTTCAATATAAGATTTTCGCATATCTTCGGAATATAATTTGACCAAACTATATATATAATTTTGTTGTAAATGTTAACTTTGGTAATACCTTTGTGCACTAAAACATGTTTAACATATTAATGCCATTTTCAGATATTTAAATCATTTATTCATTTTGAAAGTATTAAACGTTTCACCTCTTGATTTTGAGCCAAATAACTAGTTAGAACTAAGAAGGTAATTCCTAATGCACCAACACTTCGTTTTTTGTAACTTGACTTCTCATTTTCACTTGTTAAACGTCGAGTAGCACCTCAAGATTTCTTAAGATTGATCTAATATGAGGGAGGGTTTGTTTTTAGAGAGAAAGTAGAGAGAGAAAGCAAAGATTAGTGTTTTTGGGTTCTTACCCAAATGCTCCTTTATATAGGCTTCTACTTGACCATTGCGGCCCGCAATGCAAAGTCGTTGTGGTCTTCAATGGCTTGGTGTGGTGGGTGGTTGACACATGTCAGCACCTTGTCGTTCCTGATCTTTATTTGCTATTGCGGCCCGCAACCTTAACTTATTGTGATGTGTATTGTGGCCACGTGTCGAATTTTAGTTCTTAGTCATTAAACACGTGTCAAACACCAAGTGATCCTTATATTCATCGTTGCGCCCTACAACACTATTCTATTGCAGTCCTCATCGGCCATTGTGCGCCGCAACACATTTTCTTTGCGATCTGCATCGGGTAATTAATTATTTATTTTTAAATTGAATCTGTCTTGCACATGTTTTATCTTTTCCCTTAGTTTGTAGTTTTCTAGTAATAGTTTTTATGTTATTGAAGAGAACTTTCCTTTAAAAGAAAGTAAGATCTAGATTGGCAGTTAGTTGTGTAAACGAGAACTAAATCTAACACAATTATACATGTACTACTCAAACTTTACTTTTAAAAAGTTTAATTTTGCCTTTTTTATTTATTGTTTTTTAGTAATTCTAAGTGTATAATGATACATTTTAGTGGTGTATGTTACACTACTTATTTAGTTATTTTATGAAAACTTCTTTAGTTTTGAACACCTTAGCTGACATCGTCATATGTCAGCGGCCTTCAACTTCAAAGGTGACAATTTCGCTATCTGATCCGGTTCTGAAAACATTGTTTACAACCCAAGCTATTTCACTAAATTCTAATCTAACCTGCAGTTAAATGCATTAAGCTTGATTTCTTCTTGCACTTGTGGAGTTGCTTCTCTTATTACTACATGAGATGAAGATCAATGATTATTTTAGATTCTTAAGTGACTTATCCCGTGTTATGGTATAACTATAGGAAAAACAGAATTTTATGATGCAACCCCTTCCTTCCATTAATCAAGCATGTGAGCTTATAATTCAAGGATAGAAACAAAGTGAAATCCATTGATGTTCACATATTACAAGCAATCTGTTGTTTGCTTAAATTGTAAAGAAAAAAAAGGACTTGTAGCAAGCAAGTGTAATCAAATTATTGGTTTTCCTAAATATTTCAAATTCACCGAGTCTAAAAGAGTGGCTGTAAACATGGTTGATGAAGATTGGGATGGTGACTTTTTTGAATATCTTAACGATTTAGGTTGAAAGAATCTCAATATGTTTACTAGGAACTACTAAATCAATATTTCAGATTCATTGAGCTTGGATCTTAGGATTCATTACGTTCTTGACCTAGAAATTAAAATTAAGATTAATGAATATGTGTGAATCAAAGAACAAAGAGATGGATAATAATAATAATGTTATGATTTCATTGATGTTGATAAACAAATTACAATGAGAATCATAGATGGTTGATGAAATCAAACCCACCCAAAGGAGAGGATTTCCCCTTGGGGGTGATTCACACCATGAGAAACACACACACAAGAACCACACCTGCAAAAATACACTAGTGGGTCTATTTATACTAATGTTACATCATGATCTAATTTTGACTTTTCTTTTTGTCTTGATGTTGACTTTGTCTTGTATTTGTTTTCTTCTGTTTATCAACTTGGTCCCTGAACTCGTACAATGAGATCTTTAGTCGCCTGTGATTATGATTTGGTAAGCTTCAGTTTATGCCATTGTTGACCCAACAATACTTCCCCTAAACTGATGATTGCCAAACCTTGAACTTGAAGATCTTCTCCGTCACATGTCTTCTAGATCAACTGATGTTCTGACACAATTCACTGATGTTCTCCCCCTCAAATTAAACTTCTCCTAATATATTTCTGACAAAGGTTAGAATCCCTTGAGAATACTTCTTGGTATTGGATATGGGTCGTATCTCTTTTGGATTACAGTTCATATCATAACTCAAGGATTAGAATGTATTAGGCATATGGTGAGGCTTTGAACTTCAATAAACTGCATCAGGAACATGAATCAATGCTGAACACACTTCCGCTCTTTTGAAATATCTTGATAGGTGACATTCTTTAGATAATGAGTCCTTCCCTTGATTAAAGTCTGTCTAACTGTCCGCTCAGTAGTGAGACACGGGTGCAAAACATCATCAATGAATGTGAGCCCAAGTACTTCAAAAAGAGCATCTGAGAGTTGTACAAGTCCCTGGATGAATCTGTGAAAAAGTGACCAAAGTTGAATTCTATACTTTTTTTAAGGCATTAGCATTTGTTCCAAAGGCATCATCATTTGTTCTGAAGGCATCAGCATTTGTTCTGAAGTCATCAGCATTTGTCATCAGCATTTGTTCTCATGCATCAGCATTTGTTTTGATGCATCAGCATTTGTTCTGATGCATAAGCATTTGTCATCAGCATTTGTTCTGATGCATAAGCATTTGTCATCAGCATTTGTTCTGATGCATAAGCATTTGTCATCATCATTTGTTCTGATGCATCAGTATTTGTTTTGTGCATTAGCATTTGTTCTGATGCATAAGCATTTGTCATCAGCATTTGTTCATCCGCATTTGTTCTTCCGTATTTGTTTTGATGCATCGGCATTTGTCATTAGGACTTAACTACATTAACATGCAGATCACATACTGATGGATTAGGGCAACAAGAAAGATGAATTTCGATCAGATTCAAAGCTGAAATGTTTAGATCATCAAACATCACTTAGCTAATTGAACTTTTGATGAATCATCTTCAATCATTGATCATTAATTTCATCATTATAACTAATTTTGTTGCTCGATTTGGTGTAAAAGCGCTGATGAGGTGAATAATGGTGATAGAACACTTTAATTTCTTTATTTTTGACATCAATCTGGTTCAATTGCATCGACTATTGAATAGATGATCAGTAAACTGATTAATCCTCTTTAACTCATACCAAATTTGAACAGATTTGCTGCTTTTTCTTCTTGATTGTGACATGAACTGATGCGTTTCAGATGAACAGAGACTTTGTTCTTCATTTTTCTTCTTTTCTTCATTGTTCTTGATGATAATCTCGTTCAATTGCATCGAATTTTGAAGAAATAATCTAGGGAATGATTATATTTCTTCAAATCGTACCATATTAGAACAGATCTGATGATTTGTCTTCTTGATTTTAAGATGAACAGGTGGGTTTTCTTCATTTTTGATGATAATTTTGTTCAATTGCATCGAATTTTGAAGCAATAATCATAAAAATGTTCACGATCCTTCAAATCGTACCAAGTTTGAACAGATCTTGTTGTTTTTCTTTTGTGTTTTGTGATGAACAGATGGGTTTTTGATGAACAATAGCTTTTGTTCTTCATTGTTTTTCTTTTGTTCTTGACATCATAAAGCTGAGATTAGCTCCGAAACTAGATGAATCCAGCAACCAATAGCTCTGATACCATTTTGTTAAATCAATATTTCAGATTCATTGAGCTTGGATCTTAGGATTCATCACGTTCTTGACTTAGAAATCAAAATTAAGATTGGTGAATGTGTGTGAATCAAAGAACAAAGAGATGGATAATAATAATGTTATGATTTCATTGATGTTGATAAACAAATTATAATGAGAATCATAGATAGTTGATGAAATCAAACCCACCCAAAGGAGAGGATTTCTCCTTGGGTGGTGATTCATACCATAAGAAACACACTCACAAGAACCACACCTGCAAAAATACACTAGTGGGTCTATTTATACTAATGTTACATCATGACCTAATTTTGACTTTTCTTTTTGTCTTGATGTTGACTTTGTCTTGTATTTGTTTTCTTCTGTTTATCAACTTGGTCTCTGGACTCGTACAATGAGATCTTTAGTCGGTTGTGATTATGATTTGGTAAACTTCAGTTTATGCCATTGTTGAACCCCATTGTGATTATGATTTAGACGATTTTTTTATCCATGTTTACCTCCCTGCTTCAATTGTGGGTTTATCTTTTGATGCTCGTGCACACGTTGTCAACTTATGCTAAAGTCATCACGTAGTGGTGGAAAAAAACATCTGAACCTTTGAAGTCATTAAATCCAAAAAGAATCATTTGACCCTTTGAAGTCATCAAATCGCTCTTTTAAAATACCAAAAGCCTTTGATGTTTCATCAAACCCGTCTGATCTTCAAGTTTATTTTTGTTTTCGTTTAACACTTCCTTTGAAACATGATTGACATTCTTAAATTTTTCCCATGCTTTGTACAATGATTTTCTTCCAATTGCATAAAGGTTGTGCAAATTTACAACATTGAATCTCTCAACCATATGGTCACATGTACTAATGTAACTACAAGTCATTTAAGCCAAGTCTTGGCTCGATCACAAAGAGAATAAATAATCAGATGGAGTCTAATTGTGTCATTAGACACTCAACTAATCTTGAAGTATCACAAATCTCAAGAAAATCCATGATATGAGCATTCGAGTCTTCTCATAGAAAGCCATCAATGTGAGTCTATTTTGAAGCAATCGAATCCTACTTAGGTTTATCTTGTAATCTCAGGCTGTGTCATCTAAGTAATGATGGTTTCACGTAATCTACAATCGTCCTCTTAATGATGTTCTCATCTGCCATTTGTGTTTTCTCTTTATCTCAAGCGTAACCCACGCTTGAGTTTATAATGTGGTATAGCAATCAACGGATGAGTTTTTGTCATCAGTTACTTAAAACTACAAAAAATAATCAACTAAGAACACAAAACTAGACTAAAACTGATATTATCATTGATGCAAAAGCAAAAAAACAAGATCAAATTAAGTAAAAGCATAAGAAAGAAAACAAGACAAAAGCTAATTATCAACTCATAGAATTCTCCATATCACCGTTTCTCCGGGAACAACATGAAAAACTTGACATCAATCTGGTTCAATTGCATCGACTATTGAATAGATGATCAGTAAACTGATTAATCCTCTTTAACTCATACCAAATTTGAACAGATTTGCTGCTTTTTCTTCTTGATTGTGACATGAACTGATGCGTTTCAGATGAACAGAGACTTTGTTCTTCATTTTTCTTCTTTTCTTCATTGTTCTTGATGATAATCTCGTTCAATTGCATCGAATTTTGAAGAAATAATCTAGGGAATGATTATATTTCTTCAAATCGTACCATATTAGAACAGATCTGATGATTTGTCTTCTTGATTTTAAGATGAACAGGTGGGTTTTCTTCATTTTTGATGATAATTTTGTTCAATTGCATCGAATTTTGAAGCAATAATCATAAAAATGTTCACGATCCTTCAAATCGTACCAAGTTTGAACAGATCTTGTTGTTTTTCTTTTGTGTTTTGTGATGAACAGATGGGTTTTTGATGAACAATAGCTTTTGTTCTTCATTGTTTTTCTTTTGTTCTTGACATCATAAAGTTGAGATTAGCTCCGAAACTAGATGAATCCAGCAACCAATAGCTCTGATACCATTTTGTTAAATCAATATTTCAGATTCATTGAGCTTGGATCTTAGGATTCATCACGTTCTTGACTTAGAAATCAAAATTAAGATTGGTGAATGTGTGTGAATCAAAGAACAAAGAGATGGATAATAATAATGTTATGATTTCATTGATGTTGATAAACAAATTATAATGAGAATCATAGATAGTTGATGAAATCAAACCCACCCAAAGGAGAGGATTTCTCCTTGGGTGGTGATTCATACCATAAGAAACACACTCACAAGAACCACACCTGCAAAAATACACTAGTGGGTCTATTTATACTAATGTTACATCATGACCTAATTTTGACTTTTCTTTTTTTCTTGATGTTGACTTTGTCTTGTATTTGTTTTCTTCTGTTTATCAACTTGGTCTCTGGACTCGTACAATGAGATCTTTAGTCGGTTGTGATTATGATTTGGTAAGCTTCAGTTTATGCCATTGTTGAACCCCATTGTGATTATGATTTGGACGATTTTTTTATCCATGTTTACCTCCCTGCTTCAATTGTGGGTTTATCTTTTGATGCTCGTGCACACGTTGTCAACTTATGATAAAGTCATCACGTAGTGGTGGAAAAAAACATCTGAACCTTTGAAGTCATTAAATACAAAAAGAATCATTTGACCCTTTGAAGTCATCAAATCGCTCTTTTAAAATACCAAAAGCCTTTGATGTTTCATCAAACCCGTCTGATCTTCAAGTTTATTTTTGTTTTCGTTTAACACTTCCTTTGAAACATGATTGACATTCTTAAATTTTTCCCATGCTTTGTACAATGATTTTCTTCCAATTGCATAAAGGTTGTGCAAATTTACAACATTGAATCTCTCAACCATATGGTCACATGTACTAATGTAACTACAAGTCATTTAAGCCAAGTCTTGGCTCGATCACAAAGAGAATAAATAATCAGATGGAGTCTAATTATGTCATTAGACACTCAACTAATCTTGAAGTATCACAAATCTCAAGAAAATCCATGATATGAGCATTCGAGTCTTCTCATAGAAAGCCATCAATGTGAGTCTATTTTGAAGCAATCGAATCCTACTTAGGTTTATCTTGTAATCTCAGGCTGTGTCATCTAAGTAATGATGGTTTCACGTAATCTACAATCGTCCTCTTAATGATGTTCTCATCTGCCATTTGTGTTTTCTCTTTATCTCAAGCGTAACCCACGCTTGAGTTTATAATGTGGTATAGCAATCAATGGATGAGTTTTTGTCATCAGTTACTTAAAACTACAAAAAATAATCAACTAAGAACACGAAACTAGACTAAAACTGATATTATCATTGATGCAAAAGCAAACAAACAAGATCAAATTAAGTAAAAGCATAAGAAAGAAAACAAGACAAAAGCTAATTATCAACTCATAGAATTCTCCATATCACCGTTTCTCCGGGAACAACATGAAAAACTTGATCTACTTAAAAGGTATATAGATTTTTAAATCAAATAAGTTTAAGATAGTGAAATGCAGTATGTTAAATGCATTCGTGAACACAATAGCTTAAGATGGTGAAATGAAAGAATGATTAATAATAAGTGGTAATTTTATAAAATAATAACCAACTTTCAAAATTGTTACAATTCAATAACTCAAATTTTAAAAGTATTCCAATTAAATCACTCAATTTTATATTTTATACAAATTAAAAGCATTAACATGTTTTTTAACATGTTATACTTTTTATTTTAATGAGAAAATATTTTTTTTCTATCTTTTGATAACGTTAACCTAAATTTTAGGTAATTTCTTTTATTTTTTTATAATTAACATGATTTTTTTATTTTTTAATATAATTTTATATATTAAAAATTCTGACCCACACGTCTTCTTCACCATTACTTTCTTGACATGAGAAAATTTAATAATCACTGATTTGATTATTTAGTGATTCAATTTAAGAAAAATATGCATGATTAACTAAATTAGAATATTTTTAAACTTAATTACTATACTGTAATATTTTCTCTTAATAAATAAAAAACTAAGAAAACAAGCTAAGAAAAATCATACAAAGCAAGTGAACCACTCATAGTTGCTAACAAACACAAATCAATTAAGAACCTATGTATCAAATCTTATTGACGATATATATGCTATTGCTATCAATGATTTTTAGTCCAACTGATTAAGGTGAGATGTTAATAAATTGGAGATCATGGGTTCAAGTCTCACTCTAAGCAAAAATACTCAGAGTTGAGCCAAGGGATTTTCTCAACAATGAGTTTCCTCTTGAGGAGGTTGGGGATGCGGTCCGGGTTGGGAAACAGATAAATGGACCCGATTAAAATAACAACTATCCTTCGAAGCATGATCATACATTTGCCGTTCAAAAAAAATCTATGCTATTGCTTTTAGTTATACTACAAACTATAGAGCTGGAACTATATGTTATCACAGAAAACAAGCCACTCAAAGTTGAAATAAACGTAAATACATCATACACTCGCATCATCTCAAATTTTGGCAATGGTAACAAATGATACGCTTCAAGTAAAGGCTTGATAAAATCCAAAAACCAACATCAGATTTATATTCAATTGTTTGTTATTTACATGAAGAGCTAAAAATAACTATGCTTGCAAGAAAACAAATTTTGACCTTGAAAGCATAAGAAGAAAAAAAAATTATACAAGTAAAAAAAATAACGTAATATTTTGTACCCTAGATAACTTTTGTAAATATAGTTTTACTAAACTCATCATATAAATAAAGTTTTAATAGCTCCCATAAGCACTTGCAACGTTCCATACACAGCTCCTCTGTGTATAGAGAAACTCACATATCATAACATCACCTGCGTCACAATTACTACATCCTATAGACAAAAAAACAAACTTGATCTTACTCTTTGTCACCTTTCTCCTCCATTTAAACATTAAATTTGAAAATTAGATCAATTTTATATTATCCTATATACTAAAAAAGCAAAGACAGAAATAGTGTTGTTGTGGGTTTTTGTAGTTTGGACACCATAGTTCTCTGTTTTGCAATCTGCCCCCTCTCCCAAATCACCTTTATAGACAGAAAAATAGTGCTCTCCTGATTTCTGGTTTTTCGGTGCGGTGGTGCTACTGGTCTCGCCGTCTCCGTAGTTGGATGGCGGTGGTCGAGGCTCCGGCTGTTACATGTCTGCAAAGGCTGTGGGTTACAGGAGGATGATCGGTGGAACCTGTCATTCACGATTTCAACTGGGGCTATGATCCCAAACCCGACCATCGGCTTTGGTGGCTGCCTGTGGTGGTGTCAAGTTGGTTGCGGTTGCGGTGGTCGTACGGATGGTATTGGTTGGTCCCGCGCTCATGCCGCCACCAGCGGCTATCTCCCGATAGAATGTTACGGCGTTTCCTTGGATATGTCTATTGAGATGCCGCCATAGATCGGCGGCCATGATGACGGTTTTGCAGATGTAAGTGATTTCAGTTCTTATCTTCAGGTGGTATACAGAGGTAGCTACCACAACAACCGCCGCCACTACTCCAGCTCCGTCTCATGATGAAGCGGCTGCCTAAACGACGGTGATGGTGGTTATGATGGCAGAAGGAAACGGTAATCAAGTAGCTGTAGCGGCTGCATGCATCAATCAAATGGCGGAGAAGCACTAACCCGAACTTTATTTTTACATATTGCTTCTGCTACAATAGATAGAACGCTAAGGTTTGAATCAAATCTCATTGCATTAAATCTTTCATTCTACCAGTCTTCGGTTGGGATTTTTCAATTGGGTTAAAATAAAATGGTCTTAGGGTTCTAATTGATACAGTGAATGCAAAAATGTTTTTTTTTTCTGGGAAAAGGTATATGATAAACAGATGATGGTCCGGTTATCAAATCGAGAGCATGTAGTGACGTAAGTAATGGTTGAACATGTCATTTCTCCTGATGTTTACGCTTATTATTTTGAAGAATGGAAAATCAGGAGTGAGGATAGTAGGGGGTACCAAACACCTACTGACTTGGGTGTGGGTTTAATGAATTTTTGTAATGGTAATGGGATTTTGCTAATTTTTCGTTTCCTCACCTTGTAGGCTACTAGGTATTTTTCACGTTCGTTGTTTCACGTGTGTGCTACGTTAGTGTTTAGAATTCTTAATCTATGTCTGGTCGGGGCGCATTACGGTATGCATTTGATTGCGTTATTGATATGATACATTTAATTGTTTCTGATTATATCTTCTCAGAATCTCAGTACTCTTTTTCTAACAAGCTTTCGTTAGTCCCTTACCTTAGTTTTGGACTTTTGCTTTATATTTTATATTGGATTGGGAACTAATAACACCAGAAAGGTTTAATATGTGGTGCTACAATATGTTCATTGCTGATTTCCTATTTGTTTTGTTGTCTTTAGTTGGCAAAATGGCTGTAGAATAGGTATGGGAAAATTTATATATATATATATATATATATATATATATATATATATATATATATATATATATATATATATATATATATATATATATATATATATATATATATATATATATATATATATATATATATATATATATATATATAATAGCACTTAGGTAGATTATGTTAAGAAAATGCTTTTCAAATTGTAGAAAAAAAGGCTTTGGACCTTTGCTAGACATGGTTTATTAAATTGGTTAATATATCATTTTGGCATGCTATGTTTTGTGGTTTTTAACTTGCTGGAAGTCATAGGCACAATTAAGGCATTTTTTTTATCAAAGAAACTATATATAGTTTTCATAATGAGGTTTCATGTCTGTAATTGTAATGGGACTTTTCTAATTGATTTAAGTTTACTTTTATTGTTGATTAAAATTGATTAGCGTCCATTTGGGAAGAAATGAAAACTCTATTTTAGTTTTTTTTTTTTTTTTTTTTTTGTATTTTGACTTTAGATTGATCGGGTTAGTTGCCCTTTGTTTAAACGTGAGTTGTTTATAGAATGTAAGCACATTTTTCAATCACTTGATCTTGGTTAGCTCTTCGATCAATTTGTTTATTAAGTATGGTTATAGTTGAGTTGTTTAGTCTTATGCTAATTTTTAAACGTTAACCATTTAGGTTAAAAATGGTCGCATTGTTCTTCAAAGGCAACAATCAAGAAAAAAAAAATTCCTCGAAACCAATTATATTTTTATGGCAATATTTATGCTACTTCACATAACTTTTGGTGACAATATTAGTGTCATAAAATAATGCTTTAAAGAAATCAAATCATATAATCAATTAGGAGCATGTTTCATGATATTTTGGTATGAAGCTTTCTCATTCGTTGCTTATTCAATTTGCAAGTCCGAATAATTGTCCATCGTTGACAACCATTTACACTTTATTCTCATGGAAGTAGAATACCAGGTTAGTTGTTACAATTAAGTAATAATGATTTGTGTAAGGTCTTTCATTTCATTAATTACGGTGATTTTTAGCTGTCTGTTGGCTGCTTGAAATTTTATACTGCAGTTGATTCTTATTTTAATTATTTGCCTTGGTTTGACTTCATAGTAAATTAGTATTGTATCACTTATATTAGGTTAGGTCTTTAGATGGTAACTATTATTGGCATAAATATAATAGGAGGTATAGAGAAAAACTCCCTTTTCGTTTGAACTTGCATATGAGACTTATTACATTTAAGGATCAAAAAAACTGTAATAGTGTTGTTAAATTTAAGTATGTTTTTTAATATATCTTTTTGCATTACTTGAATACAAGTAACTTGAGAATAATAATATGATTGTGTTATTAAGTGTTTCATTCATATGTACAGGAGACAAGGTATTGTTGCATCTATGCATGGAGGCTAGAAGCTCACAAAGTTTATTTGATTTTCTTTAGTTGCATTACATGTGCATGTTATATTGCTAAAGAAATCCAACTCTTTCAAAACTATGGTTTCTCCGTATGCTAACACACGCCTGCAAAAACTCTAAGAAAACCAAGTCTTTTCTACCAATGCTAATCAAACATTACAGATACTCCATGTAACACATTTTGTAACATGACCATTAGCCAACGCTTATGTAACACGAGTGGAAAAACACTAGTTTATTTTATAGTGCAGTAATCTCTTCATTAAAAAAACGTTCTAGACCAAAAACCAATTAATCTGATTTACTCAAATGCTATAACAGAGCCATTTCATCTAATTAATAAGATTGAAAATCAAATGGCAAGCTTTTAAATAAAATTATTATAAAAATTCTTGAAAAGATGAGATACTTGAAAAAGTAGTTCTCTTAAAAATGAATTATATATAGATATTTAGAACTACTTTATACTGTTATATTATAATCCTCAGAAAAGTTATATACCTTATAAAACAAATAGAAAATACTCTGTAATAATAAATATATTAATGATAAATTTAATGAATGTATGAGGTGTTTCCGGGATATAATGGTAATGAGAACCCATTTATCAGGATAGCCACAAATATTGCTTTGGCGTCCGAGCCATTACACCCTGAGGAACTTTATTAATCCTCCAGAATTGGTAAATGGACACCATCCGAAAACACAAAATAATCATAAGCTCAATTAAAAGCAACAAAATATCAAATAAAAGTGAACCAAAAATAAAAATTCATAAAATATAAAATAAAAGTGTAAACGGAATGAAGGAAAAAGCTCAGTGGAAGGAGAAGTCGTTAAAAGTTTGGGATCACGGCAAGACACATTTAATTGTCTCGTCCACTGCCCTAAACACACCCTCGTGTGTTTAGTTTCATCACTGCGATTCAACATTCAAATACGTTTTCAACCAATTAAACATATAAAAAACATTTAAAAAAAAAAAAGATGATTAAGGGCTTCAGTGTGTGTAACAATCAGATCATTGATGAAATCTCACTGAAATCCGCTAAGATAATATGTTTATCATCATAAGCCCCAACTCAAATTGAACTAAATAAATAAATAAGCATATCAAAGTAACAAATCAAGTAGAAAAAGTAAGAAGAATATTATCAAATGAATGGATGTGCTCAGACAGCCAAGGGTTTGTCGTCAAAGAGAATGGGAAGAAGAGCCCAACATCAGAAACTCTAGTCCACAATATGCTTCATCACAGCACCAAACAACTAACAAAAATTACAAACTGAATACAAAATAGGATGAGAAGCAGAGCCATTAGAGGAGAAGAATGAGCGATGGAAGAAGATGCGGTGGGCGTGTGGATTTATAAGGTTGAGAGTGTGAGTGTGTGAATAGGGTTTGGTAAGGTAAGTATGGTTTTAGGTGTTATGGCTTGGATTTAAGGCCGGGTGTAATCCAAAAAGTCTGGGCTTCAAGGATACCCATTCGGACTAGAGTCTAGAGGCAAGACCTGTTACTATATTAGCGCCTTTAGCCCTCTTATATAACTTTTCATTATCAAGGGTCTTGGCTGGGTATCTAAAAATGGACTTTTTAACATTGGGTGTAAACGAGCCGAATTGAATCAATCCTGATGTTACATTTCGGTTTCAGAGATATTTCTCTTTTTTAGATGATACATTTTAAGAGAGAGAGACTTGACGAAAGAAGTTTTTTTTTTTTTGGTTCAAATTTGACAATTTGGGTGCCCGCACTTGACAATGGAGGTTTTTAGACCTCGTTCAACATGCATTGCCAAGATTTTATATGTGTTGTCTTCTTTTTATAACTCGTTCCTGTCACGGGCGAGTTCTCACTAATATGATAAGTTTTTATTATTTTTGATAATCTATGTTTTATATTTTTTATTTTCACAATTTTTTTGTTTCGTGAATCCTATTGAGCAAAACCTTAAAACCGAGGAAGAAACTTGAAATCTACACACTGGCATACGTAAAGTTGTAAGCTTTTTGCATAGAAATACATAAAAAATATCATAAGAGCTTAAATATATCTTACATCTATGAAAAAATATGAAAAAAATCATACATCTAATTAGTTTTTGACTTTCTCTCCCTAAACCCGAGAATCTTTTTCTCTTTAACTTTAGAGCAACAAGAGTGTATGGAAGTGAGAGAATAGGGGTGGACCTTCCCTTTGGCTACTTTTCTCAAACTTCATGATTCAAGTTTGCTCATCATCATTTTTAGTGTTAGTAAGGTGAGATTTTTAATGCTTTTGATAGATGAAACTTATTATGTATTTGATTCTAACCGGCAGTTGATTGCATTAAGCTTGATTTCTTCATGCACTTGTGGAGTTGCTTCTCATATTACTACATGAGATGAAGATCAATGATTATTTTCAAGTTCAAGAATCAATCACACAAATTATAAGTAAACTCATTTTTATTATATTATGGAAAATAACTCAAAACCACTACAATAACTCTCTTGATACTTTAACTTTTAAACTTGGTTTGGTAATTATAAGAGATTGAAACTTGGGAACCAAGTCTCATAAACCTACTAGAACTCGTATTAGATTACAATTCATACTAATCTAATACATATCTTATCTAGAGATTTAAATTAAAAGATATCCCTAATACCACTTTGAATAATGTCAATAGTTATCCACTTAGTCACTCGGGTCGGATTGGATCCCGACTTGCATCCTAACCGTGGAATTAAACCAACATTCACCCCCCTAATTCCAAGTTGGAGCTAGGGAGGTCTTCAACCCCGATCTTTTTCCTCATTTCTTTAAATTTCATCTTGGCCAACGGTTTTGTAAGTATGTCCGCCAATTGCTCATCTCCGGATATATACTCGACTTCAATTTGCTCGTTTTCAACGCACTCCCGGATGAAGTGATATCTTGTATGTATATGCTTGCTTCTATCGTGAAACACGGGATTCTTTGTCAATGCAATAGCATTTATTGTCTACTCGAATTACCACCTTTTCTTCTTTCCACCCCGTTTTTTCGCAAGCAAGTCTCTAAGCCAAATTGCTTGGCACGATGCAGCGGTGGCAGCCATGAATTCAGCCTCGCATGAAGATAATGCCACCGTAGTTTGCTTTTGCAGGACCGTTTAAGGGCTTTAACACAATTACAACACAACAACACAATGAGGAGATTAACTAAACTTTAATCAAACAGTGAACTGGGTTAACCAAAGTGATACAAAGAACACAAGTAAAGCAAGAGACAGAACAAGAGAGTATGGGTTTCAAGGAGGCAGTATATTGCTTTCTCAAGTTCTTTTACAAGTGTTACAAAGCATAAAGAAAGATACAAGAACTTGAAATACTTATACTACAACCTACAGCCGGCTATACTTTGAAAGCCAGCTGGATACAATTGACTAGACACTAACAAAATCAATTGTAGGATCAAAAGGCATATCTGCCTTTTGACCTTGTGACTATGACATGCCATAGCTCACATCCTTATACATTACAAAAAGGATAAAGTACATAAAGTGGAAAGTTACAGACTCAAGACCTCAATGTACAGTTACCAAAAGCATGGACCTTTTCACCAACTCATGTAAGTTGGTGACTTTACAGAGATGCAACGGAAAAGGTGCTTTATGGAACAGTACATCAGATAAAGCATGTGTACTAAAAGTCTTCGGAAGAAATCTGTCTTCATAGGCTGAAGCTTCGGAAGACTTTGTCTCTGAAGCTTCGGAAGACTTCATGTTTGGCTTCGGAAGATATTGGTCTTGGCTTCGGAAGATTTTACGCTTAGAGTATTTTCTAATGCATTGTGTAAAACTTCCGAAGCATTCTTTACTTCAGTACTTAGTGCATGTTGCTGAGACACTTAGGATGTTTTGGGTTGCATCAGACTTCAGGAATCCTTACAAACTCCCCCTAGGCTGATGCTACCAAAACACTTAGAAGATCTTCAAATGTTGGTAGTCTTCAGTACAATCAGGACCATTCCTTTCTTCATTAGATGGTCAGGATCATCAAGACTCTCATAGTATCTTCTCATCTCAAAGAGATCATGCAGAGGTAAATTGATTATGTCTTGCCATGAGTAGACATTCTCAACACCTTGATCTCTGATAACATTCCATCTTTCTGGATTGGTAGAGTAAGTCCAGGACAAGATGGGTGTCTCAGTAGTTAGAGGAGCCACTTGAATAGGAGTTGATTGGGCTGCCTCATCATGCACTTCCTCAGGCTGATCTGATTCAGCCGTAGGTGCAGAGGTAGATGACTTTGGCTTCTTCTTCTTAGTCTTTGGTTTAGAAGCCATCCTCTTCTTCCTCTTGGATGTCTTTAACTGAGAAGACTGGTCTGCAGCACCATGTTGATCATCAGTGTCTTTCTCAGTTGGATGTTCCTCCCTCACAGGTTCAGAAGGAGAGGGAGTTTGACCCTGCCTAGGATCAGAAGATGAAGCTTGTTGAGGCTCAGCTGGAGGTGCTGGTTGAGGTGTCTCTGGTTGTTCAAACTTGACCTCCACTTCAGGTGGGACTTGACTTGGAAGAGAGTGCAAGTCAATGAGTTCTCCACTTTTAATCTTCTGCTTGATCACCCTAATATGCTCATCCATAGTGGATAGAGACATGGGGCCAAGTCTTTTTCCGGAGAATCCATATAGCTTCAAGAAGCTCATCATTCTTTGTCTGTCAGCAGACTTCTTTGCATTCTTTTGAATGATGGCTCTTGACTTTGCAGCTTCTTCCCTTAGCTTCCTTTTGGTTGTTTTTCTTTCTTTTACTAGCTCAAGCTCAAGTTGCTTTAGGTACTCGAACTCAATGAAGTCATAGGATAGGGGAAGAAGTGCATCTGCCTGATAGAAGCCTGTGGCACTCAGGTAGTTGATCATCTTGATCCTATCTTCTTCTTTATCTACCTGAGGTTCTTGTGGAGCCACATCTTCCTGTGCAGGACTTTCTTGAACTGGTGAGAGAGTGGGAGCATGCTTGTAAAGTCTTTTCTGTCTCTTCTCCTCTTTGAGTTGGAGAAGTAGCCTTGCATCCTCTTTCTCCTTCATCTCTCTTGACACTTCCATGTCAGCCAGTTCATTTAACTCTTCTAAGGGGAGGGAGATGATTTCATCAATATCATAGTTCCTGGTCTGTAAGTAGGTAATCCTGACTGCCCTTAACTCATCATCTTGAGTATTTGGTCTGGGAGCAGCCCTGATTGCAGCTTGCATGAAGCTAGATGACCCAGTAGAACTTTCTCCCCTTAGCCTCCTTTTCCTCTCTCTCTCTTCCTCCTCAATTTCCTCAGGAGTCATTATCCTTTTCTCTTTGTCACCAACAGACCTTTGTGACTCAGGGTGGATTGAGGCTTGGCCTTCATTGCTTGGAGTAGCTTCCATGCCCTGGCCAGAGAGAGGCTGAGAAACACCTTCACCAGCAGGTGTCTCAGATGGAGTTTGGACCTCTGCAACAGTTGTTGATGATGAGACAGGGGTCTCAGGTTCTGCCACTGGGCCTTCAGTCAAGGTTTCCCCTATGAAACTAATCTTAGGGTCCACCTCAACATCCAGTTGACCGATGACATTGCCTGATTGCCTAAGTCTCCTTCTTAGAGTGAACTCAGCAGTTGATGCAGACACACAGGATTGTTTCTTGCATTGCCATGAGACCACCCTTCCACCAAGGAATTGACATCCCCCAGATGTAGATTTTGCAGTCATATTGCAACCACCATAATCACTATCTGTATATGCAGAAAGATTTAAATTTGGATTCTTTGGATACCATAGACCAAGTGTTGAAGCACCTTTGAGGTATCTTAAAATCCTTTTCACAGTGATTAAGTGAGACATCTTAGGGTTGGCTTGATATCTTGCACAAATACATGTAGCAAACATGATATCAGGCCTGCTAGCTGTAAGATACATAAGAGACCCAATCATAGCCCTGTATAAGTGTTCATCTACACACTCCCCCTCAAGATCTGGACTAAGGGAGTGGTTTCTGGCTATGGGTGTCTTAGCAATCTTACAATCAGTCATGTTGAACCTCTTGAGTATGTCTTGAACATACTTTGACTGACTTATGAAGATGCCATCTTCAACCTGCTTCACTTGAATTCCCAGAAAGAAGTTGAGTTCTCCCATTGAACTCATCTCAAATCTGTCTTTCATCAGCTTCTCAAAGTCTTTGCAGAGCTTTGGATTAGTTGAACCAAAGATGATGTCATCTACATATACTTGAACCAGCAATAAGTCATTTCCCTGTCCTTTGATGAAGAGAGTTCCATCTATAGTACCTCTCATGTATCCATGTTTACAAAGATACTCAGATAGTGTCTCATACCACTTCCTGGGTGCCTGATGCAGCCCATAAAGAGCTTTGTCAAGCTTGCAGACATAATCAGGATGATCAGGGTCTACAAAACCAGGTGGCTGTTTGACATAAACCTCCTCATCAATCACTCCATATAAGAAAGCACACTTTACATCAAGTTGGTAGACCTTGAAGTTCTTGGATGCAGCAAATGCCAGGAATATCCTAACAGCTTCTAGTCTTGCTACAGGAGCAAAGACATCAGTGTAGTCAATCCCTTCTTCTTGTGTGTATCCTTGAACAACTAGTCTTGCCTTGTTCTTGATGATGATTCCTCTATCATCCTTCTTATTCCTAAAAACCCATTTGGTTCCAATGGTAGTCTTCCCATGAGGAAGAGGACAAAGGTTCCAAACTTTCTGCCTTTTGAATTGAAGCAGCTCTTGTTGCATAGCTTCAACCCAACTTCCATCCTTTAGAGCTTCATCAACTTTCTTGGGCTCTATCTGAGATAAGAAACAAGAGTGAAGACAAACATTTGCTTCATGGGTTTGTCCTCTTGTTCTTACCCCTGTGACAACATCTCCAATGATGTTTGTGGTGGGGTGAGACTTGTGGATCCTTAGCTGAGGGATCACAGCAAGTTGTTGAGAAAGATCCAAATTTGAGAAATTTAGATCTGGTCTGGAAGATTCACCCTCCACATTATCACACTTATCAAGATTAACTTGATCCAATGAGTGTGTGACATCATTGATGTTGTCATCTATGGTATGGTTATTAGCATCAAGAAATTCCTGATCACTATCACCATCACCATTGTTGTCTTCTACAAGTGAGGTGTCTTTATCTGGTTGAGAGGCCTCTGAGCTGGAATTTGAAGGCATGCCAGATGTATCAGCTGAATTTGTCATTGTTGTGCTGATAGAAACCTCATTTGCTGAAGTAGTTCCAACTGGAGCTGAAGATGTATGAGTTGAGGGTCTTCCTAGCTCAAATCTTGGATCAGGATCACCTGTATTTAGATTTTCTGCAGATCCTGAAACATGCTCACAAGATTTGTTAAAACAGTTGGTAACTAAATCAAGATCAAACAGCCAATCCGGACCAGAACCAGCTACACAAGGAGTGTGCTCATTGAAAGTCACATTGGCTGACTCCTCAACAATTCTAGTTCTGAGATTGTATACTCTATAAGCTTTAGCTTGGGAAGAGTATCCAATGAAATGTCCATCATCTGATTTCTCAGCAAACTTGGCAATTTGATCTTTGGTATTCAAGATGGTGCAGGGACATCCAAATGACCTGAGAAAACCAATGAAAGGTTTCCTCTTGTGCCAAAGTTCATAAGGAGTCTTACCATGTGTCTTAACTACTAAAACTCTGTTTTGCACATAGCAAGCAGTATTAACTGCCTCTGCCCAGAAGGTGATAGGCAGTTTAGAGTCAGACAACATAGTTCTTGCAGCTTCAATAAGTGTCCTGTTTCTCCTCTCAGCAACTCCGTTTTGCTGAGGAGTCCTGGGAGCACTATATTGTCTTGTAATACCTTTTTCATCACAAAATGTATCAAGGATTTGGTTCTTGAATTCAGTTCCTTGATCACATCTTATGGTTTTGACCTTGTGATCACATTGATTCTCAACTTTTAAGATGAAATTCTTCAGAATCTCAGGGGTTTCATCCTTAGTTCTAAGGAAGAAAACCCAAGTGAATCTTGTAAAATCATCTGTGATCACCAAACAGTAAGAGGTCCTTCCTAAACTCATTACACTGGTGGGGCCAAAGAGATCCATATGTAACAAGTGTAGGGGAGTAGTGATGGAGTTCTTTTCCTTAGGCTTGTGAGATACCTTGTGTTGCTTCCCTTTCAGGCATGCAACACAATGATCATCACTTGTAAACTCTTTCTTTGGCATTCCAGTTACCAGATCATGTTTAATTAATTTATTCATGTTCTTAAAGTTTACATGGCACATTCTTTTATGCCATAGGAAAGACTCATCACTATTTGCTTTAGATAGAAAGCATGAAACTTCTCCAGAGGGAGATGTTTCTTGCAAATCCATCTTGTACATGTTCCCTTTCCTGGGGGCTCTGAGCAGGATATGCTCATGAGGAATGACCACACCAGGCTTGAGAACAATGCACTCATGCTCAGTAAAGAGCATGTTATGACTCTGATCACAAAATTGGGATACACTCAGAAGATTGTACCCAAGCTCCTTAACAAAGTTTACCTTCTCAATGCTGAGCTTACCATTTGTGACCTTGCCCCTTCCAGAAATGTAACCACCTTCATCTCCTCCAAAAGCAACTGGTCCTCCATCAATTCTCTCAAAATTATGGAGTAGAGACCTATTGCCTGTCATGTGCCTGGAACAGCCACTGTCAATTATCCAGACATTCCTGTTTGTCTTGAGCTGTTCCTGCACAAAGAAAATGATTAGTTACATTTGGAAACCCAAGCCTTACTTGTCTTGGGCTCTTAAGTGTAATAGAAGGTAATGCAACAGTAATAGATCCTATGGTTGTACTATGGGGATCTTCAGCTGTTGTTGATGGAGAAACCTCAGTCATTTGGTCTTTCTTAGACTTCCACACCACCTTTGGAGTCTTGGACTTGACCTTCAAAACCTTAGAAGCTTTTGGAACTTCACAAGTTTTGATGACTGATCCTTCGGAAGAATCTACAGTCACTGCAGCAGACTTCAGTGCTTCGGAAGAACTCCTTTCTTCCGAGACCAACTTTGCTTCCGAAGGTAATTTTCCATTTACCTTCTTCTTTGATTTGGAGCTTCCGAAGGAAACAGACTTTCCTTCCGAAGCTTGAGACTTCTTGAGACTCTTTGAAGTCTTTGTATTAGTCATGTGGATGTACTTTTAGGATTGTATGGGCAATCCTTAGCAATGTGAGAAGTACTTTCACACATGACACATAACATTTTCTTCTTCAAAGGAGTCTCCTTTTGAGAGCAAGACTGGCTTTGGTCACATCCCTTCTCCACCTTCATCTTGGTAGATGCTGAGACAGTTCTTTTGGGCTTGAACTGTTCTTGGAGTTTGATGGTCCAGGCTGTGCAGCAGTGGTACACAGCAACTCAGTCTTCTTCTTTGCACTGAGATGATTTGAACATGAACCAGGACTCTTAGCTGAGGAGTCTTGGTTGATGTCTTCAGTCCTTACTACTTTGAAACCTGCAGAGATAAACACTTGTTTCTGCTTAGCATCAAAAGTAGCCTTGATTTCTTGAGCCTTCTTTGCTTTTCTTTTGCTCTTCCTGATCAAGTTCTTTCTCTTGGACTTGGTCATCACAGTTGATTTTCTCTCCTCAGAAGGATAGTGGCCCTTGGAAGAATCCTCTTTTCACTCTTCTCAGAGGAATTCTTCACTATCACTTCTTCATCATCCTCACTTATAGGATCTATGAGAGGAAGCTCATCTTCACAAGTTCACACCTAGGAGATCTTACAGACAAGATTGTGTGTGGAGGAGCTATCTCATTTGATCCCAGTCCCTGTCTATTTTGATAACAAACTTTGTTGTGCAGGGATGAGGATATCATGTTCTTGAAGGTCTCTTCTTCAAGAACACTCTTCTCTGCCTTGGCTTTGCTGATCACAAGCTCAGCCTGGCACTCAGTCAACTTAGTAATGAGATCTTGGATCTGAGTTCTAAAATCTGTATGTTCATGTTTTAGTACTGAAATGGTTTTCTCCAAGTCCTCTATCTTTAACTTGTAATCATTTTCAGACTTTCTAAAATCAGATTTTAATATGTTTAATGACTCAAGATCAGATCTCATCTCTAAGTTGTAGGACCTGTATCTATTTACTTTAGCAATGCATTCAGGAGAGCAGAGATGTTCCAATACCTTGGCTTCATCATGGTCAGCCATCAGTGCTTGGTTTGGAGAAGCATCTTCCACCTGAAAGCTCCAGTCAAAGCCTCCCTCTTCAACAGCAACAGCAGCATGTTGCTTTGTCTTCTCAGCTTGAGGGGGGCTTTGTCAGTGTAGTTTGGTCTGGGTTGTGTTTGGCCCCCATTTGCTTTAGGTGCCTTACACTCCCTAGCAAAGTAACCCATAAGGTTACAGTTGTAACACTTTACTTTGCTTTTATCCAGCCCAAACTTACCACTGGTAGCATTGCTTGGAAATCTTCTTCCTGTCCTCTTGTAGATTTTCTTGGCTCTGTGAGTGAGGAGAGCCATCTGCTGAACTATCTCCATGTATTCCAGGTCATCTGGATGGATACAGTCCAGGTCTTCAAGAGTGAAGAGATAATTCCCACAGCTTTCATCAGTAGACACAAAGGCTTGAGAAGAACTTGTCTCTTGGAATGGGCTTCCTTGAGTAAAGTTCTCCCTTGGTGTCTCCGGGAAGGTGATGAAAGGACCCTTTTGTGAGTTGTCAGGGTAGCATATGAGATGATGTTGGGGTTCTATGCTGTCCCTTTCAACCACATGAAGGGCTGAACCCATTTGATTGTTGGAGTTGCCAGATGAACCTTGCATGTTCATCTCCATCTGGTATCCACTGAGAATCCCATACAACTCTGTAAGAGTAAGAGTCTTAAGGTTCTCAGTCCTCTTGATCACCACACAATAGTGTGTCCATTGCCTAGGAAGTGAGGACATGAACTTCCTTACAATGTCCCTGTTCTCAAGAGGAACTCCTCCATCCACTAGGGTATCCACAATCTCAACATACCTGAAGTATTGTTGGGTCATGGTTTCACCTGCTTTGAAGGTGAAATTCTCAAACTGCTGCTTCAGAAGATCTTTCTTGTTCTCCTTGGCTTCAGAGGAGCCTTCATACATCAGCTTCAGTGCATCCCACAGCTGTTTGGCTGTCTTGCACTTCTTAAAACCTCTGTATACAGAGTTTGGGAGAGCAGTCTGAAGAGCAGTCATGGCCTTCCTGTCAATCTCTACTCTTTTTCTATCTTCATCTGAGTAGTTGGCCACATCTTTTGGAATCATACCAGCACCAGTAGCAGAGGGGGTGCTGGGTATGAAAGGTCCATTCTCAACAGATTCCCACATTCTTGAATCAAGAGACCTGATGAAGCCTTCCATCCTCATGCACCAGGTGTCAAAATCATCAAGAGTGATCAGTGGGGATTTGTTCATGGTTCCAGTCTCCATATCAGTCTTTGAGATGGAAGCCATTTGAAGAGTTTAGTTTTTGTGTGTGTGAGGGATCTTAAGATGGTTAGATCTTATATCAAGAGCCTGAAAGCTCTGATACCAATTGCAGGACCGTTTAAGGGCTTTAACACAATTACAACACAACAACACAATGAGGAGATTAACTAAACTTTAATCAAACAGTGAACTGGGTTAACCAAAGTGATACAAAGAACACAAGTAAAGCAAGAGACAGAACAAGAGAGTATGGGTTTCAAGGAGGCAGTATATTGCTTTCTCAAGTTCTTTTACAAGTGTTATCAAGCATAAAGAAAGATACAAGAACTTGAAATACTTATACTACAACCTACAGCCGGCTATACTTTGAAAGCCAGCTGGATACAATTGACTAGACACTAACAAAATCAATTGTAAGATCAAAAGGCATATCTGCCTTTTGACCTTGTGACTATGACATGCCATAGCTCACATCCTTATACATTACAAAAAGGATAAAGTACATAAAGTGGAAAGTTACAGACTCAAGACCTCAATGTACAGTTACCAAAAGCATGGACCTTTTCACCAACTCATGTAAGTTGGTGACTTTACAGAGATGCAGCGGAAAAGGTGCTTTATGGAACAGTACATCAGATAAAGCATGTGTACTAAAAGTCTTCGGAAGAAATCTGTCTTCATAGGCTGAAGCTTCGGAAGACTTTGTCTCTGAAGCTTCGGAAGACTTCATGTTTGGCTTCGGAAGATATTGGTCTTGGCTTCGGAAGATTTTACACTTAGAGTATTTTCTAATGCATTGTGTAAAACTTCCGAAGCATTCTTCACTTCAGTACTTAGTGCATGTTGCTGAGACACTTAGGATGTTTTGGGTTGCATCAGACTTCAGGAATCCTTACAGCTTTTGTGAACCCCAAGTGTAACATCCGTCATTTTTTCAAGTTAAAACCCAAACCCGAACTTATTTTGAGCTTCCATTATTAATTTACTTAATAAATGGATCAAATACATTAAACATGTAATCAACTTATTGATTGATAAATAATTCTTTTTCATAAAATTATAATGTTTATTAATCATGTTACAAAAAAATAACTAAATGGAAAAGACTTATTAAAACTTATAAAGTTATAAAATGAATTTTAATAAACTTATATAAAGTTTTATTAGTAATTATGAATTTTAAATACTGAAAATATATAATCAAATTATAAAGTTTACAAGTTTTATAAAAGTTATAAAGATTAACAAATAAATAATTTGATTGATTATTCAAATTGGTTTTATAAAGTCTATAAAGATTTTATAAGAAAAATAAGTTGTTATAATTAGAGTCTTCATAAATTTAACATTTAAATTGTAAGTATTCTTTTATTTATTTAAATTATTTAATTTTATATTTATTTCAAATTCCAATCATAACGCCCTTTTAAAAGACTTATAACTCACCATTAATACCATTCATAACCTACTCCTAACCTCAACTATAAAAGCAAGCCTTAGGCCTCATTTTTTATTTGCTCATTCTCTAAAAATCTCACTCTCATATCTTTCTTTCATCTATTGGTTATGATCAATTTAAAGAATTTTATTTTACAAGATATTTCAAGAATTCTTAATACTAAGGTAATCTTTTATTGCTTTTATATTATACATGTTAATAATCCTAACATCCAATTGTTTTCATGACTTTATGTTCTTACTATATTCTTTCTTCTACCAAATCTCTTTTTATTTTAATAATTATCATTTGATCATTAACATTTTAATAATCACTAACCTTATAACAATCACTAACATTTCTAAATCAAGCTAACAACACACTAACATAAACAAAGAATCCCGTTTGCATATGGACGGCTATGCTGCCGCATTCGGTTATTCCACAAGATTATTGTTATGAATGATGGCTATGCCAAAGTCTTAGAATATTTTTATAACTCAAATGAAGACTAATATACCATATATTGACATAATAAATTGTTCTAACCCGTTTCATGTATTAACAATTTTAAAAGTGCACATAAGTGCCTTACTACAATTCTGGCAGAATATAGTCTTACTTCAACCGACCATAACTTGATCATAACAAACTAAATTTAGGTAAACCCAGACTCCAATGTTAAGTTCATTTAATTACCTTTTCAACGACAGTTTATACGTTTTCAAACTCAATCGGACGGCTCAACAATATCCTTCACAAGATAAGTGCGCATTTCAGCACCTTCTGTCTTGTGCTGCTTGTTTGACCTATTTAAAGATCTTTTCATAAAAATGTTTCTGAATGAAAGTTGTCCGGGAGACTTTGAACTAGTCAAGTATAAATTTTTATAATTTTATAAAACCGTTTGCTATTTTTAAAAACTGTTCAAACACATACCAAACATTCTGTCTAGAATCTAGAATTGATACAATAATTCTTTTTCAATCTATCTTTCGTTTTTTTAGCATTCTCTAAATGTCCTAACTTCTTGTAATGAATTCCAACCTCAAGTTATTGTTTTTTTATCATTTAGGACATCATATTTGACTCCTGACATCCAAGCTTTCTTATGTACTCTACAACCATCACTATACTTGCGAGTTTTCATGTGAGTTTCCTTGCCCCTTTTTACATTTTTCACACTATTTTGGGGTGAAACATGATACTTATACATCATACTTATAAACGTTTGAGACTTGTAAAGCACATGCAATTCATATTTTTGTCATAATTATTTGTGTGTTGTAAGTGATTATATGAGATACATAGTTTGTTTACAATCATTAACTATTGCTAGCCTGGCGACGTCTTAGATATTTGGGCCTGACAAGCCTATTTGGTGCTAAAGTCGATGTATTGCCGACTCCTAATAACGTATGCTTGTTCATTATGGGAACCAAATACACTTAGCCAATCTTATATACTTGTAATCAAGTCGAGGTTTGGTTGTAACGATATGTGTTCTATAACCTTACTTACTTATAACCTATGACATGAATTGCTACTTGTAACCTTGTTATATTATGTATGAAACCTTGGGAACTCACCAACTTTTTAGTTGACCTTTTATTTTTATCATGTTTCAAGTTTACTTTTTGTGGATTCTCTTTGTGATCATATAAGACTTGGACCTAGTTTAACTTAACATGTTATTTCTTTGTTTGATGCTTTTGTATTGTATGAACTTATTTGTCTTGTAATGTTTAATGAATAATGACATTTAATATTATTTCTACTTAATTAGTTCCATGTGCTATGAGCAATCGTCTCCCATTCGTCTGCCCCGATGATTCCGCCGTCGGTCGGGGTGTGACACCAAGTAATGGGTGATTTACCTTAATAATAGATGTGACTGGTAGTACTCTTTCTATCATCTTCATCTACATTGTGACTACTATCACTATAGTCGGTGATCTTCGTCGGACCTTTTCCACCATACTCACGTGGACTTTTCTAGTAGCGACTAAGGACACCCACGGATAAGTCAAGTCCGATCTCGTATGTAAGAGATATCGTAGACAACCTATCAATTTTCGATATTTTGTAGCATCTATCTCATCTTCTTTCTCAGCTTTTGAGAGTTTTAACCCGGGCTTCATTGGCACTTGAGCCGGATTTGCTTCATTCATGCTCACCTCCTTTAGAATACGTTGAGCATGGCTTTGTTGAGTAACTATAACCCCATCTTCCATTTGTTTTACTTCAATTCCGAGATAATAAGTTAGTTTCCTGAGGTCCAACATCTCAAACTTAGAGGACATTGCTTTCTTGAATTCATTGATTATAGATGAACTTGTTCCCGTGACAAACAAGTCGTCAACATAAACAGCAAGGATAAGTAGGTGCTTTCCTCCTGTTTTTGGTACACAACTTGTTCCTTGGAACATCTTGTAAACTTCAACTCCTTTAAAATATTGTGTAACTTTGTATTCCAAGCTCGAGAGGCTTGGCGCAACCCGTATAACGCCTTTGCAAGCTTGTAAACCTTTGATTCTTCTCCTTTTTTTCAACCCAACCTGTTGTTTAACATAAACGGTTTCTTTCAAATCTCCATGTAAAATGCGGTCTTTACATCCAAGTGGTGAAGTTCCCACTTGTTTGTGGCGGCTAGAGCTATCAATAATCGAATCGTCTCTATCCGAGCTACCGGGGCAAAAACTTCTTCGAAATCTATCCCGGGTTGTTGCACGTAACCCTTTGCAACCAATCGGGCCTTGTACTTGTTTATTGTCCCGTCGGTATTTTTCTTGATCTTGAACAACCACTTTAGACCAATGGGTTTTACTCCGTGAGGAAGTTCGACTAGACTCCACGTGTTATTTTTGTTTATTGACTCTAGCTCGGCATTCATAGCTTGAACCCACTCCTTTTTTGTTTTTGCTTCATGATAGGAAGTTGGTTCGTCACATGAGGCATGTAAAGCTACACATAATCATCGTTAGTCAATAAAACATAATCTGTTTGAAGTCGTTTAGGTAAAATAAAACCCAAGAGGTCCTTCTTAGGCTTGTATTGTTCTCGGCGGTGGGCTGGACTGGGCCTCCATCCATATTTGGTCCAACAATGGATGAAATAGGTTGCTCTATGGCTGGTCTAGCAGCCTTGGTTTCGTCAGTGGGCTGCTGCACCCTTTCTTGTGAACTTATGGAGCTGTTTTGTGGGTTGCCTTCGGTTCCGAGGCTGCTCACATCTTCGTTTTCTTCATGATCAAGCCCAACGGAGTGGTTTTCATCCCATACAAACGTGAACATGCCCGGTTCTTGGTTACTTGATTCTTTTGTCACCTTCCAATCCCATTATTTGTTTTCAATAAAAACGACATCACGACTATTATAATTTTCCGGTTGATAGGATTATAAAGTCAATAGGCCTTTGAGCCCGGTTCGTACCCAAGATGAACTAGAGCTCTCGAACGATCATCCAATTTTTTTTGATTGACAGGTTCCACCTTGGCATAGGCTATACACCCAAACACCTTCACATGATCAACTTTCGGTTTTCTTTTGTAGATCATCTCGTATGGAGTTTGGTTTTCTAAGGCTCGTGTGTAGACCCGATTTATCAAGTAAGTTGAGTGTCGGATTGCCTCGCCCAACAAATAATACGAACTTGCATGGCCTTTGAGATACTTCTAGTCATCTCCATTAAAGTTCGGTTTCTTCTTTCTACCACGTCATTTTGTTGTGGCGTGTATGGACCGGTTAGGTGCCTTTTGATTCCGGTTTCGTCACAATACCGATGAAAGTCTAGTGAGGTAAATTCCCCACCTCTATCCGTCCGAAGTGTTTTTATCGTTTTCCCGAACTCCTTCTCCACCAACGTCTTTGTAAGGATTCCTATAAGTCTGATGCAGCCAAAACATCCAAAGTCTCTTTGCATGCATGAACTAAAGAACAGAAGTAGAAATGCTTCGGAAGTTTTACACCTTGCACTGGAAATATTCTAAGTGTAAAATCTTCCGAAGCCAAGACCAACATCTTCCGAAGCCAAAATTGTTGTCTTCCGAAGCTTCAAAGACAAAGTCTTCCGAAGCCAAAGAGTGAAGACAGATTTCTTTCGAAGACTTTTAGAGACATGCTTTTATCTGGTGTACTTTACCATAAAGCTGGACCACCTTTCCGCTGCAACTCTGTTTAGTCACCAACTTACATAAGTTGGTGAAAAGGTCCATGCTTTTGGTAACTGTACATTGAGGTCTTGAGTCTGTGCTTTCTACTTTATGTACTTTTATCCTTTTTGTAATATATTGGGATGTGAGCTATGGCATGTCATAGTCACTAGTCAAAAGGCAATCTGCCTTTTGACTCTACATTTGATTTTGTTTTCTAGTCTTATGTATTCAGCTGGCTTTCAAAGTATGGCTGGCTGTAGGATATAGTATAAAGTATCTCAAGTACTTGTAACTTTCCATCGCATGCTTTATAATATTTGTAATAGAACTTGAGAAGCAATATACAACATTCTTGAAAATAAAATACTTGTGTTGTTTGCTATCTTGTTCTGTCTCATTTTTACTTGTGTTCTTAGCATCTTTCACTTGAGTTAACCAGATCCCTATTTGATATGTTAAGTGTTCTAAGTAACTCTCCTTATTGTGTTGTTGTGTTGTAAGTGCATACCCTTCACCGGTCCTGCATTTGTTATCAGAGCATTCTAGGCTCTTGATATAAGATCTCACCATCTTAAGATCCATCACACACACAAAATACTTAACAACTCAAATGGCAGCTATTACCAAAGCTGATATGGAAACTGGAACTATGACAAAGTCTTCACTGATCACTCCTGAAGACTTTGATACCTGGTGTCAAAGAATGGAAGGCTTCATCAAGTCTCAAGACTCTAGGATGCGGGACTCTGTTGTTGAAAGACCTTAGATACCAAGCACCACTTCTGTTACTGGTGGTGGTATGATACCAAAGGCTGTGGCTGATTACTCTAAAGAAGACAGGAAGAGAATAGAGATTCATCAAAAAGCCATGATAGCCCTTCAAACTACTCTTCCAAACTCCATCTACAGAGGCTTCAAGAAGTGCAAAACTGCCAAGCAACTATGGGAAGCAATAAAGCTGATGTATGAGGGGTCCTCTGAAGCAAAGGAGAACAAAAAGGATCTCCTAAAGCAGCAGTTTGAAAAATTCACCTTTAAGGTAGGTGAAACCATGACTCAACAATCTTCAGGTATGTTGAGATTGTGGATACTCTAATGGATGTTGGAGTAACTCTTGAGAATAGGGACATTGTAAGGAAGATTATGTCCTCTCTTCCTAGAAAATGGACGCATTATTGTGTTGTTATCAAGAGGACTAAGAACCTTAAAACTCTTACTCTCACAGAGTTGTATGGTATTCTTAGTGGCTACCAGATGGAGATGAATATGCAAAACTCATCTGGTAACTTCAGCAATCAACTGAGTTCAGCCCTCCATATGGTTGAAAGGAAAAGCATTGAACCACAATATCACTTTAGAAATGAGATCTAATCTTGGGTCTTTAAATATCTTAAAAGCTGATTTTAAGAGAGTTGAAAATGATTATAAACTAAAGATAGAGGACTTAGAGAAAACCATTTCAACTCTTAAACATGAGCACACAAACTACATGACTCAGATCAAAGATCTCATTACTAAGTTAACTAAATGCCAGGCTGAGCTTGTGATCAGCAAAGGCAAGGCTGAAAAATGTGTTCTTGAAGAAGAGACCTTTAAAAACATAATATCCTCATCCTTGTATGCAAAAGTTTGTTATCAAAATAAGTAGGGACTGGGATCTTATGAGAGAGCTCATCCACACACAATCTTGTCTGTAAGATCTCCTAGGTTTGGAACTTGTGAAGATGAGCTTCCCCTCATAGACCCTTTGACTGAAGAGGATGAAGAGGAGATGGTGAAGAATGGCTCTGAAAAGAGTGAATAAGAGCATTCTAATAAAGGTCACCATCCCTCTGAGGAGAGGAAAGCTGTTGGGATGACCAAGTCCAGGAGAAAGAACTTGATTAGGAAGGCCAAAAGAAAGTCCAAGAAGGCTCAAGAGATCAAGGCCACCTTCAATTCTACACAGAAACAAGTGCAGGACCGGTGAAGGATGGTCACTTACAACACAACAACACAAAGAGGAGATTAACCAAACTTAATCAAGCAGTAAACTGGATTAACCACAAGAATAATACTAAGAACACAAGTAATAAGTAAGAGACAGAACAAGAGAACACAAGATATTGGGTTTCAAGGATGCAGTATATTGCTTTCTCAAGTTCTATTACAAGTATTACAAAGCATAAAGAAAGATACAAGAATATGGAATACTTATACTACAACCTATAGCCGGTTATACTTTGAAAGCCAGCTGGATACAATTGACTAGACACAAACAAAATCAACTGTAGAATCAAAAGGCATATCTGCCTTTTTACTTGTGACTATGACATGCCATAGCTCACATCCTAATATATTACAAAAAGGATAAAAGTACATAAAGTAGAAAGCATGGACTCAAGACCTCAATGTACGGTTACCAAAAGCATGGACCTTTCACCAACTCATGTAAGTTGGTGACTTTACAGAGTTGCAGCGGAAAGGTGGTCCAACTTTATGGTAAAGTACATCAAATAAAGGCATATCTCTAAAAGTCTTCGGAAGAAATCTGTCTTCACTATTTGGCTTCGGAAGACTTTGTCTTTGAAGCTTCGGAAGACTTCACTTTTGGCTTCGGAAGATATTGGTCTTGGCTTCGGAAGATTTTACACTTAGAATATTTCTAGTGCATGGTGTAAAACTTCCGAAACATTTCTACTTCAGTTCTTTAGTGCATGCTTGCAGAGAGACTTTGGATGTTTTGGCTACATCAGACTTATAGGAATCCTTACAAACTCCCCCTAGGCTGATACTACCAAAACATTTAGAAGATCTTCAAATGTTTGTAGTCTTCAGCATAATGATGACCATACCCTTCTTCATTAGATGGTCAGGATCATTCAGACTTTCATAATATCTTCTCATCTCAAAGAGATCATGCAGAGGTAAGTTGATTATGTCTTGCCATGTATAGACATTCTCAACACCTTGATCTCTGATCACATGCCATCTCTCTGGATTAGTTATGACATCCGTCACCTTAAGGTCCGCCAATTAACATGGACTCCGTTAACTTTTCTTCGCTCGATCATTCTTCATCTTTATAAACTATTCGTGTGGATATTATGCTTGCTTTATCATCCTTGTGCTTGTGTTTCATTGTGATCGTGTGCTATCTTTAAAAACTTTTAAAACTTCCACCATCGTTACCGCCAAATATACCATTCTTTTTATATAATATTATTATCATTAATAAAACCTTTTTTAAGTTATAAACATCATTAAATACATTTTTATCATTAATATAGCTAACCTAATAAAGCCGTTTTCAACCGAAACAAATTTGGGAAAACTCGGGGGTTAAGTGCAGGGACTAAATGTGATATTTTGCAAACTTGGGCTGGGTATATAAACCCATATTCCAGCCCTAGCCACCATAACTTCATCTCCTTCACTTCTTCTTCTTCTTCACTTTTCATCTTCATCCTTGCACCAAAACCGCCCCGTTTGGTCTCGTTTTCACCGTCTAGACTTCATCTATAACCGAGTCTACTCCATTCTAGCAGGTAGACGACCTTGGTTGTCCCTTTTCTTGCTTATTCACGGCTGTCCAAACTAGGGTTTCGGGTGTTCGGGTTCAACCCGAACACAGGAGGCCGTGTGGGTGCGTGTGATGTCCTTCTGAGTGTGCTTCTTGTTTGTGTATGTTTGTAGTGTGTTTCTGGAAGTCCTTGTTTTGTAAAACCCGTGCTCGGAGCAGCCACAGGCTACTCAGCCATCCTGCAGCCGCGATTCAGCTGTTTAGGCGACTGGGTCTGTCATGCGATTGAGCCGTGCGACTGGGTGAGTCATGCGACTGAATCATGCGTCTGAGTCAATCGTGCGACTGAGTTGTGCGACTGGGTGTGTCGTGCGACTGAGTCGTGCGACTATGTGTGTGTGCGATTGAGTCAGGCGACCGAATGAATGTGTGCGATTGTCAGTGTATCACATGACTGAAAGCCAATCGCACAAATGAAGGTTCAGTCGTACGGATGAAGCTGATTCGTACGAATGAAGGTTGATTCGTGCGTATGGAGGTTGAGTTGTGCGATTGGGTGTTGTGTGGTACGACTGAATGCCAGTCGTACGAATGAAGGTTCAATCCTACGAATGTAGCTGATTCGTACGATTGAGGGTTGATTCGTGTGAATGGAGTGTTGAGTCATGCGTCTGGTCTTGTCGTGTGACTGAAGTTGCTGTGTGTGATTTCCTTCTTGTGTGTAGTGTGTGTATGACGTGTGGTGTTAAGGTGACATCGACACGGTTGCCATTACTAACGACAATGTTAAAGTCAACGCTATCAAACTTGCTAATGTTATTCCAAACCATATCAACTTAACATTTTACAACTATCAACAACCGATTTATAACTCCTAATATTTATCAAATACTTCTTTAATAACCATGAAACTTTTACACAAATATCATCAGCAATGGCGATGATGTCTAGTACTTGGATCTACATAAGATCTAATACGTGTGTCTGCTTGTGTGTGTTACACATGACCCAACCGATACAACCCGAATCGACCGAACATTATTATACGCTTTATACATATTATTAATGCTTAACAATAACTGTCAATAGGTGTTTGACCGTTCATTTGCATACAACATTTGGATACTTTGATCATACATACTTACCGCCTAGCAAGTGAGTTTCGTGGCCTCTTTTTACGCTTACAACATTTCAATCATTTACAAACATGGGGGAAAAGTATGCTCACCCATTTTCAATGCTGTACAATTTACATACAATTTACATACTTGGAATCGAGGTGATACTGTTTTGCAAGTCTTATCTGATACATGCTTGGGTCTGCTGTGTGGTTCTTTCTTTGCAACTATTTAATTCCAGCGTGGGAACCGACGGATAGGTATTGGTAGTACTACTGGGTTGACACCCCCACCCCTGTTTGTTGGTATACTAGTTAGTACCATCAATGGCCAGGAACGGGCCCTTGGGTGAATATATTCCGACAATATCTTTGTGTACGTTGTTAGGTTTGGTTGCAAAGCTCATTGTCATGTGATTTTACTTACTTATAACTGTATTCACGGTATTCCACATCACTTACTATACAACATCAGTTACTTATTTACTATCTAAACCTGCGAGCTCACCAACAATTTTACTGACCATTTTGAGCATATCTTTTCAGGTGATCATGCAAATTGAGGATCTAGGTGTGCTACCTTAGTGGAGACCCTAGGATGCATTTTTGAGACTAAACATATTTGACAAACAATCATTTTGATACAATGTTGTAGTCTGATTAAACAATTACATTCTTTTGATACTTGTTCCCGGTTTGTGGGAATTTACATTACAATGCTATCTTTATTTGATTATGTGAATCGTTTAACATGTTTATGCTTATGGCTATGTTGTCGTGAATATTGACTTAACACGACACAAGTCCCCTTGTTGTCGGGTGTCGTCATGACACGCTTGTCATCATTTATTATATTGCATCTTATTGCTTACCATGTGTTATGACGATCCCGATCTTGTTACATCCCCGTGTTTCCGCTTTTAGCGGGGGTGTGACAGATTGGTATCAGAGCCATTGGTTATAGAGAATTAGGCAATACACTTGACCTAGACTATAACCTAGGAACCTTCATGTAGATTTGCATGCTAGGATCTGTATGCATATTATATCTTGTGTATGTGTTCCTTTTTACTTGTTCGTTTATCTATCTGTTATGTGAACCTTTCACCCTATGAGAGAGCCCTTGTGCTCACTCTTTATGGGATGCTTCAATTGGATCTTCCGTTCCCTTTGCGCACCGAGTTGGTTTATCAAATCCGGGTATTAAACCCGAAGAGATCTTCACAGATCATGCTATTGCGCTTGACCTCAGACATCGAGATTAACCCTGAGGAGGTTATGTCTGAAACCTCGAAAGAGGAAGAGATAGACAACCTTCACTAGACTAAACGTGATTATATACATGGATTTACAATTGATATGATGGGACATTACCAATTCATGGTGTGAGAATTACACGACTTGCATGCGATGTGTGATATTAACTTGGAATGCCGGACCTTGATGAACGATGTGGACAATATAATTATAATTTGAAATGGTTTAAACTCACGTGTTTACTACTTCTATGATTAGAAAATGCCGCCTCGAAGAGTTACCCGCAACAACAGTGGCGGGAGTGAAGCCCCAAGGGGTAGAGGCAGAGGCAGGGGTAGAGCACCAAGAACAAGTGATGGTCCTACCAGTAACAATAAGGAAACAGGAAACTCTGAGATGGCAGCTCTGATCACTCAACAGTTGGCCGCACTGATTCCTACTATCATGGCCCAAGTGAGCGATGCACTCCAGCAACACCACCCCAACGGGGATGGTGGCAATGATAATGAGGATAATGGAGAAAGAGGTCAAGGTGGGATCGAAACTGAAGTGGGAAATGGAAATCCGACTGGGAACGAAAGTAATCAGGAGACCGGGAATGGTGGAACAGCCGGTATTGAGACTGGGGTTGTTAACGGTAGACGGGGGTGTCCATACAAGGAGTTTGTGGCCTGCAAACCGAGAGAATTTGATGGGAAAGGTGGGGAGATAGCCCTAACCAGATGGCTTGAGAAGATGGAGGCAGTGATTGACATCAGCGAATGCCTCGATAGCCAAAGAATCAAGTATGCCACGTTTTCATTACAGAGCAAGGCCCTAACCTGGTGGAACACCCAGGTTCAAGCTAGAGGAAGAGAATCAGCGATGCAGATGTCGTGGGATGAGTTTAAGGCCTTAATCACTGAGGAATATTGCCCCCTCAACGAGATGCAGAAATTAGAGCATGAATTCTGGAATCATGCTATGGTAGGGGCTGGGCATGCAGCTTATACGGATCGTTTTCATGAGCTGGCAAGATTGGTTCCGCATCTGGTCACGCCGGAATCGAAGAGAATCGAGAGGTACATTTGGGGACTTGTGCCTCAAATCCGAGCAATGGTAACAGCAGCTGCTCCTCCTACTATCCAGAGCGCAATTCTGAAGGCTGGCGCTCTAACTGATGAAATGGTGAGAACAAGGGTTTTGGGCAGAGGAGCAGAGAAGAGGAAAGATGTTGGAGAAACGAGCCGGTCGAGTGCCGGGAAATTTGATAAAAGGGCCAAGACGACCAGGAATTTTGTGGCCGTGACTCAAGGCAAGAGAGAGTATGTTGGGCCGCACCCCAAATGTGACAGGTGCAACTATCATCATCCCCCAGGAATGCAGTGCCGGGTGTGCTCGAACTGTAGACGCCCGGGGCATCTAGCGAGAGACTGCAGAACAACGCCAAATTTGGTGGCACCGGTCAACGCAGTTAACCCCACCTGGAATGCCAGGGTCTGTTATGAATGTGGAGGCCCTGATCACTACAGAAACATGTGCCCGAGACTGAATCGGGCACCGGGTCAACAAGGAAACAACCAGCAACAAGTGATGGCCATAGCTGGAAATCAAGGCCCGACAAATCAAGGAAACACAGCTCGGGAATGCGTTCGTCATTGGAGCCAACGATGCCCGTCAGGACCCGAATGTTGTCACGGGTACGCACTTACTCAATCATCACTTCGCATCTATATTATTTGGTACTGGAGCAGACAATAGCTTTATATCTTCTGAGTTTGTGCAATTGCTTGATTTGAGTCCTAGTAGGCTAGAAACTAGCTACTCTGTAGAAATGGCTAATGGTAGAGTTGTTCAGGCCGATGAGATTATTAGGAAGTGCTCGATAATATTGGAGGACCATGCCTTCGATATAGATTTGATACCCTTTGAGTTAGGAAGTTTCGACGTGATCGTGGGAATGGATTGGTTGTCGAAACACGGAGCTGAGATTGTCTGTCGAGACAAAGTAGTACGAATCCCCATGTCAAACGGGGAGGTACTCAAGATTCAAGGAGAATGACCGGGAAGGAACTTAAAGCTTATCTCCTGCATGAAAGCACGCCGAAGTTTACGAAAGCAGTGCTACGCTCTTCTGGCTCATGTGGTAGAAAAGAAGGAAGAAGAGATGAAACTAGTAGATATTCCAGTGGTACGGGACTACCTAGATGTATTTCCTAATGACTTGTCTGGTTTGCCTCCTCCACGACAGGTGGAATTTCGCATAGAGTTGGTTCCTGGAGCTACACCGGTAGCGAAGACGCCATATCGGTTAGCACCATCAGAAATGCAAGAGTAATCTAATCAGTTACATGAACTACTGGAGAAGTGTTTTATTCGACCGAGTAACTCACCGTGGGGAGCACCGGCATTATTTGTCAAAAAGAAGGATGGGTCGTTCCGCATGTGTATCGATTACCGTGAGTTGAACAAGTTAACCGTGAAGAATCGATATCCTCTCCCCAGGATTGACGATCTGTTTGATCAGCTGCAAGGAGCTTCATATTTCTCAAAGATCGACCTTCGTTCTGGATATCATCAACCAAGGGTTTTCGAGGAGGACATACCGAAAACAGCGTTCAGAACTCGTTATGGACACTATGAGTTCTTGGTCATGCCGTTCGGGTTGACTAACGCACCAGCTGTGTTCATGGACCTAATGAATTGGGTGTGCAAACGTTACTTGGATAAGTTTGTGATTGTATTCATAGACGATATACTTATCTACTCCCGATCGAAAGAGCATCACGAAGAACACCTTCGGGCAATATTGGAACTACTACGGGAAGAGAAACTTTTCGCCAAGTTCTCAAAGTGTGAATTTTGGTTGCGGGAAGTGAAGTTTTTGGGTCATGTGGTTAACAAGGATGGGATTCATGTGGATCCCGGCAAGATCGAAGCGGTAAAGAAATGGGATTCACCCCAGACACCATCAGAGATACGACAATTCTTAGGATTGGCCAGTTACTATCGACGCTTCATTGCGGATTTTTCAAAGATCGCGCAGCCATTAACACTGCTGACTCAGAAAGACAAAAAGTTTGATTGGGGACATGCACAAGAACAAGCGTTCCAAACGTTGAAAGAGAATTTGTGCAACGCACCGATATTGTCCCTCCCAGACGGAACCGACGATTTTGTGGTGTACTGCGATGCTTCACATCAGGGATTGGGATGTGTGCTAATTCAGTAGGATAAGGTGATTGCCTACGCTTTGCGACAACTTAAGGTCCACGAAAAGAACTATACAACTCATGATCTTGAGTTGGGCGCTGTAGTATTTGCACTTAAGATATGGAGGCATTACCTATATGGGACCAAATGCATCATCTTCACAGATCATAAGAGCCTCCAACATATCTTGGATCAGAAGAAACTTAATATGCGCCAGCGACGTTGGGTAGAGCTTCTTAGTGACTACGATTGTGAAATCCGGTATCATCCGGGAAAAGCTAACGTGGTGGCTGATGCTTTAAGCCGTAAAGAACGCGTGAAACCACTACGTACTCGAGCGTTGGGATTGACAATTCAAACGAATTTGAAAGCTCAGATCCAAATTGCACAAAGCGAAGCGTTGAAAGAAGAAAACCTTACGGGAGAAGAATTCCGAGGGTTAGATAAACAGATGATTTGCAAGGATGATGGTATACAGTACTTCATGGATCGTATATGGGTACCCAGATGGGGAGGTATACGTACCTTAGTCATGGATGAAGCCCACAAGACGCGATATTCTATTTATCCTGGTGCAGACAAGATGTACCACGACCTCAAAGATCTGTACTGGTGGCCAGGCATGAAGAAAGACATTGCTATGTACGTCAGCAAATGCTTGACATGCTCGAAAGTTAAAGCTGAACATCAGAAACCATCGGGATTATTACAACAACCTAAAATTCCCGAGTGGAAATGGGAGAATATAGCTATGGATTTCATTACCAAACTCCCTAGAACAAGCAGCGGGCATGACTCGATATGGGTCGTAGTGGATCGAATGACGAAATCAGCTCATTTCTTGCCGATCCGAGAAGACTACAAGATGGATAAGTTGGTGAGATTGTACATCAAGGAGGTCGTGACAAGACACGGAGTATCTGTGTCAATCATATCCGACCGTGGCAGCCGATTTACTTCACGATTTTGGTAGACATTGCAGAAAGCGATGGGCACTCGATTAGATATGAGTACCTCCTATCACCCTCAGACAGATGGCCAAAGTGAACAAACTATACAGACGCTAGAAGACATGTTGAGGGCGTGTGTAATCGACTTTGGTGGTAGTTGGGATGCTCATCTACCGTTGATCGAGTTCTCTTACAACAACAACTACCATACAAGCATTGGATGTGCTCTGTTCGAAGCATTGTATGTAAGAAAATGCAGATCACCCGTTTGTTGGGCCGAGATTGGTGAAAGTCAGTTAACAGGCCTAGAGATCATTCAAGAAACAACCGACAAGATCTTTCAAATCAAAGACCGACTGAAAGCTGCTAGAGATCGCCAAAAGAGCTATGTCGACAACCGTTGGAAGCCTCTAGAATTCAACATTGGGGATCGAGTCTTACTTAAGGCCTCCCCTTGGAAATGAGTCGTTCGATTTGGAAAGAAAGGGAAGTTAGCCCCAAGATACGTTGGACCATTCGAGATTACAGAAAGAATCGGTCCAGTGGCTTACAGATTAAGGTTGCCACAAGAACTCAGCGGTGTACATGATACTTTCCACGTGTCGAACATCAAGAAGTGTTTGGCAGACAAATCACTTCACGTACCAATTGAGGAAATCAAGATTGACGAAAAGCTTCATTTTGTTAAGGAACCTATTGAGATCATGGACCGAAAGGTCAAGCAATTGAAGCGCAGCAAAATACCAATTGTCCTTGTGAGATGGAATTCAAAACGAGGTCCAGAGTTTACATGGAAACGGGAAGATCAGATGAAACTCAAATATCCACATCTATTCGAGGATGATACTCTTGGACCTAACTCCAGCTGAATTTCAGGACGAAATTCTCTCAACTGGGGGATACTGTGACATCCGTCACCTTAAGATCCGTCAATTAACGTGGACTCCGTTAACTTTTCTTCGCTCGATTATTCTTCATCTTTATAAACTATTCGTGTGGATATTATGCTTGCTTTATCATCCTTGTGCTTGTGTTTCATTGTGATCGTGTGCTATCTTTAAAAACTTTTAAAACTTTCACCATCGTTACCGTCAAATATATCATTTTTTTAATATACTATTATTATCATTAATAAAACCATTTTTAAGTTATAAACATCATTAAATACATTTTTATCATTAATATAGCTAACCTAATAAAGCCTTTTTCAACCAAAACAAATTTAGGAAAACTCGAGGGTTAAGTGCAGGGACTAAATGTGACATTTTGCAAACTTGGGCTAGGTATATAAACCCATATTCCAGCCCTAGCCATCATAACTTCATCTCCTTCACTTCTTCTTCTTCTTCACGTTTCATCTTCATCCTTGCATCAAAACCGCCCCGTTTGGTCTCATTTTTACCGCCTAGACTTCATCTACAACCGAGTCTACTCCATTCTAGCAGGTAGATGACCTTGGTTGTCCCTTTTCTTGCTTATTCACGACTGTCCAAACTAGGGATTCGGGTGTTCGGGTTCAACCCGAATACATCAGGTCGTGTGGGTGCGTGTGATGTCCTTCTGAGTGTGCTTCTTGTTTGTGTATGTTTGTAGTGTGTTTCTGGAAGTCCTTGTTGTGTAAAACCCGTGCTCGAAGCAGCTGGAGGCTGCTCAGCCATCCTGCAGTCGCGATTCTGCTGTTCAGGCGACTGGGTCTGTCATGCGATTGAGCCGTGCGACTGGGTGAGTCGTGTGACTGAATCATGCGTCTGAGTCAATCGTGCGACTGAGTTGTGCGACTAGGTGTGTCGTGCGACTGAGTCGTGTGACTGTGTGTTTGTGTGCGATTGAGTCAGGCGACCGAATGAATGTGTGCGATTGTGAGTGTATCACACGACTGAAAGCCAATCGCACGAATGAAGGTTCAGTCGTACGAATGAAGCTGATTCGTATGAATGAAGGTTGATTCGTGCGTATGGAGGTTGAGTTGTGCGATTGGGTGTTGTGTGGTACGACTGAATGCCAGTCGTACAAATGAAGGTTCAATCCTACGAATGTAGCTGATTCGTACGATTGAGGGTTGATTCGTGCGAATGGAGTGTTGAGTCGTGCGTCTGGTCTTGTCGTGTGACTGAAGTTGCTGTGTGTGATTTCCTTCTTGTGTGTAGTGTGTGTATGACGTGTGGTGTTAAGGTGACATCGACACGGTTGCCATTACTAACGACAATGTTAAAGTCAACGCTATCAAACTTGCTAATGTTATTCCAAACCAAATCAACTTAAAATTTTACAACTATCAACAACCGATTTATAACTCCTAATATTTATCAAATACTTCTTTAATAACCATGAAACTTTTACACAAATATCATCAGCAATGGCGACGATGTCTAGTACTTGGATCTACATAAGATCTAATACGTGTGTCTGCTTGTGTGTGTTACACGCGACCCAATCTATACAACCCGAATCGACCGAACATTATTATACGCTTTATACATATCATTAATGCTTAACAATAACTGTCAATAGGTGTTTGACCGTTCATTTGCATGCAACATTTGGATACTTTGATCATACATACTTACCATCTAACAAGTGAGTTTCGTGGCCCCTTTTTACGCTTACAACATTTCAATCATTTACAAACATGGGGGAAAAATATGCTCACCCATTTTCAATGCTGTACAATTTACATACAATTTACATACTTGGAACCAACGTGATACTGTTTTGCAAGTACTTATCTGATACATGCTTGGGTCTGCTGTGTGGTTTTTTCTTTGCAACTATTTAATTCCAGTGTGGGAACCGACGGATAGGTATTGGTAGTACTACTGGGTTGACACCCCCACCCCTGTTTGTTAGTATACTAGTTAGTACCATCAGTGGCCAGGAACGGGCCCTTGGGTGAATATATTCCGACAATATCTTTGTGTACATCGTTAGGTTTGGTTGCAAAGCTCATTGTCATGTGATTTTACTTACTTATAACTGTATTCACGGTATTCCACATCACTTAATATACAACATCAATTACTTATTTACTTTCTAAACCTGCGAGCTCACCAACAATTTTATTGACCATTTTGAGCATATCTTTTCAGGTGATCATGCAAATTGAGGATCTAGGTGTGCTGCCTTAATGGAGACCCTAGGATGCATTTTTGAGACTAAACATATTTGACAAACAATCATTTTGATACAATGTTGTAGTCTGATTAAACAATTACATTCTTTTGATACTTGTTCCCGGGTTGTGGGAATTTACATTAGAATGTTATCTTTATTTGATTATGTGAATCGTTTAATATGTTTATGCTTATGGCTATGTTGTCGTGAATATTGACTAAACACGACACAAGTCCCCTTGTTGTCGGGTGTCGTCATGACACGCTTGTCATCATTTATTATATTGCATCTCTATCGCTTACCATGTTTTATGACTATCTCGATCTCGTTACATCCCCGTGTTTCCGCTTTTAGCGGGGGTGTGACATTAGTAGTGAAGGTCCAGGATAAGATGGGTGTCTCAGCTGCAAGAGGAGCCACTTGAATTGGAGTTGATTGGGCTGCCTCTTCATGCACTTCCTCAGGTTGATCTGACTCAGCCTGAGGTGTAGAGGTAGATGATTTGGGCTTCTTCTTCTTAGACTTTGGTTTAGAAGCCATCCTCTTCTTCCTCTTAGAGGACTTTAACTGAGAAGACTGGTCCGCAGCACCTTGTTGATCATCCTTGTCTTTCTCAGTTGGGTGTTCCTCCCTTACGTGTTCAGAAGGAGAGGGAGTTTGACCCTGCTGTGGATCAGAAGATGAAGCTTGCTGAGGCTCAGCAGGAGGTCCGGGTTGTGTTGTCTCAGGTTGTTCAACCTTAACCTCCACGTCAAGTGGGATTTGACTTGGAGTAGAGTATAAGTCAATCAACTCTCCACTCTTGATCTTCTGCTTGATTACCCTGATATGCTCATCCATTGTGGATAGAGACATAGGGCCAAGTCTCCTTCCGGAGAATCCATACAGCTTCAAGAAGCTCATCATCCTTTGTCTGTCAGCAGACTTCTTCATACTCTTTTGGATGATGGCTCTTGACTTTGCAGCCTCTTCCCTCATCTTTCTCTTTGTAGCTTTTTGTGCTTTGAGCACTTGAAGTTCAAGCTGTTTGAGATACTCAAACTCAATGTACTCAAAGGACAAGGGAAGAAGTGCAGATGCCTGGTAGAGACCTGTGGCACTCAGGTAGTTGATCATGTTTTGTCTGTCTGTTTCTTTGTCTACCTGAGGTTCTTATGTAGATGCCATAGTCTCTTGCACAGAGCTTTCTTGAACTGGGAGAGAGTAGGAGCATGCTTGTATAGTCTTTTCTGTCTCTTCTCCTCTTTGAATTGGAGAAGTAACCTTGCATTCTCTTTTTCTTTCATCTCTCTTGACACTTCCATGTCAGCCAGTTCATTTAGTTGCTCTAAGGGGAGAGATATAATTTCATCTATGTCATAGTTCCTGGTCTGCAGGTAAGTAATCATGACTCCCCTCAACTCATCATCTTGAGTGTTTGGTCTAGGGGCAGCCCTGACTGCAGCTTGCATAAAACCTGAAGACCCAGAGGAACTTTCTCCCCTTAGCTTCCTCTTCCTCTCTCTCTCTCCTCGTCCTCCTCAATTTCCTCAGGAGTCAAAATCCTTTTCCCTTTGTCACCCACAGACCTTTGTGACTCAGGGTGGATAGAGGTTTGGCCTTTATTGCTTGGTGTAGCATCCATGCTCTGGCCAGAGAGAGGTTGTGAGACACCTTCAAAAGCAGGTGTTTCACCGAGGGAATGAATTTCTGAAGCAGTTGTTGGTGTGACAGGGCTCTTAAGCTCTGTCACTGGGCCTTCAGCCAAGGTTTTCCCTTTGAAGCTAATCTCAGGGTCTGCCTCAACATCCAGTTGACCAATGACATTACCTGATTGCCTTTGTCTCCTTCTTAGGCTGAACTCTTCAGTAATTCTGTCTTGAATTCTGAGTGCTAACCTGTCAGCTTGTCTTGATTTGCTTGGATTGACAAGTGGCATGTTGACCAGATCAAGACCTTCATAGTAGTTCAAGGTTTGAAAATCAAATACTTCTTGTTGCCCTTGAACTCTGTGAAGAATAAGGGCTCTTCTATCAGCATCATACCTCCACGCAATGATGTAGTTTGAAGTTCCTTGAGGTGGGGATGACATAGCCCTTGGTATACCTTCCTCAAAGAGACTTTGATGATAGAGTCTATAGAGTCCACATTAATGTGAACTTGAGGAAGTTGCTGAGTATGCACAATTGCAAGTGAGGATGGTGAGTCCTCAATGTCCATACTCTCTGAAGAACTCCCAGGTTCTGTGTCTGTAATGACTTTCTCCCCCTTTTTGGTAGCATCACCCTCTTGCATAGGTGAGCTAGAGGTTAGGTCAACCACATTCACAGGTTCTTGTGTTCTGTTTGAACTCTTCTTAAAGGTCTCCCAGCTAGTTTTTTCCTAGATAAGATATCTCAAGTTGCTGATCATTGACCCTATTGTGAAGGGTAGTCACCTGAGATTCAAGGTGACTAACCTTAGAGACTAAATAGGAGCATGTTTTTGACAGTTTTTGCACCTTTAGTCTCAGATTCCCCTCTTCTTCATCAGAAGAATCATTGGGGGATGAGATGATTGGACCAAAGTCCTCTCTCTCACCACCAGCTTCAGGTTCTTGGCTGCTGGATTTTCTCTGCTCATTGACATTCTCAGTTGAGATGTCAATGGGCTGAGTTGCCATGGTTGAGGTCTTAATAATGTAATCACTTGCAAAAGTGAGAGCCTCTTCCATATGGATATCCTGAACAGGTTCAAAGTATCCACCTCAGTTATAGGTGACTGATATGGGCTAGACTGAGGAGACTCAGGAGTACTCATCTCTCTTTGAGTAGGGGAAGAGAAGAGAGACTCATGGTACTCACTGAAACCTAAGTCTTCATCAGTATAGAATGAAAGGTTGGGAATGGGTTGATTTAGATCTAAAGGCTGGGGATGGTAACTGTCCCCTGAAGGTTGTTCACTTGAGTGTTAGACTCAGAGTGAAGGCTTAAGGCAGTTGGGCTTGTGAGCTCATCAGGGTGAGCATGAGGAACCTCAGCCTGATTGTTGAAGAGATGGGAGTGGTTTGCTCCTCAGGGGAAGTGGGAGCTCTAGTGTCCACTTCCTCCTGTATTGGTGAGTATATGGGGACCTGCACAGACTCAATAGCTTGAGCAGGGGTTCGTTTGGATTTTCTTTGGTAGGTGAGGTTTACCTGTAGCCTTTTTGGTGATAGAGAGGTAGAAGGCGTGGGTTCAACACTAGCTTGTGTTGCTAGGTTGTCACCTTGAGCAATGAGCTCTAACATTTTTGAGACAAGGGCTGTTTCTACCCCTGAGAAGCCTACAGTTGGCTTCTTCATGATTTTAAAGATGCCGGGCTTCATCTGTCCCAATTTAAGAATATTATTTGTTTCCCTCAACTGTGAGCCCAGTTCACAGTTGAGAATGTGTTGAACATATCTAGGAAACATATAATACTCTAAGGAGTCCAAGTTAGCAAGCAAATTTGTATAGACAAATTGAGAGTACCTGAACTTGACCCCTTGAACCATTCCATGCACTATGAAGGAGAGATCCTCAGGAATCTGGTCCCACCCTCCATGCTTGTTTGACAAGCTGTGGATAATCACATGGAGTAAGTATTTCCACTGGGATGAGACCTTCCTTTTCCTGAAGGTCTTTACAGAGAAATCTCCCTCATAGCCCATCTGCTCAAAGGAATGATTGACAGCTTCCTTTGGGAAGGACAACTCACCTTCTTCATCATCCAGCTGCAAATGAGTGTTGATGATGGCCGGAGTGATGAAGATTGTCCTCCCTTGCACTGTGGCAGACAGTGCCTTCTCCCCATCCATGATGACCTCTTGGCTTCCAAAATTCAAGCAGATGATCCTCATAGAGAGTAGGATCAATGGTTAGGGAGGTGAAGTAATTTGATAAAGCTAAGAAACGGCAAATCTCTGAGAAACTATCATCTTTCTCAGAGCTTAACAGAGCAACCTGGTTGTGTTGCCTGTGAAGTTGCATGGAGAAATCTGGGTTGTTTCTGCGGTTAAGGTTGGCCATTTGAGAAGCTTAAGGATGAAGAAAGATGAAAAGCAAAGGCGGTTTGGGAATTAGGTTTGAGGAATAGTAGAATTGAAGAAGATAGTGAGGGAGAGGGGAACCGTTGGGTATTTATGTGAAAAGGATTTGAACCAAAGTTAATGAAAGAGGATAAACTTTGAAATCCGAATGTCGGTCCCACCTCTGAAAAAGTAGTTTTCTTGGAATTCGAAAAGCTTCCGAAGGTAAATTATCTTCGGAAGTTTTAATGAAAAAGCTTCCGAAGCTAAAATGACTTCGGAAGAATTTCCTGAGAGTTTTGAAAATTTTGCTTCGGAAGAGAAATAAAACTTGAATGCTTTGTATATAAAACAACAAAGCTTCCGAGAGTTAATTTTGCTTCGGAAGGAAAAAGTCCTTGAAAACAAATAAGTGTCTGAGACAAGTATTTAAGCTTCGGAAGATAGATTGAAACCTCTTCCGAAGGTAAAATTTCTTAGACAGTTATTTATTTTGAAGACATGATTTTCTTCCGAAGATAAAAATATATCTTCCGAAGGATCAGAAAATTTTCAAGAATCTAAGGAAAATCTTCAAAAAGGATTTTTTATCCAAAGAAAACATGAGCTTATGAAAGTGATGAACTAGACAACTTAGGACACACATATTTTTAAAAAATAATTTAGAATTAGTTTTAAGAAAAGATCTACTCAAAGTTAATCATCCCAATAGCTGATATTAGATATTTAAATCTCTGTTCATCAAAAGCTTTTGTAAACAGATCAGCATATTGTTCATCTGTATGAACTTTGACTAGTTTAATTAATCCCTTTTCATAGTTATCTCTTATTAAATGATACCTGATATTGATGTGTTTGGTCCTTGAGTGCTGCACAGGGTTCTCAGTGATAGAGATAGCACTATTGTTGTCTATGTGGATAGGAGTCTCCTTGAAGTTAAATCCATAGTCCAGCATCTGATTTTGAATCCAAAGCACTTGAGCACAGCAACTTGCAGCAGCAATGTATTCAGCCTCAGCAGTTGATGCAGACACACAGGATTGTTTCTTGCATTGCCATGAGACAACCCTTCCACCAAGGAATTGACATCCCCCAGATGTAGACTTTGCAGTCATGTTGCAACCACCATAATCACTATCTGTATAAGCATACAGATTGAAGTCAGGATTCTTTGGATACCATAAACCAAGTGTTGAAGCACCTTTGAGGTATCTTAGAATCCTTTTGACAGTGATGAGGTGAGACATCTTAGGGTTGGCTTGATATCTTGCACAAATACATGTAGCAAACATGATATCAGGCCTGCTAGCTGTAAGATACATGAGAGACCCAATCATAGCCCTGTATAAGTGTTCATCTACACACTCCCCCTCAAGATCAGGTCCAAGGGAGTGGTTTCTGGCTATGGGTGTCTTAGCAATCTTACAATCAGTCATGTTGAACCTCTTGAGTATGTCCTGAACATACTTTGACTGACTTATGAAGATACCATCTTCAACTTGCTTCACTTGAATTCCCAGAAAGAAATTGAGTTCTCCCATTGCACTCATTTCAAATGTCTCTTTCATCAGCTTCTCAAAGTCTTTGCAGAGCTTTGGATTAGTTGAACCAAAGATGATGTCATCCACATACACTTGAACTAGCAATATGTCATTTCCATGTCCTTTGATGAAGAGAGTTCCATCTATAGTACCTCTCCTGTATCCATGTTTGCAAAGATACTCAGACAATGTCTCATACCACTTCCTGGGTGCCTGATGCAGCCCATAAAGAGCTTTGTCAAGCTTGCAGACATAATCAGGATGATCAGGGTCTACAAAACCAGGTGGCTGTTTGACATACACCTCTTCATCAATCACTCCATACAGAAAAGCACACTTCACATCAAGTTGAAAGACCTTGAAGTTCTTGGATGCAGCAAATGCCAGGAATATCCTAACAGCTTCTAGTCTTGCTACTGGAGCAAAAACATTAGTGTAGTCAATCCCTTCTTGTGTGTAACCTTGAACAACTAGTCTAGCCTTGTTCTTGATGATAATGCCTCTATCATCCTTCTTATTCCTAAACACCCATTTGGTTCCAATGGTAGTCTTCCCATGAGGAAGAGGACAAAGGTTCCAAACTTTTTGCCTTTTGAATTGAAGCAACTCTTGTTGCATAGCTTCAACCCAACTTCCATCCTTTAGAGCCTCATCAACTTTCTTTGGCTCTATCTGGGATAAGAAACAAGAGTGAAGACAAACATTTGCTTCATGGGTTTGTCCTCTTGTTCTTACCCTTGTGACAACATCTCCAATGATGTTTGTGGTGGGGTGAGACTTGTGGATCCTAAGCTGAGGGATCACAGCAAGTTGCTGAGAAAGATTAAATTTGAGAAATTTAGATCTGGCATAGATGATTCACCCTCCACATCACCACACTTATCAAGATTGACTTGATCCAATGAGTGTGTGACATCATTGATGTTGTCATCTATGGTGTGGTTATTAGCATCAAGGAATTCTTGATCACTTTCACCATCACCATTGTTGTCTTCCACAATTGAGGTATCTTTATCTGGTTGTGGAGCCTCTGAGCTGGAATTTGAAGGCACCCCAGATGTATCAGCTGATTTTGTCATTGTAGTGCTGATAGAAACCTCATTTGCTGAAGTAGTTCCAACTGGAGCTGAAGATGTATGAGTTGAGGTCTTCTTAGCTCAAATCTTGGATTAGGATCACCTGTATTTAAGTTTTCTGTAGATCCTGAAACATTCTCACAATATTTGTTAAAACAGTTGGTAACTAAATCAAGATCAAATAGCCAATCAGGACCAGAACCAGCCACACAGGGTGTGTGTTCATTGAAAGTCACATTGGCTGACTCCTCAACAATTCTAGTTCTGAGATTGTATACTCTATAAGCCTTAGCTTGAGAAGAGTATCCAATGAAGTGTCCATCATCTGATTTCTCAGCAAATTTGGCAATTTGATCTTTGGTATTCAAGATGGTGCAAGGACATCCAAATGACCTGAGAAAGCCAATGAAAGGTTTTCTCTTGTGCCAAAGTTCATAAGGAGTCTTACCATGTGTCTTAACTACTAAAACTCTGTTTTGCACATAGCAAGCAGTGTTTACTGCCTCTGCCCAGAAGGTGATGGGCAGTTTAGAGTCAGACAACATAGTTCTTGCAGCTTCAATTAGTGTCCTGTTTCTCCTCTCAGCAACACCATTTTGCTGAGGAGTCCTGGGAGCACTATATTGTCTTGTAATACCTTTTTCATCACAAAATGTATCAAGGGTTTGATTCTTGAATTCAGTCCCTTGATCACATCTTATGGTTTTGACCTTGTGATCACTTTGATTCTCAATTTTTAAGATGAAATTCTTCAGAATCTCAGGGGTCTCATCCTTAGTTCTAAGAAAGAAAACCCAAGTGAATCTTGTAAAATCATTGTGATCACCAAACAATAAGAGGTCCTTCCTAGACTCATTACACTGGTGGGGCCAAAGAGATCCATATGTAATAAGTGTAGGGGAGTAGTGATGGAGTTCCTTTCCTTAGGCTTGTGAGATACCTTATGTTGCTTCCCTTTCAGGCATGCAACACAATGATCATCACTTGTAAACTCTTTCTTTGGCATTCCAGTTACCAAATCATGTTTAATTAGTTTATTCATGTTCTTAAAGTTTACATGGCACATTCTTTTATGCCATAGGAAAGACTCATCACTATTGGCTTTAGACAGAAAGCATGAAACTTCTCCAGAGGGAGATGTTTCTTGCAAGTCCATCTTGTACATGTTCCCTTTCCTGGGGGCTCTAAGCAGGATGTGCTCATGAGGAATGACCACTCCAGGCTTGAGAACAATGCACTTATGCTCAGTAAAGAGCATGTTATGACTCTGATCACAAAATTAGGATACACTCAGAAGATTGTAACCAAGCTCCTTGACAAAGTTTACCTTTTTACCATTTGTGACCTTGCCCCTTCCAGAAATGTAACCACCTTCATCTCCTCCAAAAGCAACTGGTCCTCCATCAATCCTCTCAAAGTTATGGAGTAGTGACCTATTGCCTGTCATGTGCCTGGAACAGCCACTATCAATGATCCAGACATTCTTGTTTGTCTTGAGCTGTTCCTGCACAAAGGAAATGATTAGTTACATTTGGAAACCCAAGCCTTATTTGTCTTGGGCTCACTAAGTATAATAGAAGGTAATGCAACAGTAATAGATCCTATGGTTGTGCTAGGAGAATCTTGAGCTGTTGTTGATGGAGAATTTTCAGTCACTTGGTCTTTCTTAGACTTCCACACCACCTTTGGAGTCTTGGACTTGACCTTCAAAACTTCGGAAGCTTTTGGGACTTTGGAAGTTTTGATGACTGAACCTTCGGAAGATTCTGCAGTCACTGCAGCAGACTTCAGTGCTTCGGAAGAATTCCTTCTTCCGAGACCAACTTTCTTCCGAAGGTAATTTTCCATTTGCCTTCTTCTTAGATTTGGAGCTTCCGAAGGAAACATATTTTCCTTCCGAAGCTTGAATCTTCTTGGAACTCTTTGAAGTCTTTGTCTTGGTCATATGGACAGTACTTTTAGGATTGTATGGACAATCCTTAGCAATGTGAGAGGTACTTTCACACATGACACACAACATTTTCTTCTTCACAAGAGTCTTCTTATGAGAACAAGACTGTCTTTGGTCACATCCCTTCTCCACCTTCATCTTTGCAGATGCTGAGACAGTTCTTATGGGCTGGGAACTGTTCTTGGAGTTTGATGGTCCAGGCTGTGCAGCAGTGGTACACAGCAGATCAGTCTTCTTCTTGGTACTGAGATGATTTGAACAAGAACCAGAACTCTTAGCTGAAGAGTTTTGGTTGATGTCTTCAGTCTTTACTACTTTAAACCCTGCAGAGATAAAAACTTGTTTCTGCTTAGAGTCAAAAGTAGCCTTGATCTCTTGAGCCTTTCTTGCTTTTCTTTTGCTCTTCCTGATCAAATTCTTTCTCATTGACTTGGTCATCACAGTAGTTTTCTTCTCCTCAGAAGGATAGTGGCCCTTCTTAGAATCCTCCTCTTCACTCTTCTCAGAGGAATTCTTCGCTATCTCTTCTTCATCCTCTTCACTTATAGGATCTATGAGAGGAAGCTCATCTTCACAAGTTCCACACCTAGGAGATCTTACAGACAAGATTGTGTGTGGAGGAGCTATCTCATTGGATCCCAGTCCCTGTCTATTTTGATAACACACCTTGTTGTGCAGGGATGAGGATATCATGTTCTTGAAGGTCTCTTCTTCAAGAACACTCTTTTCTGCCCCGGCTTTGCTGATCACAAGCTCAGCCTGGCACTCAGTCAGCTTGGTTATGAGATCTTTGATTTGAGTCCTAAAATCTGTATGCTCATGTTTTAGAACTGAAATGGTTTTCTCTAAGTCCTCTATCTTTAGTTTATAATCATTTTTAGACTTTCTAAAATCAGATTTTAAAATGTTTAAGGACTCAAGATCAGATCTCATCTCCAAGTTATAGGACCTGTATCTATTAACTTTAGCAATGCATTCAGGAGTACAGGATGTTCCAATACCTTGGCTTCATCATGATCTACCATTAGTGCTTGGTTTGGAGAAGCATCTTCCACCTGAAAGCTCCTATCAAAGCCTCCTTCTTCAACAACAACATCAGCTTGTTGCTTTGGCTTCTCATTTTGAGTGGCTTTCTCAGTGTAGTTTGGTCTTGTTTGTGCTTGGCCATCATTTGTTTTAGGTGCCTTACACTCTCTAGCAAAGTGGCCCATCAGGTTACAGTTGTAACACTTGACTTTGCTTTTGTCCAAGCCAAACTTTCCACTGGTTGCATTGCTTGGAAACCTCCTTCCAGTTCTCTTGTAGAACTTCTTGGCTCTATGAGTGAGAAAGCCATCTGCTGGACTATTTCCATATATTCCAGATCATCTGGATGGATACAATCCAGGTCTTCAAGAGTGAAAAGAGAGTTGCCACAACTTTCATCAGAAGACACAAAGGCTTGAGAAGAGCTTGTCTCTTGGAATGGGCTTCCTTGAGTGTAGTTCTCCCTGGGTGTCTCTGGAAGGTGATGAAAGGACCCTTTGGTGAATTGTCAGGGTAGCATATGAGATGATGTTGGGGTTCTATGCTATCCCTTTCAACCACATGCAGGGCTGAACCCAATTGATTGTTGGAGTTCCCAGATGAACCTTGCATGTTCATCTCCATCTGGTAACCACTGAGAATCCCAAATAACTCTGTCAGAGTAAGAGTTTTGAGATTTTCAGTCCTCTTGATCACCACACAATAGTGTGTCCATTGCCTAGGAAGTGAGGACATGAACTTCCTTACAATGTCTCTATTCTCAAGAGGAACTCCTCCATCCACAAGGGTATCCACTATCTCAACATACCTGAAGTATTGCTGAGTCATGGTTTCACCTATTTTGAAGGTGAAGTTTTCAAACTGCTGCTTCAAGAGATCCTTCTTGTTCTCCTTGGCTTCAGAGGAGCCTTCATACATCAGTTTTAGAGCATCCCACAGCTGTTTAGCTGTTTTTCACTTCTTGAAACCTCTGTACACAGAGTTTGGAAGGGCAGTTTGAAGAGCTGTCATGGATTTTCTGTCAATCTCTACTCTCTTCCTATCTTCATCAGAGTAGTTAGCCACATCTTTGGGAATCATACCAGCACCAGTAGCAGAAGGAGTGCTGGGTATGAAAGGTCCATTTTCAACAGACTCCCACATTCTTGAATCTAGAGACCTGATGAAACCTTCCATTCTCATGCACCAGGTATCAAAGTCATCAAGAGTGATCAGTGGGGACTTGTTCATGGTTCCAGTTTCCATATCAGTTTTGGAAATGGCTGCCATTTGAAAAGTTTAGTGTTTGTGTGTGTGAGGGATCTTAAGATGGTGAGATCTTATATCAAGAGCCTGAAACGCTCTGATACCAATTGCAGGACCGGTGATGGGTGGTCACTTACAATACAACAACACAAAGAGGAGATTAACCAAACTTAATCAAACGGTAAACTGGATTAACCACAAGAATGATACTAAGAACACAAGTAATAAGTAAGAGACAAAACAAGAGAACACAAGATATTGGGTTTCAAGGATGCAGTATATTGCTTTCTCAAGTTCTATTACAAGTATTACAAAGCATAAAGAAAGATACAAGAACATCGAATACTTATACTACAACCTACAGCCGGCTATACTTTGAAAGCCAGCTGGATACAATTGACTAGACACAAACAAAATCAATTGTAGAATCAAAAGGCATATCTGCCTTTTGACTTGTGACTATGACATGCCATAGCTCACATCCTAATATATTACAAAAAGGATAAAGTACATAAAGTAGAAAGCATGGACTCAAGACCTCAATGTACAGTTACCAAAAGCATGGACCTTTCACCAACTCATGTAAGTTGGTGACTTTACAGAGTTGCAGCGGAAAGGTGGTCCAGCTTTATGGTAAAGTACATCAGATAAAGGCATATCTCTAAAAGTCTTCGGAAGAAATCTGTCTTCACTATTTGGCTTCCGAAGACTTTGTCTTTGAAGCTTTGGAAGACTTCACTTTTGGCTTCGGAAGATATTGGTCTTGGCTTCGGAAGATTTTACACTTAGAATATTTCTAGTGCATGGTGTAAAACTTTCGAAGCATTTCTACTTCAGTTCTTTATTGCATGTTTGCAGAGAGACTTTGGATATTTTGGCTGCATCAGACTTATAGGACCCTTACAACAAGTCTTCATCTCTGCAGGATTTAAAGTGATGAAGGCTGAAGACACCAACTTGAACTCCATCAACAAGAGTTCTGGTTCATGTCCAAATCATCCCATCATCAAGAAGAAGGGTGATCAGTTATGCACCACTACTGTACAACCTGAACCATCCAGCTCCAAAGGTAGTTCTATCCCCACAAGAATTGCCACAACATCTGCAAAGATGAAGATGGAGAAGGAAAGTGATCAAGTTCAGCCTTGTTTACAAAGGAAAACTCCTAGAAGGAAGAAAATGGACTGTGTTATGTGTGGGAGTACCTCTCAGCTTGCTAAAAATTGTGTTTACAATCCAAAGAGTACTCTCCACATGACCAAGAAAGAAACTTCTAAGAGTTTGGAGAAGAAGAAGCAAGCTTCTGAAGGAAAATCTCTTTCCTTCGGAAGCTCCAAAATGAAGAAGAAGATAAGTGGAAACTTGCCTTCAGAAGAAAATTTGGTCTCGGAAGAAAGGAATACTTCCAAAGCACTGAAGCCTGCTGCAGTGAAAGCAAGATCTTTCGAAGGTCTAGTCATCAAAACTTCCAAAGTCAACAAAACTTCCAAAGTATTGAAGGTTAAGTCTAAGCTTCCAAAGGTGGTGTGGAAGTTAAAGAAAGACCAAATGGATGAAAGTTCTTCATCAACATCAACAAATGATCCTTCCAGCATGACTATAGGATCAATTACTGTTGCATTGTCTTCAACTTCTTTTCATGAGCCCAAGACCAATGAGGCTTGGGTTTCCAAATGTAACTAACCATCTCTTTTGTGCAGGAACAATTCAAGACAAACAGAAATGTATGGATCATTGATAGTGGTTGTTCCAGGCACATGACCAGGCAATAGGTCACTACTTCAGAAGTTTGAAAGAATTGATGGACGACTAGTTGCTTTTGGAGGAGATGTAGGAGGTTACATTACAGGAAGGGGCAAGGTCACAAATGGTAAGCTCAGCATTGAGAGGGTAAACTTTGTCAAGGAGCTTGGGTACAATCTTCTGAGTGTATCCTGATGTTGTGATCATAGTCATAACATGCTCTTTACTGAGCATGAGTGCTTTGTTCTTAGGGCCGGGGTGGTCATTCCTCATGAGCACATCCTGCTCAGAGCCTCCAGGAAAGGGAACATGTACAAGATGGATTTGCAAGAATTCATATCCCTCAGAAGAAGTTTCATGCTTTCTATCTAAAGCAAACAATGATGAGTCTTTCCTCTGGCGTAAAAGAATGTGCCATGTAAACTTTAAAAATATGAATAAATTAATCAAGAATGATTTGGTAACTTGAATACTAAAGAAAGAGTTTACAAGTGATGACCACTGTGTTGCAGGCATGAAGCGGAAGCAACACAAGGTATCTCACAAGTCGAAGGAAAGAAATTCCATCATTAATCCCCTACACTTAATACATATGGATCTCTTTGGCCCCACCAGCGGAAAGGTGGTCCAGCTTTATGGTAAAGTACATCAGATAAAAGCATGTCTCTAAAAGTCTTCGGAAGAAATCTGTCTTCACTCTTTGGCTTCGGAAGACTTTGTCTTTGAAGCTTCGGAAGACTTCACTTTTGGCTTCAGAAGATGTTGGTCTTGGCTTCGAAAGATTTTACACTTAGAATATTTCTAGTGTATGGTGTAAAACTTCTGAAGCAATTCTACTTCTGTTCTTTAGTGCATGCATACAAAGAGAATTTGGATGTTTTGGCTGGATCAGACTTATAGGAATCCTTACAAACTCTCCCTAGGCTGATGCTACCAAAACATTTAGAAGATCTTCAGATGTTTGTAGTCTTCAGGATGATGATGACCATACCCTTCTTCATCAGATGGTCAGGATCACTCAGACTCTCATAATATCTTCTCATCTCAAAAAGATCATGCAGAGGTAAGTTGATTAAGTCTTGCCATGTGTAGACTTTCTCAGCACATTGATCTCTGATCACATGCCATCTTTCTGGATTAGTTGTGAAGGTCCAGGATAAGATGTGTCTCTCAGCTACAAGAGGAGCCACTTGAATTGGCGTTGATTGGGCTGCCTCTTCATGCATTTCCTCAGGTTGATCTGACTCAGCCTGAGGTGTAGAGGTGGATGATTCAGGCTTCTTCTTCTTTTTTGAATTTGGTTTGGAAGCCATCCTCTTCTTCCTCTTAAAAGACTTCAACTGAGAAGACTAGTCTGCAGCACCTTGTTGATCATCCTTGTCTTTCTCAGTTTGGTGTTCCTCCCTCACAGGTTCAGAAGGAGAGGGAGTTTGACCCTGCTGTGGATCAGAAGATGAAGCTTGCTAAGGCTCAGCAGCAGGTCCAGGTTGTGATGTCTCAGGTTGTTCAACCTTAACCTCCACTTCCGGTGGGACTTGACTTGGAGGGGAGTGTAAGTCAATCAGCTCTCCACTCTTGATCTTCTGCTTGATTACCCTGAAATGCTCATCCATTCTGGATAGAGACATAGGGCCAAGTCTCCTTCCGGAGAATCCATATAGCTTCAAGAAGCTCATCATCCTTTGTCTGTCAGCAGACTTCTTCATACTTTTTTGGATGATGGCTCTTGACTTTGCAGCATCTTCCCTCATCTTTTTCTTTGTTGCCTTTTGTTCTTTGAGCACTTGAAGTTCAAGTTGTTTGAGATACTCAAACTCAATGTACTCAAAGGACAAGGGAAGAAGTACAGACGCCTGGTAGAGACTTGTGGCACTTAGGTAGTTGATCATGTTTTGCCTATCTGTTTCCTTGTCTACCTGAGGTTCTTGTGTAGCTGCCACCACCTCTTGCACAGGACTTTCTTGAACTGGGGAGAGAGTTGGAACATGCTTGTATAACGTTTATAGTCTCTTCTCCTCTTTGAGTTGGAGAAGTAGGCTTGCATCCTCTGCTTCCTTCATCTCTCTTAACACTTTCATGTCAGCCAGTTTATATTGTTGCTCTAAGGGGAGAGATATAATCTCATCTATGTCATAGTTCCTAGTCTGCAGGTAAGTAATCCTGACTGCCCTCAACTCATCATCTTGAGTGTTTGGTCTGGGGGCAGCCCTGATTGCAGCTTGCATGAAGCCTGAAGACCTAGAGGAACTTTCTCCCCTTAGCTTCTCCTTCCTCTCTCTCTCCTCCTTCTCAATCTCCTCAGGAGTTAAAATCCTTTTCCCTTTGTCACCCATAGACCTTTGTGACACAGGATGGAAAGAGCTTTGGCCTTCATTGCTTGATGTAGCATCCAAGCTCTGGCCGGAGAGAGGTTGTGTGACACCTTCACCAGCAGGTGTTTCACTGAGGGAATGAATTTATGTAGCAGTTGTTGGTGTGACAGGGCTCTTAAGCTCTGTCAATGGGCCTTCAGCCAAGGTTTTCCCTTTGAAGCTAATCTCAGGGTCTGCCTCAACATCCAGTTGACCAATGACATTACTTGATTGCCTTTGTCTCCTTCTAAGGCTGAAGTCTTCAGTAATTCTGTCTTGAATCTTGAGTGCTAACCTTTCAGCTTGTCTTGATTGACTTGGGTTGACAAGTGGCATGTTGATCAAGTCAAGACCTTCATAGTAGTTCAAGGTCTGAAAATTGAATACTTCTTGCTGCCCTTGAACTCTGTGAAGAATTAGGGCTCTTCTATCAGCATCATACCTCCACCCAATAATGTAGTTTGAGGTTCCTTGAGGTGGGTATGACATAGCCCTTGGATTGCCTTCCTCAAAGAGACTCCTAATGATAGAGTCTATAATGTCTACATCAATGTGAACTTGGGGAAGTTACTGAGTATGTACAATTGCAAGTGAGGATGGTGAGTCCTCAATGTCCATACTCCCTGATGAACTCCCAGGTTCTGTGACTGTAATGACTTTCTCCCCCTTTTTGGTAGCAACGCCCTCTTGCATAGGTGAGCTAGGAGTTAGGTCAATCACATTCACAGGTTCTTGTGTTCCTGGTTGAGCTCCTCTTAAAGGTCTCCCATCTAGTTATTCCCTGAGATAAGATATCTCAATTTGCTGATCATTGACCCTATTTTGCAGGGTAGTCACCTGAGATTCAACGTGACTAACCTTAGAGACTAAATAGGAGCATGTTTTTGATAGTTTTTGCACCTTTAGTCTCAGATTCCCCTCATCTTCATCAGAAGAATCATTAGGGGATGAGATGATTGGACTAAGGTCCTCTCTCTCACCACCAGCTTCAGGTTCTTGGTTGCTGGATTTCCTCTGCGCATTGACAGCCTCAGTTGAAGTGTCAATGGGCTGAGTTGCCATGGTTGAGGTCTTAATGATGTAATCACTTGCAGAAGTGAGAGCCTCTTCCATATGGATATCCTGAACAGGTTCAGAAGTATCCACCTCAGTGTTGGGTGACTGATATGGGCTTGACACAGGAGACTCAGGAGTACTCATATCTCTTTGAGTAGGGGAAGAGTAAAGAGACTCATGGTACCCATTGAAACCTAAGTCTTAATCAGTATAGAATGAGAGGTTGGGAATGGGTTGATTTAAGTCTAGAGGCTGGGGATGGTAACTGTCCCTTGAAAGTTGTTAACTTGAGTGTGGAGACTCAGAGTGAAGGCTTAAGGCAGTTGGGCTTGTGAGCCCATCAGGGTGAGCATGAGGAACCTCATCCCTGATTCTTGTAGAGATGGGAGTGGTTTGCTCCTCAGGAGAAGTGGGAGCTCTAGTGTCCACTTCTACCTGTATGGGTGACTATATGGGGGCATGCACAGACTCAATAGCTTGAGCAGGGGTTCGTTTGGATTTTCTTTGGTAGGTGAGGGTGATTTGTGGGCTTTTTGGTGGTTGGGAGGTAGAAGGTGTGGGTTCAACACTAGCTTGTGTTGCTAGGTTGTCACCTTGAGCAATGAGCTCTAACATTTTTGGGACAAGGGCTGTTTCTACCCCTGAGAAGCCTACAGTTGGCTTCTTCATAATTTTAAAGATGCCGAGCTTCATCTGTCCCAATTTAAGAATATTATTTGCTTCCCTCAACTGTGAGACCAGTTCATAGTTGAGAATATGTTGAACATATCTAGGAAACATATAATACTCTAAGGAGTCCAAGTTAGCAAGCAAGTTTGTATAAACAAATTGAGAGTACCTAAACTTGACCCCTTGAACCATTCCATGCACTATGAAGGAGAGATCCTCAGGAATCTGGTGGTCCCACCCTCCATGCTTGTTTGACAAGCTGTGGATAACTACATGGAGTAGGTATTTCCACTGGGATGAGACCTTTCCTTTCCTGAAGGTCTTTACAGAGAAATCTCCCTCATAGCCCATCTGCTCAAAGGAATGATTACAGCTTCCTTTGGGAAGGATAGCTCACCTTCATCATCATCCAGCTGCAAGTGAGTGTTGATGATGGCCGGAGTGATGAAGTTTGTCCTCCCTTGCATTGTGGCAGAATTCAATGACCTCTTGGCAGGTCTTCCAGAATTCAAGCAGATGATCCTCATAGAGAGTAGGATCAATGGTTAGGGAGGTGAAGTAATTGGATAAAGCTAAGAAACGGCAAATCTCTGAGAAACTTTCATCTTTCCCAGAGCTTAACAGAGCAACCTGATTGTGTTGCCTGTGAAGTTGCATGGAGACATCTGGGTTGTTTCTGCGGTTTAGGTTGGCCATTTGAGAAGCTTAAGGATGAAGAAAGATGAAGAACAAAGGCGGTTTGGGAGAATTTAGGTTTGAGGAATAGTGTAATTAAGGAAGATAGTGAAAGAGGGGGGAAACGTTGGGCATTTATGTGAAAAGGATTTGAGAAAAAGTTAATGAAAGAGGATAAACTTTGAAATCCGGATGTCGGTCCCACCTCTGAAAAGTAGTTTACCTTTGCCCAAAAAGTAGTTTTCTTGGAAGTCGAGAAATCTTCCGAAGGTTATTTGCTTCGGAAGTTCTGAAGAAAAAGCTTCCGAAGGCAAATTGGCTTCGGAAGAAATTTCAAAGGTTTTTGAGATTTTTGCTTTGGAAGAGAATTAACAATCATAGATTTTTATTTTAAGGAGAATATAAACTTCCGAAGGTAAATTGCTTTCGGAAGAAACTTGTTCTTTGAAAACATACAGAGTACTTAAGTTGATTTTAACCTTCGGAAGATATTTCAGAAATTTCTTCCGAAGGTAAAATAACTGAAGCATTTATTTGTTTACTAAGACATACATTTCTTTCGAAGGTAATTGTAAATCTTCCAAAAGAAAACAAAGATCAAAATTTTCAAAAATCTAAGTCTTTTGAAAAGATTTTCTTCCAAAGAAAACAAGGGCTTATGAAGGTGATAAAATAGACAACTTAGGACACACATGTTTTAGAAATAAATATGATTAAGTTTTAAGAAAAGCTATTCAAAGTTAATCATCCCAATAGCTAATACTAGATATTTAAATCTCAGCTCATCAAAAGCTTTGGTGAGCAGATCAGCATATTGTTCATTTGTGTTAACTTTGACTAGTTTGATTAATCCCTTTTCAAAGTTATCTCTAATCAAATGATACCTGATATTGATATGCTTTGTCCTTGAGTGTTGCACAGGATTCTCTGTGATGGAGATAGCTATGTTGTTGTCTATGTGGATGGGAGTCTCTTTAAAGTTGAATCCATAGTCCAGCATCTGATTTTGAATCCAAAGCACTTGAGCACAGCAGCTTGCAGCAGCAATGTATTCAGCCTCAACAGTTGATGCATACACACATGATTGTTTCTTACATTGCCAAGAGACTACTCTTCCACCAAGAAATTCACATCCCCCTGATGTAGTCTTTGCAGTCATGTTGCAACCACCATAGTCACTATCTGTATAAGCATACAGATTAAAGTCAGAATTCTTTGGATACCAAAGGCCAAGTGATGGAGCACCTTTGAGATATCTTAAAATTCTTTTGACAGTGACCAGGTGTGACATCTTGGGGTTGGCTTGATATCTTGCATAAATGCATGTAGCAAACATGATATCTGGCCTGCTAGCTGTGAGGTACATAAGAGACCCAATCATTGCCCTATAGAGATGCTCATCAACACACTCCCCCTCAAGATCAGGTCCAAGGGAGTGATTTCTGGCTATTGGTGTCTTAGCAACCTTACAATCAGTCATGTTGAATCTTTTAAGTATGTCTTGTACATACTTTGACCGACTTATGAAGATGCCATTATCAACTTGCTTCACTTGAATTCCTGGAAAGAAATTGAGTTCCCCCATGGCACTCATTTCAAACCTGTCCTTCATCAGCTTTTTAAAGTCTTTGCAGAGCTTTGGATTAGTTGACCCAAAAATAATGTCATCTACATATACTTGAACTAGCATTATGTCATTTCCTATTCCTTTGATGAAAAGAGTTCCATCTATAGTACCCCTTTTGTAGCCAAGTTGACAAAGATACAGAGATAGAGTCTCATACCACTTCCTCGGTGCTTGGTGCAGCCCATAAATAGCTTTATCAAGCCTGCAGACATAATCAGGATGATCAGGATCTGCAAACCCAGGTGGTTGTCTGACATACACCTCTTCATCAATCACTCCATAAAGAAAAGCACACTTGACATCAAGTTGGTAGACCTTGAAGTTCTTGGATGCAGCAAAAGCTAGGAATATCCTAACAGCTTCAAGTCTTGCTACAGGAGCAGAGACATCTGTGTAGTCAATTCTTTTTTTCTTGAGTATACCCTTGAACAACTAGTCTTGCCTTGTTATTGATAACAAGTCCTCTATCATCCTTCTTATTCCTAAAAACCCATTTGGTTCCTATGGTAGTCTTCCCTTAAGGAAGAGGACATAGGTTTCAAACCTTTTGCCTTTTGAATTAAAACAGCTCCTCTTGCATAGCTTCAACCCAACTTCCATCCTTTAGAGCCTTATCAATTTTCTTTGGCTCTATCTGGGACAAGAAACAAGAGTGAAGACAAACATTTGCTTCATGGGTTTGTCCTCTTGTTATCATACCTGAATCAACATCTCCAATGATGTTTGTTGTAGGATGAGACTTGTGGATCCTTAGCTGAGGGATCACAGCAAGTTGCTTAGAAAGATTTAAATTTGGGAAATTCTGATATGGCAAAGAAGATTCATCCTCCACATCAGCACACTTATCAAGATTGACTTGATCCAATGAGTGTGTGACATCATTGATGTTGTCTTCAATGTAGTGGTTATCAGCATCAAGAAATTCCTGATCAATTTCACCACCACCATTTTCAACATTTGAAGCTCCTTCTTATGAGTTTTGTGCTTCTAAGCTGGAATTTGAAGGCATCTCAGAAGTATCAGCAGGTTTTGTCATTGATGTGCTGGTAGAAGCTTCATTTGCAGGATTAGTTACCACTGGAGCTGAAGATATGTAGCTTGAAGGTCCTCTTAGCTCAAATCTTAGGTCATGATCACCTGTAGGTAGTATATCTGTAGATCTTGAAACATTCTCACAAGATTTGTTAAAACAGTTTGTAACTGAATCAAAATCAATTAGCCAATCCGGACCAGAACCTTTCACACTGGGAGTGTGCTCATTGAAAGTCACATTGGCTCACTCCTCAACTACTCTAGTTCTGAGATTGTATACTCTATAAGCTTTAGCTTGAGAAGAGTATCCAATAAAGTGTCCATCATCTGATTTCTTAGCAAACTTGGCAATTTGATATTTGGTATTCAAGATGGTGCAAGGACATCCAAATGACCTGAAAAAACCAATGAAAGGTTTTCTCTTGTGCCAAAGTTCATAAGGAGTCTTACCATGTGTCTTAACCACTAAAACTCTATTTTGAACATAGCAAGCAGTGTTCACTACCTTTGCCCAGAAGGTGATGGGCAGTTTAGAGTAAGACAACATAGTTCTTGCAGCTTCAATTAGTGTCCTGTTTCTCCTCTTAGCAACACCATTTTGCTGAGGAGTCCTGGGAGCACTATATTGTCTTGTAATACCCTTTTCATCACAAAATGTATCAAGGATTTGGTTCTTGAATTCAGTTCCTTGTTCACATCATATGGTTTTGACCTTGTGATCACATTAATTCTCAATCTTTAAGATGAAATTCTTCAGAATCTCAGGAGTCTCATTCTTAGTTCTAAGAAAGAAGGCCCAAGTGAATCTTGTAAAGTCATCTGTGATCACCAAAAAGTAAGAGGTCCTTCCTAGACTCATTACACTGCTGGGGCCAAAGAGATCCATATGTAATAAGTGTAGTGGATTAATGATGGAATTTTTTTCCTTTGGCTTGTGAGATACCTTGTGTTGCTTCCCCTTCAGGCATGCAACACAGTGGTCATCACTTGTAAACTCTTTCTTTGGTATTTCATTACCAATCTTTCTTAGTTTATTTATTCATGTTTTTAAAGTTACATGGCACATTCTTTTATGCCAGAGGAAAGATTCATCATTATTTGCTTTAGACAGAAACATGAAACTTCTCCTGAGGGAGATTTTCTTGCAAGTCCATCTTGTACATGTTCCCTTTCCTGGGGCTCTGAGCAGGATGTGCTCATGAGGAATGACCACCCCGGGCCTGAGAACAATGCACTCATGCTCAGTGAAGAGCATGTTATGAATCTGATCACAAAATTAGGATACACTCAGAAGATTGTACCCAAGCTCCTTGATAAAGTTTAACTCTCTCAATGTTGAGCTTACATTTGTGACCTTGCCCCTTCCTGTAATGTAACCTCCTGCATCTCCTCCAAAAGCAACTGGTCCCTCCATCAATTCTTTCAAACTTTGGAGTAATAACCTATTGCCTGTCATGTGTCTGGAACAGCCACTATTAACTGATCCATACATTTCTGTTTTGTTTGAGCTGTTCCTGCATAAAGAGATGATTAGTTACATTCGGAACCCAAGCCTCATTGGTTTTGGGCTCAATCAATTCTTTCAAACTTTTGGAGTAATAACCTATTGCCTGTCATGTGTCTGGAACAGCCACTATAATATCCATACATTTCGTTTTGTCTTGAGCTTTCCTGCATAAAAGAGATGATTAGTTACATTCGGAAACCCAAGCCTCATTGGTTTTGGGCTCATCAAAAGAAGTTGAAGACAATGCAAAAGTAATTGATCCTTATGTCATGCTGGAAGGATCATTTGCTGTGTTGATGAAGAGCTTTCGCCACTTGGTCTTTTTTTGACTTCCACACCACTTTGGAGCTTAGACTTGACCTTCAATACTTTGGAAGTTTTGATGACTTCGGAAGTTTTTGATGACTGGACCTTCAGAAGATTTCTTCATTTTGGAGCTTCCAAAGGAAACAGATTTTCCTTTCGAAGCTTGCTTCTTCTTTTCCAACTCTTTAGAGTTTCTTTCTTGGTCATGTGGAGAGTACTCTTTGGATGTAACACAATCCTTAGCAAGATGAAGTACTCCCACAATAACACAGTCCATTATCTTCCTTCTAGAAGTTTTCCTTTGTGAACAAGGCTGAACTTGATCACTTTCCTTCTCCATCTTCATCTTTGCAGATGTTGTGGCAGTTCTTGTGGGGATAGAACTACCTTTGGAGCTGGATGGTTCAGGTTAGTACAGCAGTGGTGGCACAACTGATCAGCCTTCTTCTTGATGATGGGATTGATTTGGACATGAACCAGAACTCTTGTGATGGAGTTCAAGTTGGTGTCTTCAGCCTTCACCACTTAAATCCTGCAGAGATGAAGACTTGTTTTCTGTGCAGAATTGAAGGTGGCCTTGATATCTTGATCCTTTTGGACAGCTTTTGCTCTCCTCAGAGGGATGGTGACCCTTCTTAAGGCTTCTTCTTCACTCTTCTCAAAGCCATTCTCCACCATCTCCTCTTCATCCTCTTCAGTCACAGGATCTATGAGGGAAGCTCATCTTCACAAGTTCCACACTTAGGAGATCTTACAGACAAGATTGTGTGTGGATGAGCTATCTCACAAGATCTTAGTCCCTGCTTATTTTGATAACAAACTTTTGCATGCAAGGATGAGGATATTATGTTCTTGAAGGTATCTTCTTACAAGCTCAGCCTGGCATTCAGTTAACTTAGTAATGAGGTCTTTGATCTGAGTCCTGTAATTTGTATGCTCATGTTTAAGAGTTGAAATGGTTTTCTCTAAGTCCTCTATCTTTAGCTTATAATCATTTTCAGATCTTTTAAAATCAGCTTTTAAGATATTTAAGGACTCAAGATCAAATCTCATTTCTAAGTTATAGGACCTGTATCTATTGACTTTAGCAATACATTCAGGAGTACAAAGATGTTCCAATACCTTGGCTTCATCGTGGTCTGCCATGAGTGCTTGGTTTGGAGATGCATCTTCCACCTGAAAGCTCTAGTCAAAGCCTCCTTCTTCAACAGCAACTGCAGCTTGCTGCTTTGGCTTCTCATTCTGGGGGGCTTTCTTAGTGTAGTTTGGTCTGGTTTGTGCTTGGCCACCATTTGTCCTTGGTGCCTTACACTCTCTTACAAAGTGTCCCATCTGGTTATAGTTGTAACACTTTACTTTGCTTTTGTCCAGCCCGTACTTTCCACTGGCTGCATTGCTTGGAAACTTTCTCCATGTCCTCTTGTAGAACTTCTTGGCTTTTTGAGTGACAAGAGCCATCTGTTGGACTATCTCCATGTACTCCAGATCATCTGGATGAATACAGTCCAAATCTTCAAGGGTGAAGAGAAAGTTGCCTGAGGTTTCATCAGCACAGACAAAGGCATGAGAACTTGTCTCTTGAAAAGGACTTCCTTGAGTGTAGCTTTCCCTTGGAGTATCTGGGAAGGTGATGAAAGGGCCCTTTTGTGAGTTGTCAGGGAAGCATATAAGATGATGTTGTGGTTCAATGCTTTCTCTTTCAACTACATGGAGGGCTGAACTCAGTTGATTGCTAGAGTTACCAGATGAGTTTTGCATGTTCATCTCCATCTGATAGCCACTGAGAATACCATACAACTCTGTGAGAGTAAGAGTCTTTAGGTTCTCAGTCCTCTTGATTAATGTGTCCATTGTCTAGGAAGAGAGGACATAAACTTCATTACAATGTCCCTGTTCTCAAGAGTTACTCCAACATCCTTTAGAGTATCCACAATCTCAACATACCTGAAGTATTTTTGAGTCATGGTTTCACCTACCTTAAGGTGAAGTTTTCAAACTGCTAATTCAGGAGATCCTTCTTGTTCTTTTTTGCTTCAGTAGACCCCTCATACATTAGCTTTAGTGCTTCCCATAGTTGCTTGGCAATGTTGCACTTCTTGAAGCCTCTGTAGATAGAGTCTGGAAGAGCAGTTTGAAGGGCTGTCATGGCTTTCTGATCAATCTCTATTCTTTTTCTGTCTGCTTTAGAGTAAACAGCCACAACCTTAGGAATCATACCACTACCAGTAGCAGAAGTGGTGCTTGGTATGTAAGGTCCTCCAACAACAGAGTCCCACATCCTGGAGTCTTGAGACTTGATGAAGCCTTCCATTCTTTGACACCAAGTATCAAAGTCTTCAGGAGTGATCAGTGGAGACTTTCTCATAGTTCTAGTTTCCATATCAGCTTTGGTAATAGCTACCATTTGAGTTGTTAAGTATTTTGTGTGTGAGAGGAATCTTAAGATGGTGAGATCTTATATCAAGAGCCTGAAATGCTCTGATACCAAATGCAGGACCGGTGAAGGGTATGCACTTACAACACAACAACACAATGAGGAGAGTTTCTTAGAACACTTAACAGATCAAATAGGGAACTGGTTAACTTTAATGAAAGATGCTAAGAACACAAGTAAATATGAGACAGAACAAGATGGCAAACAACACAAGTAATTAGTTTTCAAGAATGCTGTATATTGCTTCTCAAGTTCTATTACAAATTTTACAAAGCATACGGTAAAAGTTACAAGTACTTGAGATACTTTATACTACATCCTACATCCGGCCATACTTTGAAGGCCAGCTGGATACAATTGACTAGACAACTACAAAATCAAATGTAGAGTCAAAAGGCAAATCTGCCTTTTGACTAGTGACTATGACATGCCATAGCTCACATCCTAATATATTACAAAAAGGATAAAAGTACATAAAGTAGAAAGCATGGACTCAAGACCTCAATATACAGTTACCAAAAGCATGGACCTTTCACCAACTCATGTAAGTTGGTGACTTTACAGAGTTGCAGCGGAAAGGTGGTCCAGCTTTATGGTAAAGTACATCAGATAAAAGCATGTCTCTAAAAGTCTTCGAAAGAAACCTGTCTTCACTCTTTGGCTTCCAAAGACTTTGTCTTTGAAGCTTCGGAAGACTTCACTTTTGGCTTCGGAAGATGTTGGTCTTGGCTGCGGAAGATTTTACACTTAGAATATTTCTAGTGCATGGTGTAAAACTTCCGAAGCAATTCTACTTCTGTTCTTTAGTGCATGGATGGAGAGAGACTTTGGATGTTTTGGCTGCATCAGACTTATACGAATCCTTACAAACTCCCCCTAGACTGATGCTACCAAAACATTTAGAAGATCTTCAGATGTTGGTAGTCTTCAGGATGATGATGACCATACCCTTCTTCATCAAATGGTCAGGATCACTCAGACTCTCATAATATCTTCTCATCTCAAAGAGATCATACAGAGGTAAGTTGATTAAGTCTTGCCATGTGTAGACATTCTCAACACCTTGATCTCTGATCACATGCCATCTTTCTGGATTAGTTGTGAAGGTCTAGGATAAGACGGGTCTCTCAGCTGCAGGAGAAGCCACTTGAATTGGAGTTGATTGGGTTGCCTCTTCATGCACTTCCTCATGTTGATCTGACTCAGCCTGAGGTGTAGAGGTGGATGATTCAGGCTTCTTCTTCTTCTTTGACTTTGTTTTGGAAGCCATCCTCTTTTTCCTCTTAAAAGGCTTCAACTGAGAAGACTAGTCTGCAGCACCTTGTTGATCATCCTTGTCTTTTTCAGTTGGGTGTTCCTCCCTCACAGGTTCAGAAGGAGAGGGAGTTTGACCCTGTTGTGGATCAGAAGATGAAGCTTGCTGAGGCTCAGCAGGAGGTCCAGGTTGTGTTGTCTCAGGTTGTTCAACCTTAACCTCCACTTCAGGTGGGACTTGACTTGGAGGGCAGTGTAAGTCAATCAGCTCTCCACTCTTGATCTTCTGCTTGATTACCCTGAAATGCTCATCCATTCTGGATAGAGACATAGGGCCAAGTCTCCTTCCGGAGAATCCATATAGCTTCAAGAAGCTCATCATCCTTTGTCTATCAGCAGAATTCTTCATACTCTTTTGGATGATGGCTCTTGACATTGCAGCATCTTCCCTCATCTTTATCTTTTTTGCCTTTTGTTCTTTGAGTACTTGAAGTTCAAGCTGTTTGAGATAGTCAATCTCAATGTACTCAAAGGACAAGGGAAGAAGTACAGATGCCTGGTAGAGACTTGTGGCACTCAGCTATTTGAGTGCCACAGGTCTCTACCAGGCATCTTCACTCCTTCCCTTGTCCTTTGAGTACATTGAGTTTGAGTATCTCAAACATCTTGAACTTCAAGTACTCAAAGAACAAAAGGCAACAAAAAGAAAGATGAGGGAAAAGGCTGCAAAGTCAAGAGCCATTATCCAAAAGAGCATGAAGAAGTCTGCTGACAGACAAAGAATGATGAGCTTCTTGAAGCTGTATGGATTCTTCGGAAGGAGACTTGGCCCTATGTCTCTATCCACAATGGATGAGCACATCAGGGTAATCAAGCAGAAGATCAAAAGTGGAGAGCTAATTGACTTACACTCCCCTCCAAGTCAAGCTCCTCCTAAAGTGGAGGTTAAGGTTGAACAACCTAAGACAACACAACTTGGACCTCCTGCTGAGCCTTAGCAAGCTTCATCTTCTAATCCACAGCAAGGTCAAACTCCCTCTCCTTCTGAACCTGTGAGGTCGGAACACCCAACTGAGCAAGACAAGACTGATCAACAAGATGCTGTAGACAAGTCTTCTCAGTTAAAGTCCTCAAAGAGGAGGAAGATGATGACTTCTAAACCAAAGTCAAAGAAGAAGAAGAAGCCTGAATCATCCACCTCTACACCTCAAGCTGAGTCAGATCAACCTGAGGATGTGCATGAAGAGGCAGCCCAATCAAATCCAATCCAAGTGGCTCCTCTTGCATCTGAGAGACCCATCTTATCCTGGACCTTCACAACTAATCCAGAGAGATGGCATGTGATTAGAGATCATGGTGGTGAAGATGTCTACACATGCCAAGACTTATTCAACCTACCTCTGCATGATCTCTTTGAAATGAGAAGATACTATGAGAGTCTGAGTGATCCTAACCATCTAATGAAGAAGGGCATGGTCATCATCATCATGAGGATTGTCAAAAGCTGAAGATCTTCAAATGTTTTGGTAGCATCAGCCTAGGGGGAGTTTGTAAGGATTCCTATAAGTCTGATGCAGCCAAAACATCCAAAGTCTCTCTGCATGCATGCACTGAAGAACAGAAGTAGAAATGCTTCGAAATTTTTACACCTTGCACTAGAAATATTCTAAGTGTAATATCTTCCGAAGCCAAGACCAACATCTTCCGAAGCCAAAAGTGAAGTCTTCTGAAGCTTCAAAGACAAAGTCTTCCGATGCCAAAGAGTGAAGACATATTTCTTTTGAAGACTTTTAGAGACATGCTTTTATCTGATGTACTTTACCACAAAGCTGGACCACTTTTCGCTGCAACTCTGTTAAGTCACCAACTTACATGAATTGGTGAAAAGGTCAATGCTTTTGGTAACTATACATTGAGGTCTTGAGTCTGTGCTTTCTACTTTATGTACTTTTATCCTTTTGTAATATATTAGTGTAGACTAATGTGTTCCTAGTTTATGTGCTTAAATGTAACAGTCTTTCATGTCTTACATATGTGTAATTTGATGAAGAAATGAAATATGATATATGATTTGATGTTTATTTATCTTTGATTCATATGTATGAAATTCTTATATAGGTTTGAGGTTGTTGTACACAATTCTAAGTCAATAATGATTAAGTATTATGTTCAACATAGTCGGATGATTATTCATGCTAATGGACATTATTTATGGACCATACGCATGAATACATCATGCTTATGGACCAGTCACACGGCTGAACCAGGAGACTGGATCAGTCATACGATTGACATAAGATTGACTCCGTCACACGACTGAACCTTCAGTCGTGCGTATGACTCAATCGCATGATTCAGTCGCATGACTGAACCATGCGAATGGTTCAGTAGTACGAATGAAAACCCCTGACCTATAAATACCACCTAATTCGTGGAAAAACACTTGAAGAGATATTGCGAATACACATAATCTCTAGCCGTCCAGAACGTCCCAAACAGCCTGTCCAAGTTCATAGTTCGTTCCTGATTGATTCCTACTCGTTATTAACATTTAGTTCAATCTTATATCGATCGAGTTATCGTTCTCACTGATTGGATCGCCAATCAAATAGGATTCCGCACTATCTGATCCGGTATAAACGCAGAATCAGTTAGTACATCGTCCGTACATGGTCCCTAACAAGTGGTATCAGAGCTTTGGCTCTTGATTTTGCGTTTGATTCAATTAGGTTTGGTGTCAAAAACCTCTGTTTAATCAAAAGATTCACCACTTTTCTTCTAAAGGTGTTTTCGACGTTTTCTATCATTAAAGATTCGTTTTTTCACTATACGGTAGATTAGGGTTCTTAAAAAAATCGTATTTTGTGTCAAAGTGTCAAAATCTTCGATTTTGCAAAAACAGCAGCCTTCAGTCGCACGATCAGCTCATTTGTACGATTGAACTCATTCGTATACTCCATTTGCACGACTGAACTTAGTTGCATTCCTTATTCGCACGACTGAACAACTCCAGTCGCTTGAGTCCATTCGTCCTATTCATACGCACGACTGAATCCAATCGCACGATTGAATTCATTTGCACCCTTCATTCGCACGAGTGATCCATACTCATAGTTCATTCGCACGATTGAAACTGCCCTGTTCTCCAAGTACCAAGTTCATAAAAATGGAAGATCAATTTTCTGCGTTTACTGCCGGGAAGGACTCACGCATCCAGAATCTACTACTTCTGGAGAATGAGATAGGAAATCACAATAAACCGCCGAAGCTGATAATGTTAGATGATTATCCTCAGTGGAAACATCGGTTTGAGATTTACTTAAATGGAGTTGATACCAATCTTTGGACATCCATCGAGACTGGTATACGGTGCCAGTTAGTGCTAATGGAGTCAAGTTAACCTTGGGAGGAATGAGTGAAGCTCAGAAGGTTCTCTTCAATGCTGAGAAGAAAGTTTATGCCCTATTAACTCAGTCGATACCAAAGGACATTTTTCATCAGTTCTCTGAGAACAAGCATGCTAAAAAGCTATGAGATGCTTTGGAGAAGAGATACGAAAGGAATACAGCTCTTAAAGCACTGAGCGCAAAAGCTCTTAAAAAAGAATTTGACAATTTCTCTCCGATAGGGAATGAAAGCTTAGATGATATTATTGACAGATTCTATCATCTAATGAGTGAGCTGCACACTCATGGCGTAACCACATCAATGGAAGATAAAGTTTCAAGCTTTGCTGATGGTTTGCCTGAGAAATGGGATTCATTTGTGTCTAATCTGAGACAGAACGACATTCTTGTGACATTAGACATAAATGACTTCATCTTGAAGTTAAGAGAGGAAGAACTGAGAATGAAATACAAGTCGAAGAAAGGATCCTATGTTCAGAATCCTTCACTCTACAAATCAGTTTCGTCTCCTGTTGTTTTAGGAGCACAATTACAAACAGTATTCGTGTCTAGTTCTTCTGCTACTTCCCAAACCACTGCTTCAGGACCAGAAACGTCAGGGTCATCAGGGGCCTAATACTTAGTGCCTGAAGCCAACACTACAAAGTTGAAGACCGAGAATCTCGGTAATATCACAGTGGAAGTTGCAAAGGAACACATGGATCTTCTAGCAGCTGTTGTCCAATCCTATGATGGTTTAGTTGCCGGGAAGATTGGAAATTGTCATCTTGCAGATGAAGATTACGAGCAAGTCGATGAGAATGAGCTAGAGAGAATGGACATTATGTGGGCCTTGGCAAGTGCAGTCAGAAGAGCTAAAAAGTTTGTCAAGAAGACGGGATAGAACCTAGTAGCCACTAAGGACACGACGTTTGGTTTTGACAAAACCAAAGTCACATGCTTCAACTGTGGTGAAAAGGGGCACTTTAAACGTGAATGTGTAAAGCCCAAGAAAACTAGAAATGGAAACCCAATTTCTACATTCAACCATCAAGACAAGGACGTGCTTGGAACTGCTTCTTTAAGCAAAGAGAAAAAGGCTCAAACTGCTCAAGGTGATAAAGGACAAGACTGGTCCTTCCGATTTGTTTCTCCTGGAGAATCAAATATTGCCTTTGTCGAAGCAGTAGATGATGGGTCTGCTAGTGAAGGTGAGAGTGCAGCTGAGCAAGCGATGTCGGATACTGAAGAAGCTGCGAATGTGGTAAATCACTTGGTTGAGGAAGAGCTCAGAGCAACAAGTTCAGAATTTCCAGCCTCCGAAGTCTAAATCTGTTTTGATGGCTGATTCAACCGATTCCTCACAGGTAAGTTCTATAGACCAACTATTTGAAAAACATGCTTGTAATGAATGTGACAAATTTAGAGAAAAAATTGATTTGAAATTTTCTAGGTTATTAGAATACAATGATAACTTAGTAAATGATTTACAACTATGCACTGAAGCTAATCGTACGTTAAACAAAATGAGTGCAGTTTTAAAGAGAAGATAGAACTTTTGGGGAAACAACTAAGCGAAACCGAGGTTGTTGCCTTAAATCAATCAAATGATATAAAGTTCTATTTAGATTCTTTAGAAGAAACCAAAAAGGAAAAAACAGTTTTGTAAGTCGAGGTTAATTCTTAAAACAAAAACTGCATAGTTGGGCTAGTTCTTCTCATATAGTTCAAAACTTAGTGAAAGAACGAAATAATGGGGAAGGTTTGGGTTACAAAGTAGTTCCACCACCACATGAGATTCTTTTGAACACAAAATGTAGACCTATCAATAACAACCCAGTAAAGGATCATGTGGTGTCCACTCCTCTGGTTAGTGATCCTGATTCCACGGGTAAACCGGTAACTCTATCACTAAACAGAAGGAGCCTACCTTAAAATCAAAAGGTAAAATGCCAGTTAAGAATTTGGATGATGAAATTAAAAGGGTTAATGTAAGGTCAGGGTCATAAACGTCTTCTTCAAAACCCAAATTGACTAAATCAGTTAACCAAAAACGTGTTAATCATCAAAGTCCAAATAAAATGAAAGTTAAAGATGTTCAAAATGTCAAAACAATTCATTTTGTTAAAGAAGCTGAAACATCTAAAAGAGAAGTGACAAAACCCAGCAAGACAAAGATCACACCTTTACCAAAATCAAACCCACATAAATATTTTCCTCAATCTGTAGAAGGAGATCTTGCTACAATTATGGAAAACGAGCACATATTTCTCCTAATTGTCCTTATTATCAGAAGCCCAAAAAGAAAATTGAACTTTTTGATGCAAAACCAAGTTTTTCTAAATCGAGATCTAATACTCCACCTAAGAGTTTTGGTAAACCTAAAGTTCAAACAATAAGCCAGTCGTCTGTTTATCACAAACAGGCCTTACACAAAACTGGCTTATGGAAAGAAAAATCAAGTATAGTGTCTGATAGTGAGGAGATTAAGAAGAAAGATATGCCCTCATCCTCTAAAGGACAATGGGTTGAGTTTATGATGTGTGATTCCTCCGGGTCACCCAAGCCAGTTAAGGCTTGGGTCCCAAATCTGAACTAACAAGTTTCTTTGAATATGCAGGGTGTCCGCTATAGCGCTATCAATAATACCTGGATTATTGATAGTGGGGCATCCAGGCACATGACAGGGAATTCGTCTCTCCTTTTCAACGTCAGACAAATTAAAGGGGGACATGTTTCATTTGCTGGAAACAAAGGAGGTTACATCACCGCTCAAGGCGAAGTGGGAAACGAGAAAGTGAAGTTTGACAAGGTAAACTACGTTCAATAACTACAGAACAACTTACTTTCAGTCTCCCAGATCTGTGATAAAGGATTTAAAGTTGTATTTGATAACAAGAAGTGCTACATGTTGAAGAAAGATTATGTGATTGAGGAGGATAAGGTTCTTATGTCAGCTTCAAGATATAACGACTTGTATGTCTTGGATCTATCAAAAGCCTTCACAACTGATCACACTGTTCAATGCTTCTTGTCAAAGGCAACTGAGAGAGATTCAATCTCCTGCCATAGGAGAATGGGACACATTAATTCAAGGAAGATAAATCATTTAGTTCAAAATGATTTAGTGAATGGAGTAACTGTCAAGAACTTCCAACTTCCAGATTTTTATGTAGCCTGTAAGAAAGGGAAACAGACCAAGAAGTCTCACAAGGTAAAGAAAGTTCATTCGGTTGATCTTCCTCTTGAGCTTCTGCACATGCATCTGTTTGGCCCTGTCAGTACAAAGAGCATTGCTGGAGATCTGTATTGCTTTGTAGTAACGGATGATTACTCAAGATTCTCTTGGGTGATGTTTTCTGAAAGCCAAATCAAAAACTTTTAAATCATTCAAACATCTAGTTACTACTTTGGAATCACTCTACAAGCTGAAAGTAAGGCAGATTCGATCAGACAACGGCACAGAGTTCAAGAATCAGTGGATGGAGGCATACTGTAGAGAGAGAGGAATCGTTCATCAATTTACCTCTGCCTACACTCCATAGATGAATAGCGTTGCTGAAAGGAAAAATCAGAGCCTGATAGAGACTGCCAGGACAATGCTAGCTGACTCGAAACTGCCTATTCAATTCTGGAATGAGGCAGTGGCTAATGCGTGCTACACGCTCAATCGAGTCTTAGTGGTCAAAGGACATGGGAAAACATGTTATGAGCTGCTCCAGCGACGTAAACCCAACTTGGAGTATCTAGAACCGTTTGGCGCACCGTGCATATTGTTGAAGAAAACTCAGACTGGGAAGTTTAGTGAGAAGGTAGAAGAAGGTATCTTTCTAGGATACAGCATACCAGACAAGAAAGTTTATAACAACTCAACGGGTCAGGTTGAAGTGTGGTGCAATGTAGATGTTCAAAGATACACCACCCCCTGCTGGAAAAGGACCCTCATTCTTCTTTGACTATGATGGATTCTTCAAGTCCTTCAATCTACCGTCTTCTCATACTAATGATGAGCTTTCTGCTAGGATGATGTATGATGTTCGGAACACTCCGCTACCAGACTCAACATCAACGGCTCCATTAGATGATACTTCTAGCCCTTCAGTGGGAGAGCTTGAAGTAAGTGATTCATCTTCTGATGATGAAGCAGTTGAGACTGCAAATGTGGAACAGGAGGAACAGGTTCCCACTAATGAAAGTACACAAGCATCACATCCTGATGCCTCTAACACTTCGGAACCTCATACTCCAACAGCTTCAAATACTGAACCTGGGTTTCACAATCTAGATAATAAGGTAGTTATTCCCACCACTCCTGGAACCCGGATTAATGTTTATCATCCCTTGGACAACTTCATTGGAGATGGTCGATCAGGAGTACAAACAAGAAATCAGCTATACTCGGCTGATTATGCCTCAGTCATGGAAAAAGGATATCTTCATGATGGTGCATATCGATGTTTTGTGTCTCAATTTGAGCCAAAATATGTGAGTGAAGCCCTAAACGATGAGGCATGGGTTAGTGCAATGCAAGAAGAACTCCTACAGTTCAAGAAGTTAGGAGTATAAACCCTTGTGGACAGACCAAAAGGTGCTAAGGTGATTGGCACGAAATGGGTCTTGAAGTGTAAGAAAGATGACAAAAGAGTCATAATCAGAAACAAGGCTAGGCTTGTGGTTCAAGGGTTCAGACAAGTCGAAGGCATTGACTACAATGAAGTGTTTGCACAGGTGGCTCGGATGGAAGCAATCCGTATCTTTCTAGCCTATGCATCCTACATGAAGATTAAAGTCTATCAACTAGATGTAAAAAGTGCATTCCTTCATGGTGAAATCCGTGAGACAGTCTACATCAGTCAACTCGAAGGATTCGAGGATCCTTATCATCGGGATAGAGTTTACAAGCTGGACAAGGCTCTCTACGGGCTCCATCAAGCCCCTAGAGCCTGGTATGAGAAACTCTCAACTCATCTAGTGAAACATGGTTTTCGCAGAGGAGTTATTGATTGTACGTTATTCATCAAAAAAAAGATGGTGATTTACTGCTAGTACAGATATATGTTGATGACATAATCTTTGGTTCTAAGAATGAAGAATTATGTAAAGAATTTGAATTTGTAATGAAAGTAGAGTTTGAGATGAGTACTATAGGGGAGATGAAGTTCTTTCTTGGCTTACAGGTGGATCAGACACTTAAAGGAATCTTTCTGCATCAAACCAAATATGTAGGTGATATCCTCAGTCGGTTCGACATGGAGAATGCTTCAGTTGCTGGAACTCCACTTGCCACTAATCATGATGTGGCACCCGACGAAAATGGTGATCTGGTTGATGCTACAATGTACAGAGGAATGATCGGATCCCTAATGTACCTTACAGCCTCTCGTCCTGATATTATGTACGCAACGTGTCTTTGTTCCAGATATCAGGCAAAACCAAAAGTGAATCATCTCATCGGAGTTAAACGGATCTTTAGTTATCTGAAGGGTACTCCAACACTCGGGTTGTGGTATCCTCATGATGATGACTTTGAGCTTACAGCGTATAGTGACTCAGACTATGGTGGTTGCAAGATGAATTACAAGTCAACATTAGTGGGATGTCAGTTCTTTGGTAGACGGTTAGTCACCTGGCAGTGTAAGAAGCAGACATCAGTTGCTCTGTCAACTTGTGAAGCTGAATGTCACACCCCCGCTAAAAGCGGAAACACGGGGATGTAACGAGATCGGGATCGTCATAACACATGGTAAGTGATAGAGATGCAATATATATAAATGATCACAAGCGTGTCATGACGACACCCGACAACAAGGGGACTTGTGTCGTGTTTAGTCAATGTTCACGACAACATAGCCATAAGCATAAACTTGATAATGATTCTCATAACCAAATAAGATGAAATTGTAATATGAATTCCCACAACCCGAGAACAAGTTTCAAAAGATTGTAATTGTTTACACATATCAACATTGTTCATAATAATTGTTTGTCAAAATATGTTAAGTCCCAAAAATGCATCCTAGGGTCTCCACTAAGGCAGCACACCTAGATTCCTGAACTTGCATGATCACCTGAAAAGATATGCTCAAAACGGTCAACATAATTGTTGGTGAGCTCGCAGGTTTAAGTAATAAAAATGTAAGTGATGCTGTATAAAGTAAGCGTAATGGAATACCGTGAATACAGTTATATACACAAGTAAAATCACATGACATGAGCTTTGCAACCAAACCTAGCGACGTACACAAAGAAATTGTCGGCATATATTCACCCAAGGGCCCGTTCCTGGGGCCACTGATAGTACCAACTAGTATACCATCGAACGAGGGTGGGGGTGTCAACCCAGTAGAACTACCAATACCTAACCGTCGGTTCCCACACTGGAATTAAATAGTTGCAAAGATAGAACCACACAGGAGACCCAAGCATGAATCAGATAAGTACTTGTAACACAGTATCATGTTGATTCCTTGTATGTAAAATGTAAGTAAGTTGTACAGCATTGAAAATGGGTAAGCATACTTTTCCCCCAAGTTGTAAATGATTGAAATATTGTATAAGCGTAAAAAGGGGCCACGAAACTCACTTGTTAAATGGTAAGTATGTATGATCGATGTAATCCCAAATGTAGAATGCAAATGAACAGTCAAACACCTATTGACAGTTATTGTTAAGCATTAATGATATGAGATAAACGCGTAACAATGATTGGTCGGTTCGGGTTGTATCGGCTGGGTCGCGTGTAACACACACAAACAGACACACGTACTAGACCTTATGTAGATCCAAGTACTAGACATTGTCGCCATCGTTGATAATATTTGAGTAAGAGTTTCGTTGTTATTGAAGAAGTGTTGAATAAGTGCAATAGTTATAAGTCGGTTGATAGTTGTAAAACGTTAGTTTAATTTGTTTAGAATAGTATTTGTGCCCTTTTTAGCGTTGACTTTAATATTTGTGGCCGAACAATGGCTACTGTGTTAATGTTACCTCAACATCACACGTCATACTCACACCACACACAAGAAGGAAAGCAAACACAACATTTACAGTCGCACGACAAGACCAGACGCACGACTCAACCTCCATACGCACGAATCAACCCTTAATCGTGCGAATCAGCTTCATTCGTACGATTGAGCCTTCATTCGTATGACTGGCATTCAGTCGTACCACACAACACCCAATCGCACGACTCAACCTCCATACGCACGAATCAATCTTCAATCGTGCGAATTAGCTACTTTCGTACGATTGAACCTTCATTCGTGCGATTGGACTCCAGTTGTGCGAATCACGCACATTCGCATACACTCAGTCGGTCACCTGACTCAATCGCACACAATCATTCATACGCATGACTCAATCGCGTACATTCATTCGCACGCATGACTCAATCGCATACAAACACACAGTCGCACGACATGCCAAGTCGCACAACTCAGTCGCACGATTGACTCAGACGCATGGTTCAGTCGCACGACTCACTCAGTCGCACGACTCAATCACATGACAGACCCAGTCGCCTGGACAGCAGAATCGCGACTGTGGTCGGGCTGAGCAGCCCCCGAGCTGCTCTAAACACGAGTTTTACACCACAAGGACTTCCAGAAACACTCTACAAACATACACAAACATGAAACACAAGCAGAAAGACCTCACACGCACCCATACGACCTTATGTGTTCGGGTTGAACCCGAACACCCGAAACCCTAGTTTGGACAGCCGTGAAAAAGCAAGAAAAGAGACAACCAAAGTCGTCTACCTGCTAGAAAGGAGTGAACTAGGCGGTAGATGGAGTCTAGACGATGAAAACGAGACCAAGCGGGTTGGATTTGGTGCTAAGATGAAAAAATGGTGTAGAGAAGAAGATGAAGAAGATAAAGAAATGGTGAAATGGTTCTAGGGCTGGAAAATGGGGCCTTTTTATACCCATTTCAAGTTTGCAAAATGACAAGTTTAGTTCCTGCACTTAACCCCCGAGTTTCCCAAATTTGTTTCGCTTGAAAAACGACTTTATTGGGTTAATTATATTAGTTATAAAAATGCATTAAATGATATTATGACTTAAGATATGGTTTTATTTGGTGACGTTTAATATATATAAAAATGATATATTTGGCGGTTTCGAAGATGAAAGTTTTAAAAGTTTTTAAGGTTAACATATGATTATAACGAATACACAAGCACAACGATGATAAGCACACATGATATCCATATAAAGAGTTAAATAAAGATGAGGAATGACCGATCAAAGAATAGTTAACGGTAAATCACGTTAATTGACGGACCTTAAGGTGACGGATGTCACAGTATCCCCCAGTTGAGAGAATTTCGTCCCGAAATTTAGCTGGAGTTAGGTCCAAGAGTGTCATCCTCGAAAAGATGTGGATATTTGAGTTTCATCTGATCTTCTCGTTCCCATGTAAACTCTGGCCCTCGTTTTGAATTCCACCTTACGTGAACAATAGGTATCCTACTGCGCTTCAGTTGCTTGACCTTTCGATCCATGATCTCAATGGGTTCCTCAACAAAATGAAGCTTTTCGTCAATCTTGATTTCCTCAATTGGCACGTGAAGGGATTCATCGGCCAAACACTTCTTGAGGTTCGACACGTGAAAAGTATCATGCACACCGCTAAGTTCTTGTGGCAACCTTAACCGGTAAGCCACTGGACCGATCCTTTCAGTGATCTCGAATGGTCCCACGTATCTAGGGGCTAACTTCCCTTTCTTTCCAAATCGAACGACTCCTTTCCAAGGGGAGACTTTGAGTAAGACTCGATCCCCAACGTTGAATTCTAGAGGCTTCCGACGGTTGTCGGCATAGCTCTTTTGGCGATCTCTTGCAGCTTTTAGTCGGTCTTTGATTTGAAAGATCTTGTCAGTTGTTTCTTGAATGATCTCTGGGCCTGTTAGTTGACTTTCACCAATCTCGGCCCAACAAACGGGAGATCAGCATTTCCTTCCATACAACGCTTCGAATGGAGCACACCCAATGCTTGTATGGTAGTTGTTGTTGTAAGAGAGCTCAATCAACGGTAGATGAGCATCCCAACTACCACCAAAATCGATTACACACGCTCTCAACATGTCTTCTAGCGTCTGTATAGTTCGTTCACTTTGGCCATCTGTCTGAGGGTGATAGGCGGTACTCATGTCTAATCGAGTGCCCATCGCTTTATGTAGTGTCTGCCAAAAACGTGAAGTAAATCTGCTATCACGATCGGATATGATTGACACCGGCACCCCGTGCCGTGTCACGACCTCTTTGATGTACAATCTCGCCAACTTATCCATCTTGTAGTCTTCTCGGATAGGCAAGAAATGTGCTGATTTCGTCATTCGATCCACAATGACCCATATCGAGTCATGACAGCTGCTTGTTCTAGGGAGTTTGGTGATGAAATCCATAGCTATGTTCTCCCATTTCCACTCGGGAATTTCAGGTTGCTGTAATAATCCCGATGGTTTCTGATGTTCAACTTTAACTTTGGAACACGTCAAGCATCTGCTGACGTATAAGGCAGTGTCTTTCTTCATGCCTGGCCACCAGTACAGATCCTTGAGATCGTGATACATCTTGTCTGCACCAGGATGAATAGAATATCGCGTCTTGTGGGCTTCATCCATGACTAAGGTACGGACACCTCCCCATTTGGGTACCCATATGCGATTCATGAAGTACTGTATACCGTCATCCTTGCGAAACATTTGTTTATCTAACCCTCGGAATTCTTCTCCCGCAAGGTTTTCTTCTCCCGCAAGGTTTTCTTCTTTCAATGCTTCACTTTGTGCAATTTGGATCTGAGCTTTCAAGTTCGTTTGAATGGTCAATCCCAACGCTCGAGCACGTAGTGGTTTCACACGTTCTTTACGGCTTAAAGCATCAGCCACCACGTTGGCTTTCCCCGGATGATACCGGATTTCACAATCGTAGTCACTAAGAAGCTCTACCCAACGTCGTTGACGCATGTTAAGTTCCTTCTGATCCAGAATATGTTGGAGGCTCTTATGATCAGTGAAGATAATGCATTTGGTTCCATACAGGTAATGCCTCCAAATCTTGAGTGCAAATACTACAGCGCCCAACTCAAGATCATGAGTTGTGTAGTTCTTTTCGTGCACTTTAAGCTGTCGCGAAGCGTAGGCAATCACCTTATCCTTCTGCATTAGCACACATCCCAATCCTTGATGTGATGCATCGTAGTATACCACAAAATCATCGGTTCCGTCTGGGAGAGACAATATAGGCGCGTTGCACAACTTCTCTTTCAACGTTTGGAACGCTTGTTCTTGTGCATGTCCCCAATCAAACTTCTTGTCTTTCTGAGTAAGCAGGGTTAATGGTTGCACGATCTTTGAGAAATTCGCGATGAAGCGACGATAGTAAACGGCCAATCCTAAGAATTGTCGTATCTCTGATGGTGTCTGGGGCGTATCCCATTTCTTCACCGCTTCGATTTTGCCGGGATCTACATGAATCCCGTCCTCATTAACCACATGACCCAAAAACTTCACTTCTCGCAACCAAAATTCGCACTTTGAAAATTTGAAAAGTTTCTCTTCTCGTAGCAGCTCTAGAATTGCCCGAAGGTGTTCTTCATGATCCTCCTTTGATCGGGAGTAGATAAGTATATCGTCTATGAACACGATCACAAACTTATCCAAGTAAGGTTTGCACACCCGATTCATCAGATCCATAAACACAGCTGGTGCGTTTGTCAGCCCAAACGGCATGACCAAGAACTCATAGTGCCCATAACGAGTCCTAAACGCTGTCTTCGGTATGTCGTCCTCGAAAACTCTTAGCTGATGATAACCAGAACGAAGATCGATCTTTGAGAAATACGAAGCTCCTTGTAGCTGATCAAACAGGTCGTCAATCCTGGGGAGAGGATATCGATTCTTCACAGTTAACTTGTTCAGTTCACGGTAATCGATGCACATGCGGAACGATCCATCCTTCTTTTTGACAAATATTACCGGTGCTCCCCACGGTGAATGACTCGGTCGAATAAAACCCTTCTCCAGTAATTCCTGTAACTGACTAGACAACTCTTGCATTTCGGATGGCGCTAGTCGATATGGCGTCTTTGCTACCGGTGTAGCTCTAGGAACCAACTCAATACGGAATTCCACCTGTCGTGGAGGAGGCAATCCAGATAAGTCATCTGGAAATACATCTGGGTAGCCCCGTACCACTAGAATATCTACTAGTTTCCTCTCTTCGTCTTTCTTTTCAACCACATGAGCCAGAAAAGCGTAGCACTGCTTTCGTAAACTCTGGCGTGCTTTCATGCAGGAAATAAGCTTTAAATTCCTTCCCGGTCGTTCTCCCTGAATCTTGAGTACTTCCCCGTTTGGCATAGGGATTCGTACTACTTTGTCCCGACAGACAATCTCTGCTCCATTTTGCGACAACCAATCCATACCCACAATCACATCAAAGCTTCCTAACTCGAAGGGTATCAAGTCTATATCGAAGGCATGGTCCTCCAATGTTAACGAGCACTTCCTAATAATCTCATCGGCCTGAACAACCCTACCATTGGCCATCTCTACAGAGTAGCTAGTTTCTAGCCTAATAGGACTCAAACCAAGCAATTGCACAAACTCAGAAGATATAAAGCTATTGTCTGCTCCAGTATCAAATAATATAGATGCGAAGTGATGATTGAGTAAGTGCGTACCCGTGACAACATTCGGGTCCTGACGAGCATCATTGGCTCCAATGACGAATGCACGTCCCCGAGCTGCATTCCCTTGAGTAGTCGGGCCTTGATTCCCAGCTATAGTCATCACCTGCTGCTGGTTGTTCCCCTGTTGACCCGGTGCCCGATTCAGCCTGGGGCACATGTTCTTGTAATGATCAGGGCTTCCACACTCATAACAAGCCCTTGCATTCCCGGCGGGGTTAACCGCGTTGACAGGGTGCTACAAGATTCGGCGCAGTTCTACAGTCTCTCGCCAAATGCCCCGGGCGCCTACAGTTCGCGCACACCCGGCACTGCACTCCTGGGGGATGATGATAGTTGCACCTGTCACATTTGGGGTGCGGCCCCACATACTCTCTCTTGGCCTGAGACACGGCCATAAAATTCTTGGTCGTCTTGACCCTCTTATCAAACCTCCCGGCACTCGACCGGCTCGATTCCCCAACGTCTTTTCTCTTCTCTGCTCCTCTGCCCAAAACCCCTGTTCTTACCATCTCATCAGTCAAAGCGCCAGCTTTCAGAATTGCGCTCTGAATAGTAGGAGGAGCGGCTGCTGTAACCATAGCCCTAATTTGAGGCGCAAGTCCCCAAATGTACCTCTCAATCCTCTTTGATTCCGGCGTGACCAGATGCGGAACCAACCTTGCCAGCTCGTGAAAACGGTCGGTATAAGCTGCATGCCTGGCCCCCACCATAGCATGATTCCAGAACTCATGCTCTAATTTCTGCATCTCGTTGAGGGGGCAGTATTCCTCGGTGATCAAAGCCTTGAACTCATCCCATGACATCTGCATCGCAGATTCTCTTCCTCTAGCTTGAACCTGGGTGTTCCACCAGGTTAGGGCCTTGCCCTGCAGTGAGCAGGTGGCATATTTGATTCTTTGGCTGTCGAGGCACTCACTAATGTCAATTACTGCCTCCATCTTTTCCAGCCACCTGGTTAGGGCTATCGCCCCACCTTTCCCATCGAATTCCCTTGGTTTGCAAGCCACAAACTCCTTGTATGAACACCCCCGTCTGGCATTCACAACCCCAGTCTCAATACCGGCTGTACCACCATTTCCGGTCTCCTGGTTGCTTTCGTTTCCGGTCGGGTTTCCGTTTCCCACCTCAGTTTCGATCCCACTGTGAGCTCTTTCTCCATTGTCTCCATCATCGTTGCCACCATTCCCGTGAGGGTGGTGTTGCTGGAGTGCATCGCTCACTTGGGCCACGATAGTAGGAATCAGTGCGGCCAACTGTTGAGCGATCAGGGCTGCCATGTCGGCGTTCCCTGTTCCCTGACTGTTACTGGCAGGAGCATCATTTGTTCTCGGTGCTCTGCCTCTGCCTCTGCCTCTGCCCCTTGGGGCTTCACTCCCGCCACTATTGCTGCGGGTAACTCTTCGAGGCGGCATTTTCTAATCATAGAAAAGTAAACACATAAGCTTAAATCATTTCAAAGTGTATTATCCATAACACTCACCAAGTCCGGTATTCCAAGGTAATATCACACTTATTGTCATCACACATCGCATGCATTTCGTGTAGTTCTCACACCATGATTTGGTAATGTCTCAACAATAGTCCATCATAACAGTTGTAAATCCATGTATATAATCACGTTTAGTCTAGCGGAGGTTGTCTATTTCTTCCTCTTTCGAGGTTTCAGACATAGCCTCCTCAGGGTTAATCTCAATGTCCAAGGTCAAGCGCATAGCGTGATCTGTGAAGATCTCTTCGGGTTCATTACCCAGATTTTGATAAACCAACTCGGCGCGCAGAGGGAACGGAAGATCCAATAGAAGCATCCCATAAAAGAGTGAGCACAAGGGCTCTCTCATAGGGTGAAAGATCACATAACAGATAGATGAACAAATCAAGCATCGAGGAACACATACACGAGATATAATATGCATACAGAGTCCTAGCATGCAAATCTACATGAAGGTTCCTAGGTTATAGTCTAGGTCAAGCGTATTGCCTAATTCTCTATAACCAATGGCTCTGATACCAATCTGTCACACCCCCGCTAAAAGCGGAAACACGGGGATGTAACGAGATCGGGATCGTCATAACACATGGTAAGCGATAGAGATGCAATATATATAAATGATGACAAGCGTGTCATGACGACACCCGACAACAAGGGGACTTGTGTCGTGTTTAGTCAATGTTCACGACAACATAGCCATAAGCATAAACATGATAATGATTCACATAACCAAATAAGATGAAATTGTAATATGAATTCCCACAACCCGGGAACAAGTTTCAAAAGATTGTAATTGTTTACACATATCAACATTGTTCATAATAATTTTTTGTCAAAATATGTTAAGTCCCAAAAATGCATCCTAGGGTCTCCACTAAGGCAGCACACCTAGATTCCTGAACTTGCATGATCACCTGAAAAGATATGCTCAAAACGGTCAACATAATTGTTGGTGAGCTCGCAGGTTTAAGTAATAAAAATGTAAGTGATACTGTATAAAGTAAGCGTAATGGAATACCGTGAATACAGTTATATACACAAGTAAAATCACATGACATGAGCTTTGCAACCAAACCTAGCGACGTACACAAAGAAATTGTCGGCATATATTCACCCAAGGGCCCGTTCCTGGGGCCACTGATGGTACCAACTAGTATACCATCGAACGAGGGTGGGGGTGTCAACCCAGTAGTACTACCAATACCTAACCGTCGGTTCCCACACTGGAATTAAATAGTTACAATGATAGAACCACACAGCAGACCCAAGCATGAATCAGATAAGTACTTGTAACACAGTATCACGTTGATTCCTTGTATGTAAAATGTAAGTAAGTTGTACAACATTGAAAATGGGTAAGCATACTTTTCCCCCAAGTTGTAAATGATTGAAATATTGTATAAGCGTAAAAAGAGGCCACGAAACTCACTTGTTAAATGGTAAGTATGTATGAGCGATGTCATCCCAAATGTAGAATGCAAATGAACAGTCAAACACCTATTGACAGTTATTGTTAAGCATTAATGATATGAGATAAACGCGTAACAATGATTGGTCGGTTCGGGTTGTATCGGTTGGGTCGCGTGTAACACACACAAACAGACACACGTACTAGACCTTATGTAGATCCAAGTACTAGACATTGTCGCCATCGTTGATAATATTTGAGTAAGAGTTTCGTTGTTATTGAAGAAGTGTTGAATAAGTGTCAATAGTTATAAGTCGGTTGATAGTTGTAAAACGTTAGTTTAATTTGTTTAGAATAGTATTTGTGCCCTTTTTAGCGTTGACTTTAATATTTGTGGCCGAACAATGGCTACTGTGTTAATGTTACCTCAACATCACACGTCATACTCACACCACACACAAGAAGGAAAGCAAACACAACATTTGCAGTCGCACGACAAGACCAGACGCACGACTCAACCTCCATACACACGAATCAACCCTCAATCGTGCGAATCAGCTTCATTCGTACGATTGAGCCTTCATTCGTATGACTGGCATTCAGTCGTACCACACAACACCCAATCGCACGACTCAACCTCCATACGCACGAATCAACCTTCAATCGTGCGAATTAGCTACTTTCGTACGATTGAACCTTCATTCGTGCGATTGGACTCCAGTCGTGCGAATCACGCACATTCACATACACTCAGTCGGTCACCTGACTCAATCGCACACAATCATTCATACGCATGACTCAATCGCGTACATTCATTCGCACGCATGACTCAATCGCATACAAACACACAGTCGCACGACTCAGTCGCACGACATGCCCAGTCGCACAACTCAGTCGCACGATTGACTCAGACGCATGGTTCAGTCGCACGACTCACTCAGTCGCACGACTCTATCGCACGACAGACCCAGTCGCCTGGACAGCAGAATCGCGACTGTGGTCGGGCTGAGCAGCCCCCTAGCTGCTCTAAACGCGAGTTTTACACCACAAGGACTTCCAGAAACACTCTACAAACATACACAAACATGAAACACAAGCAGAAAGACCTCACACGCACCCGTACGACCTTATGTGTTCGGGTTGAACCCGAACACCCGAAACCCTAGTTTGGACAGCCGTGAAAAAGCAAGAAAAGAGACAACCAAAGTCGTCTACCTGCTAGAAAGGAGTGAACTAGGCGGTAGATGGAGTCTAGACGACGAAAACGAGACCAAGCGGGTTGGATTTGGTGCTAAGATGAAGAAATGGTGTAAAGAAGAAGATGAAGAAGATGAAGAAATGGTGAAATGGTTCTAGGGCTGGAAAATGGGGCCTTTTTATACCCATTTCAAGTTTGCAAAATGACAAGTTTAGTCCCTGCACTTAACCCCCGAGTTTCCCAAATTTGTTTCGGTTGAAAAACGACTTTATTGGGTTAATTATATTAGTTATAAAAATGCATTTAATGATATTATGACTTAAGAAATGGTTTTATTTGGTGGCGTTTAATATATATAAAAATGATATATTTGGCGGTTTCGAAGATGAAAGTTTTAAAAGTTTTTAAGGTTAACATATGATTATAACGAATACACAAGCACAACGATGATAAGCACACATGATATCCACATAAAGAGTTAAATAAAGATGAGGAATGACCGATCAAAGAATAGTTAACGGTAAATCACGTTAATTGACGGACCTTAAGGTGACGGATGTCACACTGAATATGTTGCTAATGCAAGTTGCTGTTCACAAATCATTTGGATTCAACAGCAAATGCGCGACTACGGTTTGCAATTTTCTAACACCCCTATTTTTTTTGATAATTCTGCTGCTATTGCTATCACCAAAAATCCGGTCCAACATCCTAAAACTAAACACATCGGTATTAAATATCACTTTATACGTGACTATTTTGAAAAGAAATTAATCGATGTTGTTAAAATTAATACGGATTTTCAACGCGCCGAACTCTACACAAAAGCATTTGATAAACCGTGGTTTTTATATCTTTTAGAGGTTAATGGCGTGAAAAAGAAAAGTGATGTGATTCTAGAGGAAGAAAGTGCGTAGTCCGACAAGTTTTTTAGTTTCTTTTTATTTTCTTTTATTTATTTTATTTTCCTGTCTATTAAAATCCAAAAACACAAAAATATTTTTGGTTTTAGAATTTTAGGGGGAGAATAGGTTAGTTTAGTATTTAATTCGTGCAATATTAAATTACTTAAAAAAAGAGGGAGGAGGGCAACTTAGCTAAAAGAAATGGAATCAAATATGTGATTCTGATTCAACGCTTATGGAAAATGATAGTACACAGGGAACAAATTGTTTGGGACCTCAAAAGCACTTAAATGATAAAGATGCAAAATTCAAATTATAAGTCTGAGAAGTCTAAGCAAAATAAAAAGGAAAAATGATAGTAAAACTAGTCTGCTATTGAGGTAACATAGAGAAAGTATACCTAGAGGTTGTTAGTCCATTATATGATGTGTCGGTAGATTCAACACAATAGATGAGTAGACCTCATTGGTGATTTAAATTCAAACTAAGTTGTTCAACTTGCTGTGGGTTCCCATCTTATCCCTGGTTAACACAATCAACGTATTTCCAATAAGGGGTGAAGATCAAAATAAACGCCACAAATGTGTGCGGATGACCATAAAAATGAGCAAAGCACAAGAAAAAAATGTTAAACGCAGTCAAGCTAATGACTAATCTTGTTGGTGCGTTACGTGCAAAAAGAAAAAAAAAATGCTCTCACAAGAAGATAGGTTGTGTGCCTCTCTGTTGTGCGATGGCACTAACCTGAGGATAAGCATAACCTAAATATTCTAGAATTCATTGTTGTTTGCGCCTCTCTGCTGTGCGATGACACTGACCTGAGGCTTGGCATCTCTTTGAAAGCTCTTAGAATAGTTTCTTTTTGTCAAATACCCGTAGACCGCTCAAAAATCTCCTGAGGAATCTTGATTACCATATAAGCGTGGGATCCACAAATGCCTGTTGAAATAATATAACCTAACTCATCACCAATGTGAGTCAAAAATCAGTGTATGGATTTAAGAGGACACATATACTGACAATCATCGTGACTGTAATTCTTGACAGTCAAAATCATTGTGTGCATCTTATAGCTCTAGTATGATTTCCTAAAATTGCTATTGACTCTCGGTCAAAACAAGAATCTAGCATCAAAATGTTTTATTAAAATGTACCAAATGATTCTGATATACATGTATGATTCCATAATGAATCGTTCCAGAAATGAGCAAATTAACTTGAAGTTGTGCTTTTCAGGAAGAAAAATCTGCTAGACGATTTTCTAAAAGATTTCAATCCATCTCTAATCAAAAAACCAAAAAATATGTCTTGTTTTTCCTTTAAATTTCAAAGTTGTTTTCTATTTTATAGTCTTTTGTAATGTAGACGTCGGACTATACAACTAGATGAATTATGTGAATCACTCACTAAAGGGGTCACGTCTGAGGTGACCAATCAGTTTCAAATTAAAAGGATCACGTCTGATGTGATCAAATGTTTTCAAATTAAAAGGATCACGTCTGAGGTGATCAAATGTTTTCGAATTAAAAAAGATCACGTCTGAGGTGACCAAATCTGTTCAAATTAAAAGGATCACGTCTGAGGTGATCAAATGATGTTTAGTTAAAAAGGTCATGTCTGAGATGATCATTGTTCATAATGTTATATCAAAAGGTAAAACTTTAAGTGTGTGAAAGTGTATGAGGTCAAACTCATAAGTATGAGCCAATCGCACGATTGGACCATAAGTATGAGCCAATCGCATGATTGGACCATAAGTATGAGCTAATCGCACGATTGGACCATGAGTATGGGGCAATCATACGATTGGACCATGAGTATGGAACATCCATACGACTAGATCACCAGAATGAACCATACGTATGACTGGATGAAGGAGTATGAGCCAGTCGCACGACTGAACCCCTGTCGCACGATTGAAGCATGCGTATGGGTACAGTCACACGAATGAACATTAAAAGCAGTATAAATAGAGGGGTCAGTTGGTCGTAACCCTTACCACCCTTCAAAGCATTCAGAAAAACTCTCATACGTAGACACTCTACCCAAATTGCATTTTACCTTGATTACTTGCCGATTGTGATCCTAACCGTTTTCTCATTCATCTACAGGTATTGTGAGACTGAAATCGATCTAAATGACCAGTGTAATCAAACCCTAACTAACTAAATCGACTCAAATCAAGAAATTAGTAAAACTCTTCAAATAGACCACTTAAATGGACATAATCGTTGAAATAAAGGACATTAGGTGATATTAGAGTCCCTGCTAACCTAATGAGTCTAAACACGACGTCTAACATCAAGTTTTGACCAAGATTCAAGGTTGGAGTGTTCAACCATGTAGGATGCGAATGGACATGCTAATGAACTTCAGTCGCACGATTGAGCCAGACGCACGATTCAATCGCACGTATAAATCATGCGCATGGGTTCAGTCGCACGACTGATTCAACCGCATGGCATAGCATACGACTAAGTTCAGTCGCAGACTCAGTAGCACGACTAAACTCAGTCGCAGGCTCAATCGCACGACTGAACTCAGTCGTATGGTTCAATCGCACGACTGAGCTAGTTTGATCAAAACAGTTTAAGTTCCTACTATCTTCTGTTATGCACTAATCTAATGTATATGTTTCTTGTGTTGCAGCAACATGGCTGATAGATGGTCCATGAGCCCCAAGCACAACATCTGTGCTCACTTAGATGCTACTACTCGGAATGCTTCCAAGTTTGCAGGGATCATTGCCTTTCTAAGGAGATCAAGGATCTTCAAGACCATATCTACACCGTGCACTCCATACAGATCACTCGAGCAGACCTTCTGGGAAGGGGCTACTGTTGACAGGTCCACTGAGCCCTACAGCATCCGGAGCTCAATCTTCGGACAGGAGATCAGTATTACTGCAGCCGATCTTAGGCAAGTCCTGGATCTAGGTGAAGATGGTGACCACCCGACCAAGCTACACCCTTTGACAGTTAGGGGCTGCTTTTTGCGGATGAAGTACACTGGGGACATCAACGTAGGTGTGCTAAATAAAAGCAACCTGTGCCCCCAGTTTAAGTACTTAGCTCACGCCATCATCAAGTGCATTGCGTTGAGGAGAGGAGGATTTGACGAGATGTCAGATCAAATCCAGAATGCATATGTTGCTCTGGTGCCGAACCACCCGTTCAGTTTCTCCCAGATGATATTCTCATACATGGTTGAGAACATAAAGGCTAAGGGGAAGGAGGGGTTCTGCATGTACCCAAGATTTCTACAAATGATCATTGATCAGAAGCTCCCTTCACTGCCTAAATAGAGGGAGGATGCAGTTGTTTTGGAGATTATGGATGATACGACACTGGGTCGGATGAAGGTCTATCGAGGAAAGCAAGTAAAGCCCTCGGTGAGGAGACTGTTTGGTCACTTGGCCAACGCGGAGTACGTGGCGCCATCTCGCAAGAAGTGGCGTCACGACGACAGTGACTTTGACGTCAAGCCCATCATGGCACCCATAGACGAAGACGACGATGATGACGACGATGATGATTGAGGTCAAGGTGGTGAGGCACCTAGTGGAACTGAAAGTGTTGCCTTCCACCAAGACTTCTTGGTCGATGAGGATGAGGAGCCGGATGATGAGCCGTTAGTGAGGACTGTCGGTAGCCGAGTTGTGGCCACAAACAGAGGGATCGAGGCGGTTGGCGGATGCCAGGCTGAGTCGAGGGGTGCTGCTGCTGATGTTTCTGATCCTACGTACACCCCTGACAAGTCCAGCAGCCAAGGGGGAGCGCCTATAGCAAAGGGCTCCAGGATGAAGAGAATGGCTAACCCTCATGGCAAAAAGGGTAAGAGGCCGAGGTTTACATTGATTACATCTTTTGCCACAGCCACCACCACTGCCACAACTACCACCACTACCACATCACCTACCACCACCACCACAACTACTACTTCCACCACCACTACTCCCACTACTACTGTCACTCCTCCCACTACTACTATCACTCCTCCCACCACTACTATTATAGCCACTCCACCACTATCCACTCCCATTCCCCCTTCCATCTTCACCGCATCCACCATAACAACCACAACTCAACAAGCCGGTACATCCACCCAAGCCTCAATGACCCGTGACTCCACTCTACCCACTGTTGGGTTAGAGGAACAGCCGGCAAACCTTAATAGGTTGGTGCTAAAGCTGTTAGCTACAGATCACATGTGGGCAAATCAGATTAACCAGCTGATAGCGGTCAACAACACCTAAGGCAAGCAGATCGTTCAGTTGACAGAGAAGAATACTCAGTATGAGAGAGCTTTAGGCCGAGCTCACCAAGCACTACAGAGTCAAAATGAGCTGGTGATGGCGTCGGTAAAGAAGATAGAGGAGCTTGAAAAGAAGAACAAGAAGATACTCCTAAAGCTTAAGGGATCAAAGAGCGAGCCATTGAAGATCAAGAATGGTGATGATGGTGATGATGATGGTGATGATGATGATGATGATGATAAGGATGAAGATGATTGCAGGACCGGTGTAACACCCGGTTATTTATTATTTTGAAGCCGACGAAGGAAGAAAAAGGAAATAAAGTCTAAAGTCGAGGGACCAAACTCGCCAACGAAAGAAAGTCGGGCGAGTGGGAGTATATAGGGAGAGGGCAGCCCTTACCCTCTCCCCCACACTCAGAAATCAGCCATTTAGAGAGGAGAAGAGGTAAAGAAGAAGAAAAGAGGGAAAAAGAGGTCGGTTCGGGTGGTTCGGGTGGCCAAACTCGTTGTGTAGCAAGACAAATCGAAGCCCTTGTCGTTGTGCTCGTTTGTGTGAGTTCTAGGACCCCACTTTTACTTGTTTTCAACCGATTTTGGGGCTGGAAGGCATCAAAAACCCGTTTTTGTGTGTATGTGTTTGACCCATTTGGGTGTGATGTGTGTGATGCGTTTCGTGTATGTTTCCGGGCTTGTGTGCGCTTGTATGGTATTGTGGTATGCATTCCTAAGGTGTAGGATGGTTGATTTAGGCTTAGAATGGGTTTGGATGAGCTTGGAGGCCGAAAATGGCAGATTGGGTTCGGGATGAACTCCATTCTGCATCAGCTAGGGCTAGGCGACCGAATGGAGGCCATACGGCCGATTGAGAGGCGATGGAGGTTCATTCGCCCGATTGGGATTCATTCGCACGATTGAGGGTTCAATTGCACGACTAATGTTTCATTCGCACAATTGGGAGTCCAGTCGCATGGGGAGTCATACGATTGAGGGTCCAGTCGCATAGGTGCTTAGTCGTATGAGTTCATTCGCATGAGATCAGTCGCATAGGTTCTCATTCGCATTAGTCCCATCCGCATGAGGTCCATACGCACGACTGGATGTCCATTCGCATAGATGTTCATCCGCATGAGTCCAATCGCATGATGTTCAGTCGCATGAAGGCAATGTGACTGAAGGGTGTCCATACGCACGAATAGGGTTGCTGCACCCGAAGGAAAGTGTAGTTAGACTTCTGGCTTTCGGGGGAAAGTGCAGATGTAAGTTTTGACGTAAAGGTTCCCGTAAGAGCATGTAAGATAACTGTTATGGCCTTAGAAAGCATGTAGGTCATAGTGATGATGATGTTGCATGTTTATGCATGATGCATGTTATGTATGTATGATGTTGCCCTGTATGACGTGATGTTGATGCATGTTAATGTTCCTTAGTATGATGTATGTTTATCTTTCCTATGGCTTTACGTGTTATGATAATGAATGAAATGAAGTATTATGTAACGTAAAGCGGAAAGAAATGAAAAGTCTTGCATGCATCGGATAACGGGTCCTTCTTTGTGATTGACCATTTATGTAGAACCTCTACCGCTTACCCCTAGTACTGCGGCATACGCTCAGCTGTTCAATTATTGACTTCGGCCCAGTAGCTAAGACTGTTCGGGGTGTAGCATATGGTATTGGTACGGATGATATCCGATGCGCAATTAAAGTTATATGGAACGAATGAATGAATGAATGAAGGAGATAATAAAGATGTTAACTATGTGTACGTATGATGTGTGATCATGCAAAAGTAACGAATGGTTTTAAATGAAAGTAAAGTATGTTTTATTATAAAACTAGAACTCACTGAGCAACGCTGACATTTTATATGTTTTCCAGTTGGCAGGTAATGATTGCTGAGGATGGCATGGGAAGGCTACTCGGCTCTTTTCGGATGGCATCCATTTATAAAGCTTTTGTGATATAATGCAAACATGTATTTTGTAATCGGATAATGATGTATTATTTGGCAAAAGTGTTTATAATGAAATGAGATGTCATTTTTGAATGTTTCCGCTGCAATATTTTCATGAGACAAATCTATTTATATGTTTTATGCGCGATGAATGACCAACTGTAGGCGTCCCGGGAACGGGGCCTTACAACTGTTGAAGGGGTGGTCACTTACAACACAACAACACAAAGAGGAGATTAACCAAACTTAATCAAACAGTAAACTGGATTAACCACAATAATGATACTAAGAACACAAGTAACAAGTAAGAGACAGAACAAGAGATTGGGTTTCAAGGATGCAGTATATTGCTTTCTCAAGTTCTATTACAAGTGTTACAAAGCATGAACAAAGATACTAGAACATGGAATACTTATACTACAACCTACAGCCGGCTATACTTTGAAAGCCAGCTGGATACAATTGACTAGACACAAACAAAATCAATTGTAGAATCAAAAGGCATATCTGCCTTTTGACCTTGTGACTATGACATGCCATAGCTCACATCCTTATCTATTACAAAAAGGATAAAGTACATAAAGTAGAAAGTTATAGACTCAAGACCTCAATGTACAGTTACCAAAAGCATGGACCTTTTCACCAACTCATGGAACAGTACATGGCTTCGGATAAAGCATGTTACTAAAAGTCTTCGAAAGAAATCTGTCTTCATAAGATGAAGCTTTGGAAGACTTTGTCTCTGAGGCTTCGGAAGACTTCATATTTGGCTTCGGAAGATATTGGTCTTGGCTTCGGAAGATATTGGTCTTGGCTTCGGAAGATTTTACACTTAGAATATTTCTAGTGTATGGTGTAAAACTTCCGAAGCAATTCTACTTCAGTTCTTTAGTGCATTGCTTGCAGAGAGACTTTGGATGTTTTGGTTTGCATCAGACTTATAGGAATCCTTAAAATCATGACCATACCCTTAATCATAGTTCCTTGTGACTTGACTTGGAAGAAAGTGTAAGTCAATCAGTTCTCCACACTTAATCTTCTGCTTGATTACCCTTATTTGCTCATCCATTGTGGATAGAGACATAGGGCCAAGTCTCCTTATGTTATGGATGTTTTGGTTTGCATCAAACTTATAGACTACTAACATCTCAAGATCCAATTGAGAATCAAAGTGATCACAAGGTCAAAACCATAAGATGTGATCAAGGGACTGAATTCAAGAATCAGATCCTTGATGTTTCTAATGTATCAAGGATTTGATTCTTGAATTCAGTCCCTTAACCTCCACTTCAGGTGGGACTTGACTTGGAAGAGAGTGTAAGTCAATCAGTTCTCCACTCTTAATCTTCTGCTTGATTACCCTTATATGCTCATCCATTGTGGATAGAGACATAGGGCCAAGCCTCCTTCCGAAGAATCCATACAGCTTCAAGAAGTTCATCATCCTTTGTCTGTCACCCTAATCAAACATAGGGTAATCAAGGCCCTATGTTTTGGATGTTTTGGTTTGCATCAGACTTATAGACTACTAACATCTCAAGATCCAATTGAGAATCAAAGTGATCACAAGGTCAAAACCATAAGATGTGATCAAGGGACTGAATTCAAGAATCAAGTCCTTGATACATTTTGTGATGAAAAAGGTATTACAAGACAATATAGTGCTCCCAGGACTCCTCAGCAAAATGGTGTTGCTGAGAGGAGAAACAGGACACTAATTGAAGCTGCAAGAACTATGTTGTCTGACTCTAAACTTCCCATCACCTTCTGGGTAGAGGCAGTAAATACTGCTTGCTATGTGCAAAATAGAGTTTTAGTAGTTAAGACACATGGTAAGACTCCTTATGAACTTTGGCACAAGAGAAAACCTTTCATTGGTTTTCTCAGGTCATTTGGATGTCCTTGCACCATCTTGAATACCAAGGATCAAATTGCCACGTTTGCTGAGAAATCAGATGATGGACACTTCATTGGATACTCTTCCCAAGCTAAGGCTTATAGAGTATACAATCTCAGAACTAGAATTGTTGAGGAGTCAGCCAATGTGACTTTCAATGAACACACACCCTGTGTGGCTGGTTCTGGTCCTGATTGGCTATTTGATCTTGATTTAGTTACCAACTGTTTTAACAAATCTTGGAGAATGTTTCAGGATCTGCAGAAAATTTAAGTACAGGTGATCCTGATCCAAGATTTGAGCTAGGAAGACCTTCAACTCATACATCTTCAGCTCCAGTTGGAACTACTTCAGCAAATGAGGTTTCTATCAGCACTACAATGATAAATTCAGCTGATACATCTGGGGTGCCTTCAAATTCCAGCTCAGAGGCTCCACAACCAAATAAAGATACCTCAATTGTGGAAGACAACAATGGTGATGGTGAAAGTGATCAGGAATTTCTTGATGCTAACAACCACACCATAGATGACAATATCAATGATGTCACACACTCACTAGATCAAGTCATTCTTGATAAGTGTAGTGATGTGGAGGGTGAATCATCTATGCCAGATCTAAATTTCTCAGCAACTTGCTGTGATCCCTCAGCTTAGGATCCACAAGTCTCACCCCACCACAAACATCATTGGAGATGTTGTCACAGGGGTAAGAACAAGAGGACAAACCCATGAAGCAAATGTTTGTCTTCACTCTTGTTTCTTATCCCAGATAGAGCCAAAGAAAGTTGATGAGGCTCTAAAGGATGGAAGTTGGGTTGAAGCTATGCAACAAGAGTTGCTTCAATTCAAAAGGCAAAAAGTTTGGGACCTTTATCCTCTTCCACATGGGAAGACTACCATTGGAACCAAATGGGTGTTTAGGAATAAGAAGGATGATAGAGGCATTATCATCAAGAACAAGGCAAGACTAGTTGTTCAAGGATACACACAAGAAGAAGGGATTGACTACACTGATGTCTTTGCTCCTGTAGCAAGATTAGAAGCTGTTAGGATATTCCTGGCATTTTCTGCATCCAAGAACTTCAAAGTCTTTCAACTTGATGTAAAGTGTGCTTTTCTGTATGGAGTGATTGATGAAGAGGTATATGTCAAACAGCCTCCTGGTTTTGTAGATCCTGATCATCCTGATTATGTCTGCAAGCTTGACAAAGCCCTTTATGGGCTGCATCAGGCACCCAGGAAGTGGTATGAGACATTATCTGAGTATCTTTGTAAACATGGATACAGGAGAGGTACTATAGATGGAACTTTCTTCATCAAAAGACAGGGAAATGACTTATTGCTAGTTCAAGTGTATGTAGATGACATCATCTTTGGTTCAACTAATCCAAAGCTCTACAAAGACTTTGAGAAGCTGATGAAAGACAGATTTAAAATGAGTGCAATGGGAGAACTCAATTTCTTTCTGGGAATTCAAGTGAAGCAAGTTGAAGATGGCATCTTCATAAGTCAGTCAAAGTATGTTCAGGACATACTCAAGAGGTTCAACATGACTGATTGTAAGATTGCTAACACACCCATAGCCAGAAACCACTCCCTTGGACCTGATCTTGAGGGGGAGTGTGTAGATGAACACTTATACAGGGCTATGATTGGGTCTCTTATGTATCTTATAGCTAGCAGGCCTGATATCATGTTTGCTACATGTATTTGTGCAAGATATCAAGCCAACCTTAAGATGACTCACCTAATCACGGTCAAAAGGATTTTAAGATACCTCAAAGGTGCTTTAACACTTGGTTTATGGTATCCAAAGAATCCTGACTTCAATCTGTATGCTTATACAGATAGTTTGTAACATGACTGCAAAGTCCACATTTGGGGGATGTCAATTCCTTGGTGGAAGGGTCGTCTCATGGCAATGCAAGAAACAAACCTGTGTGTCTGCATCAACTGCTGAGGCTGAATACATTGCTGCTGCAAGCTGCTGTGCTCAAGTGCTTTGGATTCAAAATCAGATGCTAGACTATGGATCTAACTTCAAGGAGACTCCTATCCACATAAACAACAATAGTTCTATCTCTATCACTGAGAACCCTGTGCAGCACTCAAGGACCAAACACATCAATATCAGGTATCATCTAATAAGAGATAACTATGAAAAGGGATTAATTAAACTAGTCAAAGTTCATACAGATGAACAATATGCTGATCTGTTTACAAAAGCTTTTGATGAACAGAGATTTAAATATCTAATATCAGCTATTGGGATGATTACCTTTGAGTAGATCTTTTCTTAAAACTAATTCTAATTATTTCATAAAAATATGTGTGTCCTAAGTTGTCTAGTTCATCACTTTCATAAGCTCATGTTTTCTTTAGATATAAAATCCTTTTTGAAGACTTTCCTTAGACTCTTGAAATTTTTCTGATCCTTCGGAAGATATATTTTTACCTTCGGAAGAAAATCATGTCTTCAAAATAAATAACTGTCTAAGAAATTTTACCTTCGGAAGAAGTCTCGATCTATCTTCCGAAGCTTAAATACTTGTCTCAGACACTTATTTGTTTTTAAGGACTTTTTCCTTCCGAAGCAAAATTAACTCTCGGAAGCTTTGTTGTTTTATATACAAAGCAATCAAGTGTTTATTTCTCTTCCGAAGCAAAATTTTCAAGATTCTCGGGAAAATCTTCCGAAGTCAATTTAGCTTCGGAAGCTTTTTCATTAAAACTTCCATAGATAATTTACCTTCGGAAGCTTTTTGAATTCCAAGAAAACTACTTTTTGAACAAAAGCAAACTACTTTTTCAGAGGTGGGACCGACATTCGGATTTCAAAGTTTATCCTCTTTCATTAACTTTGGTTCAAATCCTTTTCACATAAATACCCAACGGTTCCCCCTCTCCCTCACTATCTTCTTCAATTCTACTATTCCTCAAACCTAATTCCCAAAACCGCCTTTGCTTTTCACCTTTCTTCATCCTTAAGCTTCTCAAATGTTCAACCTTAACCGCAGAAACAACCCAGATTTCTCCATGCAACTTCACAGGCAACACAACCAGGTTGCTCTGTTAAGCTCTGAGAAAGATGAAAGTTTCTCAGAGATTTGCTAATTCTTAACTCTATCAAATTACTTCACCTCCCTAACCATTGATCCTACTCTCTATGAGGATCATTTTCTTGAATTTTGGAAGACCTGCCAAGAGGTCATCATGGATGGGGAGAAGGCACTGTCTGCCACAGTGCAAGGGAGGACAATATTCATCACTCCGGCCATCATCAACACTCATTTGCAGCTGGATGATGAAGAAGGTGAGTTGTCCTTCCCAAAGGAAGTTGTCAATCATTCCTTTGAGCAGATGGGCTATGAGGGGGATTTCTCTATAAAGACCTTCAAGAAAGGGAAGGTCTCATCCCAGTGGAAATACCTACTCCATGTGGTTATCCACAGCTTGTCAAACAAGCATGGAGGGTGGGACCAGATTCCTGAAGATCTCTCCTTCATAGTGCATGGAATGGTTCAAGGGGTCAAGTTCAGGTACTCTCAATTTGTTTATACAAACTTGCTTGCTAACTTGGACTCCTTAGAGTATTATATGTTTCCTAGATATGTTCAACACATTCTTAACTGTGAACTGGGCTCACAGTTGAGGGAGACAGATAATATTCTTAAATTGGGACAGATGAAGCCCGGCATCTTGAAAATCATGAAGAAGCCAACTGTAGGCTTCTCAGGGGTAGAAACAGCCCTTGTCCCCAAAATGTTAGAGCTCATTGCTCAAGGTGACAACCTAGCAACACAAGCTAGTGTTGAACCCACACCTTCTACCTCTCTACCACTAAAAAGGCCTCAAGTAACCCTCACCTACCAAAGAAAATCCAAACGAACCCCTGCTCAAGCTATTGAGTCTGTGCAGGTCCCCATATACTCACCTTTACAGGAGGAAGTGGCCACTAGAGCTCCCACTTTCCCTGAGGAGCAAACCACTCCCATCTCTTCAACTATCAGGGCTGAGGTTCCTCATGCTCACCCTGATAAGCTCACAAGCCCAACTGCCTTAAGCCTTCACTCTGAGTCTCAACACTCAAGTGAACAACCTTCAGGGGACAATTACCATCCCCAGCCTTTAGATCTAAATCAACCCATTCCCAACCTTTCCTTCTATACTGATGAAGACTTAGGTTTCAGTGAGTACCATGAGTCTCTCTTCTCTTCCCCTACTCAAAGAGAGATGAGTACTCCTGAGTCTCCTCAGTCTAGCCCACATCAGTCACCTTTAACTGAGGTGGACACTTCTGAACCTGTTCAGGATGTCCATATGGAAGAGGCTCTCACTTTTGCAAGTGATTACATCATTAAGACCTCAACCATGGCAACTCAGCCCACTGACATCTCAACTGAGATTGCCAGTGAGCAGAGGAAAACCACCAGCCAAGAACCTCAAGCTGGTGGTGAGAGAGAGGACTTTGGTCTAATCATCTCATCCCCCAATGATTCTTCTGATGAAGAAGAGGGGAATCTGAGACTAAAGGTGCAAAAACTGTCAAAAACATGCTCCTATTTAGTCTCTAAGGTTAGTCACCTTGAATCTCAGGTGGCTACCTTACACAACAGGGTCAATGATCAGCAACTTGAGACTTCATATCTTAAGGAGAAACTAGCTGGGAGACCTTTAAGAAGAGCTCAACTAGGAACACAAGAACCTGTGGATGTGATTGATCTATCCTCCAGCTCACCTATGCAAGTAGGTGATGCTACCAAAAAGGGGGAGAAAGTCCTTGCAGCCACAGAACCTGGGAGTTCTTCACAGAGAATGGACATTGAGGACTCACCATCCTCACTTGCAATTGTGCATTCTCAACAACTTCCTCAAGTTCACATTAATGTGGACTCTATAGACTCTATCATCAGGAGTCTCTTTGAGGAAGGTATACCAAGGGCTATGTCATCCTCACCTCAAGGAACTTCAAATTACATAATTGGATGGAGGTATGATGCTGATAGAAGAGCCCTTATTCTTCACAGAGTTCAAGGGCAACAAGAAGTATTTGATTTTCAAACTTTGAACTTCTATGAAGGTCTGGATCTAGTCAACATGCCACTTGTCAACCCAAGCAACTCAAGACAAGCTGACAGATTGGCTCAAAGAATCCAAGACAGGATCACTGCAGAGTTCAGCTTAAGAAGGAGACTTAGGCAATCAGGTAATGCCATCGGTCAACTGGATGTTGAGGCAGACCCTAAGATTAGTTTCATAGGGGAAACCTTGACTGAAGGCCCAGTGGCAGAACCTGAGACCCCTGTCTCATCATCATCAACTGCTGAAGAGATCCACATTCCTTCTGAGACACCTGCTGGTGAAGGTGCTTCTCAACCTCTCTTTGCCCAGAGCATGGATGCTACACCAGGCAATGAAGGCCAAACCTCTATCCACCCTAAGTCACAAAGGTCTGTTGGTGACAAAGGGAAAAGGATTTTGACTCCTAAGGAGATTGAGGAGGAGGAGAGAGAGAGGAAAAGGAGGCTGAGGGGAGAAAGTTCCTCTGCTGAGTCTTCAAGACTCATGGAGTCTGCTATCAGGGCTGCCCCCAGACCAGATACTCAGAATGATGAGTTAAGGGCAGTCAGGATAAATTATCTGCAGTCAAGGAACTATGATATAGACAATATCATCTCTCTGCCCTTAGATGAGCTAAATGAACTGGCTGACATGAAAGTGTCAAGAGAGATGAAAGAAAAACAGGATGCAAGGTTATTTCTCCAATTCAAAGAGGAGAAGAGACAGAAAAGACTCTACAAGCATGCTCCTACTCTCTCCCCAATTCAAGAAAGCCCTGTACAAGAATATGTGATTCAATAAGAACCTCAGGTAGACAAAGAAGAAGATAGGATCAAAATGATCAACTACTGAGTGCCACAGGCTTCTATCAGGCAGATGCACTTCTTCCCTTATCTTATGACTATGTTGAGTTTGAGTACTTAAAACAACTTGAGCTTGAGTTAGTCAAAGACGGAAAGACAACTAAGAAGAAGCTAAGGGAAGAAGCTGCAAAGTCAAGAGCCATCATCCAAAAGAGTATGAAGAAGTCTGCTGACAGACAAAGGATGATGAGCTTCTTGAAGCTATATGGATTCTCTGGAAGGAGACTTGGCCCTATGTCTCTATCCACAATGGATGAGCATATAAGGGTAATCAAGCAGAAGATTAAGAGTGCAGAACTGATTGACTTACACTCTCTTCCAAGTCAAGTCCCACCTGAAGTGGAGGTTAAGGTTGAACAACCTGAGACAACACAACCCGGACCTCCTGCTGAGCCTCAGCAAGCTTCATCTTCTGATCCACAGCAGGGTCAAACTCCCTCTCCTTCTGAACCTGTGAGGGAGGAACACCCAACTGAGAAAGACAAGGATGATCAACAAGGTGCTGCAGACCAGTCTTCTCAGTTAAAGTCATCTAAGAGGAAGAAGAGGATGGCTTCTAAACCAAAGTCTAAGAAGAAGAAGCCTGAATCATCTACCTCTACACCTCAGGCTGAGTCAGATCAACTTGAGGAAGTGCATGAAGAGGCAGCCCAATCAACTCCAATTCAAGTGGCTCCTCTTGCAGCTGAGACACCCATCTTATCTTGGACCTTCTCTACCAATCCAAAAAGATGGCATGTAATCAGAGATCAAGGTGTTGAGAATGTCTATACATGGCAAGACATAATCAACTTACCTCTGCATGATCTCTTTGAGATGAGAAGATACTATGAAAGTCTGAATGATCCTGATCATCTAATGAAGAAGGGTATGGTCATGACTGTGCTGAAGACTACTAACATCTGAAGATCTTCTAAATGTTTTGGTAGTATCAGCCTAGGGGGAGTTTGTAAGGATTCCTATAAGTCTGATGCAAACCAAAACATCCAAAGTCTCTCTGCAAGCAATGCACTAAAGAACTGAAGTAGAATTGCTTCGGAAGCTTTACACCATACACTAGAAATATTCTAAGTGTAAAATCTTTCGAAGCCAAGACCAATATCTTCCGAAGCCAAGACCAATATCTTCCGAAGCCAAATATGAAGTCTTCCGAAGCCTCAGAGACAAAGTCTTCCGAAGCTTCATCTTATGAAGACAGATATCTTCCGAAGACTCTTAGTAACATGCTTTATCTGATGTACTGTTCCATAAAGCTGGACACCTTTCCGCTGCATCTCTGTAAAGTCACCAACTTACATGAGTTGGTGAAAAGGTCCATGCTTTTGGTAACTATACATTGAGGTCTTGAGTCTGTAACTTTCTACTTTATGTACTTTATCCTTTTGTAATAGATAAGGATGTGAGCTATGGCATGTCATAGTCACAAGGTCAAAAGGCATATATGCCTTTTGATTCTACAATTGATTTTGTTTGTGTCTAGTCAATTGTATCCAGCTGGCTTTCAAAGTATAGCTGGCTGTAGGTTGTAGTATAAGTATTCCATGTTCTAGTATCTTTCTTTATGCTTTGTAACACTTGTAATAGAACTTGAGAAAGCAATATACTGCATCCTTGATACCCAATCTCTTGTTCTGTCTCTTTCTTGTTACTTGTGTTCTTAGTATCATTATTGTGGTTAATCCAGTTTACTGTTTGATTAAGTTTGGTTAATCTTCTCTTTGTGTTGTTGTGTTGTAAGTGACCACCCCTTCAATGGTCCTGTAATGATTCTAAGGAAGATGTTAATGAAGGAGGACTGAGCGGTAAAGATAAAGAGAATGATGACGATCAGGAAGGTGATGCACCTGCGTCAGCCTCAAATCCTCAAGCTCAGGAGAGGCGCACTAAAAGAAACCAAGGAGCCTCTTCCTCAACTCCTTAAGCTGAAGAGACTGAAGATCAAGACAAAAGTAATGATTAGATATTTATGTATTTGAACCTTTTGTACTTGAAATGTGTATTACATTAATGTAATCAATGATTAATTATGTTTAAATGTCTTATCTAATGATTTATGTGTGTTGTTTTGAATGTTTAATCAAACAGATGAAGGTCAACAGACAGACGAGTATGATGTCGAACCCCTTCAGCAAGTTAAGACTCAACTTACAATGATTCTTGACTGAAAGGGATCGTCAGAAGGTCAGTGAGCTACACTCCCGAAGAAGGAGAAATCATTCATGATCTGACTGATGACCAGTTAACTGAAATGTTCTGACTCAATCCTGATGAAATTGTCAAAGACGCTCCAGAAGTAGATGTACTGAGTGATGATGAGCTACACGATGTTGATGAGATTGAGATTGAGGATGTTACAGCTGAGCACTATCCAGAGTACACTGACCCTGAAGGACATGTTATCCCCAACTTGGTGAAACTTTTGGCAGTGGTACTTTCGATAAGTTAGAAGAGATAGAGAAAGAGAAGGAAAAGAATGAAAGTAAAGCCCAAACGTCAAATGCTAATGTTGATCTCAAGAAAGGGTCGCTTGCTTTGCTGAAATGAAAGCCCATTGCGCACCTCCAAAGCAGAATGCCTACACCAAACTTTACAGAGTCAAAAGACATCAGAAAGTGTCAGGCAAGATTATCGCGTGGGCATATTTTGAAGACTTAGAAGTCTATGCTGTTAAGAGGGAGAAAGGAATCGAGTAGTTCAGATATCCTCATGATCTGAAGACTCTTCCTGGTTTTGAGCTCAACCATCTGACATGTTTAGATCTTCTGTATGCTAATCCGAGGAAGATGTCAGGATGGTTCGAGGCTGCATTAAAGAAGGAATACCACACCAGGTGGGTAAACTTCAGACCTCAACAACCTAAGAGGTTAATTCATAAGTCTAAAGTTGATCCTATTTCTAGAAGACCGAATGTGTTGTTGAAGTGGAGTCTCCCGCACACAATGTCCAAGATTCCCTTACGGGAAATGCCTCAGGACTTCACTCCCGACTTCAAATGGTGGTATTATGACTGGAGGACGGGCAAAGCTGTCATAGTATTGAACAGAGATGGAAAGATTGATACTATCCGGGTATTTGACCTAATATGGCTTACAAACTTTTCGACTGAAGATGTCTACACGTTATACAAATGGCCACTGTTCTATGACACGCAGGATATTGTACAATCTCTCCAGTTCCAACATGTTATAAGACTATTTTGCATTTGATATACATGCAGGAGTCACAAGAGAATAGAAGTACAAGAAGTTCCAAGAACATGTAAAGAATGTTAGACGATAGGGTAAACTAGGTCCAAGGGGGAGTTTGTAAATACATGTGTTCCTAGTTTATGTGCTTAAATGTAAAAGTCTTTCATGTCTTACATATGTGTAATTTGATGAAGCAACGAAATATGATATATGATTTGATGTTTATTTATCTTTGATTCATATGTATGAACTTCTTATATAGGTTTGAGGTTGTTGTACACAATTCTAAGTCAATAATGATTAAGTATTATGTTCAACGTAGTCGGATGATTATTCATGCTAATGGACCATACGCATGAATACATCATGTTTATGTACTAGTCGCACGACTGAACCAAGAGACTAGATCAGTCTTACGATTGAGACATAAGATTGACTCAATCGCACGACTGAACCTTCAGTCATGCGTATGACTCAATTGCATGATTCAGTCGCACGACTAAACCATGCGAATGGTTTAGTAGTAAGAATGAAAACTCCTAACCTATAAATATCACCTAGTTCGTGAAAAAAACACTTGAAGAGATATTGCGAATACACAAAAACTCTAGCCGTCCAGAACGTCCCAAACAGTCTGTCCAAGTTCATAGTTTGTTTCTGATCGATTCCTACTCGTTCTTAATGTTTAGTTCAATCTTATATCGATCGGGTTATCGTTCTCACTGATTGGATCGCCAATTGTGAAGTCACTAGATCGGTAGACATCCAAGCATGTTCTTGACGGAAGGAAACAAAATCAAAACCAAGAGACAAACAATAAACACGATCTATAATAAAATGGTTTCATTGATAAAACCTAATGATTACAAGATCGTTACAACATAAGAATCAAGACTCTTGGCAAGGGGAGATCGAGCATGATCTCCCCTCTCATCCGGCAGCCCTAGGCTCCGGGCAGACTCCCTCTCAAATCCTCAAACTCTCTACACATTGAAACTGGTATATATAGGCCTCGGCTCATATTAGATGCGACTGGGCCCATTCGTGCGATTGGACCATGCGTATGGTTCAATCGTACGACTGAACCATGCGTATGGTTCAATCGTGCGACTGGACCATACTTATGGTTCAGTCGTACGAATGGCCAATCGCATCTCTCAGTCGCACGACTGGCCCATTAGCAAGGCTCAGTCGCATGACTGAGTCTCATTCGCATATGCTCCTATGAATGACCCAGTTTCATGTGTTTACAACATATCAGGTGTATTACATTAAGCGTAGACTATTCGACAAGCGACGGACACACTATATATGACAATATATGCTCCAACAAATCCCCCCTTGGACGTTGCTTGCGAATAGTAGATAACACCTCTTACAATCTTCAGTCATCTTTGCTCTGGTTGTCAATAGAATCAAACGAAAACCATATTAGCCAACGTTGCCCATCCGTCAAGTTGCTACAATATCCCTGAAAATGAATTTAGACACAATAGCTTTCGTTTACTTTGCAGAACACCATTGCAGGATTGGGTTTGTCACTTAAACACTGGTGATTCTCTCAAACTCGCTTATAATAACACTCAAATGAGATGAAGCAATGCCTTTAACAAGAGTTGATGATAATATAATAAGTAATCAAAGAACAAGCAGAAATATATTTTCAAGGTACTTGTATATATTACTTCTCAACTCAAGATTACAAGACACTTACAAGCATGAAACAAGAGTTACAATGAGAAACTATATATACTAGATCCTACAGCCGGTTATACTTGATACCAGCTGGAAACCTACGACTAAAGCATATACTACAATTCTATAGTTAAGGTATCTTAGATAAAGTATTATCTAAGATATGGTAGTCATGACATGTCCATGACTTACCTTTTGTCACCAACTAAAGATGGCAACTGTACTTAACATAAAAAGGTAAACAGTAGATTAAAGTATGGTCAACTACATGGCTTTTGAGAAAACGCCATGCAGTATCTCAGAGATTTGCAGCGGAGTGTCAGACAGGCCATACTTATGTCTACTGGATAATAGAAGTGTCTTCCGAAGGTTAACTGGCTTCGGAAGAACAAGTTCTTCCGAAGCCACTTATACTTCGGAAGATGCTTCTATGCTTCCGAGGCTTTGAGGACTTCTTGTACTTCAGAAGTTGACTTCAGATCTTAGTCTTTAAGTCTTGAACTTCGGAAGTAGCTTCTTTGTCTTCGGAAGTTGGAGTTTTCCTTCGGAAGTGCATTTTACACTTAGACTTCGGAAGAGCTCCTTCTTCCTTCAGAAGTTCCATACTTAGCTTCGGAAGTCCTTTGTATGTTGTACTCAAAATCTTCTAAGTGACTTAGTTTTGGTTGCAACAGCCTCTCTAGATCCAACAAACTCCCCCTAGGCTGATGCTACCAAAACTTCACTTATTTCTGCTTCTCAAAGCTTTCAGCACCAGGGACAAAAGATATTTGTCTGTCTCTCTGTTCTTCCCGGAAGTAGCGCTGAGAAGCTTGTACAAGTCATTCGTGGATAGGAGATCCAGTCTATCACTTTGAATGACATGTACCCTCTGTTGTGACCCCCTGAAGAGAGTTAGTTGACGGGAGTTATAGTCATACTCCCATCTAACTATGGTCTCAAGTTCAGGACCTTCAACCATTTGAAGAAATGTTTTGCCTTTGGTTGCTGATCCTTTCCTTTCCTCCTCCTCTCTCAGTTTCAACTCTTCTTCAACCTTGCTTCTAGCAGTAAGCTCGGCCATATGAAGGCTGCCAAGATGATTTTTGATGTGAGCAGCTACATCGGAGTTTGAAGGGTTGGAGAATGGTTTCTCTGCTAACTCAGCAATGTCAAATCTGCTTAAGTGTAGCAGAGATGAGGCACTCAGCCTGTTGAGCTCTCCATTCTCTCTCTCAACAATAAAGTTGTGAGAAGAGTCTTCGAACCTCCACTGGATTATCTTCTTCCTGGGTGCAAGAGATTGTCTTGGTACCCTGTCTCCTTTCTTTGTATCCAGTAGAGTCACCAGCTTTCTCCTCAGCTTCTTTTCTTCCTCATTCAATGTATGTGAATTGAGGCCAAGGAGTTTTGCAGCTTGGTCCAAAGTTCCTCTGGGCAGATCAAGAAATTCATCTCTTGTGAGGGAACTTGAGGATCCATCAACATAAGTCAAGTTGACTGAATCCTCTTCACAGGAGATGTCACTCAGAGTTGTACAATTGATGAGCTTAGTCTTGACCTCCTTGAATTCCTCCATAGAGAGATGTTTAGAAGGCTGAGGGGATGGTTGGATTGGTTGTTGGGTAGGTTGAGGAATTTGGGTTCTGGCTAAGGTTTTGGGTTGGATGATGGGTAGTTTAGGTGGTTGAGGTGAAGAGGTTGGTAGGTGTGATGGTGTAGGTTCAGGGGTGAATGGTTCAGAGGTGGGTTCGGTTTTGATTGGGAAGGGAAAGGGTATAGGTTCAGGTTGAGGTTGGGTTTGGATTTTGGGTTGAGAGGTTGCTTTGAAGGTCATCCCCTGTCCCCTTCTAAACATCTCTTTCCTTCTCCCTGCGCGAATGTCAGCCTTGATGTCACTGACATGTCGCTGGAGAGTCTTCTCAGACATGGGACCCACCTGCCTGCCAGAGAAGCCGTGAGCTTTGAGATAACTCTTCATCCAGGCTTTCTCACCTATCTTCTTGGCGGCAGACAGTCCAGCTTCTTCTTCTTTCTTCTTCTTTTCCACAAGCTTCTCCCTTGCAGCTCTCTTTCTCTCCTTCTCCATTTGATCTTGCCCTTTGTTGAAGAGCCATAAGACCGTATCGCTGTTATGTGGAGACAACTCCTCTTGAGAGAATCCTTTGGAGAGTAGGAAAGTGATCCTTTCTCTCCTGAGCTGTAGATCAGCTTCCCTTTCCTTTCTCTGTCTTTCCTCTTCTAAGGCCAACCTTGCAGCCTCTTCTTTTTGCTGTTTTAGTAGCAAGGTTGCCTTTTCCAGCTCTATCAACTCCTCTAATGGTATCAGGAGTACATCTTCCGAAGCATCCCCTAGACTGACAAGTCTGTCTATAACCTCTACCCTTCTTCGATTGTTGACTGCCTCCTGGTTGGCTGTAGCTGCTTTGCTACTTGCAGCTAACAGTTTCCCAGTTGGTAATCTACCTTTCCTTTTGAGCTTCTCCAACCTTTCTTCCTCCTGAAGCTCTTCCGAAGTCATCTTCCTCTTGCCTTTTATGTCTTCGGAAGTGCTAGACTTTGGGGGTTCTTGGATAGAAGATCCAGGTTGGGTAGTAGAGGTGGGAGCTGGAGTCAATGCAGATGTTAGAGCCAATGGTTGGCTGAGAAAGTCCTCCCTATTAACCTCAGATGCAAGTTCCAGAATTGCATCTGTGACTATTAGATCATCGGAAAGGGAAAATAGTCCTTCCGCAGCAGCAATCTCAGCTTCGGAAGTTTGAGCTTGTTCTTCCGAGGCTTTGAATTGTGCTTCGGAAGTCTGTGAAAATGCACTTTCTGTCCCAACTGTTTCGGTTGTTGGGCCATCAGTCCTAGTTTCCCCTTCGAAGTTAATCTCAGGTTCCACTTGGACCTTAGGTTGACCAACTTCCTCATCAGTGGTAGGAGGTGCATTCAACCTCTGAAGCTCTTGAGCTCCGAAGTAAATCACAGACATATCTGGGCTAGGCTGTTCTATGAGGGATTCCAAAAGGAACTTGTTGAAGAACCTATTGAGATCCTGGATCATCCTTTGATCCACTTGAAAGACAACTGGAGGAGGCTCAGGGAAGATAGCAGCTTGTTGCATTGGATATCTTGAGCTCAAAGAAGTAAGAGCTTGACCTTGGGTTTCATGTCTTTGGCTTTGTCTCTCAACACTCTCTCCCTTTTTGGTAGCATCATCCTGAGAGCTAGATGAGCTAGAGGAAGAGATCAAGGAGACCTGAACTGGTACATGACTAACAGATCTCTCAATCTGTTTCTCAGCTAGTTTGGCCTTGAGAGTTTCAATCTCAAGTTGTTGAGTGGCAGACCTATCCTCTAAAGTCTTAACCTTTGATTCAAGGTTTGATACTTTAGAAAGTAGGTCTTGAATGGTGAGTTGCATACTTCCCTCATCTTCTTTTGAAGAATCACGAGGAGATGAGGTAACATACCTGGTATGTTCATCCTCACCACCAGATGTGGTTTCTTGGCACCCTGGTTTCCCTTGCACAATGATGTCTCTTTCAGAGGCATCAAAGGGCATGGTTGCCGTAGATTCAGTCTCACTGTTGTTACCACTATCCTGAGGATCCATTGAGGCTCCTTCAGTAGTGGCAACTGAATCTACATGAGTCCCCTCCACATCAGTGAGACTCACCTCAGTAGGGCTTTGCTGGTGTGGGTTAGAGATAAAGGGTCTCTCTAGGCTCTGTTGATCCTTGAGAGGGTGCAGTGGATCAACTTCATCGCCTTTGAGAGACATAATCTCTTCACCAGCTCCGGTCAAAAGGTCAGTAAAAGAAAAGGAGTGAAGACCTAATGACCCGGGACTTTGATCAATGTCAAAAGGCATTGAGCTGTCCCTTTGTGGCTGCTCAGGGGAGTATAGAGACTCACCCTGAGGGCTATCAGCTTGGGTTTGGGGCTCATGGGTCTGAGACTGAGGAGACTCAAGACCCATATTGAGGTCAATAGTGAAGGATGGGTGGACCTCTGGCTGAGTGGGAGCCCTTTGTTCCACTCTAGCCTTTTTGGATTGAAGAGGAGGGGCTTGTTCAATCAGAGTAGATTGAACAAGGGTTCGTTTGGTACGTCTCTGGTATGTAACAGTAATGGGTGGATAAGGTAGATTTGGGATTGTGAGGGTAGTTGCTGGTGTGGGTTCATCACCTGTGGGGTGAACAGGGATGTCACCAGGAGCCATTGGCTCAATCATACCTGGAAGTAGTGCGGTATCTCTTCCAGTGTAGTTGGTAGACACTCTCTTCAAGATCTTGAAGATGGTCTACCTCATTTGGGGAGCAGACAGAGTAGCTGCACAGACAAGCTTACCCTGATCCAGCTCACAGTTGATGATGTGCTGGAGAAACCTGGGATACATAAAGAATGTGTCCCTTTGAAGATTTCCCATAAGGTTAGTCAGCACAAACCTTGAATAGTTGAAGCGGAGGCTTTGTACCAACCCGTGAACTAAGCACCCAAGTTCATAAGGGATTTGATCCCATCCCCCAGATTTGTTAGATAGACAGTGAAGAACCACATGTAGCAGGAACTTCCACTTGTAGGAGAAGTTGAATTTGTAGACTGTTGACCTGCTTACATCTCCACCGTATCCCATTTGGAGATAAGAACTATCTAAATCTGATTTGGGGAATTCCGTTGGAGCGCCCTCATCATGGAGCTCGAAATGCTCCCTGATGATCTGTTCAGAGATGACCAACTCTTGGCCACAAATGCTTGACCTTATAACTCGAACCCCATTTAGGGTTTCAATCCGACCATTTGCCCAAAATTCGGACATTTGGTTTGAGTAGATGGTAGGGTTTACGGTCAAGGCAGTGTAGTATGAAGATTGGGCCAGGAAAGAAATGATATCTGAGAAGTCAGCATCCCTTGAAGAGTCAAGGAGTGCGACCTGGTTGTGCTGAGGGTTTAAGGCCATTGGGGAAGATGACAGAAGAATAGTTCGGAGTAAGGTAAATTGGAGAAGAAGAAAGCTTTTAGGGCAGTAATTTGGGTAAAAAGAGTGTAAGTGATTAACCGGAAGTATTTAAATGGGTGAAATGGCGGTTTAAAGGGTGGTTTGGATAAGATGATGTGAGGGTTCAGTGGATGATATGACATGGGCGGTAAGGTTAAACCATTTAAATAATCCGACATCATTAACAAAATCTTTACTTTTTACAGTGTGGGGCCCAAAAGATTTCCGTTACACAGTAAAATCTTTCTTCCGAGTATAAAGCATTTCTGAAGGTAAAGTTCTTCCGAAGGCAAATCTACTTCCGAAGGTAAATTGCTTACTTCCGAGAGTATATGTTGCTTTTAGATGGAGTGTGTTAAGTGCTTCGGAAGTAGATCTGAGGTGAACTCAATCGCTTCTTCCGAGACTTAACACTCTTCCGAGAAGAAAATTATCCTGTGAGAAATTTGCTTCGGAAGATATGCAGGATATCTTCCGATGGTTAATTTCTCTTCGGAAGAATTTATACTTAGATAAATTTAAGAAAAGATCTTTTGTAACAGGCTTAGATTGTTTTGACATAAGACTTTACACATTAAAAGGTTTTTCAATTGAGATTAACTAATCAATGTTTATCATCCCAATAGCTGTAATGAGATATTTAAATCTCTGTTCATCAAATGCTTTAGTGAACAAATCAGCATATTGTTCATTTGAATCAACTTTGATTAGTTTGATAAGATTTTTCTCATGAATATCTCCAATGAAATGATACCTGATATCAATGTGCTTTGTCTTGGAGTGCTTCACTGGATTTTCAGTAAGGGATATAGCACTGTTGTTGTCAATGTGGATAGGAGTGCTCATGAAGTTGAATCCATAGTCTATCATCTGGTTTTGAATCCACAGCAGCTGAGCACAGCAACTAGCAGCAGCAAGGTATTCAGCTTCAGCAGTTGTGTAGAGACACAGGATTGCTTTTTGCATTGCCATGAGATGAACCTTCCACCAAGAAATTGACATCCACCTGATGTTGATTTCTTGTTGATGTTGCAGCCACCATAATCGCTATCAGAGTAACCATAGAGATTGAAATCACTATTTCTTGGATACCAGAGACCTAATTTAGGTGCTCCTTTGAGGTATCTGAGGATTCTCTTGACAGCAATTAGGTGAGACACCTTTGGAGCAGCCTGATATCTTGCACAAATACAAGTTGCAAACATGATATCAGGTCTACTTGCTGTGAGATACATCAGAGAACCAATGATTGCTCTATACTGATGTTGATCAGTATCCTCCCCCTCAGAATCAGGGCTGAGATCATGGTTTCTGGGTATAGGAGTCTTTGCTGCTTTACAATCCTTCATATCAAATCATTCTAAGATATCATTGACATACTTAGATTGATTGATGAAGAACCCTTCCTTCAATTGCTTTACCTGAATTCCAAGGAAAAAGTCCATTTTTCCCATGGAACTCATCTCGAACTTCTTCTTCATAATGCTCTCAAAGTCTCTGCACATTTGGTCATTTGAGGAACCAAATATGATGTCATCGACGTAGACTTGAACTAGCAAAATATCTTTCCCAGACTTTCTAATGAAGAGAGTCTTATCAATGGTGCCTCTAGTATAACCATTCTTCAGGAGAAATGAGACAATGTCTCATACCACAGCCTAGGTGCTTGGTGCAGCCCATATAGAGCTTTATCCAACTTGCACACATAGTTTGGATGCTGTGGGTCTTCAAATCCTGGAGGCTGGCATACATAAACTTCCCTATCTATATCCCCATATAGAAAGGCACACTTGACATCAAGCTGGTAGACAGTGAAATTCTTGGATGCAGCATAGGCAAGGAAGATCCTAACTGCCTCAAGTCTTGCAACAGGTGCAAAGACATCAGTATAATCGATTCCTTCCTCTTGAGTGTATCCTTGAACTACCAGTCTTGCCTTGTTCTTGATAATCAAGCCTCTATAATCTCTTTTGTTCCTGAATACCCATTTGGTGCCTATAGGTACTTGACCAGATGGTAGCGGACATAGGTTCCAAACCTTTTGTCTTTTGAATTGAAGAAGCTCCTCTTGCATTGATTCAACCCAGCTACTATCTTTCAAGGCATCTTCCACCTTCTTGGGTTCCATTTGGGATAAGAAGCATGAGTACAAGCAGACATTCCCATTATGAGTTTGTCCTCTTGTTCTCACACCCTCAGAGACTTCCCCTATGATGTTTTCAGCTGGATGAGTATTGTGAATTCTGAGTCTTGGAATCACCTCCAGTTGCAAAGATAAGTCCAAGTTGGACATATTTTGCTCAGGAGCTTGAATACTAGGTCCAGCTGTTGTTTCAATCTCATTCAATGAGGACTGATTGAATGAAAGAGAAACATCATCATTTCTTTGTTGTGAAGCATCATTAACAGTTGCTTCCATCAGCTTGGTGTTGTGCAGGATCACCTGAAGAGTTTTGAAAATCAGCAGGTGAATCCCTTGTTGAAGTTCCACTATCACTTGAAATGGTTATGCTGTCAGATCTTTTAATAGTAGGAACTTGATTTGTTGCAGCTCTTGGAGAACTTGGAATAGGTCTGGGAAGCTCAAATAGTTGATCTTCATCAGAATTACTTTGAGCACCTGTTCCAGCTGAAACATTCTCACAAGATGGTTTAGAATAGTTTGGAAACAATTCTAAATCAAAGATATGATCAGGGCCATTCCCCCTAACACAAGGAGTGTGCTCATTAACTACAATGTTGGAAAATTCCTCAAATTGTTGGTTTTTAATATTATAAACTCTGTATGCTTTAGAATAGGAGGAATATCCAACAAAGATAGCATCATCTGACTTTTCAGCAAATTTTGCCAAATTGTCTGTTGTGTTAAGTATGGTACACCTGCTGCCAAAGGACCTTAGAAAGCCAATGAACGGTGGCCTCTTGTTCCATAACTCATAAGGGGTCTTTCCATGTGGCTTTACTACAAGAACTCTGTTCTGCACATAGCCTGCAGTGCTGACTGCCTCTGCCCAGAATGTTAGAGGCAGCTTTGAATCAGCTAACATAGTTCGAGCAGCCTCAATAAGTGTCCTATTTCTTCTCTCAGCAACACCGTTTTGTTGAGGAGTTCTAGGAGCACTGTATTTTCTGGCAATCCCTTTTGAGTTACAAAATGAGTCAAGAACAAAGTTCTTAAACTCAGTCCCTTGATCACTTCTAATTATTTTAACCTTGTGATCAACTTGATTTTCTATTTTAAGAATAAAAGATTTTAAAGTTTCAGCAGTTTCATCTTTAGTTCTTAACAAGAATACCCATGTAAATCTAGTAAAATTATCAACTACCACAAGGCAATATGATTTCCTTCCAATGCTCATTATACTTGTGGGACCAAATAGATCCATGTGCAATAAGTGTAATGGAGTGGTGATAGAGTTAACAACTTTGGATTTATGAGAAGACCTATGTTGTTTCCCTTTCAGGCAAGCACAGTTATCTTTGCAGAAAAATTCCTTTTTAGGCAAACCATGTACCAAGTTATTTTTAACCAATTTATTCATTGTCTTAAAATTGACATGACACATTCTTTTATGCCATAGTGTTGACTCATCACCATCAGCTTTGGAAAGAAAGCATGATACTTCTCCCATTGGGGAAGCATTGTTCATATCAAGCTTGTACATATCCCCTTTCCTGGGAGATCTAAGAAGCACCAATTCCTGAGGAATTGTCATCCCAGGTTTGAGGATGATGCACTCATGTTCTGTGAAAAGCATTTGATGCTTTTGATCACAGAATTGAGAAACACTTAACAGATTGTGTTCAAGCTATTTGACAAAATTAACTTTATCAACTTTTAACTTTCCATTGGATATACTTCCTCTGCCAGAAATATATCCTCCGGCCTCACCTCTAAACTGGACAGGACCTCCATCATAATGTTGAAATTGTTGAAGGAGAGATCTGTTCCCTGTCATGTGCCTGGAGCATCCACTATCTACAATCCAGATGTTGTTATTCTCGTCATATGGATGTCCCTGCACATAAGATGAGATAATTAATTTTGATTGGAAACCCAAGCCTTGTTGGTCTTGGGTTCTTCCAATGATAGTGATATAATTGAACCAAAATTTATGCATGGGGGTTCAATTGATGTCTTTGAAGAAGAGGTTTGGGCTACAGCATCTTCCTTGATCTTCCATTCCATCCCTTGGTTGATCATAGAAGATGAGCTTGTTGAAGCTTTTGTAGCTTGGCATGCTTCCGAAGCTTCTTTCTTTTCGGAAGAGACCTTCACCACCTTTTCTTCCGAAGCAGTCTTCTTCTGCGATGGTTTCAAGGGGACTCTTTTGTGAGTCTTTGCAGCTTTAACTTCCGAAGCCTTTTTCCTTTCGGAAGAAGAGTTTTCTTCCGAGAGAAGCCTTGCTTCGGAAACAAGCTTTCCCTTTTTCATCACTTGAACCATTTGATATGGTCCAAATATGAAACCTTCCCTGACTCCTTCTCTTTTAACATTATTTGCATAATGTGTGCTAGCAGGATTGTAGTAACAATCTTTAGCCATGTGGTTTTGCAGACCACACATTATGCATGCAATGTTAACTTTCTGGGAATGAGAGGGTTGCTGTTTCTTGTTCTTTTTCTCCTCATCAGCAACCTTTCCCTTTAACTTCTGATCCTTTGGTAGGATAGGAGTACTGGTACTGTACTCTTTTCCTGATTCAGAAGGTCCAACCACCTGGAATCCAGCTGATATGAATACACCCTTTTGCTTTGGATCTATCTTTAGCTTGGATTCAGCCACCTTTTTGGCAGTTTTTCTGGCTGCTTTAGCCCTGCTTCTTCTGGCTTTGGTGGTCAGGTTTTGATCATTATTGGCTGGGGAGGGCACAATTACCTGTTCCTTCCCTGTGATGGTCATGGTCTCCATAGTTGCATCACTCTTTGACTCTTGAGAAGGTGGGTCAACAGATGGAACCTCTTGCTCTTCAGTACCACACCTTGGTTGTCTTACAGACTCATAAGAGTGTGGTGGAGCAATTTCATTGGTTCCCAACCCACCTTTGTTTTGATAACAAAGTTTGGAATGAGAGGATGATGCAAGAATGGCTTGGAAGTTTTGCTCGGAAATAGCATACTTCCTGGGCTTGAGCCTCAGCAGTGACAAGCTGGGCTTGAGCCTCAGTCAATTTGGATATTAAATCCTTGATTTGAGTCTTGTAGTTTGTGTGTTCATGTTTTAAAAGGGACACAGTTTTCTCTAACTCCTCAATTTTTCTTTGATAGTCAGATTCAGCCCTTTTAAAGTCAAATTTTAAAACATTTAAAGACTCAATATCAGATTTAATTTCCATATTGTAGTCCTGATACAGTTTAACCTTAGCAATGCAAGCAGGGGTACAGAGATGTTCATATATCTTGTTTTCATCTGTTCCTGCCATGAGTGCTTGAGCAGGAGTCACATCTTGAACCATGAAGCTCCAGTCAACTTCTTGAGCCATTGCTGCAGTTTCAGTTGACTTTCCGGTGGGCTTTGGTGTAGAAGGATGTGTGGAGGCCTGTGAGGTTCCCGGGTTGGACTTGGGAGCCTTGCATTCCCTTGCAAAATGACCAAGTTGGTTACAGTTGTAACATTTGGCCTTGCTTTTGTCAAACCCAAACTTGCTGGTGATTGGGTTCTGGGGGAATTGCCTTCCAGTTCTTTTAAAGAACTTCTTCGCTCTGTAGGTTAGAAGAGCCATTTGTTGGACTATGTCCACATACTCTATGTCATCCGGGCTAAAACACTCTAGATCATCAAAGCAGTATTGATAATCATTTGAGTGCCCACTCCCTGAGACAAATGCACAGCCCTCCTGAAAGGAGCTTTGCTTAGCATGTTGAGACCTTGGAGTCTCAGGAAATGTGATGTAAGGCCCAGATGAACAAGATGGCTGCTGGGTGTAGGTCAGGTACTGCTGAGACTGGGAGATGCCTGAGCCTTCAGCAACCATTAAAGCGTTGCTAGAAGGAAGACTCAAGGGTCTGCTTGTCTGGTGACCCCTCTTGCTTTCCATTTCCAAACGGTATCCATCAAGGATCCCATAGAGTTCGGTCATGGTGAGTGTATTCAAATTCTCTGTTCTCTTGATGGAGACACAGTAGAATGTCCACTCATTGGGTAGAGCACTCATAAACTTTCTAGTAAGGTCTCTGAGTTCATGAGTGATTCCCACAGATTAAAGGGAAGAGATAAGATCCATATACCTGAAATATTGCTGGCTAAGAGTTTCTCCAGCAACATAGGTGAAGTTCTCAAACTACTGCTACAGTGAGTCCTTCTTTGAATCATTCGAGCTTGAGTACATTTGAGCAAGAGCATCAAAGAGTTCTTTGGCAGACTTGCAATGCTCAAACCCCACCATGATGGAGTTTGGGATTGCAGTCATAAGAACAGTCATAGCATTGCTATCTATATCAAGCTTCTTCATGTCTTCATCAGATTAATCTTCAATGGCCTTCTCGATCATGGCACCGTTTCCACCAGCTACTTTTGGCTTATACGGGCCATTAACGATGGACTGCCACATCTTGCTATCCTGGTATCTGATGAAGCCTTCCATTCTTCTGCTCCAAGACCTGAAGTTTTCAGGGGCGATGATGGGAGCTTTGGTCATCGTTCCCATCTCAACTTCAGATTTGTTGAGGGCCATTTTGAGTGAGGTATAAGGAGGAGTGAAAAACTGTTTGATTAGGATGGTAAGATCTCACAATCAAGAGCCTAAAAAGCTCTGATACCAATTGCAGGATCGGGTTTGTCACTTAAACACTTGTGATTCTCTCAAACTCGCTTATAATAACACTCAAATGAGATGAAGCAATGCCTTTAACAAGAGTTGATGATAATATAATAAGTAATCAAAGAACAAGCAGAAATATATTTTCAAGGTACTTGTATATATTACTTCTCAACTCAAGATTACAAGACACTTACAAGCATGAAACAAGAGTTACAATGAGAAACTATATATACTAGATCCTACAGCCGGTTATACTTGATACCAGCTGGAAACCTACGACTAAAGCATATACTACAATGCTATAGTTAAGGTATCTTAGATAAAGTATTATCTAAGATATGGTAGTCATGACATGTCTATGACTTACCTTTTATCACCAACTAAAGATGGCAACTGTACTTAACATAAAAAGGTAAACAGTAGATTAAAGTATGGTCAACTACATGGCTTTTGAGAAAACGCCATGCAGTATCTCAGAGATTTGCAGCGGAGTGTCAGACAGGCCATACTTATGTCTACTGGATAATAGAAGTGTCTTCCGAAGGTTAACTAGCTTCGGAAGAACAAGTTCTTCCGAAGCCACTTATACTTCGGAAGATGCTTCTATGCTTCCGAGGCTTTGAGGACTTCTTGTACTTCGGAAGTTGACTTCAGATCTTTGTCTTTAAGTCTTGATCTTCGGAAGTAGCTTCTTTGTCTTCGGAAGTTGGAGTTTTCCTTCGGAAGTGCATTTTACACTTAGACTTCGGAAGAGCTCCTTCTTCCTTCGGAAGTTCCATACTTAGCTTCGGAAGTCCTTTGTATGTTGTACTCAAAATCTTCTAAGTGACTTAGTTTTGGTTGCAACAGCCTCTCTAGATCCAACAACCATCATAGCAGCAAGATTCCCCACAGATAATGACATGAACAGTTTTCCATTGCTTCAATCTTCACACAGGCTAACATGATTAACATTAACACCTGCAGAAATTCCCCCTCACATTCAGCATATCCCAATGTATAAACGTTGTGCTCTCTTGCGTCTTCATACAGTGTATTGGGCAAAAGGTAGAAGGTTCCAATCCACAGCTGACAATCTCAACCAAATCAGCATGCATGTAGATTCTTCATCGGAAACCGGCTCACATCATCACTTTCTGATTGCGTCTTCAATTTCTCTATACATGGCCCATAAATAGTCAGATGCTCCTGACTACCCCACAAAATCAGCACCGACTGCTGACATCTTCTCTTCTCTCTTTCGTGTTCCAACTTCATTCACCTATTCTGGAAGTCCGACGAATAATGGGGTATACATCAAACTTATTTGACAAAAGAATCTCAGGGTGAATGTGCTTTGCTCATCCTCAAATCTGTGCAAAAGGTAGTTCCAGACTCTTTTTTTTGGTCTGGAACACCGTTCATCCGTATGACGTGGAGGACAAATATCACATTCATGTGAATGGATGATACGAATGATATATTCGTGAGACTGGTCATAAGACTGGTCCAGTACCATGATTGGTCATAAGACTGGTCCAGTAGCATGACTTGTCATAAGAGTGGTCCAGTAGCATGACTGGTCATAAGACTGGTCCAGTAGCATGACTGGTCATAAGACTCGTCCAATCGCATTCCAATCGTACGAATGGTCCATTAGCATGGTCCAGTCGTACGAATGGTCCATTAGCATGGTCCAGTCACACGAATGGTCCATTAGCATGGTCCAGTCGCACGAATGGTCCATTAGCATGGTCCAGTCGCACGAATGGTCCATTAGCATGGTCCAGTCGCACGAATGGTCCATTAGCATGGTCCAGTCGCACGAATGGGTCTGCACGCAGATTTTCAGATCTGCAGCCGCCAAAGCTGCCAAAAACCTTAATTTGATGAATTTTACATGAACCGAAACAAAATAGACATCATCATATTCGCAAGGGTCATAGAAACGTGGTTTCGAGTTCGATTTTAACATAGAAATAACACACGTAACAAGATCTGAGCAAAACACGAAGAACACGAAGTGGGTTTAACGTCAAGAATCTGAAATAGATCCAGAAATCAAGAGCTCGGGTTGCTAGAATGATTGTTAGATCATTCCAGCAGTAACCTGGCTCTGATACCAATTGTGAAGTCACTTGATCGGTAGACATCCAAGCATGTTCTTGACGGAAGGAAACAAAATCAAAACCAAGAGACAAACAATAAACACGATCTATAATAAAATGGTTTCATTGATAAAACCTAATGATTACAAGATCGTTACAACATAAGAATCAAGACTCTTGGCAAGGGGAGATCGAGCATGATCTCCCCTCTCATCCGGCAGCCCTAGGCTCCGGGCAGACTCCCTCTCAAATCCTCAAACTCTCTACATATTGAAACTGGTATATATAGGCCTCTGCCCATATTAGATGCGACTGGGCCCATTCGTGCGATTGGACCATGCGTATGGTTCAATCGTACGACTGAACCATGCGTATGGTTCAATCATGCGACTGGACCATACTTATGGTTCAGTCTTACGAATGGCCAATCGCATCTCTCAGTCGCACGACTAGCCCATTAGCAAGGCTCAGTCGCACGACTGAGTCTCATTCGCATATGCTCCTACGAATGACCCAGTTTCATGTGTTTACAACATATCAGGTGTATTACATTAAGCCTAGACTATTCGACAAGCAACGGACACACTATATATGACAATATATGCTCCAACACCAATCAAATAGGATTCCGCACTATTTGATCCGGTTTAAAGGTGAAGTTTTCATGTCCTCACTTCATGTTTTAGTACTGAAATGGTTTTCTCCAAGTCCTCTATCTTTAACTTGTAATTATTTTCAGACTTTCTAAATCAGATTTTAATATGTTTAATGACTCCAGATCAGATCTCATCTCTAAGTTGTAGGACCTGTATCTATTTACTTTAGCAATGCATTCAGGAGTACAGAGATGTTCCAATACCTTGGCTTCATCATGGTCAGCCATCAGTGCTTGGTTTGGAGAAGCATCTTCCACCTGAAAGCTCCAGTCAAAGCCACCCTCTTCAACACATCAGTGCTTGGTGTATCCACTGAGAAACTTTTGGGACTTCACAAGTTTTGATGACTGAACCTTCGGAAGATTCTACAGTCACTGCATTGGTCATATGGATAGTACTTTTAGGATTGTATGGGCAATCCTTAGCAATATGAGAGGTACTTTCACACATGATACATAACATTTTCTTCTTTAAAGGAGTCTCCTTATGAGAGTAAGACTGGCTTTGGTCACATCCCTTCTCCACCTTCATCTTGGTAGATGCTGAGACAGTTCTTTTGGGCTGTGAACTGTTCTTGGAGTTTGATGGTCCAGGCTGTGTAGCAGTGGTACACAGCAGCTCAGTCTTCTTCTTTGTACTGAGATGATTTGAACAAGAACCAGGACTCTTAGCAGAGGAGTCTTGGTTGATGTCTTCAGTCCTAACTACTTTGAAACCTGCAGAGATAAAAACTTGTTTCTGCTTAGCATCAAAAGTAGCCTTGATCTCTTGAGCCTTCTTTGCTTTCCTTTTGCTCTTCCTGATCAAGTTCTTTCTCTTGGACTTGGTCATCACAGTATATTTCTTCTCCTCAGAAGGATAGTGGCCCTTTGTAGAATCCTCTTCTTCACTCTTCTCATAGGAATTCTTCACTATCACTTCTTCATCCTCCTCACTTATGGGATCTATGAGAGGAAGCTCATCTTCACAAGTTCCACACCTAGGAGATCTTACAGACAAGATTGTGTGTGGAGGAGCTATCTCATTTGATCCCAGTCCCTGTCTATTTTGATAGCACACTTTGTTGTGCAGGGATGAGGATATCATGTTCTTGAAGGTCTCTTCTTCAAGAACACGTTTCTCTGCCTTGGCTTTGCTGATCATAAGCTCAGCCTGGCACTCAGTCAACTTAGTTATGAGATCCTGGATCTGAGTTCTAAAATCTGTATGTTCATGTTTTAGTACTGAAATGGTTTTGTCAGGATCAGTGATCACAAGTTTTATGTATTAGAGAGTAATGCAGCGGAATAAGATCAAGAATTAGACAAATTATAGCAAGAGTTTGATATTTGTAAACAAATACGAGAGAATATATTTCTGTGATAAGGAATGTTTCAATAATGCCAAATATTATTGCTCAATCATTCACAAATTACAATAAGGTTGACACTCCTTACATAGAGTGCAATCACTGCTGCTATCACGGGATAGTGACAACTAGCAGATCTATTACAAAAATAACTAACACTTAACAAACTACTGAAATGTTCACAACTACTGAGAACATGTCATAGTGCTAAGTATAAAACATAAAACTACTGAAAGGAAACTACTGAAACTACAACGACTGAAGAACAAACTCTTCAGTCGTTTTACAAAACTACTGAAAAGAGAAAACATAAAACTAAGAAAACCGTCACAACTACTGAAGAAGTCCTCTTCAGCTGTTATGACAACATCTGATACTTGGTCTTCAGCACTTGTCTTCAGACTTTGTTTTCAGCACTTGTGTTCAGACTGTCTTCAGCACTTGTGTTCAGACTTTGTCTTCAGCACTTGTGTTCAGACTTTGTCTTCAGCACTTGTCTTCAGACTTTGTCTTCAGATGTTCTCTTCAGCTGTTGTGGACTTCAGTAGTTGTTGTGACGTCTGTGGGACTTAAAGGTTTTTCTGATCCGGCTCATTGGTTCTTTTGGTCCAACAAACTCCCCCTGAACCAATGCAGCCAAAACCTTTAACTTTATTGAGGTCCCACTTATTGTTGGCAAAATGGTTGGTCTTTTTCCTTCTTGATCAGCTGAGAAGATGACCCATATAAGCACTGGCCTGGAAATAAGTCTCTGATGATTTGGTTAGCAAAGTATGGATGGGAGCTCTGTATTAGGGAATTGGACACTGAGCTGTTCCCCCATCCATGAGACTCACTTCCCATGTATAAGCCTGTAGGATTCTCTGGTGTATGCTCTGAGAAACATGATTTGTTCTTCCATGGTAAGATTCTCTGGTTCACCATCAAACAATCCTTCACGCCCATACAGCTCTGAGATGTACTTGGCCTGTTTGCCATTTTTGAGCTCAACTGTTGTAATCTGTCTGTATGCAAACTCATCTGGGTGAGTACCTTCAAGTAACAGACTGAGCTCATTTTGTTTGAAGTTCTCAAGCTTCTTGTAGACTAACCCCTTTTTAATAACTCTGTTCTCTAACATCTTTTGGGGAGGCTGTTTAGTTGCATAAGCCTTCTTGAAGTCTTCTACAATTTCCCAGGGTGATACTACAAAGACCACTATGATCTCTTCATCTACGATCCTTTTTATCTGGCCTTTGTATCTCGCAGGAATATCTTTCTTCATAATTCTGTGAGCCACCCTAGGATCAGGCCATATCCTCACCTTTTCCTTTTGATATTGAAATGTGTTGGCAAGGGTGTACAGTCTCAGAGCTTCTTTCTTCATACTTATTATTGATGAAGAAGCAGCATAAGTTTTGTCAATGCTTTTCAGCATTTCCTCATCATGAAGCCTTTGCTGTTGTTCTTCTTCTATCTTAACTCTCACAGTCTCCATCTGTGAGGTGGGAGTGATGGGCATAGATTTGGCTTTAGGCAAAGTTAGGACTGCGGAAAGAGGCAGCCTATCTTCTTCCTCATCATCCTCTTCTTCTTCTTCTTCTAGCCTCAACATCCTTCTCTTCTTCTTCTTGGATGCATCATCGGCTGTTGGTTTTGAGGGTAAAGGAGTTGGTTTAATGGGTTGTGGTAGTGGTGATTTTGAAGTGGTAGGTTTTGCAGGTTGTTCTAGCATTCTTGTAGTGAGTGAGGCTTTGGAGTGTTTTGCTAGTTCATTTCTGTTCCCAGCACCTGCTTCATTTAGTGCTTCAATCACCAGTCCCTTAGTGTATGCTTCAGATGTACAGATCTTGGTGGTTATTGCCAAGATACTGTCCCTGGTCCATGACTTAATCTCTATCAATGATCTCCCAAGATACTTTGCAATGAATCTGATCATGATCTCCAATCTTTCTCTTACTAATACATCATAACTTACCCATCTTGAGTTAATTTCTTCAACTTCAAGTCTTCTAATCTCTGAGTCAAGCTGTGCAGTATCGAACCCTTGTCTATACAGTTGATCAATAATGGAGTCCATAGATTTACTATGTGTAGCATCCGCCATTTTGATCATCTCATCAAGTTTGAGTTCTTTTTGGAGTTCTTTGTCTTTTCTTTCAATCTTCCTCTTCTTATATGTGATATGAAAGTCTTTGTGACTTTCACTCACTTGATCAATGTCAGCTCCCTTCACATACTCTTCTTCTTTCTCAGTCTCCTTCACAACCTCCTCTTCCTTCTCAATCTCCTGTTCTTTCAGTATGCTCTTCCCCTTTGCTTTCACTAACTGACTCTCCCCCTTTTTGGTTGCATTGGTTGCAAGGGTTTGAGTAGTAGAAAGCCTTGTGCTCACAATCTCCTCCACCAGGGGCTGTATGATTGAGGGAAGCCGCTCATCCATGGTTTTGATCACAATGTCTGTAATCATTGGGGTGATGAGAGGTAGGGATTTCTGGAAGATAGCAGCTGTTTGCTCAGAGGGGTTCTGTCCCTGAGAAGCAGTGCCAGAAGTAGAGGCTGGTGGGTTGTAAGTTTTGATTGGCTGAGTGTTTGGGAGACCTTCAGGTGAAGGTGCCATCTGTGGGTGTATGTTGGTGTCAGATGGACTTGCTTCTTGAGAGAATTGGTCAAGTAGGCTTTGTAGTCTACAGACTTCTTCCTCAAGAATTGTGTTCTGGGCTAGAACATCATAAAAGAAGCCCAGGTCATCATCAGCAGATGCTGAATCACCTGACCTCCTGCTTGTAGCAGGATGTACATGCCCTGGGTGTAGACCAGTTGTAGCATGTGCCCCTTTTTCTTGGAACTGGGGACTTCCAGCCTCAGGACGATGTCCTTCATCAGCTGTTGCCTCTGATGAGGTCTTAGCAATGTTACCAGCCTCAGTCTGATCATGTGCTGATGCAGAAGAGGTGGCAGCCTCACCAGATATTCTGATCTCCTTATCTACACCAGGAGACAGAACATTTAAACCCCTGTGCTGTGGGTTGTCAGAAGCATGTTGATCCTCTTCCTCAATATCTGTGGTTTTCCCCTTTGGTGGTTGTTGGGGAGGAGGAGAGGCATGCAGCTGAGTCAGCACGTTTGCAATTATAAGTGGTGGACTTTGGGGGGCATTTTCATGTGGAGATAGGGTAAAATCAGTATGCACCTGGGGAGAATGGTGCTTTTCAATGGCAATCTCCTCAAATGAGGAAGATTCCAGATTTGTGGGTACCCCTTCTATGGTTGCTGCAGGCTCCTGTTGAGAGGAATCCTGAGCGGCTGTGGCTGGTTGAGTCTCTGATACTACTGGGGGGTTTACACCAGCAAGTATATCCTGTCTTGGTGGTACAGGAGCATCTTCAGGGGACTCATCTCCCTGAATAGCTGTTTTGGGGCGTTTGGTTTTTGGTTTGGTGGGGACTTTGGATCTTGTGGTGGTGGCTGTGGGTTCCACCTGCGTGGGTTTGCGCAGCTTGGCAGCCATTTTGAGTGATTGGTCAGAGTTGTGCCGGGAGTATACTTCAGGCAATACAACCATAGCAGGGACTCCCAGGCCAACAAGTCCCTCAGCTTGAAGCTGGTTTTCAATTATGGCCATTATGAACCGAGGATATAATATCCAACGGTTGGCAAGTTGTTTTTGAGCCATATCCTTGAGCTCTAAAAATAGTATTTCAGAGAAATTTAAAGGTTGTTGCTCAAGGATAGAGTACAATACCTGTTGCCACCTTGTAGACATTTGATCCCATGATGAAGTCTTGGGGGCAAGGCAGACGTTTACCATATGAAAGATGAGCCGTTCAGCATCCTGGAAATGTTTTTTCAATATGGTAGAGGCACTCAGGTTATCTTCGTATCCATGGTGGGCAAATGATAGATCTGTTGTGCCCTTTGGATAACCAGTTGGGAAAGCAGCATCATCCAGATTGAGGGTTTGGCGAAGAATGTCTGGAGTAATGACCACCTTTTGGTTATGGACAAACGATTGGAGAGACTCTGTGTCATTCTCCTCAGAGACAAGAGTGACGTTTGTCCAGAATTGGCTAAGAGATTCGGCATATATGGTGGGGTTTAATAGAAAAGCCGTTTGGTAAGGTGACTGAACCATTAAATCAATGGCGTTGTGAAACTTGGTCCAGTATGGTGATTTTGTGAGGTGAGCGACACAGTTGTGTCGTGGTTTTAGTTGCATGGTCGCCATGGATGAAGAGAGGGTACAGAGTTTTTGAACGTTAGGTTTGAGAGGAGAGGTGAGAAACTCTGAAGGTGGGATAAGGTATTTATAGGGTAGGGTTATGAAACGACTGAAAGGTTTTGGTGTTAGTCATCATTTGTTGAAACTACTGATGACGTGGCATTAACTTACAGAGGTTTGAAATGACTGACCGTATTGGTGTGATCATCAGTTGTTATAAAACAACTGAAGACTTGGTTTTAACCGTCAGACGTTGAAACAACTGAAGTCTCTGATTTAGTCATCAGTAGTTATAAAACTACTGAAGACCATTTTGACTTCAGGTGGTGAAACAACTGAGGACATGGTGTTTGTCATCAGTAGTTGTGAAACTACTGAAGACAGTGGTTTTGTCATCAGTTGGTGTAAACAGCTGAAGACTTGGTGTTAGTCCAGTAGGTGTAAACTACTGAAGACATAGGTTTTGCTTCAGTTGTTTAGAAACAGCAGTTGTAGAAACAACTGAAGAGAAATTACTCCTCAGCTGTTTTCGTCAATTCATAGCTTTTCAGCTGTTTCAGTCTGACCTCCACACTTACTCATCAGACTTAAATCTGAGTTTCAGAGGTTTCATTGGTCATCAGTACTTACTTGCATTTCTGACATCAGTAGTTGTAGCTACATCAGCTGTTGTGATTTCATCAGCTGTTGTAACTACATCAGCTGTTTTAACAAATAAAGTACTTCAGTACTTGTGAGGAATGTAGCCTTCAGTAGTTATAAAAACTACTGAGGGGAAAGGAACTCATCAGTACTTATATATGACATGGTTACCAATGATCATCAGTATTTATTACTGAGGTCATCAGTAGTTGTCACTTATTCTAGCTGCAGCATACCAAGCCTTAACACCAGGTTGTGGAAAGTGGAACTATCCAAAGGCTTAGTAAAAATGTCTGCAAGCTCATCAGCACTAGGAACAAACTTTGGATCAATCAGACCTTTTTCAAAACAATCTCTAATAAAATGGTGTCTGATTTCAATATGTTTAGTCCTAGAGTGCTGGACAGGATTCTTGACAATACAAAGAGCTGAAGAGCTATCCATTAACAATGGGGTCTTAGTCTCTGTTATGCCATAATCCAATAATTGGTTTTGAAGCCATAGTACCTGAGATGTACAGCTGGCAGCAGTAATGTACTCGGCTTCAGCAGTTGATGTAGCAACTGAGGTTTGTTTCTTATTCTGCCAAGAGATCAAACAGTTGCCTAGGAATTGACATCCACCAGAAGTTGATTTTCTGGTCAACTTACACCCTGCATAGTCACTGTCAGAAAAAGCAACTAATTTACCAGAATGTCTAGTAGAATACCATAAACCTAGAGATGGAGTGCCTTGCAGATATCTAAAGATCCTCTTGACTGCAATCAGATGAGACTCCTTAGGTGCAGCCTGAAATCTAGCACAAACACATGTAGCAAACATAATATCTGGTCTAGAAGCTGTTAAGTACATCAAGGACCCAATCATACATCTGTAAAGTGTTTCATCAACCACTTTACCTTTCTGATCTGTATCCAGTTGTGTGGTGTTGCACATAGGAGTGGAACAGGGTTTACAATTTTGTAAATCAAACTTTTCCAAAAGATTTTTTGTGTATTTGGACTGATGAATGAAAATTCCATCAGCCTTTTGTTTGATTTGCAAACCCAGAAAGAATTGTAATTCCCCATGGCACTCATTTCAAACTTTTGTTGCATCAACTTTGTAAAGGCATCACACAACTGTGGATCAGAGGATGCAAAAATAATATCATCTACCTAAATTTGAACAAGTAGATTATGCTGCCCAGCTTTCTTAATGAATAAAGTTTTATCTATGGAGCCTCTAGTGAAATTATTTTCCAGAAGAAAGTTTGATAATGTCTCATACCAGGCTCTAGGAGCTTGTTTCAACCCATAAAGAGCCTTATCAAGCTTATACACCCAATTGGGATGTTTATTATCCTTAAAACCTGGTGGTTGACATACATAAACCTCTTCTTTAATTTTCCCATACAAAAATGCACTTTTGACATCCATTTGAAAAACTTTAAGATTTTGATAAGCAGCATAAGCGAAAAACAATCTAATTGCTTCCAGTCTGGCTACAGGGGCAAAGGTTTCATCATAATCAATACCTTCTTCTTGTGCAAACCCCTGAACAACCAGTCTGGCCTTGTTCTTAACAATAAGCCCATTTTCATCAGTTTTGTTCCTAAACACCCATTTAGTGCTTATTGCACACTTACCTGGAGGTAGAGGAACCAGTTCCCACACTTGTTGTTTCTTGAACTGAAGAAGCTCAAGCTGCATGGCATCAACCCATCCATTGTCCTTTAAAGCAATGTGATAATTCTTTGGCTCCTGCTGACTGATGAAGAGAGCATAGAAGCAGAAATTTGACAATTTACTTCTTGTTGATACTCCAGCAGTGATATCACCAATGATTTGAGACATAGGGTGATTCTTCAGATCTTGGTACACAATGAGATCAGTGCAAGTGTTTGTAGCAGGCTCAGCAGCAACAGATGGTGATGGTGAGGCATTTCCTTGAAACCAATCAGTAGATGGTAATTCAAAGGAAGTTGAAGTTGTAGAAATCTCATCAGCATTTGTTGTGGATTGTGTTGCTGGAGCTACAGGAACATCAGGTCTAGCTGAATCAGACAGTTGATCACTAAACTTGAAGAGGTGAGTACTACTATCATCATCATCAGCACCAGCAGTACCACCAGGTGGTGAACTGTTGACAGGAGCAACAGCAGGAGTTTGATAAGGAACATATTGCAGTATGTCCAAATCAAATATCTCCACAGGGCTTTGTGGAATCTTGTCCTTTGGAGATTCATTAAACTTAACATGTAGAGTTTCTTCAACCATCTTTGTTCTACAGTTGAAGACTCTGTATGCTTTGCATGTTGATGAATAACCAACAAAGTACCCTGCATCCACCTTAGAATCATATTTTTGGAGTTGATCCCATGTGTTGAGAATGAAACAAGGACATCCAAAAGCTCTGAAGAATGAAATTAGAGGGGCCAAATGATGAAGAACTTCATATGGAGTTTTCATCAACCTCTTATTTACTAGAGCTCTATTTTGTACATAGCAAGCTGTATTGATAGCTTCAGCCCAAAAAGTCATTGGCAGTCCAGAGTCAGCCAACATGGACCTTGCAGCTTCAATAAGGGTCCTGTTCTTTCTCTCCACTACTCCATTTTGTTCAGGAGTTCTTGGAATGCTAAAATGCCTCTTGATTCCCTTTGAGAGGTTGAACTCATCAAGTGTATTGTTTCTAAATTATGTTCCATTATCACTTCTAATATACTTGACTGAGAGGGAATACTGCTTCTCAACATACAACACAAAGTTGATAATCTTCTGAGCTGCTTCATCCTTTGAATGCAAGAAGAAAGTCCATACAAATCTGGAGTAATCATCCACAATTACCAGACAGTATTTCTTCTTAGCCATACTCATCACTCTCACAGGACCAAAGAGATCCATGTGAAGAAGCTGTAAGCAGGCATTGGACTTAGGTTCTTCTATGGAGGGAAATGATGCTTTGTGCTGTTTTCCTTTTAAACAAGTAGTGCAGTCATCTTCACATTTGAACTCCTTCATAGGCAATCCCCTTAGTAAACCATGGTTTATCAGCTGATTTATGTTTTTGAGATTAACATGACCCAGCCTTCTATGCCATAGTGTAGATTCTTGAGGGGAAGCCTTGGAAAATAGGCAAGGATGGCCTTTGAGATCTATTTTCTTGGAAAGATCTAAGGCATACACTCTTCCTGTCCTGTTGGCCTTAAGGAGAGTGTATTTATCCAACACCTTATCAATCAAAGTTAGAACTTTGGATGACAGAATCCGGCAGTTCTGACTGGTGAAAAGAGCAACATGGCCTTTGTCACACATTTGACTGACACTCAAGAGGTTGTACTTGAGATTTTCCACATGGTTAACATCATCAAACTTTATTTCCCCATTGGAAACAAAGCCTTTGCCGATGATGTAACCCTTTGCATCATTGCCAAAAGACACAAACCCCTTCCTTCCTTGAGAGTAGTCATTAAGAAGTGATCTGTTTCCTGTCATATGCATTGTAATATCCGACCCATTTTCGAATTTTTAACCCGAATCCATTTCTTTGAGTATTTATTTCAATGAATTACATGTAGCATGGTGTAATTTAATTAATATTATAGATTGTTTTTTTTCATCCATTTAAAACATTTGAACAATTTATAATAATGTTGAGATTCATAAATATTTACTATTTTAAAAGTTTTATATATCATTTTATATTCAATAGCTTCATCTAAAAAAAGAAAATTATTAAAAATATATAAAAGTTATGAGTAATTTTGTAAAATAAATGGATTTATTATATGATTTAAGTTTAGGGTGAAATGTGTAAATTATAAAACTTGAAATAAAAGTTTTCACATAAAATAGTAAGAGTTCAAAACTTCAGGGACCAAATTGTAATTTCTCTAAAACACCCCCAACCCCCCCCCCCCCCCCCCCCCCGTCTCCAACGCCGACCCCGTCTCCGGCCGTTCTCCGGTCGAATCTCCGGCACCATCCGAATAGTGTTTTCCATTCGAATCACTGCAATTAAACCGGTATTCGCGATTGCGAGACAGTTTCGAACCATGATCAACCTTTAATTGCGATGCTAATGGACCTTACCTCACGGTCGAGCCAAAACCGAAGACACAATCAATTCTTGACCGTTTCTACGCGACCTAAGTCGAATTAACCGAATTAAGCGGGCGTTAGGATCCCCGAAATCAATATGAAATCGAAACCACTCATTATTTTGCATTGAAAGATGTTCATTATTGTGAATCAAAACCGAAACTTCAAATCAAAATTCTCGGTATCGATCGACTAGAAACGAAACAAATTGAATCTATTTAGGTAGATGCAAACACTCCATTCGACCTCTTCGACCTATTAGAACTCACAATTTCTCTAAAAACACTCACTCATATCATAGCCGACCACCAACCTCACTCGACACCTGCAACTAGACGTGATCATCGTTCGAGACCATCTCAACAGAAATTGGGTTAGGGTTTCTCATCATTATCATCTAAGGAAGCTGTGCACCCATTTAATTGGATTATTACCTCCAAAAACGTCCTGAAGCAGAATCATCCAGTCGCGACCACCCCCTTTTCAATTCATCTTCGAAACATCTTCAATTCGGGTAATTTGATACATCATCATACTCATTTATTCATGATTATCAAAAGCCCTATGTTTATTCGGGTTAATCTCATCAAATCGATGTTCAATTTGAATCAAATCGATCTAGGGTTCATGTCAATTTGGGGATTTGGTTAAGATAATGGTTTTGTTAAATAAAAACCAAACTGTAACAGATCTGGGCTCTAGCCCAATTGGTAAACGCACTTGTCACACTCACAGGAGACCCGGGTTCGACCCGGGCACCCTCCCTTTCATTTTCAAACCTATATTTTTATTAATAAAACTCAGAAATAATTTTATTGAATAAAAATAAATTTATTTTATTAATCAAATTTATTTCAGTAAATTTTTAATTAATTTTTGAAAATTTTAACAATAAAATTTTATATTCTTTTTAGGGTTTAACATTATAAAAAAAATTATTTGAAAGGTTAATTTTTTTTATATAATTATCTTCACGAGTTGTTGAATCAAACAAAGTATTTTACAATTTATTTCAGCAATTAATTATTCAATTAATTAATTCTTTTACCAAGTTTAAATAAATAATTATTACGTTAACTATTTCACACGTTAATACTCAATATTCATTTAATCAATTATTATGGATTAAATATTGAGTGACACTCAATTATCTAATTCCACAAATTATTCTTTGTCACTTTAAATCTTATTCATTTGTGCGAATGATTTTATCTCTATTCAACCAAGTTATATAATTTAATTACATTTTTTTAACAAATCATTAAAACACAAAATCTCAAATTGAAACCCTAGCTCAAATCCAATTCCAATCATCGCATCTAAGTACACTATTTTTAGGTTAAACCGTGAGGAAAACCGTTGAAGGCTAATCTTTCATATTATTCAAATCAAATTATTGCCAAGTGAGTATTCATTGCCCATTTTCATATTTTATATTTTGGGGAAATCATGTGATTCAATATTCAATTATTGTTATTCATTGTTATTCGATTTCATTCTAAATACAATTCAATACATGATATGTTATTACTTGCAATTATGTGTTCATAGATAGATAAACTTGATGATACAATCATTAATTCATGCAACCACGGTAACAATGATAGATCTATTGGTTTGACAAACCCACCCCATTTGTTTAGACGCGTGGTGATTGAAACCGGAAATCATTCATTCTATAAGGCTTCGTCTGAGGACCGAGTCAATTCAGTCATTAGGGTTGATTGTGTTAGTTTTTCTGTTATGATTCACTGTTGCATTTAGTCTAACATTGTCATGTAAATTGAATTGTTTTTTTTCAAGATGTTTAATCAATCTATATATGTGTATATAAACCTATGATTACTCACCGGCTAATTAGTTAGCTGACTCGTTACTTTTTCACATGATTTCAGGAAATGCTACTTAGTGGAATTCTCTCTGCTCATATAGGATTGGACTTAGTCAATAATAAAGAAGACAATATTATGTTTTATGGTTTATTCTTAAATGCGTTGTAATGTGTGTTTGACTTGAATTATTCAATAAATAATGACTTTTAAATGCTATTCAACCGTATTTATTACCATGTGCTATGAACAATCAATTCACATTCGTCCGCCTCGATGATTCCGCCATCGGTCGGGGTGTGACAGATTGGTATCAGAGCCATGGTTATAGGGAATTAGGTTATTAGAAATGTAATGACCTAGACTATAACTAAGTACCTCATTCATGAGTCCTCTCATGTAATTCATAAGTTTAGATATGATTTTTTTTAGTGCCTTTTATGCTTATACATGATTATATGCCTTATGTGATTAATTCTACACCTTGATTCCTATCAATGCTCATACGATTCTCAAATCATATCCAAAGGCATTGAATGACTAAACCAAACGGTTTTCGAATTTTGAAGTTTGAATTGTTATCCATAGTTTTCAAATCTCGTCAAAGTTTGTGTCACATGACTGAAAACATGCAATGCTGGAAGAGTGGGATGCCTGTATCTCGAGGTGTTCTGTCTAGGCAAGGTATTCATATAAATCCAAATCAACCGATGGATCCGTTTACCTTACCTGGGAACCCTTGGGGTGAGTGTCCGCTTATAGGTACGCATGTCTTCATTAAGGTTGTGGTTGACCTAAATACTTTGATAAGTCAACGTATTCGTTTTGGTTTGCGAACCGAACGTTTACATTCGTAACATCTCATTGTTTTTTTTTTAAACCAAACTCATCAATGATTTTATCATTTTGAAATTCTAAACCCTATTAACTGATTCTCATAAAGTTTTCCATACTCTTACAGCATGTCTTCTCGTCAAAACCGATCCCGATCTGGAAACTCTGGCCGCAAGATTGCTGCTATTGTAGCACGGGAAGTTGCTGCAGTCATCCCAACTCTGCTTACCCATTTGAACCAAGGCAACAATACTGTTCAAAACCCAGCTGCACCAAACCCTCCCCAAACTTGTACTTACAAGCACTTCAATTCTTGCAATCCCACAAAGTTTAGCGGGACCGAAGGAGCCACTGGACTCTTACAGTGGTTTGAGAGTATCGAGAACACTTTCCTTAATAGTGAGTGTCCCGATGATCTCAAGGTTCGTTATGCTACAAGTGTTCTTCAAAAGAGAGCACTCACTTGGTGGAACGGGGAGAAACGAACCCGAGGAACTGATGCTGCTTTAGCATTGACGTGGGATGAAGTCAAGGAGCTCATGACTCGGGAATTCTGCCCGAGAAATGAAATCAAGAAGTTAGAAGCTGAGTTTTGGGATTTGACTCAAGAAGGTGGGGAGAATCTAGCCTACACCAATCGATTTCATGAGCTGAGTCTGCTTGTTCCTCACCTGGTTACTCCTCTATCCCGGGCTATCGAGAAGTACATCGGTGGTCTACCTATGCAAATACAAGACACGGTGTGGGGTAGGAATCCTGCAACTTTGGAAGATACAATTCGTTTGGCTGCTCAGTTAACTGACAATCATGTCAAGGCTGGTACTTTGATCAGGAAAGGTGCTAAAAAGGTGCCCGAGAAACCTACAGGTGAACTACCTAAGGAGGACAAACCTGAACCTTTTCAAAATAAGAAGAGGAAGGCTAAGTCCCAAAACTTTGATGTGGTTACCCCTGCTGTTCCAGTTAACTAAGTCGTACCAAACTATCAACCAGCCTCCAACAATCAAGTTCCGGCGAAGAAACCCTACACGGGAACTTTCCCGCAATGCAACATCTGCAAGTACCATCACCCTGCCAACGCACAATGTCGTCGCTGCACCAACTGTGGTCGTTTCGGCCATACTTTCAACGTGAGCAAGAGTGCAGCTAGAGCTCCCGCACCTGCTCCTCAACACCCTCCTGCGGTTACGCAGGGCCGTGCATGTTATCAATGTGGGGTTCCGAATCATTTCCGCAATCGATGTCCTCAACTTGTCAACACGGTGCCTACGGCTCAAGGACGCGCCTTTAACATCAATGCTCATCAAGCTCAAACCAATAACGATGTGGTGAACGGTATGTTTCTAATCAATAATCATTATGCTTCAGTCTTATTTGATACCGGCGCCGACAAAAGTTTTGTGTCCTTAGAATTTGAGCCTTTACTTGCTAGTGCACGAACTAAGTTGAGAACACCGTTTACAGTAGAAATAGCGGACGGGAAACCTATCACCATTGATTCTATTATTCCAAACTGTACCCTTAGCCTTAGCGAGCACGATTTTTCTATTGACCTTACGCCGATGCAACTTGGAAATTTCGATGTCATCATAGGCATGGATTGGTTATCTAAGAATCATGCTGAAGTTGTTTGCTTCGAGAAAATCATTCGAATCCCCCTTGCGCCCGAAACGGTGTTAAACATCTATGGAGAAAAACCTTCCAAAGGCCTTCGACTCATGTCATGTACTAAAGCTCAAAAATACCTTCGCAAGCGCTATGTGGCTTTCTTGGCGCATGTCGTGAAAACGAATGGGAAGTCAAAGAAAATCGAGGATATTCCGATCATTCGTGATTTTCCGGAAGTGTTTCCCGATGACTTAACTGGTCTTCCTCCTGTTCGTCAAGTCGAGTTTCGTATCGACCTTGTGCCTGGTGCAACACCTGTAGCAAAATCTCCATATCGTCTTGCACCATCTGAGATGCAAGAACTTGCTAGCCAGCTTCAAGAACTTTCCGATAAAGGTTTTATTCGACCAAGTTCCTCACCTTGGGGAGCCCCCGTATTGTTTGTAAAGAAGAAAGATGGTTCATTCCGCATGTGTATCGACTATCGAGAGCTCAACAAGCTTACTGTCAAAAATCGGTATCCTTTACCAAGAATTGACGACTTGTTTGACCAACTTCAAGGAGCTTCTTATTTCTACAAGATCGATCTTCATTCCGGTTATCATCAACTCCGAGTACACGAAGATGACGTTCCTAAAACAGCTTTTCGTACAAGATATGGTCATTATGAGTTCTTGGTGATGCCATTTGGTTTGACCAACGCACCAGCTGTGTTCATGGATCTAATGAACCGTGTGTGTAAGCCATATTTGGACAAGTTTGTGATCGTTTTCATCGACGACATTCTGATTTATTCAAAGTCAAAATTTGAGCATGAACATCATCTTCGCTTGATTCTTGAACTATTGAAAAAGGAGAAACTATATGCTAAATTCTCCAAGTGTGAATTTTGGTTGAAAGAGGTACAATTCCTTGGTCATATCGTAAATGATAAAGGAATTCATGTGGATCCTGCAAAGATTGAGGCAGTAAAGAATTGGGTTGAACCTAAAACTCCCACTGAGATTCGCTCGTTTCTTGGCTTAGCCGGCTACTATCGGCGTTTCATTCCTAATTTCTCAAAGATCGCGGTGCCTCTTACTGCCTTGACACATAAGGATAAGCCTTTTGTGTGGGGACCGGATCAAGAGAAAGCATTTCAAACACTTAAGCAAAAGTTATGCAATGCACCAATCTTGACCCTTCCCGAGGGGAATGATGATTTTGTCATCTACTGCGATGCTTCCAAGCAAGGTCTTGGTTGTGTCCTTATGCAACGAGGAAAGGTCATAGCCTATGCCTCAAGACAACTCAAAATTCATGAGAAAAATTACACAACCCATGATCTCGAACTGGGAGCTGTGGTTTTCGCACTCAAAATCTGGAGGCACTATCTTTACGGCACCAAGTGTGTTGTATTTACTGATCACAAGAGTCTTCAGCACATCTTCAATCAGAAAGAGTTAAACATGAGGCAACGACGATGGGTTGAGTTACTTAACGACTACGATTGTGAAATCCGCTATCACCCTGGAAAAGCGAATGTCGTAGCCGATGCATTGAGTCGCAAGGATTATGTCATACTCCAAAGTGTTACCATTCAATCCGAACTTAAAACCCGTATTCTCGAAGCCCAACATGAATCAGTCACTGAGGGTAACCTGTATGATGAAATGTCGTGCGGTGCTGAACTTCAATTGGAAACAAAACCTGATGGTTTGTTGTATTTTCTGAACCGTCTTTGGATTCCCAAACGCAATGACCTTCGAATCCTCATTATGAGCGAGGCTCACAAAACTCGTTATTCTATTCATCCCGGTGCGGATAAAATGTTTATGAATCTTCGTAATCAATATTGGTGGCCTGGTATGAAGAGGGATATAGCTTTGTATGTGTCCAAATGCCTCACCTGTTCAAAAGTTAAAGCCGAGCATCAGCGTCCTTCTGGGTTACTTGTTCAACCCGATATTCCTGTGTGGAAGTGGGAAGACATATCCATGGATTTCATTACCAAATTGCCTCGAACCTCTAGCGGTCATGATAGCATTTGGGTTATCGTAGATCGATTGACTAAATCGGCACACTTCATACCGATTCGCGAAGATTATCGAGTTGAGAAATTGGCTCGTATCTATATCAATGAAATAGTCAGCCGTCATGGTGTGCCATTAAATATTATCTCTGATCGTGATGGTCGATTCATCTCCCATTTCTGGCAAAGTCTTCAATCGTCTTTGGGAACCCGACTCAACCTCAGCACAGCTTATCACCCTCAAACTGATGGTCAAACTGAAAGAACGATACAGACGCTGGAGGATATGCTTCGAGCGTGTGTCATTGACTTTAGTGGCTCTTGGGATTCTCACTTACCGTTAATCGAATTTTCATACAACAACAGTTACCATACAAGTATCCAAATGGCACCATTTGAAGCTTTGTACGGCCGCAAGTGTCGATCTCCGATATGTTGGTCTGAGATAGGAGATGCACAAATCACCGGTCCTGAACTGATTCAGGAATCAACCGATAAGATTCATAAGATTCGCGATAACTTGCTTGCTGCTAGAAATCGTCAAAAGTATTATGCCGATAAGGGACGAAAACCCATGGAATACAATGTCGGAGATCTTGTACTCCTAAAGGTATCACCTTGGAAAGGGGTGATCCGTTTTGGGAAGAAAGGGAAGCTAGCACCTCGTTATGTGGGACCATTCAAAGTGCTTGAGCGTATTGGGAAAGTAGCCTACAAGCTTGAACTGCCTCAAGAACTCAGCAACATTCACCCAACATTTCATGTTTCTAACCTCAAGAAATGCCTTGCTGACGAGAACCTTCATATTCCACTTGATGAAGTTCAAATCGATGAATCCATGCACTTCATCGAAAGGCCTGTGGAGATCATGGACCGTGAAGTCAAACAACTCAAGCGTAGCCGTATACCAATCGTCAAGGTACGTTGGGAGTCTAAACGTGGCCCAGAGTTCACTTGGGAGCGTGAAGATCAAATGAAATCCAAGTACCCCCAACTTTTTGTCTCAGCCTCCTCGTGATCAAATTTCGGGACGAAAATTCCTA